>CM060846.1:22297500-23497500 GCA_030762175.1 Metallyticus violacea | reverse complement strand
TTTGTTCATCATGTCAGACGAAAACGTCTGTTATATGTGTCTAGATGTGGTTCTGTAATAAAGTTTGAAAGCGAAAGTGATGGTTGCTGCTGTTGGAGGTTCTGAAGATCATCTTGGAGGTCGGCTAGTTTGGCGATGATCGAGGTAAGTTTCGTGTCAATGTCATGAACTCTGGTTATGAGTTGTTCCGTGTTAGTTTTGGTCTCTCTACTTCTGTAACGGATGGCGTGGAGTTTGTGCGGTCTGATCTTGCAAGCCTAGGTATAGCCTGGTGATTCTGTCGTATGTTGGTTGAGCGTGGGTGGCGGCGGAGTTGCCATGTCAGCAGCGGTTCCCTGTGAAGTTCTCGAGGGAGGGGCATCCGGGCAGTAATTCCAGTCTGCTTCTCTTCGAAAGTTGCGGCAGAGAATTCTGAATGAAAGTCAAGTGGTTGGCGAGGTTGCCGATTTGCAGGAGGCCTGTAAAGACTATTAATGTTATGTAACCATATATTTTGTAAAATATGTTTTATGAGCCTGATATGACGCATTGTAAGAACTAGATGATAAAAGCCGGTCAGTTATACGTGATAATATCGTTATTCTGTTGTTTCCTAAAGTCCTTTGAAATCGACATAATATCGTACCGACAATACTATTGAATGGCAGTGTTGATTCTTATACTAGCGATTTTGTTACAGTACAAGAATGCCAAGTAGCCGTGTTGTAAGCTATGGTCGCAGTACTGAATGATAAAGTCACATTATTTACTACAAAGTCACATTTCCTTCTTAATAATATGTTGAACTTTAGATATAATGCTCATTACAGGATCAACTACTCTACGTACATCTATAGTTTGAGACCCTCCTCGCAGTACTTGCTTCCCAAACCCAAGATCGCAGGTTCAATCCCGGCCAGGATCGATGGATTTTTTCGGGCATAAAAAATCCTAAGTATGGCTTCCTTTGGAAGGGAAGTAAAGTCGTGGTACCATGTCGGCACGTAAAAGAACCTCAAGCCTGAAAGAAGAGGCCTCTGAGTAAAATTTATCGTCCTTTTCACGCCTGAATTGAATGGGACACTGATGACCTGAGATGCTAAAGAGCGTCTATAAATAAAATAAATCAATAATAACTTTCCGAAAAATAATTAAAGTAACGTAAAGTTCCATTTTTCGTACAGTTTTCAAGAACGTAAAGAAGTGAAATCCGGCATAGCATAGGGGGGGGGGGATTAGAGAATTTTGTATTCCTCAATAATATTCAACATGTCAACATTTCTTGGTTATTGTTCAATTTCTTTGTAAGGAGGCAATAATTGGAATACCGAACGTTAACTGTCAGAAAATTTATCTTTTCTTCTGGTTTTAAAATTGCACATGGGAGTTTGCAGTAGACCGAGAGTGTTGACTTAGGTTTTCGTACAATTTTTAGAAAGGCGAATGCCCCTTACATTGACTTGTAAGTCCCAGAGGATGCAAGTCCTAATACCGCAGAAGGGTAAGCAGTCAAGGAAGGAGAAGAAATAATGAGCACTACAGGATTATGTCAGAAATAGCTTACGCGACAAAGCGTACTGCGGACTTCCTGTCACCCGCATCGCCGACACAGCAGCAGCCTCGCCGGCCCGCCGCACGCCACGAAACCAACTGAGTCAGGATCGTTCACCCCATATTATAGGTACCAGCAATACAGATCCGCACATTGCACATACTGCCGTGGGAATCAAACTCATGTCGTCTTGGGGGCCTGAGCATTTACTTCACCTCATACAGTCCCATGTAACACTTTTTCCTGTAGTTTTGAGAAATTTTTATTTATTTTTAAAATTTGTCAAACGAAACTTTTTGTAGCATTTGATAATGAACAGTCACTTTCTTGTAAAGGGTTCCTTCGGGGGAAAATTTTATGTAATGTAATGGCTAAATTGGCGTGAAAAGTGAGATAGAACCGTAAGAGTTCAAACTTCTCTCTGTATTTAAGAAAATGAATGCAAAACTACAGGCGACAACTTAAAATAACACGAAATTATCGATCACTTCTGTGGCTACCAACACGCCTTTGTCATATGGTGGCAGTGTTCAGTTATCTCCCAAAATACATTTAATGTGCATTTTAGGATTGGCGAGAAGCTTTTGTTTTATACTTTATGTAGCCGACATCCTTCGCAGGAAACCGAAGTTTGCCGAAGTTGGAGGTTGGTTATCTGTTGGCTCATGTCATTCTGTTTGCTGACGACTGTCCACAGACATCGTTTTGTGCTGCCCATTTGAAATTTCATGATACGTGCCTCAGTGTTTCATGACAACAGCCGCTGCATCTTCTCTACATCGACACTGATTACTAAAGTAAGTAAAACATTTAATGTTTCTATTTTGCAAATCTACAGGTTGTAATATTTAGGACCTGCCGATAATATATTTTGCTGTTTTTTATGTGTAAATTTATTCACGTTAACTTCCACGACCAGGTGATCGAAATACTTTAAAAGCACACAACTAAGTATTAGCTGCAATCTCTAGGTAAAGCAGATCAACAATGACGGTCTAATTAAACAGCGCATGAATGTAACTTAAGCTTTATATTCAAATTTAGTACAATGGAAATTAAAGAATGCTTTTGCAGCAAAAGGTCGTGCGTAGCCGATAAATGTTGACTGCTTCATTTCGTTCCATATGGTAGCGAGTTGTGTTCGTGGCTTCACTTTTCTTCTTTATTGCGAATCATTTTCGTATTGTGCTAAACGAGGAAGCGATTTGAGCCCTAACTGGTTCATCAAAATAAAATCTTGTTTCTCTTCTACTTCATCCTTTTAATTTTGTTGTTTTTCTTTTTTAATTTGCCGCTTTTCTTTTCCTCTCACTTTTTAGTACTATCCCGTTCTTCCATCAGTATTATTTCCGTTGCCTTTGCACTTGTACCTTCCTCATTTATTTGATTCCTTCTGATAAAATTCTCTTGCTTTCCGTGTCGCTGTCTCTCTCTCCTCTCTCTGCTTCTTTCCTCTACCTCCTGATTACACAAATCAGTCCTAAGTCACTCATTCACTTAGTTTACCATTCCTTCAATTTTTCCTGGTCTGTGTAGCTTAACGCCCTTTTTTCTTCTTACCATTCATTCCCTTTTCCCATTATTCATCATTTTCCCTTTCTTTCCAACCTTCTTACACACTCTTTACTTACGTTGGTCTCCTGCCTTGCTGCCTCCCTTTTCTAACAATTTTATCTATCATATAATGTTACATTTTATTCTTTATTTATTTACTTCCTCTGCTACTTTCTACTGTCTTTATTTATTTTTCTCCAATTTACATATTGCCGCTATTTCGTTCTTTCTTTTCGGCAAAGCAGCTATATCACCCGTCTCCTGTCATTCCCCGCTTTATTTTCCACTTCATCTCTTTCCCTTTCATAATATGTTGATTTCTTTTAATTAGACACCTTCCTTTTTAATTTCAGTGTTTGTTACATTGCAATTTCTCTTACACTACATATTTTTTTTATTTCAAATTTGCATTTCCTTTACTGCTGCCTATGCTTGTCTGCTTATTTGTTCTTGTTACTTTCTACCGCTCTCTCATAGCTTTAAATTTATTCTTTTTATCTCATTTTGGCAGTTCTCAATACGGCTTAGTTTGTCCAAGTTTTCCAACTATTGTCTGCCTATCTTCCATGTCATAGTTTTTATTTCTTTATTGTGCTCTTCTGCATCTTCATCCTGTATTCACCATGTATGCATTGCTTTCTTAAATAATGTTCCTTATTGCTTTAATTTTTAAATTTCCCACTAATCTCAGCTTTCATAATTAAATTACTTAATTTTCATTATTTTCCTTAATTATCCTCTTTCTTCTCCTTTCTGCATCTTCATCCTGTATTCACCATGTATGCATTGCTTTCTTAAATAATGTTCCTTATTGCTTTAATTTTTAAATTTCCCACTAATCTCAGCTTTCATAATTAAATTACTTAATTTTCATTATTTTCCTTAATTATCCTCTTTCTTCTCCTTTTCCTCATACTGGTTCATACACTTTCTTTCAACTTTTACCTACGTTTAATTTCTTAAGATCCTGGCAAGCC
This sequence comes from Metallyticus violacea, assembly GCA_030762175.1. NCBI lineage: Eukaryota > Metazoa > Arthropoda > Insecta > Mantodea > Metallyticidae > Metallyticus > Metallyticus violacea. The sequence goes on along the minus strand of CM060846.1, from coordinate 23,493,438 downwards.
CAATATTTGTTTACAAAAGTTCCAACGAATTGCATCTACGTTGTGACAACCATACTTGCCTAGTAGACCCAAGATCGCGTATTCATTCCCGACCAGAGTCGATGAATATTTTCGGGGCGTAAAATCGTAAGTATAGCTTTCTTCTGAAGGGAAGTAAAGCCGTGAGTCCCATGTTGTACATTTACGGCATCTGAAAACCTCAAGCCTGAAAGAAGAGTCCTCTGAGCAAAATTGACCGGTCATTTCGTCCTTGAACTGAATGAGACGCTGATGACCTGAGATGTTAAAGAGCGTCCGTAAATAAACCAAATAATAAAAATTAAAGCATACAGTTTATCAACCCCTCCTCCAATCCCCATCTCAACTGCATATATCGCTCTAGTCTCTAGTAGTGCTAAATAAACGCTCTCCCTGATATTTTGTCTATGTAGACATGCCCTAATACTTTTCACAGAAAGTTTTCCTTTAGCATGGTCTTTTGCCTACTCCATCTGCATTACTACTTAATCTACTCCTAAGCAGTCACATTCATTAACCATCTCCATCTCTTTTCTTTGCCTTTCTCTTCTCACCTTTCCTTAACATCTTGCCCATTTTGAATACCATAATTTTTATTTATTTAAATTACTTCTTAAACCCCATTTCTTGCAACAATCGGATATTGCTTCGATTGATTTTATTAAACTAGCACTGGTTATTTATTCTACTATAAGACCGTCAGGTTTTTTCCTTCAGTAATTTCTCTTTTTCTACTATTTTATTTTTCTTTTCGTGATTCCCCTTTTCATTTTTTTCATTTTCGTCCCCTTTCTCTCTCTCTCGCTCTCTGATTTACAGTTACGTTTATTGTTTCCTTCTGTCCCTCTATCATCAGTTGTGTTCTTCATGAATTTTGTTTGTAGCTTTTGTTGCTGTTCTTATTTTTTTTAACTCCATTTGTTTTTGTTGTTGGTGTTTTTTTTTGTTTTTGTTTTTGTTTTTCCACAATGTTGTAGAACGATTCCAGTTGCGGTTTATTTTGTTCGTTGTTAATTTATAGAATCTCTGCTCATTGCCTTTTGCCTTATTTTGGCTGAAATGTAATCTTTCTTTTCCTATATTCCTGCCATCTTCTTTCTAGTACTGTCTCTCTCGTTAGTTTCTAACTAAACGTTCAGCAAGGAATTTATCCCATGTACCACTATTTTAACTTCTCTCTTTCCTCCCCTTTCTTATGATATTCCAAACAATTTCCTTTATTTTTTTGTTATTTCTAGTTTTTTGTTTCTTGTTTCTTTGTCTCTCTCTCTCTCTCTCTTCGCTAGGTTTCAAATTAAGTGTTTTATCAAGACTTTTCTTCAATTACCCTCTGTATTTCGCCCCTGTTTACATACAAGTCCTCTTTTCTTTTATTTTGTGTTCTGCTACTTTTTTGTTTGTTTGTTTCCACCATATTTTTGTTCTATTTTTTTCTAGTGCACTTCCCCCCCCCCGGTCCACAAAATTTGGGAGTGGCCAATGTGAATATGGAAAATGTTTGTTCGTTACTCATTTTTTGTTTTTCGTCCTTCCACTTCGTATATTTATGCTTCAAGATTAGGATATCAGTTGAACAGTTCATTATATATGTTATTACGTTACATAAAGAAACTTTCTTCCAGGAGCTATAAAGATGATGTGTATGATTTCGCGACTGAAATCTTCAACGGAATAAACATTCATTTCAATGCAGATTGACATTTTCATCTTAACAAATCCGTTTTATACCATTTTCGTCTTTTAAATCCGAGAGGCTGTCTGTGTATGGACAGGATGAATATTTCGAACGTTGTGATGCAATACCGGGTAGAAAGCGGCAGAAATGCTCTGTGGGTAAGGTTACTGTTAATGCGTATACTAAACTTGTTCATCTAACAATGAAGAAGTCAGGTTTCCTAACTTGAACTCCAATTTTATTTTTCAATATAAATATCTTTAAAGATCAACGCATTTATTTCAGCGATGCTCCATTGCTCTTATCTCTGAAGTGTTTTCAAAAATGTTCACAAAATGTACTTCACATTTTTAATCGTCTCTTGATTTGATGAAAAATGCTGACTCGCGAAGAAGAGTTTGAGCTTTGGAAAGAGATGAAGATCTGAAGCAGTCAAACCAGGGGAGTATGATGGATGTTCCAAAGTTCATACTTCAAATCTTTCAGTTTTGATCATCATCAGGTTTTACAATGTCCTCGACTTCTTCCTGGGCCCATTTTCATTCTTCATTCTCCCAGGTCCGATCCTCTTTCTCTCATTCTTTTAAAGTCGGTCCTGGTGGTGTAGTGGTAACCATACTTGCCACCTAAACCCAAGATTGCGGGTTTAAATCCGGCCAGGATCGATGGATTTTTTTCGGGCCTGTGAACAAAATTTATCGGCCGTTTCACGCCCTGATTTGAATGGGACGGTGATGACTTCGGATGTTAAAGAGCGTCCGTAAATAAAAGCAATAAAAATGATTGTTTTATTATTTCTTATGTTCACGTTAATTTCGGTCTCCCCTTCTTTCTTCTTCCCATGTTCATACATTTTCTTTGGCAAACTAACCTGTCATTCTTTTCACATAATCAAGCCATCTTAATTGCTTAATTTTCATTAGCTAAACTAAAGATGCTTTCACTTTCATTTTATCCCATACTATACTATTTATTTCTCTTTTCATGAAACTCGCCAAATACCTCCAAAAATCCATTTTTGTAAAATATGATTTTTCACGAATGTTTTATTTCAAATTTGAGGCATCCGATCCGTAGGTTATTGTGTTCTATTAAGAGTTTTTTTTTTATTTCCCACTTTCTTCAATCACTCAAATATTACGATTTTTTTTTTTTTTTTCTTCAGGCAGTTTGCTTTAAGATTATCATCATTTTTATTATTCGCTTACCTTTCATGCTCATTTTGTTTTCTTCTCTCGTTTCCCTCATTGCTTATAGGTTTACTTTTGAGTTCGTATTCTTCTCTTACTGATTTGTGCAACGACATTATTTTGTATTCTACCACGATTTTGTTCAGATATCTCATTTTCATTCTATAGCGGACCTGGTGATTTAGTGGTAACCATACTTCCCTCGTAGATCCAAGAATGCCGGTTCAATCTCGGCCAGGGTCGATGGAAATTTTCGGGCGTAAAAATCCTAAGTATGACTTCCTTCGGAAGGGAAGTAAAGCCGTGGGTCCCGTGTCGTACATTTACGGCACGTAAAAGAACCTCAAGCCTGAAAGAAAAGGCCTTGAGCAAAATTTATCAGTCGTTTCATGCCGAATTGGATGAGACGACCTGAGATATACAAACCAACCTTACAACAATACACAAACAAATTTAAGGGGTTCATTACTTACTAAACGCCTCGTCGCGGAGGAAAGTATGACTGATCGCACTGTACTTTCTGATTAATCCTCTATCTTTTAAAGTTTCACTTGCCTTTCTTCCATATAATAAGTGCCGCCCCTTTTCCCTTTCGTCTCATTGTCCAATCCCGACTTGCTACACTTTATACATAGTTTTCTTCTCTTAACTAATTTGTCCCTTAAAGTCTTTTTATAGCTTTTGGCCTTTTTCTTGTTATTTAATAATACTTTTTCTTAACTATATTTGATTCAAGTTTCATTTGCTACACTTTTACTTCCCTTTCAAGGTTTGCATTTACTATATGATTGCTTCTTCTCTCATACCATTTCTTAATACTTCTCCCAAGCACACCCTGTGCGCTTTCTTCCTACTCCCGTTATTAGGTTATTCTCTTCATCATTCCTTTCTTTGATTAGATATCTTCTCTTCCTGTAGCTAGTCCACAGTAGCTTCTTTTTTCTGTTCATTTTATGGTATCGTCATTCTGCCACCCTTAACCTTAATTTCTGTCTTTCTTGTGTTCTAGCACACCTTCTTGACTTTTTTCTTTTGTTCCCTCCTCTTTTCACACCAACATATTTTACACCCTTTTTCTTCTGTTTTGCTATATTCTTTTTAGCACTTCTGCTCTTACAGTTCATTTTCGGCCGGCTACTATATTCCTAAAGTTTTTTCCTCTCTCTCTCTTTCATTCTTCCGTTCGGTAATGGCTCTATCCTGTCAGTGGTTGCAATATGGAGCCCAGCATTAGTTTACTGCTAGGAGCTTAGTGTGTAATTATTTTTTTAATGATTTCTGCGTTGCCCAGGCTTACTTTGTCTTACACTGTAAAATAACTGTAATGCCTTCTATGAAACTGTTAAAACACATTTAATAATAACCTGCAATTATATTTTAAGTATATGGCATTTGGGAAACTCCATGGCAGTCTGGTCATGCGAAGAATGCTAACATGAAGTGTATTCTGCTTCCAGAAACTTCCCTATACTTAGGAATACACGAATTGTTTAACCCTCACCCCCTTCTTAAGGAAATAAATTACCGTCAGCATAGAATGTGAGGTAAAGTTAAAATACCCTTAACAGCAGGAATTCGATGTTTAATGCGTCAAGTGGATTAATCGACTTGTGAAGTAACTTTTTGCAAGTTTCAAAGTACATTTCCTTCACATCGTACCAAAGGGGGTTGTGTAGGAAACAGACGGACATTGTGCTTTTGTTAATTTTCATTTTCTTCTACCTGGCTGCTTCTCTATCCCCTTTCCCTCTTCAAGTGGTTAAAGCTCTTACCTTTTATTCCATTTGCTCATCATCCGAAATTGTATTTCGGTCGTTGTCCCGCTCCGCGTTGTCTTTGCGTGACGACTTCTGAAATGACCCCTGCATTCTTTGCTGTAGCTCTTTTATTAAATTTTAGTACCTTTGTTGTCCCAATTTGCAGCATCACTTTATATGCATGCGAAACAAAGAGTTAATAGGCAAGAGGGAAAAAGACTGCCGCCCTCTTCTTATTCCTTTATTTTCTTTCACTGCAACTGAAAGCGTGTTTACTAATTTGGCATAAGAAGCTCTTCAGTCCGTCTTTAATGCATTTGTTGCTTCTTATTGGAGTTTACACTCATTAAACATAACCAGTGCGGTCAGATACAGTGAAGTATGCGGATAAAAGCTTCTCAGTAAAAGTCTTCATACCGTTAAATTGATTCTCTCTTTTGTCTTTAATCTTAGAGTTCTCAACTCACCCTCCAAGGTCCTTAGTACACATTATACACAATTATGTAATTATTTTACAATTTTACGTAACCACGCCGTGATCAATGCCAGCACCCCTAGGACAACCACCGAGGACCTCTGTGTCATGTGGCGTTAGTTTCAAATATGGATCAGTATGTAAGTGTTATTCGCAAAAACAAACGTTAGAATTATAGAGCGGATAGAAAAGTATCTCGCAGCACATTCCGTTAGTTAAATGCAAAGAACGCCGTCTTGTAGGAAACAAGCTTTTTAGCTCACTTTATTTCTGTTTTCAGGCTGCTAGTAACCTCGTTGTCTTCACTTACACATTTCATTGTCATTTTCCTCTATGGTTTCGATGTCAAGAATTGCATTGTTTTGCATTTTGATGTTAACTTTCTTCAGTGCGTAAAGGATTCAATTATTAACATTTTCGGGTTTTGTCGATTTAACAAATTCATGCACTTTGTATTTCATGAACAGGGTGGGATATGGGAACCCGACGATAACTTAACAATAAGTTGGTAAATATGACGTGAGTTATTATGCGCACGCGTAATGTTAAAATGACGATGTGGAGTGCTGAACATCGTTCTTTTTTCGACATTTTAATGTTCCACGTCATGGTACCGTTTCTAGCATGAAAAATATAAAGGTATGGATACAGAACTTCCAAGAAACTGCTTCTCCAACGAATAAGAAATCGCCAGGTCCTGTACACTGTGACAACACCACAAAATTAGTCAAGCAATTAAGGTATCCTAGTCGCTCAACGAGCACCCCGCTGCCTTACGTTTATCACGTACCAGTTTGAGAAGAATTCTGCATAAAGATTGAGGTTTTCTCCTTATAATGGTTAACGTCTTTACTGATGACATAGTTCTATTAATGAGTGATAAGATACACTTTCATTAAACGGCACAGAGAAAAAACAAAACTTTAGATATTGGTCTGATTCAAATTCACAGCAGCTGCATATGCACCCTCTGCACAGTCCGCATGCAACAGTATGGTGTAGCGTTGCCATTTTTAGAATCATAGGCCCTTATTTTCTTTGAAGAGAGTGATAAAGATGTCACAGTGACTTCTGACAATGCATAGAGATGTTAGGGAACTTCCTTGGTCCAAATTTACATTTTAGTGGAACTGATTTCAACGGCATCTGGTTTCAACAAGATGGGGCTACAGCCCACCCTGCCAACATGTCCATTTCAATGGTTAAAGAAATGTTTCCAAAGCATGTGGTTCCTAGAACGGAGACATTCCGTGGCCTGCACGTTCTCCCTATCTGTCAGTATGCGACTACTTGCTTTGGGGTTACCTCAAGTCTAAAGGAAACCAAGGATAACTAATGCACTCGAGGAGGCTATACAGGAGGAAATAACAGTCATATCAAGTAACATTATGCAATCCAATACAGAATTTGCTTGACAGATTGCAACAATGTATGGCGCTAATTAAGAAGTGTGCTCTTTAGAAATTGAGGTCAAGTCCCCAAATGCCGGGGAGGTACCCTAAACTTAGGCCTGGAACGCCTCCTTCCTTTAAAAACATCCTTTCCCAATATATCATTTCATTTTATGTATCACCAATGTCCACCACCTGTGGTGCCTCAGCAGTAAAAACGAGCGTTAAACACCATTAAAAAAATTAGGATCCATAGTTGATCTAATATTGCCTTTACTCGATACTCTAATGTTTCTGAAGTAGCTTTTGATATCTTGTGTAGCAAAGGTGTACCCAATTAGAATTGCAGCCTAGGTGATAAAATCAGTTTTGTCCTTATAGGCCATCCAGAGCAATGGATTGAGTTGCTGTAATAAAGAGTTAGATATTTGTTGATTACTCAGTAGTTCTTAAGGAAGAATCGCCAAAGGGATATCCTTGAAGAGAGAGGTACTTTTGTCGCGCTGTTTTCGCCAAATTGAAGTTCAGGCAAGGAGTTGTCGTCATACTCCATATAACGATTGCAACAATTAGAGAGTACTTCTCCCACAAAGTTTTAATTGATCAAACGAAACATTGGCTATTGAGTTCAAAATAATAAAATTTGAAGAGTTTAGAATGTCAAATTCCAATTCTAGGCCAAGTTCCGGTCTACTGCGACCGTCAATGTTCTTTTTTTTCTCTCTCTCTCTTTCTTTTTATTGAGAGCGCGCATGGTAGTTTGTAATTCTACACCCATCCAGAATAAACTATAACATATTATTGAAGACTGCCCTAAATTGTACTTTATGCAATATTTTTGCCAATAATCGGAGAATTTATTACTTTCTGCCTAATGTTCTCTATACCAAGTGGTATATATACTTACTTGGTTTAGAACGTTGCTAAAATTCATTCACGTTCTAACTTTATATAACAACAACAACAACAACAACAATAATAATAATAATAATAATAATAATAATAATAATAATAATAATAATAATAATAATTGGAGTTTTTGTAACAGTGTACCATTTTTAAGGCATCTGCAATTCGCTGTACAGTCTAGTCTTGCCAAGGAATGCTAACGTGGACTGGAAAAAATCGAATGTGCTATTTCTGTATCGAGCCGTCCCCCCGATAAAAAGGATATCTAACACCATTGAAATAGAAGAAAATGAGATTTTTAACCTCTCTGCACCTTCTTAAGGAATAGAATGAATGTCAGTATGTAATGTGTTGTAAAGTTTAAATTCCGCATGGTTCTAAAGAAGCAGCATCACTGATTTTTCATGTTGTGAGGTAACATATTTTTTCCAAGTGCATGTACAAAATTTCCTTCAGTCCGGACAAAAGGTATAGAATTGTGTGAGCAACAGACAGACATTCTCCTTTCATTTATATTCTGCCTATCAGCTTCTGTCTCTTTTCACTCGCTAGACCCATAAAGGTCCCATCATCTTGTACAGGCTGGTTAACATTAGAACTCTATTTAATTGTTCTTTGCCTCTACTTCAAAGCATGAACTGCGTAACGAGTTCGGTTCCCCCCCCCCTTTTTCGCAATCGTTAAACTTTTAGTACCTTTGTTTTCCTAGTCTTCAACTTAACTGAATAATATTCACTTTACGTGTGTCCATAAGAGAGAGTTATGGCCAAGAACAAAATTAATATTTGCCATTACAATTTTTTTCTGCTCTACAACTGAGGATGAGCTTATTCATTCGCCATAATGACTTTTATTGCTTCTCAGAGCAGGTCGACCTCATTAAATGCAATAAGTTCTCCGAAACATATTGAAGTGTGGAGATAAAAGCTCCATTCTAAAGCTACAGAAATACTTGAAACTCGTTCCCGAAACAAAAGAACAGACATCTAACAAACAAGCAGACACGATGATCCAGTTCCACGTCTTCACATATGTAAAAACCAGCAATTCAAATGTCTCTTAATTATTCTTTCAGCTCCTCTGATCTTTTAACAAAGGTAGTACAGATAATACACAATTTATGTGCTTGTTTAAAACAATTTTCTCAAACGAAAAGCTAATAATGCCTCTGTGTCGTGTGGCGTTAGTTTGTCGTGTGGCGTTAGTTTGTCGTGTAAGCGAATTCGCAAAATCACAAGTTAGAGAGGAAGGAAAGCAATCCCGCAGCGTATACACGAGAGCACCGTCTTGCAGGAAACAAACTTTTTAGGTCAGTTTATCTCCTAAATGTTCATCGGATTAATACTTGGACTATTCCAATAACCCAATTCTCTTGCCTGATGCTGTTCATTTTCACTATCCTGTTTGGTTTCGACGAGCTTCGATGTCACCATTATATTTAATCTGCAAGTTTTATCATTTTCATTTTGATACTCTATAACAGCGGATAGTTCTCTAATTTATTTCTGGATACATTTTCCACCTGTGTCGGAAAGTTAGAGTATTACGTCCATCTTCTGCTTCCCAATGGCACTAGGGCTTTGAACAGAGGCCAAAAAGTAGAGAGCAAAAGAATTCTGTGCTCTGAAATAGGAAATAGGTCTGTTCATGTTCTCAGCCCAGCCACTAGAAGGTGATATGATCTTTCGATCGCAGCGGACATGTAGATAATTGTACCTGCAACGAATCTTTCCTTCATTTGTGAAATACTATGCAGTCCCAAACTGAAACATAATAATTATACATGAGCAATTGAAAGTTTTGAATTTTATTCTGCAATGATTATATCCTGATAACTTGATTCTGTATCAGGCCACAATATTCCAGATTCCTTTTTTACATCTATCAATACAATTTAATCGACAATTTAAATTCTACAGATTTTCAAATCTACAGCACTAATACTATAACTAAACAAAACTAAAACTTCAAAAAATTAAACCGGTACTGGGAACCCGCACTGCGGCTATTTTAACTATAACGTATAATTAAACCTACAACTGCTACTGGTACCCAGCAGCAATGAATTTTGCACTTCATTTATATTTCAAACAACGTATATTTTCTATGCCTTAACTTTTACAGTTAATTAATTTACAATTTGTATACATTTTACTATCTGAAATCTTTCCAGGCAATAGGACCTGGACATCAGTGAGCTTGCTGCCGGTCTCGAGCAACAGCTACACTGGGCCATGGTGTGTTGGCAGTGCAATTTCCTTCTCTTCTCTTTTTCCTTCATCTTCTTCTACTTTTCAACTTTTATCTGTACCTCCATCATAGATTTGCATTCGTCCTTGGTGCTTTTTACTCCTGTGCTTCTTCTTTCTTCCTCTTCTACTTTTGCATATATTCCTTATATTTTCCTCCTTTTGTTCTCGGTCTACTTCTTCTCTCAGCTGCTTCCGTTCTGCCCGAAGACTGCCGTTATTTTCTTCTTCTGTTAATTCTGCTCCCTTGTTCTGATTCAATTTGTGTTTGATCTTCTTGATCTCCTTGTTTTTGAATTGACCTTTCTTGTATATATCTTTCTTGCCTTTCTCAGATTCTCTGGGATCTTCTAGGGGAATGTACGATTTGCAACAGTTGAATTTGCTCTTTTATTTGATTTTTATTATTTATATACTCTTACGCCACTTTATTTGTTAAATCGTTCAATACCCTAAGCCATCTTGATCTCATGATGTTCAAAACGTATTTCCCTGCAAGTAGCCATCTTTCCTCAGCCATATTTGACCGGTATTTAGGACATTCAAACGAAACATATTCCGGTATATCGATCACGTAACAAACCGTACATGAATTGTTTGTAATTTAAATCTTTGCAAATATGAGCAATAAGGACCGTGTCCTGTTACGTAATGCACTAAGCCCTTATTGGGATGAATATGCTTGTATTGTAATCTTTGCTTTAAGAATGGGAAGATTTCATACACTCTTCTATCTTCTTTTATTTCATTCCATTCTTGTTGCCATTATTGTAATAAAGAATCTTTCATTTCTTCTTTTTTATTTCTACAAACTTTGGCAATAATGGCCATTATTTTTCAATTATTTTGTTTTTAACTTAATAAGAGGCTGTTCTTAAGCCAACTAAATAATCGATTGGCCATAAACCCAAGATTACTAATAGTCCCATTGTAGGATATGTGGAAAATGCCTCTGTACATCTCAATAAATATTTTTAGGAGATCCTTCAAGTGCATCTAAAATATATCTCGCGTGCCTTTTCCCCCAAAACTCCCCCTCCATAGTTTAATATGGTTGCAAAGATGCTATTGTGATACATTTTTATTTTGTCAGCTTGTATATTGAAATATCTCCGTCCAATATTTACCAAACTAAACATAACTTTTTCTGTTCAAGCTCTTGTATTTTCTACGTGTTTCTTAAAATTTCATTTTTCATCCAAATGAATACTTAGATATTTATTTACTGCTTATCATTTTATATCTGTATTGTTAATGTTAAGTTTCTGTTTAGGTTTCCTTTTAAAATCATATATAATGATTTGTGAGGAGCTATTTCCAATTTTACTTTTATGCTGCAAATGTTTACATGATCAGTTATTATATTCCATATTTTTCTAATTTCATTTCTAGTATTTATTATTATTATTATTATTATTATTATTATTATTTGTAGTAGTAGCAGCAGTAGGTGTAGTAGTAGTAGTAGCAGTAGTAGTAGTAATAGTAGTTTTCATTCCGTGGTTCTGTTATGGGTAGAAAGTGCCAAAGCGAGGTGGGTTGGCGCGGTTTGGTGGTGGCTTGCGCTCTGGAAAGGAATCTTCCACGGCGTCTGGAATGCAAGCGAACCTTCTGGGAGACCGGCACAACTCAGAGGGGTACTCCACCGGCATCGGGGTGTTCAATCTGGAAACAAGCTAGACTGCGTCCGCGCATCGCTGCCCGATATGTTCCTTATCTTATCCCTTCCTCCCGGAGATGTCCACATTGGCACAAGCGACCAGCCGTGAGCAGTTATCTAAAATGCTCTTGCGTCCCAGATAATATGCCAGTATCTTTGAGACATGAAAGCAGGCCTGGGTCCTGAGAACAAAATACAAAATTTTTATTTTAAGATGAACATTGAGAAATAAAATGAGGAATCAGAGCAGAAAATAGTTAAGGAAGTTAGAAAATACTACTGAGATTGTCGATAATCCTCGGCATCTCTTGTATGCTTCCATTATGGACCGCTTGAGTAGAACACCAGCAACTAAAGGTTTACAAGTAGCACAGACACTTGTTTTCACACTTGCAGCAGACTCATTCCCAAAGATCAGTTAGAACAGCTGCACACACTGGAAATTGCTGTGCAGTCCCCCACTCACGTTTCTCTTCCTTGTAAATGCAAAGTGCTTTCTTTGCGGTTTCTTTCGGGTATAACAGCAGGCAAAACTCTAAAACGTATGCGTCATGGTATTTTTCAGATCGTAAAAGAAGGAAACGAGCGAGCAAGTGAAACAGCTGGCCCAGTTGGAACGTTATGAAACATTAGCAAGGATGGCTGTTGACGGAGGTTTCAGTTTCTTACCCACAGTATGCTACAAGTTTATAAAGCTTTTCTTAAATGTTTGCAATCGAGATTAATAGGGTCGCATTATTAGGTTAAACAAAAACACTTCATGGGATACAGATTTACATACGTTTGGTTGATGTGTTAAATTAAGTAAACAAAGAATGGCTCAAGTCGCAAGTTGCACATTCCTTTCCTCTTGCTTTTTCTGATTTTTATTGTTCTAATATATTACTCTTTCGTTTTTTTTTTTTTTTTTTTTTGCGCTTTATTTATGACCCCCTTACACACATAGCTTCAATATTTCTCTCTTTTCCCCTTTTTTACCTTTCTTTTCTGTCTTTCTCTCCTCTATCTCTATTTACTTTCTATCATTCCTTCTTTTCTCGTTTTTTTTTTTTTTACTGGTCTTTTCTTCTGTTTCATTCCTTTGCTCCCTGTTTTCTCTTGTGTTCTTTCTTCCTCATTTCGAGACAGTTAATAATGGCGCAAATTAGCTTGGAGCCATTGGCAATGTGCTTCTTCCAACCTACCAAGAAGTTAGAAGTCAGTCCTGGTGGTGTAGTGGTTACCATACTTGCCTCCGACACCCAAGATCGCGGATTCGAACCCGGCCAAGACCGATGGATTTTTTCGGGCGTAAAAATCCTAAGTATGGCTTCCTTTGGAAGGGAAGTATACCCGTGGGTCCCGTGTCGTACATTTACGGCATGAAAAAGAACCTCAAACCTGAATGAGAGGCCCCTGAGCAAAATTTGTCGGCCGTTTCACGCCCTGAATTGAGTGGCACGCTGATGACCTGAGATGTTAAAGAGCGTGCATAAACAAATGAACCAAGATGGTGGAAAGCTGACTCAGGCAGCTAAACTACTCAGTTTATAAATATCCTTGTGAACATTGCAATCAGCTTGGTGCTCTCCTTTCAGTGCTCTACATGTTTAGGATATTTTACAGTTCCCTAGATGATCACAAATTTATTCAAATGTTTCCTTTGTTACCTGAAATATTTTCTCAACACAACTGTTTCGCAACTTGACCTTTGAGGACCGTTTTTTGCCAAACTGAACATCTTCATAGAGTAAAATGTTCAGGAACTATGTTTTATGTGAGATATACAACAGCAGTAAACTTCGTTTTTGAACAGCTAAATCGAGTTTCAAAGGGTGAAATATGAGAAATACGTTTCCACATACAGGAAATGGTATTTGAAATTTGAGTTATTTCACTTTGAGTTAAATTGATTTTTAATGCTTTAAAACCTAAAAACGTTAAAATAATTGTAGAAATTCATAAAATAGAAATTTTACAGCATGTAAAAATTATTTCTCATTATTAGACAATAGCCCCCAAATAATATTTGCATGTATGTACTACAAAGAAACAATTGCTGATACCACGTGTTTTCTTAAAAAAAACTGAACAACTACAATAACACGCTTCTTTAAAAGAATAAATGGCCTGTTACAAAGTTCAAGTTAATTAATAGTCTGTCACTAAATAGTTTGTTTATCGGGATACTCGGATTCATTGTTGCCAACATCATTGTTACTGCAGTCTTGAAGAACCTCTGTGTACAAAATGTATTTGCTTCATCCAAGGAGGTGTCAAAAAATTTGAGTAATTTCTAAACGTCTTGAGCCATCTTAACACTAACTTTATTTTCTGGTCTTAGTAATGGAGCATGATTCATTTCTTTGAAGTTGACGACGTTTGTTTTCAACGCTTTAATCAACATTGGAGATAGATATACAAAGTGTTAACTTTACATTCAACCTATTTTTCAGTTTCTGTTTGACGATGAGGATTTCATATCGTGAATTTACGACTCCCTTCACAGTACCAGGACGTGTTAAATTAACATGACGCTTATCGGGAGGGATGTTTCTCAACTACGCCGTGTACTACCAGGAGGCATGTAACTGTGTCGCCAGATATAAAATAATTAAGAATTTTGTTGGAAAGTTTGATGATTCAGCAAACAACAGGAGCATAGGATTATTGAACTTTTATTTAGCGAACCAGATGAGTCTGAGAACAGGCTGAAAGTTAGCCCCCGAGTTTTTGCTTCTCTGTGTTCCTCCTGAAAATTTTATTAAAAAAAAGTCTTGATGCAGAAGCATTTTGGTTGCGTGGTTTTATGTGTTTTATTCATGTGCATTATCCTACAGTTACATAACCAGATCCGATGTGGTATTTCTACGACATATAGCTTAGGGAGGGGTTAGTTCGCCTTAACGACCTCGGCCACCCGTGGCGGTTCCTCTTAATGGGTCATTGCTTTCTTCTCTTATGTATGGTTCTTCTTGAATATAATAATAATAATAATTATAATAATAATAATAATAATAATAATAATAATAATAATAATAATAATAATAATAATAATAATAATAATAATAATAATAATAATAATAATGTGTCATCAATAGGTTCCAAATTTATCTAAATAAAGTATGAAGCAAATAGGATGTATCGATCTGCCTGCTTGAAACTTGGGTGGCCACATATAGCCCCATAGACTGCAATTAATATAAATTATATTAATACACATTATGCATTTTTCATAAACGAGGAAACTTACAACTTACGGTTTTTTGTATATGAGAATCAGACTTGAAAAGCTCGAGTCACAGTAGGTCGTTAAACTAGAAGCCTGGGTCAAAAGTACTAGAAACATTACGAGTCATATTTTAAGGAATAAATCTCTCGGTAGAGAAAGTTTATGGAGGTCTCCGGGATATATATAGAACCAGTGAGAGAGGTTCAGACTTAGAGGACTTGGTAGCTCAGCCCGGAAGGCTGAAGGGCCGTAGTTCATATCTCGATTGTGACCCGAATTTTTTTACGTCTGATTCTTATTTTGAACTTATGTCATACACACGGCTAATGTGACAGAAGAATTTCTATATAAAATTACCTCTTTTTGTCATGTTACAGTATTTTATTCCGTTGTTTTTGCATCTGAAGTTTCAACTTATGTTTGGTGTCTAATTTTGTTAACAATAAAAAAACAAACAAACTAATTCTGGCCTTATGCCTTTGCTTGCCACGAAAATCAGTCCTCATAAATTTTTCTCATTTTTGAACAGTTGCACTGATTCAAATTAACATTACTGCCAACAGAAGAATTCAAATTCGGTCAATATAAATACAAGAAGAGATGTAAGATTTGCTCTAAAAATGACAAAGCAGAACATCGTATAGATGTTAGGTTTTGTAAAACTTCTCTTTCAGTAGAGACCATATTTTGAACAATTTGGCAATATTCCACATGTGATGAATACGTTTCTCTTTTTAATTTTTACAAACCTGTCAGTTTCTCTGAGTTTAAAATGTATGTATAACTCAAAATGGCAAATTTCGAAAATGTTGAGGTTTGAAAAATTGTGTCTCATAAATAAAACAGTTTTGGACAGTCACTCCCTAAAACTACACCAACCGTGTAATCATTATTGATCAGAAACATTAAACCTGACTTCCCATTCTCGGTGGTTACCTCTGTGTGCAAAGACGAAGCCGTTAGCTGGCCACCCTTCATGTGTTGTGAGATATGTAGGGACATGATTATCAAGAAATCCCTGGAAAATGTTACATCACCAACACCCAATTGGGGGTCAAGCCTTGCGTGAAAGGGTTAGGAAGATATAAACTCTTAAAGTTCCCAGTGGGTTTCGCGATAGATTTTTTTTTTTTTTTTTTTTTTTTTTAAGGTAGTGTCCTATACACTTAACAGGGGTCTCGGGTAGAGTTTACTTCGTAAATAACCAGAAATCTTACCCAAAATACAAAATTTGAATTTTTATCTGTAAAAGAACATAAAACACAAATGTGTACAAATGCTTTGCCGCACAGAAAATGCAGCCTATGTACGCATGCGCGAAAGGTAGAACCATACCCTCTATCGACAAATGTTGGATGTATTATTAGCTCTTCGAAAACATGCAAAATTTCGGTTTGAAATGAACGGTTGTATATTGGCACAAGTATGCAATAACAGTTTGTTTTTCAGCTGACTGTGCTTCTGTATGTACCAAGTGTCGCTTTTTAATACCTTTATGCTATCCATCCACCTCTAAATGACAAGGTAAACTTTTAATTCAGTTCTACTTGGGTACAAATCAGAATAAAAAGTGGAAAGATGGCCTTAATGTTGAAATTATATACAACCATCTCGACAACGTTTAAGAAATAGATTTCGCAAGTGACACTTGCGTTAGCGATTTTGACTTAAACTTTAATGAGTAAAACTGTTCAAGAACTATGAGAACCCGGAATGGGGGTTATTCCGACTATTTTGAGGTTTGAACAGCGTTTAAAAATTAAGTAGTCGTTTCAAAATAGAAGTGCGGCGAAAGCAGACATACTGCGTACGTTCTCTAAACGGTTTAGCAGCTCAGCTAAAAATTAATTTTAATTCTAAAATTTACATTTGTATTGTCCTGACATTACAATGTATCCCACAGCTGTTGCTGTTTACTTGCTCATTGACCTCGCAGAGTTCGATTTCATCTTGAACAAGTTTTAGCAATTTCTGTTCAGTTTCTATGCAGTCTCATTATGGGCGTTCATTATCCAGAAGAGCGTGACAGTCTGTTTACGACGTTTAACGTTATAAAAACACAAAAAGGAAACAAAACAATTATCTCAGATTTTTAATCTTGTAGTTTTCTCCTTCTTTCAGTAGATACAGTTCTCGTTTTTTATTTATCGTTGTATCCTAGAAATGAACTTGTTTTGTCTTGAAAATGTTTTCCACGTGTCATTTGACTTATATAATTTTACTCTACACAACATAATTTGATTTTTGAGCGAGAATGTAGTTCTTGTCCACAGAAATTAATAATAATATTCATGCTTAAAATGATTATAATTACCACCATACACTCATAGCTCACTCCAAAGTGATCATCAGTGATTTAATTTTCAATACATGCAATAAACTTGACATGTCAGGGAATGAAACAATATCATTCAATAAATACGGTGTTTAAAAATGCTTTGCTTCCGTAAAAATCCCAGAACATTCCAACTGCCCTATGCATATTTAAACTCTGTTTAAAAGACCAATCGTACATAAAAGGGAGAATTGTTTTCCTTTTTCGTACGCTCTAAAACATACACCTGAGTTGTTGTTTAAACTTTTTTTTATCAGATTTTAATATTATTACGTTTTTCACTCTTCCTGCTTTACAACTGAAAAAGTTGAGAGCAACTGTCTGGTTCTGTTATTAACGCTAAAGAGTAGAAGCCAAGAATCCAGCTGTTAAAAATTTTACGAGCTAGACGCCACTTTTAAAGTCAGCTTATGGGAGCCCCCTACTAATAAAATAAACCTGTTAACCGTTGACTTCAGCTCAAGCTGAGATGGACCTTCCGTCCAAAAGGGCAGTAAAAGAAAAAAGTTCTTAATTGGATTCTCGACTGCATGTTATTTATGAGCGGAAATGTCAGCTTCGTGTTCTGTTTTTTTTTTTTTTTTTTTTTTTTTTTTTTTTTTTTTTTTGTGCTGATCTGTTGTTTCCTATTGCATCTTCCGTGCTTGTTATATATTTCTAAAACTTTTATTGTACTGTTATTTTAAAATAAAATCTGAAATGAGCTAGAAAGTAATTGATTCCTCCCCCACCGCAATGGTTTCTTTAACTGTCTTGTTCTTGTAGGAAATGGCTGAGTTTTCGTATGATAATGGGGTTTTTGCAATAGACCTCTTGCATCTTTGAGAACTGTTTTCGGCTTCCTAAGTTTGTTTGCTCTAGATCTTGATAGCTCAGCTTTTCTCTGCTGATTTACCACACTTGTGGTAAATTCAGTGATTGTCAATTGGCGTTGCGAATCGTTTTTCATAGTTACAATAGCTCCCCTTATTAGAGGATTGTTATAAATACAGATCCCATTGCAACACAAGTTTCTTGTTTCAACCACACAATCATTTTTGTTAAATTTTCTAATTCTGCTGTACATAGTGTTTAGAGAGATTAAGAAAATGTTACAATTAGTCCGTATAAAAATAGCATTTATTATATGCTTCCAGTGACGCTCCGTTCTTAAGATTAATAAATATATTTCAGAGATGCTCTAATGTTATCGCATCTCTGAAGCAGTATTCTAGAAGGTGTGTAGAGTACTCCTCTACAACTGCAACTGCCTCTGAATGTGCTGAAGTCCGAAAGAACCAAATCTGTGCAGTAAGGTGGATGCTTGATTAATTCATTGACAAATCGCTCTATTTTGCCACTGCTAAAATATTTCATTAGCAAGTGCATTGCCCTGATGGAAAAAAGAAAGTTTTCTTTTCTCAAACAATTTGCTAATCAATTAGTACAATTCCTTTAGCCTCCCAAAATGCCAATGTCATGAACTTTCCAACTAAACAACCGACTTGTGTTCAATGTTTTGTTTCAATTCTGGTGTGTGATGGTGAATTCAAGTTTCATCCCCGTTATAAGTTGACGCACATAGTCATTTCTGTTGCTGTTGAAACGTTGAGATTTGTTATATAAACGTGTGTTTGCTCTGCCATTATTGCGCAAGGCAATTCTTTATTTAAGACATGACCTACACGCTCCCTTAACTCAGTAATTTTAGGAACTTTAATTCGCCGGTCGTAATATCATATCATGTATTTGTTCAATAAATTTTGCTGCTGTTGGACATCATTCGCGTGGCTCAACTTGGTAGTCTATTATTTCATCGTTGGAAATAAAGAGTGTAAAATAAAATAATCATATACTTTTCGGGCAAATTTTGACTTTTATTATCACAATTAACAAATGAGAATTTTTATACCAATGTGAACTGTTCTGTGATTGTTTCGGTGTAATAGCCTGATATGCTGAATTTGTTGTTTATATTGGTTAATAAGCATAATTCCCCAATGTAGCCTTCTGCATGTAGCACTGTAGTCTGTCACTCAATATACAGAATGGTTCATAAATCTATCTGGCATTTTAATAAGCTTGTGATCAGACACTTGAAACCTGGCCTTGTCTGTTGATATGTTCCATTACCCACGCAGTAAAATCATGAAATTTACGAAAAACTTGTGCAGTTAGGAAATCTTTTGATTTGACGAAATATTGATGTTGCAGTAATACACAATCTCATATAGAGTGTCTTTAAAGTTTATTCATTTATTTGTTTAAGCACTTAATGTCCTTATCGACAGTTTATATGCCGTCTTCAAAACGTGTAACCTACTGCCGTGATTTGCACATCCGGTTAATATCTTTACTTAAATGAGATATTTTACAAAGATCTGGCGCCGGCTAACCGCTTATCAATTTACGCATTACGGTAAACAGTAAGATACAGAAAATGAATACATGTGACTGGTTGAACCAGCAGTAACTGAAATGCAGAATATTCCCAAAATTTCCAGCACTCATTAGATGCCTGTTGTAAGGAAAAAGATCGCCTCCGTGGTGTAGCCTGAGGAACGGTTTCCACCCAGCTTGGGAGATACTGATCGGAAAAGTACCCATCTGGTGTAGAAAACCGAAGTAGAGATTGTCTCAGGTGCAGTGTTGAACTCCTACCTTTTCAGTGGCGCCCTCCTCCTTAGTTCTGTTTTTAGTTATTATTTTCCCTTGATAAAGCAGAAACTTTCAGATGTTCATCCTCTCTTCCGCTGATTTCAAACGAATTTACTTTAAAACGCTTCCTGTTTTAAAAAAAATAGCAAAAGGCATTATCTGACATGTTTCTATTTGTCTCTTCATTATTATGGTCAGAATGCACGAATCGATTCATTAACATATTTCAGCACGTTAAAAAAAATTGTTGGTCAAACAATACGACAATAATGAAAACGGTATTAGAAATTTTTGATCCATTGATAACTAATTCTAATTGTCCCATAAAATTACAGTATTGGGTTCGGTTCCCTTCTATCCTATATAGGAAAATATTTTTATAAGTCACAATTCCCTAGTGCTAGGCTAGATGACGTCATCTAATTATATAAGTGTTTACACTGTCTGTACTCTTAACATATTATGTTGATTTTCTTATTCAATAACAAAGTATGTAATTTTTCTACATCCTGTGAAGTTCCAAGAAAATTTTGTAAGTTATCTCATTAGCGTCTGCTATTTTACAAATTGCTCTATATTATTCAGTTGGTATTATGTGGGTAGCCGTTCCAAAGCGCAAGTCACCGTCACACCGCACCATATCACCTTACCGAACACTTTCGATCTTGTAACAGATTCATCGGAACAGAATGAAATATGAAATGGGAGAGCGGAAAATTCATAGAAAATAAAAAGATCCATCTCAGTATTCGCCTATGCAACCAGCAAAAACTACGATGACCGGATCTATGAGATTTGAACTCGGGATTTCCCGGATGCGTGTCCCAAGCTTTACCGTCTTGAGTCCCCTGTCTCGGTGCTTAAATCTCTTACATAAAATTCAATTGCAATATTAGATTTTAAAACACGGCTTAGGCAATTAGTATATTTTAACAGTTTTTGGTTTGCTTTTCACAAATAATTCTCTAATTCTTCATTAGTTCTGTAGAAGCTGTTTATGGTTTTTAGAAAAAATTAATACATTAATTAGGTAAATAAGAAATTCTGAGTATATTTAATACTGTAGTATAGTTTCATATGACACCTGGTGTCGAAAATGCAAAACGCTTATGAATGGAAAAAGGGAATAGGATTAAACAGGACGTTGGAAAAGCGTGTTTTTTTTTTTTAAGAAAATATTGGCAATGTTTTGGAGAAATGTCAGACAAATAATAACAATAATGGAATTAGAGTGCAAGTCCTATAAACAAAAAATTACAGACGTTAAGCGTTTAATGAATAAGCACATAAAACGTGTTCTAGATCACGAGCTGTAATTTACTGACTAGTTCTATCTTTGGCGTAAAGCCTTAACAATTCCGCGCCTCGTTCATTCTTTTTGTTCCAAACCAATAAAACGGTGAAACTGCAGAGTAGAGAGAGGTCATGTTTCCGTAACTAAACTTGACACATTTTTCTGTCTTCGTTCGAAAATTAATGTTCAAATCATCCAGTATTCAGCCTTTCTTTCGTTTTTCTTCTTTTGCATTATTATTATTATTATTATTATTATTATTATTATTATTATTATTATTATTGCACTATGTGTGTATCAAATTACTTACGACTTACACATTCAACTTTTTTGTTTATCGCTGGCCACTGTTTTCTATAGCAGCAAATCAATATTTTTCAACAATTTTAAGCACAACTATTGTCTAACCCTGTTCAAAATGCATTTTATTTTCCAAATTTTCCCCCACGAGTTTGTCCTACTTTGAAGTGCTGAGAAATGAAAGACGCTTCGTTGGTAGATAAAACAAATTGTTATTTAAATAAATAACATTTTGTTCTGGAGGATTTTCTTCTCCTGTCACCTATGATCAATTGATCACTATGAAGAAAAATATACTCAGAAATTTGTATAAGTGCTGGTTACACTGCATACTACTAAAAGAAATGTATCAAGTTCTTTGCTTACATTATTAAATAAGGGTGTTCGGAAAATCCTAGTGAAAATGATGTATCTAAAAAAGTAATTGTCTCAGGATTGTAGGTTAAGAAAGTGCAACTCAAAAAATGTTGTTGGTTGCACTGTAAGCAAGTTATGCGCAGCGTACACATTTGCTTCCCCCAAGCTGCGATTGTTGACATTGTGATTGTGTCATATTATCACTGAGAGTTTTGATTTTTTTGCAATGTAATCTTGTTTTCATCGCACGGAACCCACGTCACTATGCCAACTTTAGCCCAATCTTTCTTAACATTTCCTATCTCCTAGATCGGCCGGGTGGATCTACACCATGGCCATCAAAATTGTGGGACTTCTCCCACTTGAATTCTTTATGTGGGAGGGGGGTTTTTACTTTCTGACGGAGTAAATCCAGACAATAAATGCATTAATTTCGGAGATATAATTTTTTCACCTGGTTCTGTATTTCTATCCTATTTTATTTACAACATAATGAACTTTTTCGAATATTTCTGGAGTATATTCCATTGTCGCGTTATACTTATTTCCCTTAATTTCCTTTAAATCACATATCACTGCGATACCCTGAGTTAGACATTGTTGCTTACCATTTTCCAATCGGTTACAAAAGTTCACCAGATTTCGAAGTACTAACCATAGTATTAAATTTTAAGAGCATATTTCGGTGGATTTCTGAACTCCCATAAAAAGCCGCACGGAAGGGAGTGCAAATGCACTGAGCAAGAAGACGTTCTGCGCTCTGGTTGCATTGCTAATAGTTCTTACAGGCAGCCCTATCCTTCTCATTTCACGGTTTATGAAATTTACTTCTGAGCCCGGATTTTATGTTCTTGAAGGGTTAATTGTTTCACTAGACCTTCACGCCTTCGTGAGCCAGCTATGACTGCGTTATATTTCGAAGTCGGAGATGTTATTTTTATTGTTCATTTGATTTATTTTCGGGTGTTCTTTAGCATCTCAGGTCATCACCGTCCCATTCAACTCAGGGCGTAAAACGGCCAACAAATTTTGCTCAGAGGCCTTTTCTTTTAGGCTGGAGGTTCTTTATCTTGCCGCAAATGTTCGACACGGGACCCATGGCTTTACTTCCCTTTCGAAGGAAGAATGTTTACGCCCGAAAAAATCCATCGGTCCTGGCCGGGATCGATCGCGATATTGGGTTTAGGAAGAAAGTATGGTTACCACTACACCACCAGGACCGACTGGAGATGTTATACTAATCTTTTGTTCCGAATGGGAAACTATAGACATCAGTTTGGGGCAGAAATGAAACTTTAGTGCAGTGAAAATGAAATATGGGTCTTTCAATTTTAGTCATTAGCTTTGAATGTTATTAACGTAGTCCTTGGAGAGCGTGCCAATTAAAAAAAAATGATATTGGGATGGTCAATCCCCCGACATTCCTGGTGACGATCATCCGAAAGGGGTCTACATTGCATCCCCTACCATGCGTAGGGAAGATGAGATACTGGTATGACAGCACCAATCTGGCTTGCACTACAAATATAAGACAGTAACAGCAACAGAGTGGGGCTACGAGTAGCCCAGAGCAGGACCGGGGTGTTAGTGGTTGTTAAGAGCGTCGGCGGTGAAGACATAATTGTGTGTGTACTTACCCTTAGGGGTTATATATTTTCCTGATAGCCGATCCCTTTTGTTTTGCGTACTTGTGCGGACTAAGGTATTATCTGCAGCATTACATTGTTGTTTGGTATGTTTGCTAACACTAATAAAATCTATATTCTAAACTAGCTTATAATATATGTTTAACGTTTTTTCCGATTTAATTAAACCTATGAAAACACTACAGCATTATGTCACTGTATATAAGGTATATTAATGTGTATCATAGTAGATTGTCAGTTTTATGTCGTAAGTTTAGTTACTATCACTTAATAAATACGTTTTTTTTACTTATTACATATAAGAGTTTGGTCTACGGTTAGCGTAGGTCGTCAGCGTTCTGGGAACAAACTGATAATTCCGCTCAGCCCCAAGAGGGAAATCATCCACTTAGGGACTTTAGGGCCTGTCTGTGTTTGGATTTAGGTAATAGGTGATCGGATCTTGGCCAGAGATTTCATTTTTGGAAATAATGTTACAGATTGTAACACCCCAAAAACACAATCATATGTACAAAAGAAATAAATCACCTGAATTACATAGAATTAATCAACAAAATACAAGAAAAAAATTATTAACGTTTCAAATATTCCAAACATTTGTGTCACTTAACCAGTTAATATTTTTTGTTAATTATTTCATCATATCTCGTCATGATCGCATATGTGCGAACCGGTTTGCACGCACTACCTTTCCCAAGATCGCGGGTTATCGATGGATTTGTTCGGATGTAAAAATCCAAAGCATGGCTTCCTTCGGAAGGGAAGTAAAGCCGTGGGTCCTATGTAATAGGTTTGCGACATGTAAACGAACCTCAAGCCTGAAAGAAGAGGCCTCTGAGCCTCTGTTTCACGCTCTGAATTAAATGGGACGCTGATAACCTGAGATGTTAAAAGAGCGTCTGTAAATAAAATAACCAATAATATGCACTACTCTTCTTCCGCACACTCCACAAAAGGTTACCCTCAGTAATCACTTCAACTGTCCATTACCCCCAGCTGTAACCCACAATGCACTACGGGTCGTTAACTGTCACTCAGCTGATTTTGCACTGCCTTCATCCTCACGCAATCCTAAGCACATGAGTTTACACATAACACTTATTACAACAATTTATTTTAGCAAGTCCAAATTCATATCAACCGATTTAATGATAGCGAATAGTTACCATTTCAAATTCTTACTTAATGATCTACATAAAAAATTCATCATTTCACAAAGGCAATATATACAAAATAACACGTGAACAATATAATTTAAAACAGACATTACCTATACTACAAAATGCTATGAACTCTTAGGTCCCTTCAGGATGTTTATAAGGCTTAAGCAATTGTTTTGGTATCTACCGAGGATTTTATGGCTTTTACATCCACCAATTCATACGTGTGCTGCTTAAATTTGCCTATTATGTGATATGGCTCCTTTCTAGCATTAAATCAATTATTTCTAATTCGTTACTTTCCGCTTGAACATCTTATTTCTTGCACGCTCCGTTTTCTTATGTGCTTATTTTACTCTTACGTCTCTCGGTACCCTTATATTTATTTATTTATTTATTTATTTAATGTTTCAATTTCCTAATGCAGACTCATAATTCCTACCTACTTTCTAAAATGTCTGCTTCTTCTATTCCTCCTTTCTTTCTACCGCAGGTTTCGACGAATATAATATTTTCTCACTTAATTTCATTCTTCCAAATACTCATTATCGACTCAAATCCACCTACTCTTGCACTCCCTCTATTATTGTAATTATTTAAAATCTCCACAGTATATTTTTACTATTCATAGCGTTTTATTTTCAATCATTTGCAAATTCATCCACTTTTAATTATCCACAATTTTCACCCCTATAGTGATCACGCAGCATCCTGATTTCGTTTTAATTATTCTGCCTCTTTATCTCATTATAATATTTAAACTCTCCCCATTATTTTAACTACTCAATAAAACTTATTCTCTTTTATCTGCAATTTCATGCATTTTCTCAATTATCTACTATCTTTATTTTTCTAATAATTATTGTTTCTTGTTTCTTTCGTTTTACATATTCCGCCTCTTTATCTTATTACAATAATTTCAAAATATCCGCACCATTTCAACTATTCAATATCTTATTTTCAACTGCCTGGAATTTCATTACTTTAAATTAAATGTCTACTATGTTAATTGTTTATAATAATTACGTAGCTTTCTTATTTCATTGTAACTGTTCTGCCTCTAACTCAATGCAAATATTTCAAAATATTCACATTATTTTAACTGTTCATAAGATTTTATTTTCCAATTCTCTACAATTTCATCTATTTTTCCATTGTCCACAATTAATTTTATAATAATTGCATAGCTTATTTATTTTAATTGTTCTGCCTCTTTTATCTTATTACAATCATTTCAAAATATTTACATTATTGTAGTTATTCAGCAATATCTTTAATAAATCATCCCACAATTATTTCACATCGTGTCATAAACATATATTTTTCTTAGTATCATTACACACTTCTATAATGCATGTTAATCTTCAGCAATTATTTTCCTTATTCTTAATATCAGCCCTCATTTTCATTGTGGGAATTTCCCGTCTTTATTTGAGTCCTGATGGGTCAGGAAGCGAGTGTCTCGGACCCTATCTACAAGTTGTCTCGTGTTCTCTTACGTCCCCTGTGACACGTTTAGTTTGACCTGCCGAGTCCCTGCGTTCTGTCCTTTCGAAGTCGGCGATCTGTCTGTAGGATTTCTAGGGGGCGTGGTTCGGCCACTTGGGCTCCTGGGCGGTTGCCACGGTCCATATCCTCTGTCCCACGGCCTGTCCTGACACTCAATCTCTGTTCCACCGAAGCGTTCTCTACCGGAATGAGCTGTCTCCTCGGCCGAAGAAACCAGAATCTAAGTAATTTATTCGTGGATTTCTATAATTTCGATTTAAGAGTGGCTCACAATGAGGTAAATGTTTTCTGCCCCCACCCCAAATCCTGAGCACTTCGCCTTGTTCTATCGTGATTGTAATTAATTCATTAACTCAATAATTATTGCTAGCGGGTAGCTGAATGTCGGATATATCGCCTCCGCGAAGCTCCTAGGCTTTGCAATAATCAAGTGGTTCCTAATTTAATCTGGGAAATGGTTGGAGATAAGGGCAATAAACTCTCCATCATAAACAAGTGGTTCGAGCAATTTATTCTTCCTCCAACCATGAGGAAATAATCAGCCATGCTCATATTCTTTCTTGGATTAAATTTACCAGTTGCTAATTCTAGTCTTATTACTGCTGCATCAACTGACTCATCATAATGACTAATCTCTCCTCTATCCCTTGATTTCCTTCACTACTGCTTGATATCTGTTCTACTTCCTTTACAATTTCACTATTATTTATATTTTCCATTTTGTAGATTTTGTTATTTCTAAGCAACATCAACACTTAAGAAAGTATAATAACAAACACTTTAAATTTCACAATCCTACCATAACATGAATGTACAAAAATCAACATGAGGGTAGGTTCATAAGTTTCCGGCCTAACCATTTTCTAGGTATGCTAAAGACAAAAACTATATTTCACTTTTCAATATAGTTACCCTTTATTGCAATACAATTATCACATCTTTGAATTAATATTTCAACCCGCCCCCCAATAGTCAGAAGTCTTGTTTACAAAATTGGCATATACAGCATCCATCAAGTTTCCTTCCTCGAAGGTCCTTCTTGAGTTTTCAGAAGAGGAAATAGTTACTGGGAGCTAGATCTGGGCTGTAAGGTGGATGGTCGATCTCCTTGAAGCCACATTTCTTCACAGCTCCCTTTGCAACAAGAGCTGATTGCACAAGCGCGCTGTCGTGAAGGAGGCGCACCACTCAACTTTCCTCGCCTTTTCTCTTTGATGGAAGCACGTAGTCTGTGCAATAGGTCAGCATAGTACTCCCAATTTACTGTACCGTTCCTCTCCTTTAATTCAATGAGATGTATTCCTTCACAGTCCCAAAAGATTGTAGCCATGATCTTCTTGGTTGACTGAGTGACCTTCACCTTTAGAGGCGATACTTCTTTTCTGAAGAACTTAATAAAAACTCGATACTCAATATTGAACGTATTACAATCTTCTACACATAGTTTTCTTTATGCAACTATATCTGAACTGAACGGAGCGGAGCGGAAGTTACAGCTGCAATTATTTACTTAACAGATAAGGTATGACACCAGATAAGGATTTTGTGAAGGCGATAATCCTCATCGGCGAGGCCGGAAACTTATGGACCTACCCTCATATATATATGGTCCCTAGAACATGGTACGTGACTTGCCTTACCTTTTCCGCTACTTAGAATAACCGGTGTCTGTTGTCGATGTCTTCGGTCGTTGTTCCTGGCAGCGTCGTAGCACTTCCTTTTCATTCTCATCTCAGCCTCGTGGCCTTCCTGATTGCTCTCTTTTCAGCATCGTAGCCCCACACGTTGGTTGCGCCAAATTTGAAAGCGTTGTTGTGGGATTGGGTTTCCGTCGGGGTTTCCGACGAAAATGGTCCAATTCTGTACGTCAGTAATTGTTGCTGCATGGGTGTAGAAGGTTGCCTTACTGGCATCAACTACCTTATCTCCGAGATTCCCGCCGATTTCGTTATCTTCATACAACGGGAGGAGATGGGAATTACGTTCAAAATATAAACACACAAAGATGTGCGATGAGACAATGTATTTATTCACCCGATTCCCCTCTTTAGAAGGGAACTGTTGCTCAATTCGGTAAATGAATTCCCACAACCCTTTGACTAGTAGTTAATTGACTCGACGCGTCGGCAAGCTAAGTACGTCTGATGACCGCGATCTTCCCGGGTTTGAAAACAATCACTTCATTAGCTAATTCACACGTCGCGGCTAGGCTTTGCTCAGCTTTGATATACCGTCCGACTTTCTCGTAGAAATTAAAATTTGCACTCGATTATCGTTGGTTTGTTACTCGAGGATGTATCTACGCCGCCGATCGTAGGAGAATGTCTGAGAATTAAGAACCCTAGGAAAAACCCATGATGAAGCTGAGACTGCCACTTTTGCTCTTATGTAACAAGAAAGGTGGTGTTAGTAGCACTCATTTCTCGAAATCATTGTGGTATTTGCAAACACATAAATGGTGAATTAATCTCGGGGCGCCGATTATAAATACTGCTTAAGAATTTTGTTTTGTAATGGGAGCAGTGTCATGTCATTGCTGGTCTAAATAGACTCTTGTATAGCGTAAGATCAATTTGGGTACTCAGTACATTTCCCCGTGTTTAGGATAGCGTAGAGCCGGCTCAGCTGCCAATTGGCTTTTTTCTTTATTTTCGCAGTCAAGGCTCAAGTACTACCATGCTGTAGTCCCAAGGACATGCTAGTATGGCCGTATCGTCCGCGTATATACCAGGAGCGGTTATGTAGCATCACGCTTTGCATTATTATTACGCCGAACAACACTAGAGTGCAAAATGTAAGATGGAAGCCCCATGCGGTTATTCATTTCCTGTTTTGGAGAGGAAATTCCTGCTGAGGTGATTGCCGTGCATAGAGACACTGCCCCAAAAGTATGAAACTGTGGTTAAGTGGCGCAGGCTTTTCCAATGTGGACAAGGAAGTGCCCGCCCATCTCTCAGCACGGAATCGGGAATTGCGGCTCAAGTGGAAGCCCTAGAGCTTGAAGAGCGTTGCATTTTTGTGGAGGCACTAGTGCAGAAGTTGATTACGTATCATTCACAATGTTTTGCATAGCAGACAAAGCACAATTTGGCCCTTGCTTAAAATTACGTAATATTTTTACGCTTTGTTGAACCAAGGAATCGTGCTGGAATATTTCCCCCATTGTGAATTTTTTTCATTCAAATGTCTCCAACTTTTGTACCACTAATGGACAATGTAAACTTTGTTGAACACACACTTCGCCTTTTTTCCCTCCAATATAGCCTTGTCAACCTTACCAAAATTCCGCTAGGCAGTTAAAGATGGCTCTGCTGTATGTTGCATGCTTTACTATAGTCCGGAAAACTAAAATACAGTGTTCATAATTAAAAAAGTATACATATAACCTTAGCGTCAAAATGTGCACGAATGTCCACGAATGCACAAACAAATGTGCCAGTCCATTTACTTAACATGAAACATGTTAAGGTTTTATCAAATTATTTTCTTTCAATTCAAATATGCATGTGCATATATTTTCCATCATTAATGCTCACGTACACAATCCCAAACAGTGCAAGCTCCCTGTAGTCATTAATCTGGTAATAAAAGGGAAAATTTTCTTTACTGACGAGCAACACGCTATCCTCAATATCTACCTTATAATGAGGAAAATATGCAACGCAAAACAGTAGAGCTTACTTAACTTTCTGTTTTTCTCTCTGATATCATACACCGATTACGACGATTGGAGACTTCCGTTAAAAACACGTGTATCATCACCTAGAATAATCGTAGTTTCCAAGAAACACGTTCTACATACTTCATAGTTCTGCAAACAAAAAAAAAAAATGGAAGATATATCCATTTTGTTAATTTGGAATTGAGAGTAGCAGAAAATCCTCACCTCAGCACAAACGATAACATTTTATAAAATTTTCTTCGAGGAAATATCCTTTGTGAAGAAGAATCCTCAAAATCTCGATCTTTGTCAAGCGAAGAACGCCAATTACAAAGTTTGGGCATTATCTCAGTGTGGAGGATTGTTCAGAATTGCATTACAAAGCAGTAAACAGAGAAGTCAGGCTATCTCTTGGTTACTGATGTAGAGAAGCAACATAAAACCTCTCAGATAGCCAATAATTAGAGTTGATAAACGGCATTCACAACCATTGAACTACAGAGCTTGTATAAAACTTTGACTAAAATAACACAAAATTAGCACTGCAAATGTATTTAATTTTAGTGATTACTTTATGGTTCTTGCAGGAAAGTTTACCTGACATTCTTTCCACTGAAATTTAAAATTTACGCTGAAGATGTGCTCGAAAATTTCAAATATTGTGCAAGATGGAGCAGAAACAAAAATAGCCAACTGTCGCACATTTCTTGCTACCACGTAAACCGAATTAACCCATTTAATCTAAAGCCAGTAAGGGAAGTTTTCTTATTTATTACAGAGATAGATACCTAGTAGAAATACAGAGCTTTACATGCATTTTTTTTTCCTTCCACTGATGCACAGCATTGTTAGGGTTTTTAATTTTGTTTTGCTTGTATCTTTATTTCCACTTTCAGGATTTACGTTGGTTGATATATATAAGTTGTCATTGCTTGTGCTTGTTGTATATTATTGTTCTTTTATTTTCTTATTTTTTCTTTCTCTTCTTAAGTTAATATTTTTCATTGACCATTTTTATGTATTACCATACATTTATTTATATTTCACCGTGTTTTACATTGGTTTATATGCGTATGAGGATTGTCAACTTTACTGTCAATGTTGTGATTGTAATATTGTCGCTATAACTTCATTGGTAGAGCGGAAGAGAAACCCTGATGGTCTGAGCTCTGCCAGAATAAATAAACAAACAAATAAAACTACTTTTATCTGTTTCAGTACATCCGAAAGACCTTCCTAACCTTTCTCTGCTATGAGAAATTTATTCCTCAAGAGGCAATTCATAGCATTTTAATTCATAAAATCAAAATTTTTGCAAAACAGTGAAATATTATTTGCAACTTTAGTGCTATTATTTAACATAAATACTCTGCTATGAAAGTCTTCATCTAAAGTAGTTGAAAATATAACTCGATATTCTAATCATCGCCCTTCTTCCGTGCAAAAGTCACGAAGCTGAACACCTGCATATCAAACAAAAGAAATTCTTTCAACGCAGTCAGCCCACATTTCCAGACGTTAGGTTTAGTGATTCAAAACAATAAAACGACCGACGTGGCTCCAGTGCCAGTCTGGAGGTTATGAGCAACACAGACGAAGTTTATGTTCAAATTCGCCACGGCGCGGCTTTCACGTGACGCAGACGTGTTACAATTGAAAACACGCTCGGAAAATGAGCAGCTGTCGTTTGAGATGGAAATAGATTAATGCCGGTACATAAACAACACTAAACTCTCGAAGTTTCTGCCAGAACACTTGCACGATCACAAATCCTGTGCAAAACGCCGAGAAAGTCGCTTAAAGGCAAACGTATGCAAATAGAGGAAAATGTGAACAAAACTGCGCAATTATTCTACCTGCTTCTTTAAATGAAAGTTACAAAATTAAAAGGAAAATAATATTTCTTTTCATATTGATTCAAAATATATTACGACTACACGAAGCTTTTGCAGGGTGTTAGAAATCCTTTGCGCGACATTTTCTGTTAGCTGGAAGCATTACATTAGAACAGCGCGCGGTTCTCGAAGACTTCCCTTGTAGTTCTCTAGAATAGCGGTTGTCAAACTATGGTCCGGGAACCCCCGGCGGTACGAGAGGCCTTCTTAGGATACCATGAAGCATTAGATTACTGTTAATAGCAATTATTCTTTTATGTATGAATGCAAACAATGAATTAGGAAAAACGAAATCTGATAAAAAAGCTATGTATATTTTTTAAGACAAAGTAAATCAGAATCAATTTTCCGCAAAGAGCTTTCTAATAGGTAAGCCCAAAATGTGCACTCATCCCTTCCCAGTTTTCTCCCAACCAATCCAATCTCTCACCATTTTGACGATATTTATGACATTTTCTCTCCTCTCCAACTATGTTTATTCTTATTTCAGAAGCTTTGTTGAAATCCTCTCTTTCTTCGGCACTTCTGCCTATTCTCTTCTCCGTGTTGATCACACTAGCAATGGAGAACTCCCTTCAACCCACATTAACAACCCCAAAATATTTATGATAACCCTAATAAACATGTATATTTATACATTCCATCGTAAATGCTTGATTTGTGTAGTATAGAAACCTCCAAAAAATCAAATTACTTAGTTGAATTTGAGACGTCCTTGTTAAATTCTTTGCACGTTATTGTTGCGGGAAACTTCAATATTAACGTCATGGCGAATACAACCGACTCTGCTGACCTAGTGGAGCTATGCAGTGCTTTCCCCTATTCTGCTCATCACACACTTAACACCGACACTCTTTTGCACTTTATTCAAATAATCAAAAAGCATATACAAATAATCCTGACAGTGTAGTGACTCATGCACCATGACGTCATCTACGTTACTTATGCCCTGCACATGTCTAAATTGCCACCTTCAAAAACTTGAAGTGCACAGACGAAGGGGCACTAATTAATGACGCGTTACAAGCAGAATGACGTATTATTTGGAAATTAGGTTAATAAATAAGAAAATTGAAGTGTTCATTGACATCATATTACAACCGACATATCCCTGTCAAAACAAAGAGAACAAAGGGACTAGTAAATTGACTAGTGAAAGACGCCTGTCACATCGTAAATATCTAAATAATAAAAGCAACGAATCTGAAACAATTACGTAACGAGAGCAAACAATTAGAAATCCAAGCTGAGACATGCACATGAACTAATAGATCACAACATACCATCCACGGAAATGTGGAAAAATCTTAAATATAAAAAATGTGTGTCTTGAAAGATTTAATGAGCACTTTACCACCTGCAGATCTGTTATCTCAGAGACTATAGACATCCAGAACGAACTTCTCCACGCGTCAATTAACATTACTTCCAGTGACGAAAAAAATGCGCTAAGGCATAGATACAGGAATGGATAACATCAGCATCATTGTCATTAACACAGTCATTGACATTATTTTACAAACTCTGATGCATATATTTTAATAATAGCGACATACCCTGCCCTCTAGAAAAAGCATTTGTACGGCCCACAGCAAAAATCACTCCACCCCTCGAGATAACAAACCTGTTAGCATCCTGTCCAAAGCATTGGAGCGGATGTTTGGCAAGCAATTCACCATCTTAACGAGTACAACTTAGTATCACTCCGGGTTCTGTGCTGTTTAGTGACAACTGCCATACTTAACGTTACTGGAGACTTTTATTGATTTGTTTACGGACGCTCTTTAACATCTCAGGTCATCAACGCCCCGTTCAATTCAGGGCGTGAAACGGCCGATAAATTTTGCTCAGAGGTCTCTTTTTTTCAAGCATGAGGTTTTTTTTCGTGCCGTAAATGTAGGACACGGGATCATCAGCTTTACTTCCCTTCCGAAGGAAGCCATACCATATCGTGACCGGGATCGAACCCGGGATCTTGGGTTTAGAAGGCAAGAATGGTTACCACTACACCACCAGGACCGACTTTACTGAACACATCCGTGATGTTATGGGGGTGAGCGAACTGATTGCCCTACTTTTATTATCTTTTCTAAAACGTTTGACTCGGTTAATATAAATAACCTTCTTTCAAAATTTAGCGCACTGCATGTATCTGAGAACTGGATCCAGTGGATTCACTGCTATCTTTCCGGCCGACTACAGTGTGTTACAATAAGAGATCGCTTTTCGCCTTGGTGTATGGAATATGGAGTGCCATAAGGCTCAGTACTCACCAATATTATATATAAATGACGTCATAACCATATTTTTTGATTTGGTTTATTTACGGACACTCTTTAACAAGTCAGGTCATAAGCATCCCATTCATATCAGGGCGTGAAAGGCCGACAAATTTGCAAAGAGGCCTCATTACCATATAAAGTATTGCAGATAACATGGTATAATCATAAATCCAGAAAAATCGCAAGCAATCATAATGGGTCATAATTGAATATTAAACAAAATTAATCAGACAGTACTAATTTCCATTAAACTTGACGAAATAAACATGTTGTTTAAATAGTTTGTAAAATATCTCGATGTCTATTTTGACAGTAATCCTAATTGACAAATTCAAACTAAAGTAAATTGTAAAAAGAAACATTTATAGTATTCCAATTCCTTGAAAAGGCTTGATAATATTCTCACATTCATTTGAAGAAAATACAATCAACATTGATTATGCCATTTTTAGATCACTGTGATGTTATGTTGACTGACATCACGACAAAGACTACAACGTGTTCACAATGCCTGCGGTCGCCAAGTTTGCAACCTACGTAAATCAGATCACGTCACTCCAGCTTTTGAATTGTTATCCTGACATCGACTGGGTGCTTGAAGCAAGTTGCACTCCCCCATTCTTCTGTGTGAAATTCTATGCAACCCAACTGCGCATTATCTCTCTACCTTACACCGAACCTCTCACATTTCTGTTAACCTTCACAGCTCTCGCTACACGTCTCTGGAATTGCCGTCTCATATCAAGGACTGCGGGTCACAACGACAAATGCAGAATATTGCTCGAGGGTTATTTATTTACAGTATTTAAGAAATAATGCTGAAAGTGTTAATACCATTAACTACATTATATATGTATATATAATAATCGAAACTGCCCCGTTGAAGTGCAGAAGAGGTCTTAATTTCGCCAAATATTATTGTTGTTATTATCATCATCGCCGTTAATACTCAGAATGCAAATTTCTCCTATTAAGCCTGATATATAACAACTTGTAAATGATATGCAACATCATCCTTCTCATTTAGAAATTAAAATTAACAAATAATTTATAGCATTATATATTGTTACTTATTAATAGGTTTTATGCGATTATTATTATTATTATTATTATTTTTTTTTTTTTTTTTTTTAATGAACAAATTTCAAAGGTTACAAATTTAGGGTTGTAAATTTTGGCTTAAATATTAAGAGTTCGAAAGAGTAAGAAATATTTAAAGGGGGTTCACGGCAAAGGAAAGTTTGAGTACCGCTGCTCTAGAATCTAGGCTGAACATGTATTTAGTAAAAATTGCGCAATACTCCGAAAAACATGGAACAAAATAAAATTCATGTACCATATACGACTTTCATTGCCAAGTTTTCATTCATCTATACAGGGGAGAAAAACTGGCTTCGAACCGAACATAGGAAAGAAAGAAAAGTGATCACGATACTTCATATTGGCAGTGCTAATGAGTGGAGAAAGTGCCATTATATCCGATATGTTGATACTATGAAAAAATGTGAATTTAGTGATAGCTGCACGTAGAAAATATGACAAAAAGTTATTTGGATATACTTGCTGTGGGGATGAAAAAGTGATGCCGAAGTCACTATACTGGTCGCAAAACACGATGGCACCTGCAACACGATGTAGGGTAAGGTAAGGTATTTTCGTGGTATAGGCAATTTCGTGATAAATTTGTATAAGGTTCTCACAAAGTACCCTCTCGTTATAGAGGTTTAACTTTCCGTCTCCAGGTAGCAAAGACCTTTGTGCTTTACTGTAGAAATGGACAAAGCGCTAGGTGCTGATGGTCGTTAGCAGCAAAATGTATTGTGACAGTGATGCTGACATTGTTAATGGTGGCGGTCGAGTGTTGCAGTGGCTCACATTAATTTGTTCTCAAAGAAAGTCTTTTAGTAAACGTTGTAGTATCTTACAAGGAAGTGATAGTACATGAAATGCTGATTAAGATAACATATTTACTTTTTCAATTAAACGTAAAACTGAAGCTGTGGGGTCTTACGAAACTCGTTGATAAACTTACGTTTTTCACCTTTTGTTTTCTAATTCATACAGGGGGTAAGTTTTGCGTAATATTTAAATATTCTAAATAATATAATAAAATGCTTTCTATTGAAAATCCTGTTAGATGCACCTATAATTTATAAAATAGGCATGCCTAGAACTCAATATGTACTATCACGAAATTACCATGAACATATCATGAAAAGTGTCAAAATCGAAGGATTGAAGATGATGATGTGATGGTCTATATGTGTGATAGCTGCTGTAATAAAGAGTCTGATTAGTGAATACTTTGTCTTTGTTTTTACTTGTTCTTTTTCTGCAATAAACAAATTGTCACAAAGTTACCTAACCCCTATCACGAAATTACCGGCACATTCACAAAATTACCTATGTTTGTTGTATTATTTATTAGAGATTGTGCACGGATAAAAGGGGGACTTAAAATTCAGCAAATAGTTTATGCTGTATTACAGAAAGTCAGTAAATGGTGTTATTTACTTTTACATATATTTGTACTATTTTACAGACATGAAATACGATATTCAATGAAATTATCACAAAATTACCTTACCCTATGTATGTATGCGCAGCGCGCTGTTGCCAAATAGTGTGTGTTGTTGATTTGATTTATTTACCGACGCTCTTTAACAGCTCAGGTCATCAGCGGCACCTTCAATTGAGGACATGAAACGACCGATAAATTTTGCTCAGAGACCTCTTCTTTCAGGCTTGGGGTTTTTTTATCGTGCCGTAAATCTACGACACGGGACCCATGGTTTACTTCCATTCCGAAGGAAACCATACTTAGGATTTTTACATCCGAAAAAATCCATCGATCCTGGCCGGGTTTGAACCTGCGATCTTGGGTTTGCGAGGCAGTATGGTTACCACTACGCCACCAGGAACGACAAGTTAGGTGGGCGTTTACCGGTAGAGTGTAAGTCCGTACATCAGAAAAATTTATATTTTTATTTTTTTTTAACAAATAAAATCATGCAAGAATAAAACGTTACCTTATTGGTGTTGAAGTTCAGGAGAGTGCTCTTCGTCTTCACCGTCAGCACACTTAATTCGGAATCGTCACTTTCGTCTCTCAAGTTAATTGTATAACACCATCCCTAGCTATTTCCTTATGAAATCATCCTCCCAAAGCTGCTCTGCGTGTTACCCTTGTCATTTTACATTGTCATTTGCCTAGTGAGTGCTTTTCTGCGTCTGCTAGTTTGAAAGTTGTGTTTCGATTGGCGACCTCTCCCTTAACTTTAGCCCATATCAGTTTAATAAGGTCATACTGACAGTGGTAAAGTGGAGCCTAATCACTTCTTGTCCCATTTCATTAGCTTTCCTGTGCAATTCATTCTGTTTATCTTGCGGTTTAAATGGTGTGCCCAGGTTGTAGTAATTCATGGATGGTGTTTGTCGGACTTTGTTTAATATTTTTTTTTTTTTTTAACCAATGTAATATATCCTGTTTCTTGGTGTTGCTGTTTGGAAGTTTGTTAAGAGTGGTAGAATAATTGGCGTTGTCCCTTATTAATTATTATTATTATTATTATTGTTGTTGTTGTTGTTGTTGTTGTAGTAGAACCCTCTGCTACCAGGGGCACAATAGTTCATTTGTGAACCAGTTTTTGAATGATTCTGCGTCCATTTCGCTATGGTATGTCTGTTTGAAGTTGTTGACGACGTGAACGAAATGTCCATTTGCTCTCTCGTATGTAATCACTATTTTCCAACCCTGCATGACATACTATAAGCAGACTTTGCTTCCTCTGAGCATCTTTCATACCACCATTAACCCCTAGCATTTTGTCAACTATATATTTCATAGAATGGTTCTCATTGACTCACGTTTCACGAGGTCGAGGTCCCCGGCAGCTTTAAGCTGATGCATTTTCCTGAGAAATTTAACGCTAGCCGCTACAATGTTTCCCTTTCCATAAGGAACTTCCTACCATTGTTTGTTTCCTATATTTGAATCCAATGGATTTCATATAATTATACACAATCTCACCAAGCCTTTGTAATGAATATTTTCTCTCATTTCCCGTGTTAATTTTTTTACTGTTGGATACTGCCCTAAGTCATAATACCTCAAAATTGTCCTGCACAAAATTGTTTTTGAAAGTCATCTAGCCCTGTAACTCGCTTTTCTAAATTTCGTGTTTTTCCTGGAGACTTGAATATTGACGCAACCCCTTGTTGAACAGCAGAAACTGCATCAAAACACATTCTTGAAAGTGATGTACCCTGCTACACCGCAAGCCTCAACTGTCATTCTTTTGTATCTTAGAAAAATTTAGTTGTTCTGTACTCAGGAGGGGAGTTTTTTTTTTTTTTTATGTATATATAAAGAATTTTTAAGAGTTTTTACACATTTTGTCACTTTCCTAGAACATGAGCTGAAAAACCACTTGGACCAGGAGCATTAAGCGACATTTTCCCACACACTGGCACTGATATACACAGTAACCGAACCGCCCGAGGTCGTTAAGGCACGGACTCGTGAGCGGGAGGTCTGCGGTTCGAATTCCGCCAGGACCGTCCTCCCTGACTGGGGTTTTTTCCAGGTTTTCCTCAGTCTTCATAACTGGCAAATGCCGGGGAGGTACCTAAACTTAGGCCTGGAACGCTTCCTTCCTTAAAAAAAAAAAAATATCCTTTCCCAATTTATCATTTCGTCTCATGTATCATCAGTGTCCACCGCCTGTGGTGCCTCAGTAGTAAAAACGGGCGTTAAACACTACTCAAAAAAAAAAAAAACAGTAACCGAATATAATCAAGTAGACCTACTCCATAAGAATATTAATACTGAGCACCAGTTTAAAAGAAACGGAACTGTGTCTCAGGACCTGTAGAATTGAAAACTGCCTGGCTATGTCCCCCAGCTGTAAAGCCTATAACCAGACGTAAGAAATGTCTTCTGAAAGGGGGCGGTGGTTCCTAGAACAATAATTTTCTGTTGATGCTAGGAATGGGCTTGAAAGAGGTTTCATGTTTATTTTTAATAGTTCTGTTACGCAGATATGGCTTGTTTGCTGGAATGGCAGACAGTTGCCACCCAAAAGTCACCGGCCCTAGGGTTTCTTGCTACAAATAAACAAAAGGGTACATAAGGACTGGGGAAAGCCTATGTACCAGTCACCACATTGAGGTTTCTTTGTCACTTATAACACAAACACGATAACGAAGCAAAAGGATGGGAGTTAAATGTGCCATGTGTTTTTAGTCAGTTTACTGCGAATTCTAAAGGAGGGAGGTTTAAGGGCGAGTTGGGGTATCGAACTGCAAGTTGAGCAGGGGCCGAGTGGTAGCGGTTTGGAACTTGAACATGGATAAAACGGCAATGTTAATGCTAAAGTAACAGGTGCTTTAAATAAACAATGTCAAATATTAGTGTGTACCCCTATGAATATGTTCTGAAAAACAATTAGGTAAAGGAGAGATTACAAAGACGAGAAAATTTGGAACTTAATAGGCACACGGTTCGAAAAATAGTGCAAAACGTACCAAAGACAATGAAGTAATAAACAAAAGTACAATAAAGTGGTGCTTTTCTTTGCAATCTGATCGGCAGTGAAATATACAGTTTTTACGACAAGGACCTTGCACCAACCCTTCAGGAACTGCCAGTTCGTCTCAAAAGTGTTAGCAAATTTCCGTATGAGAAGACAAATTTGTGTGCACTTTTGAAGCATCTGGGGCTTCTTTGTCATACACTTGACAAAAGTGATTGTGGAATCTGCAAGATAGTTACCTAGACCGAGGATGTCCACATCTATTTGGATGAAACGTGTGACGTTATAAGAAAGGGCTGGGATGATGTTACGTGTGCTTGTGTTCCGAAAGCTCCTAGTGTCCAGATGAAAGCGCATACTTCATGCCGGTGGAAGTGAAGGTTGGGTACCTAATAGTTCATATCTGTCTGCCAAAAACATCCGGACTAGAGCTGATTATCATGACGATATGAACGCTAAAGTTTTTAAAAATTTCTTGGCTAATCCCTTGCCCTGAAATCTTCCTAACGATAGGCACAGTGTTAATATATTAGACAATGCACCTTACCGTTCTTAGACAAATAGTCAAATGTCCTACCTTACGTACTCCTGTCAAAGATTACATCAACCTTATGCAGTATCGCGATGCTCCCGTGTCTAATCCCATACCCCCAATGCAGTAATGCTGAACCGGATCAAAGCAACGAACCTAATAAAACAGTTGATGATCTTGCCAAATCTAAAGATCGTGCACTTCCACCATATCAGTGCACGTTTAACCCCACTGAACTAGTTTGGGCTCACTGTGAGAAAAAGTAAAGTGACGCCTAGTGTGTGAGGTGCTTAGGGAAGCACACAATGAAAAAAGAGCGCCAATATTGCAACATAAATAGAGATTGGCATTGGGGAGAGCAAAAACCAACGAAGGTAAGAACAGTTTGTTAATGATTATTTGAAACACTTAAGATACATATATTTGCGGGTAGGCCGATTTGTGTAATACTCGGTATATTTTGCCACTTTTTGTGCATGAATATTAAACGTGACAACACAGCACTCGTTCTCATGAAGTCACATGCCATAGCGTTCAGGTAGCGATAACCGTTATCTGAACTGGTCTGTGCGCAGACTCGCTGCCGAACAAAGCTTGCCAGCTGCCATTACAGCCATGCATTTCCTCACGTTCTACACGCCACATAAATATGGGTCTTGTACAGTCAGGATGAGAATATTGTGACTTTTAGCTATGGTACTATGAGTATTCTAAGTAACTAATTCGAGCATAATTAATAAATTTAATCTTTTCACTTGCAGTAAGTAAAAAGCGTATACGATATTTGACAACGCAGAGGGGCGGAGAAGAAATGTGACTGCTACAGCCGTTAGCACACCCCGCCTTCACATGCCGTCCTGTTTTGGGACTACTTTAATGTTCCATGTGCCTTGTGCACGATGGAGCACCACCCGAATGTGACAATACCTAATCCGCACAATTAGCGGGAGATGAACTGGAGTAGGTTCAGTAATATGGCTTCCCTGACGATGTAATCTTAATTCTCTGAGTTTTTCGCTAAAGGGGTACCAAAAGACTTTGGCGTATGCTACACCCCATCGGCAGTATATGCACATTGTATACAGTGCATCATGTTTTTAATCCAAGAACAGGCACGAACATGTGATTTATTGAAACTGTGAGCTTACTTTGTTGTTGGTTTGGTTTATTTAACATCTCAGGTCATCAGCATACAATTGAATTTTGCTCAGAGGCCTTTTTTTCAGGCTTGACGTT
Organism: Metallyticus violacea; assembly: GCA_030762175.1. Lineage (NCBI taxonomy): Eukaryota > Metazoa > Arthropoda > Insecta > Mantodea > Metallyticidae > Metallyticus > Metallyticus violacea. The sequence goes on along the minus strand of CM060846.1, from coordinate 23,452,525 downwards.
CTTTTACATGTCATAAATCCACGACACGGGATCCACGTCTTTATTTCCCTTCCGAAGACAAGTCATAATTAGGATTTTTATGCTCGGAAAAAATCCATCGATCTTAGCCGGGATTGAACCCGCGGCCTTGGGTTTGGAAGGTAAGTATGGTTACCACTACACCACCAGGACCGACTGCGAGCTTACGGATGGGTCATACCTAAAAACTGTTTGCTTCCAAGAAAACATTTATAGGAACTTATTTGCTAGTTTTGACCAGATCTCCTTACTGTGCAAATGTGCGACATTTTAATTTAAACTTTTTGAATAACTCAAAACAAGCAATTTGAGATAGGCAAACGAAGGTCAAAGTTTTTACACTTACATGTTAGGGCATAAAGTTTCATAAGGGTATGCACGCCACTGACTTTTGTCAAGTTTAATTGAAATTTGAAAAGGTAACAAACAATGGCAAATATATATAAAGTATTCTTTAACACAAGTCGTGTAAATGAAGAATCAGACTTTGAAAAATTCTGGTCATGGCCGGGATTCAAACTACGGATCTTCAGTCTTCCGGTCTAATGCTGTAACCAACTGACCTACTGTGTCATCCTCAAAATCACGGGCCTACCTCATTTGATTTGTGATATAAACAAACAAATGCAGACACATTTTCTCAATATTAACTTTTTTATTGCAGTGCATCCTTATATAGTAGTAATACTAGCAATACTCATACACTCACAACACATAAAATTATCCATTATTATAATATTAAAATATATTGTGGCACAACTTTACTCGTTAATTTTAATTTATGAATGAGGGAGATGGTCATGCATACAACTTAAAAGTCGTGATATTTATTTAACGGTATATTTATTTATTCTGGTGGTGCTAAGGCATTCTCTTCCGCTCTACCAATCTAATAATAATTATTTGAAGTTATAGCGACAATATTACAATACTCGTACACGAATAAACCAATGTAAAACAATGTGTATAAATAAATGTATGCTAATACATAAATATGAATAATGAAAAATACTAACTTAAGAAGAAGAAAAAATAAGAAAATAAAAGAACAATAATATACAAGCACCAGCAATGACAATTTATACATAATCAACCTACGTAAATCCTGAAAGTGGAAATAAAGATACAAGCAAAACATAAAATTAAAAACTCTTACAATTCTATGAAGGAGATAGGAAAGTTATGATAGTAATAAAAATAAGAATTATTCTACAGCAGGATAAAACAAATAAATACATGCATTGTAACAAAAGGAATCTAAATCCAGGGTAATCGATTATTTGTAATATTACTAAACAATTTCTTTTGAAATGTTCCTAAAGTTTGGCAGTCTCTGACATCCCGTGGTAATGCATTTCAGAGAGGGGCTGTGCTTACGGTGAATGATGATGAGTAAAGTGATATACGTTGCAATGTAATAACAGTATATGTTGGGTTTGAGAATATCAGCATTATCATTTGAGAATATCAGTTGTGTTCTAATTCTACGTTTTCCAAATGGTTTTTATACCATACCGAGAGGCAGACGAGCCCTAGCCTACGCAGTTCGCTACCGAAAGATTCGTGCTATTGCAAGGGAAATTATAATTAATAGTGAACGTTTACAACTTGTCTATTTGAAAGCTCTCTCTCTCTCTCTCTGTCTCTCTCTCTTAACAGTCGCCTTCAATTTGATTCTAATACATTTTACCACGATAAATGTGCATCGTAAACTTGTATAATCTTTCGTTTTCTCATACTTTTTTTTTTGAATGGTGTTTAACGCCTGTTTTTTACTACTGTGACACCACAGGCGGTCCCCCCCCCCTTATACACCCTGTTATACATGTAATGTTAACAGTACTCCAGTGCTTCGTGGACCATCTGGGAGAGCGTGGGTTTCGCAGATCACAGTTTGAGAACCGCTGGTTAGTAAAATATCCAGGAATTGAAACACTATATGAGAGAGGGCCAGTAACGTTCCTTTGTTTTCTTCAGTCGGCTGAAATGATGACTATAATTAAAAAAAACTAAGGTAAGCTTTGACATTGTTCGTTGCACTCTGTTCGAATTATGGCTAAACTATATGATGTTTTCAACGTTCATTGTTTTGGAGCATGATCATAAAAGTTTATTTTGATAAATCGAAGGCCACATCAGGCTCGCCATTGTCCTCTGTACGCATGCTTTGTTTTCAGCCAATGACGTCTCTAGGAGGGCTACTGACGCTAGTCAACATCCAATAAGAATTGGGAAGGTAGGTTTACTGACGCCCCTTCTCCTCGCTATCAAGTTTCTCACTGTGTGATTTTCCTCAGTAATGGCGTCTGTAACAGAATTAAATATTCTTGGCCTAGTTTTCCAGCGTTTTATTTATTTGTTGTAACAACTTAACGTCGGGAATAACAACGGTCTAAAGGGACGTGAATGAAAGTTTGATGAAATAAATGCGTAAATGAACTAGGATCCGGCAACGCTTAACGTTCTTGGCATTCCGGTTTTCAGGGTAAGGAAAAACGCCAGAATAAAACCTTACTGAGGCAAATGACCTTGCGATATTCGCAGACAGGATCTCTGAATTTGGAGGCAGACACACTGACCACACATGCGGTCTTGAGCGTTTTAAATAAACATGTTAGTTATTTACTACTCCCTGTCAGTTTAAAATGGGTATCACAATAATTGAACACATCTAATACGTTACAAGTTGAAACGGAAACAACTTCCTCGAAAACTAGGTCATGCCGAAGGGCTAAAACTCTGCAAAAGCGCTATGTTTAATTGGCTCGTCAATGAAGAAAGAAACATCAAATGCAAACCAAGGTGCATAACGTTAAAATGTGGCATATCAAAGTTTGTGTTGTCACTTTTCAGATGAGAGGCGATCATTCATATGTAGGGATAGAAATGCCTAAATGCTACTTTTACATTTCCCCTGCCTAATTGTTAATTACTAGTGCAATAATGACACAATCAACGTAGGATTGTAAAATGCATCATTGTGAAATTAGGTCACTGATTTACGTACCCTAATTTTCGTTTCCAGGGTCACTTCCTCCCACACATATTGTGAAATGGCTATTTCATTCTGAAAATACTGAACTGCATCACGAACGGGCGTCTCGGCCTCAGAAGTCCCCTACAATACCGATGAGAACATGGGGTCCATTCGATTAAAAATACATTGTCTCTCTACACGAATTGTTTATTCAACAAATATGCTGCACAAATTGGCATTTATGTCATTCACATGCTGCCACTCATAAAAACGGTAACATTTCTTTTGAGGCTGGAATTTTCAAATTATACCTAAACCTTGCATAAAGTTACCATGTTATTTTTGGTAGACCTAGTGGGAATAGCTTTACATAACCTCAACATACTCAGACACCCAGTGTACTGCTTCCCGCGGAGAACATGCGCAAGACATTGCAACGCTCATGCCCGGTTAACTTGCAGTTGAAATGCAGATGTCTGTGTTTAATTTCCGCTTTTAGAAAGTCGCTATTATCGCCCATGATGTTTACATTACTTCTTGCCCTAACATTCAGACGCTATTCTGTGGACATATGCTCGGGCAATTCTTCCCCTTGAAATCTGTCTTAGGAATGATGCTCGCATTATCCTTAAATTGTGTTTTTTTCCACTATTACAGCTCTGTTATTTTGTATGGACATGATTTCCTTTGCTATTTTTCTTAAGCTTGTGCTCACATCCTTGAAATTAATGCTTTTCATTAACCTAATGAGTCATTTTGAAATTGTGGAGACCGCGCCTTAATTTAAATAAAACTTGTGCATTGTGCGCAATGATATAATTTACTTTCCAGATCTATCACACCCCTTGGGGCATTGCACGATTTTCCTGGGGTGTGGCTTTTTTCATGCCTAACCCGTTCTCTAAGTTTTCTTTCCCGTCGCTGCTGATACTCTCTTTTATACTTGCCATAATTCTTTAGCGATATTCTGTTAATGCTATTTCCTGTTGTCTTCCCGATTCTGGATGTAGACAGACATAAGCATTGAAAACAATTTCACGTTCCTGACGATTTTGATATTGCAGGCTGCACATTCCTCATTACAGATAAAAATCACTAGTACCAAAAATGCTGCGCTTTACACTACACTTTGGATTTATTGCCAAGGATGACGAACTTGAGCGATGTGATTTGTTTATAAGCAGCGATGTCTGTACAGAATTTGATCAAGCTCACTGGCTAGCAAAATTTACGTTAGCTTTAAAATTCAGAGGCCAGTTTGTTTTGTGGCATTTATATTAATATATATATAAAACATTTCTCCCCTAAATGCGAGCGTAAACAAGCATTACAAGTGGGGAAAATAAAATTTCAGCAAGGAGGTCTTTTGGTCTGAAGCGTTCAATAAATAGTCCTATAAATCAGATTCATAAGCAAGGAGAATTTATTTATTCCTATAGTGCTGCAAATTACCATTTATTTATAAGGTTCAAACGCCGCAAACTTACCAATGTCGATTTTCGAGATCATTAAAGAGTTGTCGATTTTTATTGCATTTCCTTTTATAAATATATTTTAGCCATAGAAGTAATGGTACTATGCATTTAAAATGAAATAAAAAGGACTGTTATAGTGCTAACTTTTGTTTTAAAAGTATGAAGTTTAAATATTTTTCAAAATTCCGTCATTTTTACGAAAATAAGTGTGTATGTTCTTATTAACTACCTAAGTTAAACAAAATTTATTCTATTTATTAGCTAATTGCATATGAAATGGAAAGTATTTTAACTCGTCACATATATAGAAATGATTTTAAAATAATGCGACGGATGGCGAATATAAAAATTTTTGCAAAAATTGCGATAAAGTTCTACGAACAAATTTGGCAATGTGTGAACAAAATATTTACAAATATGTGCAGTTTATGAAACCGTTTCCACCTTTTAACTTGCACACCTCATCGAATAAAAAGGGAAGGTAATTGCCCACTCATCCTGGATGAATAGCGGTAAAACGTTACAAAAGGTACAAGAACACTTGAATTTAAACGGAGTCCAGTTAACTGATTTGCTGTTAGTTTGTAGAGACGTATATCTCTTCTGCGTCACGCAATCCAGTTACGGAAACTTCTTCGTGTGGCAAAAAAACGCGTACCTCAGGATCTGAAGGCTGAAGACGTAAATAACAGCCGCGGAGATGAAAAGTATTTCCTTAATAGGCACCAAAAATTCTATTATAAAAGAGTGAAGTATTTACATTTTAATCAGGATTACAACACTTATTCTTCTAATTTCTTGAATTATTTTAATCGTAACTTACTATAAAAAAAAAATAAATAAAACCGAAGACCGAGAAAAAAACAGTCTGAAAAGATTAAGATTTCCCATCGTAACTTCCGTGTATTGAAATCGCTACTCCGTATTAAGGCATGATTGGGACTTTTGAATTGTGTGATAGAATTTTTTATTGTGATATACACCATAGAGGTAGTTAATTTAATATTTGAAAATACATTTGCACAGATTAAAGAGCTTCTAATTTTGATAAAATCCGTTTTCAAAATTATATAGCTTTCGAACCAATTGAGCTAGAAAGTTCTGGTTACATATCATTCGGTAATGGAAATTTTGCTTTTACTATCGGTTATTCTGACGTAAACACTTTGACAATGGCGAAGGCACGCAGTAGGTTTCTGGTTGAAGGTATGGGCGAGACACTAACAATTAGTTTTCTTTTATCACAATTTTCTTTCCTAAATGTATGTGGCTCTAAATTAAAAAAAAAAAAATTATTCCATCAATTGCATTGGTATTTTTAGACATAATAGCTATTGAAACATAATTATTAAGAGCAATTTAATAACCTAGAAATTATATATATAATGTGTGTGTACATACATACATACATACATATTCTTTTTACAAAAATAGATTTCAAATAAAAAATATAATTGTTTCAATGTTTAAATTCCATTTAATCTGTTTCAGTACATAGATAAAGTGTTTCAAAATAAGCTGTTTAAAGGTAAATGTTGTAGCCATAAGGGTTTAGCCACAGTAGAACATTAACTTAGCAAATACAACAGGTACGGCCTTCCAACTACCCTTAATTTTCCTTGCGATTAAGACAAATGTCAAATTTTGACGAACGCAATACGATGACCTCTGCAAATGGTAAACATGGGACATAAGAAACATTAAAACACAAGTAACGCAAGAAACCTAAAATGTTTTAGCTATGATTGTTTATTTAGTTTTTTAATATTCTTCATGCTCTTTCCCTCCGCTATACTTTATATACCAAACATAGGCTTACGAAACAGTAGATTCCTTGGGCGGGGCTTTTCATCGTGTTTGCATCTTTGAGTGCCTATAGCTTATATATTATTTCACTTATTCTTCGTTCCGATTTATACCATAATTTGCCATTGAAATATTGTCTGCTAGATCTCAGATCTTTACTGAAATTGAACATACACTAATTTAACAGCTAGCATGCCTGCATTAAAACATCATTTTCAAAACTATTACATGGTAAATCTAATGCTTAATGTATAAATCGAGGAAACTGTAGCGAATTATATGAAACTGTAGGTAGTCAAAATGTCCACAAGACTTTGACTAATAATTTATTGCACAAATTTTGGCTTTATAGCTTTCAATCCCGAACTTGTTTTCTGCTGTTTACTGTTATTATTTTTCTTCTTAAATGTAAATGTTGCTAAACAGTACTATCACGATTTAGATAGATACATGAACTATTGCCCTTCACAGCTAATAAATGTTATGGTCTTCTTAAAAATTACTTTTCAAGTCCCTTTATACACCAAAAGCACTTTTCTATTTTCTCGTTTATTTACTTCTGATGACAATTGTAATTTTCTATTTCTATTTCAGTACACAAATATGTCCATGGTTTTATAAGACGTTATACTTTTTATTTATATTTTAAAGCTACATGGATACAGCCTTTATAGGTACGTGAAATCTATTACATTAAATACCTACAGCCTTTATTAAACACCTAGTTTTATTTTTTTTCAGCCATTTTAAAACAGTATTTAACGCCCTTTTTTATTGCTGACACATCACAGGCATTGGACTCTGATGGTACATGACACATTGGGAAAGAATTTTATTAAGGAAGGAAATGTATCAGACTTCCCCAGTGTTCTAAGGAGGAAAACCTGTCAGGGAGCATGGTCCTGGAGGGAATCGAACCCTACACCCCCACTCACGATTCCGTGCCTTAACTACCTCGGCCACACGTAGAGCCATTTTCATATATGATTGTTTTTGTCTTAAAAATGTTCCCCGTGTTACCATAATTTTTATCTTTTCAAAATGTATCTTTTACATATTCTACATGTCCGGTAAAAACCTATTAAAAAAAAAAATCTCAGAATCTAATGCATTTATTTTCTCCCGATATGCACGCTCTGAAAGAGAAACTCAAAAAGTATTTTTTTGAATGCACTGCCAGCGAGCTACCTGCAATCCATAGGTATGTCTGTTTCTTTGTTTTTCAAGCGTTTCTGCTGTTGATATTGTGCACGACGCTGTCGCTGTGAATATTTTTTAGTTTGCAATTTAATCTTATTTTTATTGCACTCAGAGGACGTGACCTAATCTGGCTGAACTGCAGCCAATCAAAGAGTGCGTTATTTTGTAGTGGAACGACGCATCTTGCGCGTATGACACGAGACTGAGTTCCTCTAGATGTAACTCGTCACAAATGGCGCTCATATTGAACTTCTCTTTCTGAACGTGCAATCCGTGAGACAATAAATGCATCAGTTTCTGAGATATGGATTCCTTCTTTTTCAGTGCATTTTTTCCGGACATCCTGTATTTAACTTGTGCACAGAGCCGACAAACCAAATCCTCGACATGTTATAAGAGTTTAAAATATTTTTGTTTATTCTTATTCCTAGATTACTAGAGTTTTCAATTGTCTAATATATTTTTTTGTTAAAATTCCTTGTGTTACACCCTCGCCTTTAAGTTCTAAATTATCTGCAAGGTACCTACAGTATTTAGGTGTAAGTATGTAATTAAATATTGGGATACCTAGCTTGCTTTATTTAGTATAAAAAAAAAAAAAAGCCTCTAAATAGATACTGTTTCATCTAAAAGAATCACTTATTTTCAGTTACACAGTACACATATTAATGGGCTGAACACAAATGCATATTTAGACCAAATTTTCGAAATTCTATTTTCTGATCTTGGTCTCTAGTTTTAAGGGGAGCAGGAAGGTGAAATTAAGAAGAAAAATTGTGTTTTTTTTTTTTTTCCAAAAAACTGGTTAAAATTATATTATAACTTTCTGGAAGAATATTTTGCATACCTTCCAGAAAACATCTTCAGATACAAGGTAATGGGCATTGGAGCATCACTGGAATAAATGCAGATCGTGTTGAAAAATAAAACAATATTCAAGTTTAAACGATTCTTCCTTCATTGTCAGCCGAAGGACGTTTCTGACCACGCACGTGAAAGCGGCAGATGGCACTTTCAAAGAATAAAGCAATTTCCTCCGAAAGTTCGCCATGGGTAATGTTAGGCCATAAAGTCAGATGCCATCATGTTTGAAAGGGTCCATAGCACATGCGTTAAAGCATGCAAGGTTTCGTTCTACTGCAAACACACTGCATGTTTCTTCCCGTAGTAATAAAACAACAGTAAAACACCGGCATGACCAATCATTAAAAAGCGGAATGCTTTATGGAAACGACGACTGAAATAGACTATTTCTCTTTCTGCGTTGTTCATTTCGAAAAACCATTAGCTCAGATTTTGCATTTCCGTTCCATTCTTATGATGCCGTGACAACTGTTTCACCAACTCGCACATGTAGAAGAAGAAAATGTAACCTATAGTCACTGGTTCCAGAAATTCAGCAGTCATTGTTCATAGTATTACAATTTTTATAATAATATTTATTGAATTGTGAATGATGAAAAATGTAAAAATTTGCCAATTTCAAATTATTAATTAAGGATTCTGTGGCTCTTCCAATTAGCAATAGTGCGTTTATCATTTTGAATTTTTACAGCAATTTAGATCAGGTGTTATAATTTAAGAACATTTTAAAATACTGATATTTTTATTTATATTTTTTTGTAAAATATGGAATTGGTATCCAAATGGATGATAAACTTTAAAAAAAATTATACAAGAATTCATTACAAACCCAAGCAAATCAAACCACATGAATAATAATGAGAAAAATGTAACATTTGTTATAATATGTAAATGTTTTAGGATTTCCCAACATTAACTTCAATAAACATACCAAATATAACAATTTACTTTGCGTCAGACGCCAGTTATTGTCGAAAGCAAGCATAGAACGTTCCGCATTACCTTGTGTTATCTCTATTGTCTTATCAATAATAGCTAGAATAAGGACGGAAGATTATTTTTATTGATTTATTTATGGACGCTCTATGTCTGAGAAAGCGTTCCTAATACTCTAGCATACAGCAAATGCGTAATTTTTTTAAAGAATGAAGCTAAAAAATATTACGCATTTGCTGTATGCTAGAGTATTAAGAACGCTTTCTCAGACATAGATAACAAAAATATGTAAGGCACGTCTACTGGTATGAAAAAGGACGTCTGGAAAATGATAACATCGAAAAGAGTTTGCTTTTGTGCATAATAGTTATACTGGAATAACAAATATTTGTCGGGTAGATGCGCAAGAGGCATCGCACATATTTTGAAATTTGTTTAGATTGGTTGAAGTTAAAAAACCTGGTGCTTTTAAAGACAAATTCACCAAATGAGCACATCGCAAATTAATATACAGCCAATTTGCATTTCGAATTCTACTTTTTTTAAGCGTGATAGGTTAGGTTAAAATTAGCAATTATGCAATTATGTATCACATTACAACAGTGAAGTCTTTTCGGTATATTTGTTAGGGCTTTAATTTCTTATTCAATATAAAAGTTTTTTACAAATTGCATAAATCAAAAATTATCACATAACGCCTTGAATCTCCCAGTGTGCTTAAGAAATCCACATACTACAAATGTAGACTATTAGGAGTTGGAATTATGCTTAGTAAGAAGTTAAGAACCGAGCGCGATGATTCAGGTTGTAAAGCCAGATTCGAATTGTGCACATAACTAACCTGACTGAGGTTTTCCGTAGTTGTCCTCAGTGTTTCCCTGTCACGGATTCAATCATTCATGTGCAGGTAACTGTATGTCATCGAGGCGGATTGATCAGTCCCTCAATGTGCATCTTTAATTCATTTGTGTTGATAGCAATTACCTTCCCCGGGAATTGGGTGTAAGCCCTACAAACGGAAGAAAATAAATACAGCGAAAGAAGAAGACGAAGGTACAAATTATTAATGCAAATGTGTAGCAGTTTATCATAAAGCACATGATAATCTTTGTAAATTTTTATATACCGAAATATATGTTTAAAAATTTAAGAGTTTTGGTGAAATTACGTTCAACCGCACTATAGGAGCGAAACATCGCTGAACATTAGCAAATTTCATACCAAGAATTAAGTCAGGTAGATATTAAAATTATTGTAAAATCTACAAAAAAAAAAAAAAAAAAAAATTAAAAGTTCAATGCCTAAATAAGAAGCGTTATTTGGTTAAAACTATGCATTTGTATTTCTTCTGCATTTTGTAATTAGAAGAAGTAAAATTATTTTGATTACCACTTTTTAAACGGTTTCGCTAGAGTTTTTTAATAGCTAATGTTATATACATGAGAATTAGAAAGCAGCCTCTAAATTCGGTTAAAATTCTTATATAGCACTAAACTCTTTCCTTTCTTTGTTCTTCCCAGCAAAAGTTGCCGCTCCTTTCTCTCTCTCTCTCTCTCCCCCTTTCTCAGTGAGTTGGCATAACGAACATGAAAAAATCAGCTAACAGCAGTACAGGCGCTCCGGGTGGCTGATAATCAGCGACAAGCGTGCTTTCTTTGTTCTTAAGATTCTATGAACACCTGCGGCCTGGCAAATGTGGGAGAGAGCGAAATATCGCATTCTCGCTGTTGAATTCCTCCCTCTTTGAAACTGTCTCCGATGCATCAAACGTGGTAACGCGACAACACAACTGAAATGTTCATTATTGGTACTATGGCTCCGTAACGTCCGTGCAAGTCTTCCATTTCCCCCACCAAGGCGGTACTACAGCAGTTCCTTCAATATTATACAGAGTTTCCATCCGTTTAGTTCGGTGCATCGGTAGCAGAATTGCAGAAATAAACCTATACTAAAAGTGCTCTAATAAGAATAAAAATATAAAGTATAGGTAGAGCTAAAAAAAAAAAAAAAAAGAAAGAAAGAAAAAGAAATAAATATTAAAAATACCATAACAATGAGTCACCCTATTATTCCTCGTAAACGTAACCTAAACTTAAGCCTAACTCGTAAACTTAAAATACTCCTTAAGCCTTAAGGGGTATTTTAAGATTACATTTAAAGATAGCAGTCTTAAAATGTAAAGGTTAGTTTTAACTTTCACGAGGATTCTTGTAAGAACGAATGCTCACTTATGTTGGGTTAGTAGCCACCGTGACTTCACTATCTTCATGCACAAAGCAATGCTCCTTCTTCCGAAATCTCCTATAAATTCAACCGTAATTTCTGGCGTTGGAGTATTTCAGCACATTTACTTCCTCTTCTCATACGATTTATGTAAGATTTGCAACATTTCTACAAGTTCCGCACTTTTTTGCATCATTGGGCATTCACAGTGTTTTACTGTTTCATCATATTAATATCTACTGAAACTAATATTTACTATATTATAATATAAACTTAAATTTTAATAATTAAAATTCCTATTCTTTCAAATATCATAACTCAAAATTTCTGTATGAAAACAATTATTAAAGAGCGTATAAATAAATTTATATTAACATCTAATGCATCGAAACTTCAGAATTAAACAATCCATTCACTTCTCAAAATGGGGGGAGTAAAAAATCTAAATGTCGATGATACTATTTCTTAAACTTAGCGTTAAAACATTCTTACTTGATGCCTGAAATTAATTATGAACCTGAATCATAAGCTACGGAACTTTCTATTCCAAACTTCATTACATTGAAATACTTTAACTCTATATAATAATCTCAACTTTAATTATATTTTAAAGATTTTTGCGCCTGCAGACATAAAATTCTAATTTTTCAAAAAGACCAACAAATGCACAATCTATAGAAAAACAAAAATAACAAGAAGTGTTTTAAAGTGTCATATGCAGGTAACAATTTTGTGATGTAGATTTCATCTTGAAGTTCCTACGTCATTTTATATGTTTATCTAGCTCAAATGGGACTAAATTCATGATACTGAAGTTTAAATACATTTTGAAGGAATTTGTCAAAATAAAACATAATAATACAGAGGAGAAACCTCATACACGTTTTCACCTGTAAAAAATGGAACATTTTATTTGTAGTAAGAATGCCAATAAAATGCAATATATATTGCTATGAACGGATTGTTTTGTTTACACCATGTCCTTTATGCTTAACAGTAAAAATGGTTACTACATAATCTAATTTTTCAAATTGTTTTCTCGACTAATCTTATGCTGGATGCATTTTAGGCTGTCTGAGGGGTGGACAGACAGGGATTAAAATCTACCATATCTTTGGGTTGCCTATTCGAACAAAGTGAAAACGTAATACATGCGTTTGATTGCAATTATCATATTTTGTACTCATGCATTTGTACTTATTCTAAAGTGTCATGCTTATTTTTCTTTTCTTACATTTATGTTACAATTTTGTTCTAAAATGAATAGTTAAAGTTTTTCGTTTAATTCAAGGTATTGCGCTTTATTGTCGCAACTTAATCGCAGTTACATTCGCTTCTTATTTTGAAAGTATATAAAGTCGCATTTTGTGACTCCCTGCAATTCAATTTCATTTTCGCGTTTTTTTTTTTTTTCTGTACTGATAACATTTATAGATATTCAAAAAGGGAATAAAATAAAGAAAAGCACGTGTTCATCATCAGTAGCAACGCCAAACAAAACCCTGCTGGTTACTCTTCATGTAAAAAATCTTATTATTCGTGAGATTCAGAGCGTAAATAGGCCGAAGCTTTATTTAAAACAAACACCGGTTTATAGGCGCCAAAGTATAAGTAGGTAAGTACTTGAAATAATTAGAGAACGTTTTGGGTTCAAAAATGCAAATTTACGAATTATTCTAAATTATTCTAAATAGCTGGTCAGGAAGTACAGAGATAATAGGAATATTTACATTTGAAATGTCGGTGCAATTATTAGAGTAGAAAGCAAAATAGCAAAGTTTTGCTTTTTATACAAACATACTTTTTATCTTTCACGGGTAGAGTTCAGATAAAGAAAAACAATGTCCGCTAGGAACGCCTCGAGTCGGCTTTAGCTAAAGGTAATTAAACTGTGAAAGAAGCGGCGCTTCGGGCTAAAGCAATACACCGTAAAGCAATAATATCGCACTTGGCCTTGTAACTGGCAGGTCAGCGTTCTGCTTCACCGCTCTTTAAGGCGACAAAGGAAGTCTGCGAGCACAAATAGATCCATGCTACTTATAAACAAAGGACTGCTTTGTTTTTCATTTAATCTTATCTTTCTTTCTTAGCCATTGTATTCATTCTGTACGTGTTTCAAACATCTAAATATTTATTTATTGCCATTTCCTGTGACTTTAGCAGACATTTCTTTGTTCTTTCTGAACAAAGGACAGAGTCCAGCTAGCTGTATGGTTTATGAAGAGTTTTCTTTTCAGTCAGCAAGTTTAAAATTGTTTAAAGCATATTCTGTGTAAAAGCTTCGTCAATGTGTGATACATTTTAAATAAGCTACTTACTTTGTTCTGTATTTTAATATTGTATTTTGTCACTCCTAGTTGTGATTATAGCAAATGTATTTATTTTGATTATTCTGTTATTTTCGCAGTATTAACGTAGTTCTTTCACTGCAACTTAACAGCAGCGAATATAATTGCTCTTTTGTATCAATGAGACGTGAAAACACAACAAGTGAAAATTAAACAATGTTTAGTTCTGATATACCAATTCCTCTCACATATCATACACCGCCACGGGTGGCCGAGGTCGTTATGGCGCGGACTCGTGAGCGGGAGGTCTGCGTTTGAAATCCCACCAGGATCGTCCTCCATGATTAAGGTTTTTCCAAGTTTTCCTCAGTCCTCAGAAATGGCAAATGCCGGGGAGGCACACTAAATTTAGACCTGGAACGTTTCCTTCCTTAAAAAATACTTTCTCAGTTTATTTCTTCTCATGTATCATCAGTGTCCATCTCCTGTGGTGAACCGCCACGAGTGGCCGAGGTCGTTAAGGCACGGACTCGTAAGCGGGAGATCTGGGGTTTCAATCCCGCCAGGTCCGTCCTCCCTGACTGAGGTTTTTTTCAGATTTTCCTCAGTCCTCATAAATGGCAAATGCCGGGGAGGTACCCTAAACTTAGGCCTGGAACGCTTCATTCCATAAAAAAAAAAAAAAAAATCCTTTCCTAATATATCATTTCATCTCATGTATCATCAGTGTCCATCTCCTGTAGTGCCTCTGTAGCAAGAACGGGCGTTAAACACTATTCGAAAAAAAATCGCCTGTGGTGCCTCAATAGTAAAAACAGCCATTAAATACCATTCAGTCAACACATATCATGTCAATGTAATATAAATAAACAGCTTCGTGACTATAATCTCAGTTCCAGGAAGCAAGGTCATCAAGGCTTGCCCGTACTATACTTACGATGCTTCTTTATTATTTACTATGATTTATGCTCTGGCCGCTGCTGGTCCATGTACGTATATTTGTGGATCCCTTTGTGCCAGAAGAATGAGTGAGATCATTATTCTCTTGGTTTCTTGGAGGAAGGGAATATTCTCTTTGTTTTCCGTTCTTATTTAGGTTCTTACAACGTCTTTCATAGCTTACTGACCACATTAAAATTCCCTCCGTTTATGAGGCATCGCTCATTTATCGTATCCAAGTGAGTTTTCAAAGAATGTTTTCCTTTCTCAGGGGCACATAGGTCCATTCACAAACTACAAATACTCTCAGAATATTTTAAACTTCAGGCTCATTATTCTCCCATTAATAAAAGTGTAATTGTCAATTCTACTTGTTTGTTGATTGGAATACCTACACCTGCATTTATCTTGTGGTACTCCGCTTTGATACACCAAAGTTCCATTGATCCTATCCGTTTTTTCTTAGTCGCTGATATTAGTGCAACGTCTATATATCCTCTTAGTAATTCATTTTTAGTCCACTTCCACCAAGCTGCTACATTCAAGACTAAAATTCTCTTACTCAAATACTTGCTTCGGACAGTGGTATTTTGGAATCAACCTGGCTATTGCTTCTATGAAAAATAAGAGTAAGAATTTTTACGTGGCGTGGGAGGGAGCCAACATGCCATAAAACTCCCAACTTGCAGGACCCGGGTATTGATTTCCCCTAGACCTGTTGCCTTTTCCACGTATCCGTAGCAGGAAATAGCATCTAAACCAAGTCCTTCAAATTTGGGAGCAAACAACTGCAGCGGTATTAAATAAGAAAGGATGATTAATTATGTAATGGATGGAAGGATTTGGGGAAGGAAGAAAAAAAAAAAAAGGAAATTTAATTTTTGTTAGGTTTTGGATGTAATCTCAGGGGTAAATAATTCCTTCCTCTCCGACGATGGTTACCGCTGTCTTACAATTTTGCCATGGCTGTTGAGATTCTGCTGCTGGATATTTTTATGGCCCTGTGACCATAGGGGAAGGAAATCCTGGAGGTTAATAATATTTTCCGTTATGAAGATGGAACACAATTTATTGTTCATACACTATTGTACATAAGAATCAACTCAAGCGGTTGGCTTCTTCCCTTGAACAGGTTATCGGTCTGTCTTTTCATTCCAGCATTCGCCAAATGTTTTATGGTCCCTACCTGCTTAAGAAATTTTCTAATAGTATACCAATAAACATCTTGCTCAAGGATTCTTTACCAATATTGTTACAACAGGCTACAGAAATTCCCAGGTCAGATTTTATAGCTGCGGTAGCTTTCTGCGCCCTAGCAAGAAACTAACATTTTTACACACAATAGTTCAACACTTGTACAGAAAATAAAATGACATTACACTCATTACTATAACGAAGTTCCATAAAATTACTTGCTATAATTACTCTAATTAAGTATGGGGGTGGCAGGTCATAAATACTGTCTCACAACTTCACTCGGTCCCTACAATTTTGCTGCGCATGTCCACATTTGGTCCTGATTAAACAAAATTCCTTCCCATTAGACTTAGGACTGTCCACAGACTTCCTGTAGACATTATTAAAATATAAGCGTTAGTATTGATAAATTATTTAATAAGCAGGGGTTTCTTGCTGTCTTAGCAAAGTCAGGAAGTGAGATTTTGTCCATGTTTTCTCCTTGCTTTCCACAGGAAATTTTTATTTTTCATTGTGTTTCTATTCTTTCCAACGCTGCGACTTTTGACATGTTATGTCACATTACATTTAGAAGAACATTCACAACAAAATAGCTGTTTGAGTGTGTATGGTAAAAGATAGAATTCAGTTTAGATTGAAGGATTCAACAGCATTTTTATTCCATACATCTTCAATGTATATTGTGCCCATATATGAGAATTCTTTGGTGAAATGCAACTTTTGGTCTTTTTTACTATGACTTAAATGAAACTTGCACCCTTTTATAGGGGACAAAGGTCACATACATTTTAGGGCTTCGTGAATTAGTGTTTACGTTGGCAATGATAGAAGGTAAAATATTAATTTTAAGAGTTCCCGAACCATGACGTAAGTCTGAGGTGCTTAGTTCTTCAACAGAAAGAGGGCATGTTGGGATGCAAACTTCATTCTTAATTTTGTGAATTGGAATCGTTTGGACTGCTTTTAAACGATTCATTAAGGTGTACTAGGAATTTCTAAATGGATAAATATTTTAAATTATTGTCAGAAGTAAAAATGATAGCATTTATTTCTACATCATTCAGCAGAAGGTAGGCTTCATTTCCTGTTCGTTTTAATGCCCATGCCATATATAGTATGACAAACAGAAGAAGGCGAGTGCGGCTGCACAGAGACAGGGACTTGGAACTGTTCTGCACACAAAGAGTGTGTGTGGGATACATGTTGCTACATGATAAGCGATCAGATTCAGATCTTTCATGCCCGCTGGTCTTCTAATCATAGGTGAGCGTCTGGCAACACTGTTAATGTTTACGTAGTACATTCCTCTCGCTTGCCTTCTTCTGTTCGTCAGACTATATACATTGTCGATATTTCACTTTGAAAGACATTTTGGGTAACTATACGGATTAATATTACGGCACTAGCAATCTCATCTTTTAGTAAATATTCTTACTTGCCTAATGTTAAATTGCATTACTTACACAGTGCCTGTTGAGAACATCCTGACATCATATTCTTCGTCATACACATTAAAATAGGATGCGCAATTTGATTTTGCATACTCCATCTATTGTTAGTTGCGGAATGAGCATTTAAATCCACCTATTACCGTTAACCCGTTTCTACCTTGGCTAAATAATTTGACTCCATTATGAGGAAGCAGTAAAAGTATTAATTGTTATCGTACGGCCGTTAGTGGAAAATTATACCGCACACTGACGTGATATTACGTCATCGTTTACGAGTTGAAATATTTAAGTCGTATATAAAGATTATTTTATATAAATTACGTTACTATAGTTCGTATCACTGGATACGAGGTTATATCAATGTATAGAGTGATCCGTTTGGGTATTGATAAAATCAAAACACTGTGAAACATTTACTACTAAGCTTTACTTTTGAAACTTGGTATATACAACATTGACAGGTGGGAGATTCTCAGAATGCTACTTGACCTCCATTGCGCACTCTGCACATCACGGTGATGCAATTCAGCCCATGACCGTTGTAGCATCAAAAGGGTGCTTTTTGGAAAGCTTCAGTAGTTTTTAATTTCTTTAAATAATGGCGAACCTCCCATGCCCAGTGATGGGGTCTACCCTTTCTAGAATACAATGTTCTTATTGTTGTCTTCATCAAGTTGTGGCAACAGAAACAACGCAACATATCCAAATAAGATTCATAGCTCTCCCTGTTTGCAGTAGCCATTTCAATCATCTACGGTTTTCATTTGCCATTATCAGGCTATTGCTGCAGAATAGGTGACTTTGGAACCTCATTTCCAAGGTCATCAATCTTGGATAAAACTTTACAAAATGGCGCTGCGCTCGCAACTCAGTTGTTTGAAACTCCAACCGATGTCTCTCATTTACGATGAGGGCCACATGAGGGCGCTACAGCTGCAAATTTAAACCGTGTTCAAATCTATTTCACCTAACAGAAACATACTTTTCATTAATGTGTGCTTTAGAGTTGGCAAATAGAAGGAAGACCGAATAATTTTATGTGGAATTTTTTTAAAGTGGTTATTTGCAGTTCCGAAACAAAGAAATGTGCGTTGTTACGTCGTGTGTTGATATTTCGGCGACTGTTGGGATGGCTGGGAATCACAAACGCATGAATTCATGTTCATTATAAAGTGGCAAAGTGAGCGAAGGAAAAAATGTACCATTATTTATTAAGATAGAATTGCGCCGTGGTGGGATACAACACCAGGGGAGACAACAAGGAATTGTTTAAAGTGCGTCTCTTTTAAAACTATAGACAACGTAAGGTCTTTACAATGTAAATGCTATCTGGAGGTCGGGATGCTATTTTTGTACACTATAACCTTCAATATAACATTTATAATGGTACCTCTACGTGCTTTAAATAAAATTGTATGTATTGTTATTTGTTGTGCATAGTAGTACATTACCACCACGGGTGGCCGAGGTCGTTAAGGCGCGGACTCGTGAGCGGGAGGTCTGGGTTCGAATGCCACCAGGACCGTCCTCCCTGACTGAGGTTTTCCTCAGTCCTCATAACTGGCAAATGCCGGGGAGGTACTCTAAACTTAGGCCTGGAACGCTTCCTTCCTTAAAAAAATCCTTTCCCAATATATAATTTCATTTCATGTATCATCAGTTCCACCACCTGTGGTGCCTCAGTAGTAAAAAGGGGCGTTAATCACTATTCAAATAGTAATACATTGTCAATGAGAGGTTAACATTATATACGAACACTTTACATTTTTAGGTTATTTACAGGCTATGTACAAAAACAGCATTACATTTTACTTCATATACCCTTCCTAATTCCCTACCTGCTTGCAATTGGGTTAAGAAGATTAGTTACTGTCAGATTTTAAAAATGAACATTCTGGTGTAACGTCATATAATGGATGGGCAGCATAAGAAATCATATCTGTAGACAGGTTATCTCACTATTTATATAATTTGTTTTAGACTTGTAGTTTCCTTTCTTTTTGGGACAAAATGGAGTCATTGTTAAGCTTTCACCCAACTTAGACAACCAGCTACAGAACCGCCGATAGCCTGAAGAGTGAAATACAAGACGCAAAATTCCGATCTGTAATAGCAGCTTAGAACATGCTAGCCAGAATTTTACATCTTGTATTTGGCTCTTCAGGCTGTCGGCGATTCTGTCGCTGGTGTCTGGAGTTCGATGAAAGCTTAACAATGACTTATTTTCTCCGGAAAAAAAAAGAAAGAAAGAAAGAAAAAAAGAAAAAAAAGGAAACGACAAGTAAAACGGGAGGAATAAATAATCAAAGAAATAAATCTAGTAAGGCTTGCATTGCTGACCTATCATGGTTGCGTTATCGACTCGACCACCGCGATCTTTAGTTCGCGCATTCGGCGGGATGATACTTATAAAAATTGGCGCTCGTTGCAGTCACCGGTTATTTCCATTGAATTTCTTATCTGTAGTAATGCTGGTTGCCGAATGTAGAGGACAAGTAGAGATTGAGCTCAGTATTTAATGTAAATTTAAGTGGTAAAAAAAGTGAGTTTTCCTGGAAGCATAGAGCAATTTGTAAGCAAATTGTAAGTACCAAGTATTAAGCTACATAGTAGGAATTATAGTTCAGTGACTATAGGGGAAAATGGGGGGCAGTTAAATATCAACGTAAAACAAGTGTCTAGTTAAATGATACTTGCCAACGTTACAGTACGTGAGGTGACAATATGTCAGGTGCATGCGGCTATCAGCCAGCTGGCCAGGGGCGGTTAATAACCCGCAGTAGGTAGTTAGTATACATCAAATCTTTATATTTGGGGTTTAGGAAAAAATGGAAGATAGAGCAGAAAAAGGATTCATTCCCCAAAATACCCTATTAAAATCGCCAGTAAGAGGAAATGATAAAATGTAAGAAGAGATCTAAATGAGAATAAAAGTATAGATAAGAAAAGAAAAAGTTCAGTAGTGGAAGAAGGTAAAGGAATTATAGCAGAAATAAATATTACATGTAAAATGGATGAAACAGAAACAAAGGAGTCCGAGGAAGCCTTTGGGGAATTAATTACCGAGCTAGCCATACTGACTTCCAAGGATAAGTTTACTCTGGAGAAGAAAGAGAAGATAAAAATTGCTACATTAAGAATCAATAAAATACATGAACAGGTGAAAATGAACTGAGAATAGTACAAGATTCAAGCAGAAGTATTGAAAGAAATACTAGAGAAAAAGCTTCAAGACACTCCCACAAAAACTTTGCACAAGCAGCAGCACCGAGCAACAAGACCATAGAAGCAAAGACACATACTGTCTTTCTTACGTCCACCAAGAACTCTGATGTAAAAGAAGTACAAAAACAGTAACTCAAAACCTGAAACCGAAAATTAAAGTTCGAAGCTTAAGAACGACAGGGAAGAATTTAATCATAGGAGCAGCAACTGAAGAAGATAACAATCTGTGAAAGTTTGAAGCCCAAGGATATTGAAATTGAAACAGCTAGAAAAAGAGATCCTCTAATAATTTTATATGAAGTGCTAGCAGGCTCCGAAGAGGATGATTTAAAAGAAGAAATTTATAAACAAAACTTTGAATGAGTGATAACGGCACAGGACTTTGATAAGGCGTTCAGATTCAAATTCAAAACAGGACAGAGAAATCACACTACAGTGCTTCACGTTGTGGAAGTTTCGGCAAGGTTAAGGAAGAAAATACTCCAAAAAGGAAGAATATATATTGGATTCCAATCGGTACATTTTAAAAAGATTTAATGTTTTGATTTTGGACATATTGCAAAATTTTGCAACAAGCAAAAATCAACGTGCGGACACGTGGTGAAGAAGACGACGATAGAAGAGAATGTGGAGAGAAAGAACAACTACCAACATGCATTCCATGCACCAGAAGGGGCAAGAAAGCACGAGTGAGAAAGAGTGCCCAACATACCGAATCTTTTGGGAAAGAGTAATTTCTGGATCAAAATTATGAATAGTGTTTACAATAAGAACATGGTATTACGCAGGAAAAAGATAGAAAGGAACACTCCATGCAGAATAAGAAGGAATTTAAGAAGAGTAATGACCCACAAAATAAAATTAAATTAATCAAAAGCTTACAACGAAATTAGTACACAATCAGAAAAGATACAAATAATGATAGAGATAAAATTGAAACGAATTTAATAATAAAGCAGGGGGGTATGTATAAGGGTAAAATAAATAACGAGAAAGAAGATGAAATAGGTACTAAAACTACCACCAAAATTTACATAAAATTCTGGTGGAAATGGGAATGGTGAATAAGAAGAAAATTAAAGTAGACTACAAAGTAATAACGGAGTATATAAGTACGGAAGAGAACGAGGAATAGAATGGAGCAAAACAACAGGAGGGGAAAAAAATTTAAAAATCGCGCAGTATAGTTTTTTTCTTGTCACTATGCAATGGAAGGAAATTACTGTTACAGCATAAGCTTCAGGACACGAGTAATAATTATAACATAGGGAAAGAAAAAGAATGTAAAGATGATGGAGAAGAAATGGAAGGAAAATGTGAAAGGAAGGAACGTGATTTAGATAAAGAACTAAACACATACACAATAGAGGAAGAAAACAACATCTTAGACAGAAACGAAACTGCCGCAGTGACATCGACAAAACCAAATATGCGCTGACTGGAATACTTCCCTCAAACTCAGCCGGCTCGAACAGAGACGGACTCCCTTGAGGCACGTAATTTGTAAATTGCACACAAATGGTGAACGTATAATCTTCCCAGTTCCAGACGCAATTGATAAAATGGTTCTCAAAGTCGAAAATATTACAAAAAATCCGGAGAAATTATTAAAATTACTAGAAGAGATGAAAATTTGGATCTAGAAGAAGTATGTTAACACTTTGTATTATGCTATGGACATATTGCTTTCGATTTTAATCAAAGTTGGCCGCATTGTTATAAGCAGGTCAGGTATGATAGCGCAATTTATTCAAATATCTCTATCTCAAAATTCACAAAACTAATTTCCCCAATACTACCCCATTAACCAACAAACACTCCACTTAAAAGCCAACATACAACCACTAAACCAAAAACCACAACTTTAAAGACAATATCCTCTGAGCACTTATAAAACAAACAGTTAATAGATTTAAACGCAGGGGAAAAGAAAGCATTCAGTTAATGCCAAAAATAACTGGATCAAGAAATACGTCATATACAAAAAATACTCAAGTGCATAAGCATTTTAGAGAAACAAATGAACAAGATTCTAAAAATGGAACAAAACATCATTCATTGACTAACGCAGAAAACGTTCATTAAAAAAAAATCATGGAAGTTTACAAAGATTATAACTAAATTAGTTAAAATAGGACAAATAAATGCCCAACGAAACAGATTGGTGATGGTTAAATTAAAACATATTTTAGATTAATAAACGTAGACATACTCTGTAATCGGGAACCACACACAACAAATAGTAAATTAATATACATCCCAATTAAAACAAGAGTGATAGATAAGTAACTGGGATAATCCAATGGTGGCCAATATTATATATAATCCAAATTTACAAATAGTTATCGTTATACAGATAAGATTCTCATACAAATTGTATCGAAATCACTCATGAGAATAGAAAATTTATTTTGTCAAACCATTATTTCCAATTTAGTCATCAGATAGAACCCTATCTCCAAAAAATTAGAAACATTAATGACATCTTCACAAACGCAGTGTTAGTACACACACTCGACGCCAAAGCAAAATCTGACTGGTGGTATAATACGAAAAAAGACGAAAGAGGAGAAAAACTGGAGGAAGTAATTTCGGAATTAAAAATGATCGTGAAGAATGAACCTCACAACCCTGCAACGTATGAAAATCGTCAAGCAGCAATATCCAACATAGATTTAACCATATACAACAGCAAGATGGAAAATACAATTATCAAATGGAGGGTAGGACAAGATCTCACCTACAGCAACCAAAGATTAATATATTTTAACTACTTACTGGGAAAGTGCAATGAGAACGAATAGAAGCAGATGGGTTAAAATATAACTATGCACAAACTTATTGGTTGTTACATATTTGATAATAGTAACTTAGAATATACGGGAACAACAGTAGATCGAGATGCAGAAAATTTAATAAATACAATTAAATCAGCAATTAGAAATTCAATTCCAAAATTAAGAACCAAAAATATGCAGATATAAACTTGGACAGATGCCTTGCAAAAAGCGCGAAGAAGAATAAGGACCAAAAAACAATTGTGGTAGGAAGAAAAAAAAAAAAAAAGAAAGAAAGAAAATAACTTGAATAATTATAGACAACCAAGGAAAATTTTAATAACTTATCAAACGAAACTAGAAACAACTCATGGAAAAAGTTTGTTGAGAATAATCTTGACTCAAACGTTTGGGGAATTGCGTATAAAATTGTGATGGAAAAAAATTACAAAACCAGAAATTTTAACTACTGAAACAAAGACGGTATGATGACTACCAATTGGAAAGATTCAATACACGTATTTTTGAACAAACAACTTCTTGACAATAATATTCAAACTGATGAAATAATAAACACCCAAAAAGAATTTACAAAAGTAATATACCCCTTTGATATTACGGAAATTAGATTAAATCATTAAAAACTGAAAATAAGGAAGGCTGAGGACCTGATGGTATACCCAATGAAGTGCCGAAATTCATAGAGGAAAAATTAACACCATTTTTATTTAAATATTCAATTACTGCATAAGGTAAGGCCGTTTCTCCTATTGTTGGAAAACAATAGTGCATGCAAAAGTGACAGTTCTGAAGAAAACAAAAGATCCAAAATCTTATAGGCCTCTTTGCATGTTGAACACGATTGGGAAAGAATTTGAATAGTTGAATTTGAATTTGAAAGAATTTGAAAGATTTGTGAAAGAACAATGGAATACAGAATAATAATCGGGCTGAATGATAAACAATTTGCCTATAGGAGAAGGAAATCAAAGGAAAATGCCATAAACGAAGTAAATAAATACAGTTAAAAAATCCAAATTAAATACGCAATAGGAATATTTATTGATATCTCTGGGGCTTTTGATCATCTATGCTGGCCATTTCTGTTTGAAAGATTACGAAATAAACATGTCCCACAAAGCCTCTATGCAATATTGAAAGGTTACTATGGAGTTTATATAAAAGGAGTTGGAGAAATAGTAAATAAACTTATTACGAAAGGGTGCCCTCAGTGTTCAGTTCTAGGGCCCACATTATGAGAAATAGCAATAGAGATCTAATTAGACGATGCAGATATATCAAATACCAGACATGTGCAGATGATATTATTTTTATTATTGAAGGGGACTCACAAAGGGAATTAGAAGCAAGAGTCAACAACTTGACACCGAAATGAAAATTAAGGTGTACAAAATCCAAATTACAGATAGCTCCGTCAAAATCCAAATTACAGATAGCTCCGTCAAAATCATGTTTCATGATGAAAGGAAGCCTAAAAAGAGGTCCAGTAATTAAATACAACAATGCAACAATAAAAAGAAACAAGAAAGTTAAATACCCAGAGATGTTATTACATGAGAAGTTAAATTTCAGGAAGCATACTGAACTTACAAGAGCTAAAGTCGAGAAAATAATGATGAAATTATCTAGAGTTATCCAGTCAAATTTTAAAATATCATTAAATATTATTAACATTTATCACAACAGTATCTTGGCAATAATAATTACATATGGAGCTGGAGTGTGGGCCACAAGAATGCACGATATACAAATAAAAAATCAATTAAGAAGAACTCAACGCAAAATGTTATTAAGCTACACAGGGGCAGTTAGTACTACGCCTACAATCAGCAGGCATCTGGCCTACAGATTTATTAGTAAAGATAATAGCAGCGAACTATTGGATTCAGGAAAAGAATTATGGAGAAGTGGAAAAAATAATAGGTGCACAATGTAACGCCAGAACAGAGATAAAAGGAGAAGACGAACTTACATCTTTTAAAAATATTACTGAGTGATTACAACTAAGGCACGTAAAACCTACCAGAGGATTGCTATATATTTGACTGGACATGGCCCTTATAAAACATACTGGCACAAAATTAAACGCACCCAAAATGATACCTGCTTACTATGTGGAAAACAGGATACACTGGAGCATGTTTTCTTTGAATGTCCACGTTATAGGAACCAAACTTCAGAAGAAAGAAGGAATTTAAGTGGCTATCGTGTAGTCTATATTTTTAGGAACAAAGATATATACAAACATCTTGAAACCCTAGCCCATAAAATAAGTAAAATAGCATGGGGAGAAAGATGGAGCAAGAAGAGATTCCAGTTGCAAGGGAAGAAGAAGAAGTAGAGTTAGAAAATCGGAAAGATTAAGAATATTAAATATAGACTACCAGAAAAATAATTTACCACCCAATTCACAAGGAAAACTTGATTCGAATCACGTTAGAAGAGGGAGAAGAAGGAAAGGGAAATGATGCAGATGGAGAGGAAGAGATAGAAGTAGTTATATAATAAACAAACCTACAGTTAGAAGAAAGAAGGCACGGTGGGAAAAATAGGAAAAGGGAAAGAATATGATGTAGCAGGAGAAGCAGGAGCTGAAGGAGTTGTTGGGGGCCTTATATGAATGTGTTACCATTAATACAGTTCCATATTATTATTATTATTATTATTATTATTATTATTATTATTATTATTATTATTATTATTATTATTATTATTATTATTATTATTATTTATTATCATTATTATTATTAAATCATTTATTAAGATATTTTCATACGTTTTTTTAACGCAACAATAATCAGTTTGTACAAAACGCGAGGCAAACTTTCCCGAGAACGCTCGTGACGAAAGGTGAATTTTCAGATGGTGCATACACTTATGAGGGAATGTCCATAAGTTTCCGACCTCGCCGATAAGGATTATTTCCTTCACAAAATCCTTATCTGATGTCATACCTTATCTGTTAGGTAAATAATTGCAGCTGTAACTTCCGCGCCGCAATGTTCAATTGTTCAGATATAGTTGCATAAAGAAAACTATATGTAGAAGATTGTAACATGTTCAAAATGCAGTATTGAGCTGTTATTAAGTTCTTAACAAAAGAAGGACTTAATCCAAATGAAACTAAACAGCAATTGGACGGTGTATACGGGAAGCATCCCCCTCATATTCTACCGCAAAAGAATGGCCAAACGTTTTCCAATGGTTCGAGAAAGCACTGAAGACGAAGAGCGTGCACGTCGCCCTTGGAGGTGCTCACTCCTGAAAACGTCGCTCTTGTGGAAGGAGAAATTATGAAAGACCGGCAGCTCAAAGTTACAGAAATAGCAGCAAGGTTGTGCCTTTCTAAAACAGTCCTTTGAATTATTCATGAACATTTAAACATGAATAAGGTTACTGCAAGATGGATGCCTAGACTTCTTTCCTCAGTCCAAAAGGAAAAACAGGTCAAATGTTGTCAGATATTTTTGGAGCTCTGCCGTGGCAACGAGAGAGAAGTTCTGCAAACCATTGTTACAGGAGATGAGACTATGGTCCTCTACTATGATCCCTTGTCCAAAAGAGAATCAATGCATTGACGTAAACCTGGCGAGGCACCGCCTCTAAAGGCCAAGGTCATTCAGTTAACCAAGAAGATCATGGCAACAATCTTTTGGGACTGTGAAGGAATCCTCTTCATTGACTTCAAGAAGAACACCACAGTAAATGCTGGCCTACTACACAGACCACGTGCTTCCACCAAAGAGAAAAGACGAGGAAAGCTGACAACAATGCCTCTTGTTGCAAAGGAAGCTGTGAAGAAATGTGGCTTCAAGGAGATCGACCATCCACCCTACAGCTCAGATCTAGCTCCCAGTGACTATTTCATGTTCTCAAAACTCAAGAAGGCCGTTCGAGGAAGGAGATTTAGTGTGACGAAGAAGTTATGGATATTGTTTATGTCCATTTTGCAGGCAAGAATTCTGACTATTTGGGGGGGGGATTGAAATATTAATTCATAGATTTTTTTAACAGTGTTTAACGTCCGTTTTTATTATCGAGGCACCACAGGCGGTGGGCACCGATGATACACGAGATGAAATGATATATTGGGAAAGGATTTTTTTTTAGGGAAGGAAATGTTCCAGGCCTAAGTTTAGGGTACCTCTCCGGCATTTGCCATTTATGTGGACTGAGGAAAACCTGGAAAAAACCTCAGTCAGCGAGGACGGTCCTGGCGGGTTTCCAACCCAGACTTTCCACTCACGTGTCCGCGCCTTAACGACCTCGGCCACCCGTGGCGGTTTTCAAAGATGTGAGAGGTGTATTGCAATAAAGGTTAACTATATTGAAAAATAAAATATAGTTTTTGTTATTATCACTCCTAGAAAATGGTTAGACCGGGAACTTATGAACCTACCCTCATACCTACCCACTTTTATGAGCAACAAACTCCTGCTATTGTTTTTTTTTCACCTATACCTATTGAAATAATAGCTTAACTGCAAACCAAGCCCCTTACAGATAATAGCTACAAATACAAACATCAGGCGCAAGATAGAAGGTCTCTACAGATATTATAGGAAATTCAATGTTGAAATATTTGGGGGGATACGACCCTGTAATAACCACAAATTGGCTGTAGGACCGATTTTGTTTACACTCCTTGTGTAATCGATCTGGCCGATGCTTTCAAACCCTGGGCGCTAACCAAATACTGCCTACCGGGTCAGTTGATTTGGGGCTCACAAAAGGGAGGGCCAATTCTCAATAAAGAGGCCCAATGTTGGTGCAAATTTATCAGCATTATGCAAACACTTCAACATTTCATTTTAGGGGCAAAGACGTAGTGCTGAGTACGTTTTCTTTACATTCTGTTGAAATGTTTCGTTTGTCTTTTTGACTGTAAATCAATTATACGTAACATGCAAATGTTTACAAATTATATTTGTTTGTAGTATTATGCTATTAGTTCTACGGATTGTGCAGGCTGAAGATACTGCAATACAGATTAATTCCGTCGTCGAAAATTTGCTGTGTTGTTCAACATCTACCACGCAATACTTAGATGACGGGCAGATCGTCTGAGAAGAAACAGACTCTTTATCTGTCACTCATGGATTCATATTGAAAAGGGTACAAAAACATTTCTTTTGCATTTTCCATACGAGGGAAGCCCAACTGAGCTCTTAGCTTCAGTTGTGCATTCTCGTATGACGAGAAATAGGCGCTTTCTTTGCAGTGTTTGATACTACCATGTTCTTCATTCTAAATATGAGAATTTCTACTTCACGAGATGATGTTTCTAGATACGATACAATTGAACAAGTTATATTCCGGGTGAATGTACACAGTATGTCACTTTCCGCAGCCCCTAGTAAAGGAACATTTTAACGTACGCATTTTGTGCCTTGCGGTCGGATGCGGCTATAGGAATTCTATAGAGATTTTTAAATTGGCTCAATATGTTGATTTTTTTTTAAATTTAAAATTTGTGACGTGAGAATGTGTTATTAAAATCATTTTTAACGATATTAACTGCAACTTGTATTTTTTATCTGAAAATGTGAGATAGCAGTAAGATCTCTTTTGCAAACATGATTATGTTCTGCCATGACACTGATATTATTACACAAGCTTTCGAAACACAGCCGCAGACGCGTTTCGAACAAGAAGTTTCATGCTTTCTGTTATGTTCACAGTTATTTTTAATATTGCACTCTCGCTCGTATCTAGGTGGCCTCATTGTCCGTCCTGGCGGTGTAGTGGTAAATCCAAGGTCGCGGGTTCAATCTCGGTCAGGACCGATGGATTTTTTTTCGGGCGTAAAAATCCTTCGGAAGGGAAGTAAAGCCGTCGGCCGTTTGACGTCCTAACTTGAATGGAACGCTGATGACCTGAGATGTTAAAGAGTACCGTATATAAAACAAATCAACAATCACTTGCGCAGCAGCAAGGATGGCATGACATGAAGTGCGGGGACAGAGGGGTCACCAACGGTAGATGACGACAGCGTCTTTGTTTCGATGATGATGATGATAGTAATGATGATGATAGTGATGATGATGATGATGATAATAATAATAATAATAATAATAATAATAATAATAATAATAATAATAAATCAAAGCAACACTCGAATGAGCATGCAGTATATATTTGTTCGCCTTGATAAGCTTATTTAAAGTGCATGTCATTTTTTGCACTTGTTGAAGTGATATAGTTCACACTTTTTTGCAATCACATTGTCCTTGAGCTTGATGGTACTTTTTATTTGTACACATATGATGGAAGCCGTGAATCGTGAGTCCTATGATTGCGTGCCTCTGCGTTTGATTGCTGTTTGTCTATTGTCTGTTTATCATGGCATCCGTTCCGAGGAAGTCGGTGTCTATCTCTTTCTCCTTCTGTTTCTATCTGGTTGCTGCTTCTGTGTTTGGTAGCGGTGTCTTCTTCCAGGAAGAGAAGATTGTTGTAGATCGTTGGCTTACTCGCCCCTCTCCCTTGGGCTGGACTGGGCATGTTACACGACGTTCATATCGGAATCCGTTTTGGTCGGTATCTTGGCTGTCGCGTTCTTTCATGACAACTTTAGCACATTAGATTCGGTATCTTCATTCGTATTTATTGTTGACCCTATTATTGCATAGAACCTTTAACAGTACGTACCCACGAAATGGATGGCAAACAGAGAAGAACATCTTATTATGCTACACAGAAAGTTGGAAAAGAGTTTAATTCTCTGTAACAGAATTCACTGTAGCTGAATATCCTTTCCCAATTTAACATTTCATTTCGTGTATCACCAGTATCCACCGCCTTTGGTGCCTCAGTAGTGAAAACGGGCGTTAAACACTACTCAAAAAAAAACAAACAAAAAAAAAAACTAGCTGAGAACGATGTTCGCTTGTGGTGGCAACAGAAATTGGGCATTTTTACAGCTATAGCTAGCAATAAGAAGTTCACTCTTATATTTACAGTTTTCAAGTCACTGAAATATCTTTAGGAAACATCAGTGGGCACTAGAAATCAATATAATCAACATGGCAGGCTTTTAACTTAAGCATGCATGATAGTTATATATTGTATTTACACGAATCTTGTAATGCATGCGGAATTCTGATATTTCATTTTATTTTCTGAAGAAGTGCTGCATAGCACTCAATCTTTTCCAGGTTTAAATGATTTCGTTTCATGTCTTTGGCTACTAATAAAGCCTCATATCATCACATAACAATACTGATGTGACAGTTTTAAATAACATACAAGCTTTCAAAACATAAAATTGTTCATAATGAAAGTGCAGTCATGTTGCGTTTTATTTCCTGAAATGTTAATTTTTGGACTTATATCGTTTCCCACACAGCTCAAAATTACTTACCCATCTGTGCTTTATCCAATCTGATGATTCATGTTTCTATTGGCAAATAGCACAACTAGTAAACCTTTCTTTCTTAATATCAGTATGGCCATTTACAATTATGAGAATATAAGGAATTCCAAACGATCACAGCTGCCTATCGCTGTCATTTTATTGTTTCCGTTTTATCACTTTAATTTTATCGCACCTACGTCCAATTGTTTCCTGCAAACAAATCAGGTCACATATGCTTGCGTATTTCTAACATTTTAAGTCATTAGCATCGGGTCCTACTTATAGGGTAAGGTAAGGTATTTTCGTGGTATAGGCAATTTCGTGATAAATTTGTATAAGGTTCTCACAAAGTACCCTCTCGTTATAGAGGCTTAACTTTCCGTCTCCAGGTAGCAAAGACCTTTGTGCTTTACTGTAGAAATGGACAAAGCGCTAGGTGCTGATGGTCGTTAGCAGCAAAATGTATTGTGACAGTGATGCTGACATTGTTAATGGTGGCGGTCGAGTGTTGCAGTGGCTCACATTAATTTGTTCTCAAGGTAAGTCTTTTAGTAAACGTTGTAGTATCTTACAAGGAAGTGATAGTACATGAAATGCAGATTAAAATAACATATTTACTTTTTCAATTAAACGTAAAACTGAAGCTGTGGCGTCTTACGAAACTCGTTGATAAACTTACGTTTTTCACCTTTTGTTTTCTAATTCATACAGGGGGTAAGTTTTGCGTAATATTTAAATATTCTAAATAATATAATAAAATGCTTTCTATTGAAAATCCTGTTAGATGCACCTATAATTTATTAAATAGGTATGCCTAGAACTCAATATGTACTATCACGAAATTACCATGAACATATCATGAAAAGTGTCAAAATCAAAGGATTGAAGATGATGATGTGATGGTCTATATGTGTGATAGCTGCTGCAATAAAGAGTCTGATTAGTGAATACTTTGTCTTTGTTTTTACTTGTTCTTTTTCTGCAATAAACAAATTGTCACAAAATTACCTAACCCCTATCACGAAATTACCGGCACATTCACAAAATTACCTATGTTTGTTGTATTATTTATTAGAGATTGTGCACGGATAAAAGGGGGACTTAAAATTCAGCAAATAGTGTATGCTGTATTACAGAAGGTCAGTAAATGGTGTTATTTACTTTTACATATATTTGTACTATTTTACACACATGAAATACGACATTTAATGAAATTATCACAAAATTACCTTACCTTACCCTACATGTTGCACATATTAAGATACCAGGTTTAGTGACGTAAAGTAGCGTTCTTTGAATTGCATATATTACAGCATCGCTCAGCACTTTTACTGCAAACGATCTTCTTCCGTCCCATCTACTGCCCAACAGATCGGCCTGCGCGAGGTTTCTGCGCATAATCTTTTGCATGTTGTCGCACTACACTCATTCTCGTAAGCAGCAAAGTCCGGCCACGAAAAAGAGGATGCCATGTTGTCGAGAAACGATGTTTTCTTGTTCATACTCTTTCGTCCCTTTATGAAAGTATCCTTACTGTCATTTGCTAGGGAACTAACTTAAAGTTCTCGGCCTGACTCAGAGATCGCCAAATTACTGTGATAGTTAAGTAATCCTTTAGATGGAGCACGGTAAAGTTTCAGACGCGTAAATGTAGTTACTTGTGACGAGCTTGTAAACAAACTAGTGTTAACATCTTCTATATCATAGATAAGAACTGAAATAAGAGCTGTGATAAAGCACTTCCTTTTGAAGTGTTTAATCCCAACAGAAATACTAAAGACAACCGACCAGATTGCGACAAAATTCACAATGCAGTACTAAATGATTAGAGGATTAAAGGTACGCTAATTGAATGACATTGCAAAGAATTCGATAGTCTATGCTTACTATATTTTACACGAAATTTTGGGTATGAAAAAGCTTTCCGTCTTGTGAGTACCACGTTTGTTAACAGTGAACAAAAGCGCATTCGAATGAACATTTCGCAAATCAACATTTCGCAGTGTTTAGACATGTTTGAACATCATTCCAGTTAGTTTCTCCGGCTTTTCATAACAGTAGATGAAACATAGATTCATCGCTTCACGCCATAGATGAAGCAGTCCAAATAGTGGGCGGCAACAGGTGAAAGTGCACCAAAAAAAGCAAAAATGGTTTCATCTGTAGGAAAAGTCATGGCTACGGTTTTCTGAAAATCTCATGGTGTGGTTTTCCTAGACTACTTCCAAAAGGACAGAACCATCACAAGGGAGTATTACGCTTCATTGCACAACCAACTGAAGGATGGTATTCAGGTTAAACGTCCACACTTTGCGAAAAAGAAAGTTCCCTTTCATTACGATAATGCGCCTTCACATACGTCTGGGATTTTTGCTGTAAAACTGCATGACCTTCCACATCTGCCATATTGCTAAATTTAGCTCCTATCCATTATATTTTGTTTCCAAACCTGACGAAAATTCACATTAAATGATAAGGTTGAAGGTGAGGGAGAAGCTTATTTTTCACAGGTGAACAGATCTTATTTTACTGAAGGTATTAAAAAGTTGAAAAGTCGTTGAAGTAAATGTATTGATTTACAAGGTGACTATGTTGAAAAATAAAACAAAACATTAATGTTAAATTTTGTGTTTTCTTGGTCAG
This sequence comes from Metallyticus violacea, assembly GCA_030762175.1. Lineage (NCBI taxonomy): Eukaryota > Metazoa > Arthropoda > Insecta > Mantodea > Metallyticidae > Metallyticus > Metallyticus violacea. The sequence goes on along the minus strand of CM060846.1, from coordinate 23,419,131 downwards.
GCCGAGAACGCCCTATGTACATACACTGGGCATGACTATTACGCTTTGGACACTCGTGTAGATCGCCACTGGTTAAGGCGCGGACTCGTGAGTGGGAGGTCTGGGGTTCGAATCCCGCGAGGACCGTCCTTCCTAACTGGGGTTTTTCCCAGGTTTTCCTCAGTCCTCATAAATGGTAAATGCCGGGAAGGTACCCTAAAATTAGGCCTGGAATGTTTCCTTCCTTAAAAATCCTTTCCCAATATATCATTTCATTTCACGTATCAACAGTGTCCACCGCCTGTGGTGCCTCAGTAATAAAAACGGGCGTTAAACACCAATAAAAGAAAACACTCGTGTACTGGCTGCGAGAAATCTCGAGCCGCCTCGATCCGAGTGAGATTCTTGTAGCAACACTCCCGCACAGCCTCTCTCACTTACCAGAATTAAGGAGAATTACCCTCCGTTTGACCGCTTTCATCTCTTTTGTATAGATGATTAGGAAGCAGGTATGTTCAAAATCAGCTTTAATGCACAAACTTCATCACTTTTCCCTACTATATAGTGTGTTATCGTTTTCTTTATTAACAAAATCCGAATTCAATGAAAAAAATCTTGAGGTGAAGAAAAAACGAAAGCAGTTTGCCGTAATATTCCACATTATTTAAGAAAAATTTAACATTAAGTCTATAAAACTACGAAAAATTTAAAATGTTACACATTACAGGTTACAGACATTCTTCAACTAATCCAAGTGTGATATTAAAGGTAGAAGCTGCATAATTCTTGAAAGCTTTTGACATATTCAAAAAATATCATAAAATTAAAGGGATAAGCAGTACCTTTCCAACTTAAGAAGATAGTGTGCAGTAATATAATTAATAATTATGTTTCTACTCATTTGATATGAATAACATGTACCTTAAACAAATTATTTTCATTACAGGAAGCAGAAGATTCTTCTCCATAAAATACAACTTCATTCCACCAATGCATTCATGTACCAATAAATCCTCTAATTCTAAACCTTCTCGACCCCTATTGCCAGTTAGTCGAAGACGCCATTACGGTTCTCGCTCATTCTATCGACGTAGGGCCCCTCCACAGATTCATTCTTGCACTTCACCTCAACCCCAATCCACAGTTCCACATCAAGCATGGAACCGTCAAGTGCCCAAACAGCAATTTCGTACTCCCATTTTCGACTGTCCTCAGCCTGCACATTTCCTACAACATTCATTTCCCCTTGCAAAGAACTCTCAGAACATTTATCCCTCCCAACCACATACCAATGCACTGCCTCCCAGCCAACAGAAAGCACGAATATGTCCCAGTCCTCAAAACCAGTCCCTGGTCCCTCAATATCTAACCCATCAATTTTCAGCCAAGAAAGAGTCCCAAAACATCAGTCGTCCCCTCCTTCCTCAAAACAAACCACCTTTTTCCGCCAGCCATCCAGTTTTGAACCCTTCCCACCCAGACAGGAACTCACTCGGCCTCTCAAGCAATCCATCAAACCAATCGGCAACTTATCTTCACCAAAGTCCAATTACTTATCCACTTGCCGCAGAAAATGCACCAAGAAGACCTTCTCTTACACTTCCGCAAACTGGCGTCCACACATCACCTCGCAATGCAGTCAATCAACGACACCACAAAACCCGCAATCCCAAACCACCCGTCCTTCCCAGCCTCCCAAACACCTTGGACAGTTATCCTCCAATCGACATAAGACAAAATTCATGCATCCTTTCAACTCAGCAACAAAAAAATACAAGAATTCATCCAGATACAGTGGGAAAATGTCTTACCATCAACCAGAGAGACCAACTGCCAAAACCCTCAGTCCCTGTACCTCTCTGCGAACCCATGCCTCCATTCGGCCATCCATTTCACACTGGGTGTCTAGTCGACACACCAAAAATACGCAATCTTTCATGCCAGCAAGACAGGAAATCAATGCCCCTCTCACAAAATCAACCAAAGGATTTTGCAAATTGTCTTCAAAAAATCCAAAGCATTTGTTCACTTTCTTCTGCAAAAAATCCACCCAAGAGCATTTACCTCGGCCCTCCGCCGATCGGCTTCTGCGCATCACCTCGCAATGCATTCGATCAACGGAACCGCATAAGTTCCACTCCACCGCCACAACGAACACCACCAGCACGGTTTTCGCAAATGAGACACCATCTCTATGCAATAAAAAACAAAGCCCATCTAAACAGCAATTCAGAAGACTTGGAAACTCATCCTCCTCTCATTTAAACACAACACTCAACTATTGCATCCCATCCTCGATCCAGAAACACCTTTACCAAGCCTACAGCACCGAGCCAAATGGAATTAAAAGATATGCCTCAATTAACTCCGAAATCCACAGACCAGAAACCAATGCACCGTCCAGTCAACACACATTCGTGGAACTTCATCGTTCTACCCAGATGTGCAAGTCTCCGAAGCCAAGTCAGTGCACTTTACAACGAATCTCTGTCAATTACTCATCTAACAACAATGACAGACGAAACTTACCTACGCTCAGTATATTCAACTGCTGCTTCAAGTGCTGCGATCAGGAGCCCTCCACCATTCAGACAAGAGCATCCCGACATTCTCCACCCCCATTCATCCCCTTCTCAGAGAATTCCACATTCGCCCCAACCTCTGAACCGCTCGTTACTTTTCCACGTACCCGTTCACCAAGACAGCCAAGGGTCCACTTCTCTCCCTCCACAAAACCAACGCCCAGCTACAAGCAATCACGTTATCGTACTAAATATGCAAACAGATGCTCATCAGTGAACTCATTTCCAATTTCCTCAAATAGGCAATCCATTCGTCGCTTCAAACTATCTAAAAAAGTACCCATCTTCAAGTCCTCCGCTACTCGGCCTGGTAAATCATGGTCAGATTTACCTACAAACTTCATGCCTTCCTTTATTAAATCTGGGCATTCTCCCTGTCATCCCAATATCAAACGTTTCAGGAATTCGAATTTATATAAGGGCACAGTGCGGTCAAGTATAAAATCTTTCTTTCAACCGATAAAGTTTCCCAGAGACTACCCATCGTACCGTTCACTCCATAGTCGGCACTATTTTTTACAAAAAAGTATTTCTCATTTACCTTGTGCGGCATCAGTTCAACGCCCAGACAATTTTCATTCTCATCTGCCCTCTTCTTCACCCTTTCGGACCACTTTCAGAAAATCTTCAAACAGGCTACCTTTCCTTTCTGCTTCATATATTATGACAAGTACAGATCTACGTAAGATTCCTTTCCAAAGTTTTTCCGAGAATCAACACTTCCGTATCAAGAAACAGCAGCCCCTTAGACTATCAGCTTGCCCATTACAGTTCCCTGTCTCTCCCTCCAACCAACCGCCTCACCCTCAACCACCAAATGTGAGAACAAGCAGCCCAACTGTATCTCCTTTGCGAAAATTTTCATGGCATTTTCCTGCTGGTAGCTCTGGTCACTCTTCCGATCAATATGTTAGCTCTTCCAATGAAGTCACGTCCATTAATCTCTCCGGCCGAACATTGCTCACTGAGCCCTTCTACCCATACAGGCCCTCAAAAATATATTTATCCAGCTTCCCAAGTAAACTCCCAGAATATGAACAACAGCATTCAAACAAGAAATCAATTTATCCAAAGCACCAGCCCTTGTCGACAACACCCTTAGCCACAAGAACCACTCATTTCCATCAACGGTCACCTCCGTCATCCTCATCGCCAATTCAACAACCCCCTACGACAGCAACATCAAGAACACAATATATTATTTCCTGCTTTCGCCAGTTCTTCACTACACTATGGAACCGAATATCACGGATCATCAGTGCCTCACCCGCAAGAGTTGGATCCACGCTAAGCAGAGAGTTACCTCCAGCGCCAGCACCAACTCACCAATCTTTGGCTTAAACATCAAACTCACAACCAGACGTTCCATATTCTCGTCAATATGTTCGCACACCAGTCAACAACGGCTGTTGGCATAAAAATGTTCAAACGTCACTCTCTCCTTCATCCCCAATTCAGCAAACACCCAGTGCAACTTCAATGCCATAAGATCACAGTGCACTATTTTGTGCTTCCGTTAATGCTTCCCTGCAACATAGAAAAAGATTTCACGCAATCTGTTCTTTCAATCTTACACCTACATCAGTTAGACGCACGCCTAACACAGAATCCTGTAAACGGTCATCTGCGGAATTATGACCAATCCCGAAATTCGCTACCAAACTGTTACACTAATCACTGATAGCCTAAAACGAACCACCCAGACTTCAGCTCAGAAATTCTGTTCCTCAACTGCTTGTGTCATAATAAGCAATATTCTAGTTCACTCTCTACTCCAATCCGCAATATTCATAAATTTTGCCATCGCCTATGATGTCACATTGACCACAGCGATCCTCTCAACAATCCTCCTCTTGCAGTAAACCGCCACGGGTGGCCGAGGTCGTTAAAACGCGGACTCGTGAGCGGGAGGTCTGGGGTTCGAATCCCGCCAGGACCGTCCTCCCCGACTGAGGTTTTTTCCAGGTACTTCTGTCCCCATTACTGGCAAATGCAGGGGAGGTACCCTAAACTTAGGCCTGGAACGTTTCCTTCAATAAAAATAAATTCTTTCCCAATATATCATTTCATCTCATGTAAACCAGTGTTCATCGCCTGTGAAGCCTCTGTAGCAAAAACGGGCGTTAAACTAAACACCACTCATTTGTCTATACGTGTCTAAAGGCTTTCTTGCATCCAAAACCCCAACATTTCCTTCGGCTCTTGTCAATCAGTTGGAGTCATCCGTAGCCAACCACTTCGAGAATACTGCACGCGTGCGGTGGTCAGTAAAAGGTAAGTACTTTCAGTGTTTATTTGTGGAATATTATTAGTAGGCCTATTTACCAACTCTGTGGCCAGGTTGTTTCCTGTTAGCTAAGCAAAGATGTTTCACTCCATTCAAATAGCCTTAATCATTCAAAATGTTAAATAAACACGCCTTAAAATTGGAAAGAAATCAAAGCTAATTAGGGACTAAAGTCGAAATTCTGTTTTATGAATAGCTCTTTTGAATGTTTTTAAAGAATAGTTATGCAAACTGTTTGAATTGACTAATTTGACATCACATATCATTTGCATTTTGCAACTGGAAAGTTGTGTTTTTGAGCTAAATTAAAACTTAAAAACAATTTAAAAAACCTAGAAGCTACATAAAAAGTTATTTGTAGCGGCTTTATATGGTGTTAAAACAACGGAAGAAACGAAGATATTGAAAATGAAACGTTGAAGATTCGTGTCAAAAATTACACCTTTGGAGAAGAAAAAGTGTTAAATACTGCAATAGCAGACCGCGCATTAGAAGGAGAGCATATGCGTACCTTTAACTCTACATTCTTTACTTTTATATTTATTTTAGAGCAATAGTGAATACTAGAGGCAGAACTAGCAAATTGTTTACTATTTTACGTAAATCATATGGCGTATAAAACTATCACTTTCCTTCCTCTTTTTATTATTATTATTATTATTATTATTATTGATTTATTTTCGGACGCTCTTTAACATCTCAGGTAATCAGCGTCCCGTTCAACTCAGGGCGTGAAACGGCCGACTAATTTTGCTCAGAGGCCTCTCTTTCAGGCTTGCGGTTCTTTATCATGCCGTAAATGTACGACACGGAACCCACGGCTTTACTTCCCTTCCGAAGGAAGCCATACTTAGGATTTTTACGCCCGAAATAATCCATCGGTCCTGACCGATCTTGGGTTCCTCGCTCGTGCAAAAAGGAGATTCATCCATTTAAAAAAAAAATCATTACATTACATACATTTAAACATCAGTTCGCACATGGTTAGTCATATTTTACTTTAAAACTAATGTTTGCTAATGAAATTTGCTGAATAGAACTACGAATATGATAGTATTACAAACTTGCACAATCAACCCGTGAACTTTCTGCTTATCTTCCCCAAAATCATTAAAAACAATAACTATTTCACAATTACTAAAAAATATTTCATTAACAAAATTTCCATTTGCGTTTGTGGCATGATTACTAATATAATTTGTATAGAGTATATGGACGTGCTATAAAATGCATTTATGTTAACGCGCCCTTCAAGTGGGATTAATGTTTGCAGTTTTTGAAGTTCTCTTTCAACGTTACCATGTTCTATTATCACAACCTAGCCATATCTTTGTTGCTTGAGGAACTGATTCTTACATGTAAATACCAATTATGATATAGACATAGGTCTAGATGTACAGCAATAACAGCGTATGTTACCACATGGCAAATAACAAAACTTGAGTGGAAGTTTTATCAAAAATGTCCCATCTGGCCATTATTCCAATCAGAATGAATCCTAAGAAATAACACCATATTTGAGTCAAACGGTAAGTCGAAGGCAAAGTGAAACAAAACGTTTCTGTTCCGTATGACATAACATTTTTATAGTGTTTAGCTCTGTTTTTATTACTAAGGCTGGTGATATTGCATAAAAATTTTATAGTGTTGAGCTCTTTTTATTACTAAGGCTGATGATGCACAAGATAAAACTATATATTGGGAAAGGATTTTTTTTAAAGAGTTTCAGGTCTAAATGTAGGGTACCTCCACCACATTTGCCATTGATTAGGAGGAAAAACCTGTCAGGGAAAAAGGTTCTCGCGCGAATTGAACCGCATATCTACCATTTAATAGCCCGTGTCTTAACGACATCTGCCACAGATAGCATAGAACTAGTCCCCAAACACTTGATATTCGTTTTCCTTTAGCATGGAAAATGATAAGAAGAAAAATTTTGCGTGACTATAAGTTTAGTGTTAGTCTAAATATTTCCTGAAAGTTTTCCTACATTTCCATTCCTTAACTGGTATATTGAGCTCAGTAATGAAGTAGTCACACCGACATTATATTCAGAGAATCTACTGGGAATGCAATCATCATATTATGGGAGAAAGTAGCCTTGCAGCCCCAATGTTCATGATTTACTGAAATGCCACATTACACCAGGGTCTCAGATTTAACGTCAAGCTCTGCAGCACCTCAGTCACGGCAGTACTTTTATGCGGAAATCATGTAAGTTGTGTACAATGGCCAAACATCGGATTTTAAGGCAGATGCTAATTTGTTCCTTTAGGAGAAAGGAAAAAATAATTACTCATATTTAAGTTTCTGAATATTCAAAGCTATTCATAGAGTTTGATAGTGACCTAAAATGATTCTTAGAGCCTAATTTGTTACATATTCGGCTTAAAATGCCCAAATCATTGGATGCTAAAGTTTTATTGTACTATCTGTCTAAATACCTTTACTTAGGATAGACTCAGAAGGAATATTTTGTTTCCGCATTTTTGTAAAAACTATCTTAAAACGGGAATGGTACATTGTATTCGATGGAATGCTGGCAGTGTTCAAGTCTGCAGAGAAATTGCTGCTGAGGTTGGATGAAGTAGGCAGTTCAGTAGAGTTTGTTACCTTTAATTTTTCTGCTGAACTTTTGCCTTATGTCCCGACCTTGACCGGGATTGAACCCGCGATCTATGGTCTACGAGGCAAGTTATCACTAGATTACCAAGACCGACTTTTCCTGTGTAATCAGTAAATAAGAAGCATGGACGGTGTTTTTGATAATGATACATTTATAACTACAGTTAAGTGTTTCCCTGTGTTGTGAGAGAAGAAAAATTACAGGAATAAAAACCCGATATGTATTCAAACAAAGCACAACTTCACATGCTTTACTTAACATATTTTCATAAACGTTCTAAATCAGTATACTATTTTCAAGCAATCCTCTAAAATATGAATACTCTCCTATACAGGATGTTTCAGAAATACTTTTATAAACTTTGTTGGCGGGTTTCTCACACTAAAACAAGGTTAAAAAAAAAAAACTCCATCTAAACATATGTCCGGAAATTCTTAGTTTTTGAGTTATTAATGAAAGTTTACCAAAACAAGAAAAAAATCCATATGAACACATGTCTAGAAATTCTTCGTTTTTGAGTTATTAATGAAAAATTTACGCCTGAGTTAAAATGAACTATTTCTATCACATCTTTAATAGGGTTATTTCCAAATCACTAAAATGGCTAAACTTCAACAATGCTATTAATGAATTTTACAAATAATATTTTGTCATATTGCACCAGCAGACTTGTATCGATAACATCATTCGATTACTTAACAAAATGAATTTTATTTTCAGTTACAAACTTGCGTTGTTAGATTGCACCTTGAAGCGTGTTGTAGTAAACTTTCATTAATAATTCAAAAACTAAGGATTTTCGCATATGTACTTTTTTTCTTGTTTTGGTAAACTTTTATTAATAACTCAAAAACTATGGATTTCCAGACATATGTTTATATGAACTTTTTTTTCTTCGGAGAGAGGAATCCGCCACCAAAGTTTACAAAGTATTTCCGAATCATCCTGTAGATGATTCCAAATTTTGTGTGCTTATATGTATATAGTAGCTGAATATTCATATGAAGTTTAATATTGGCACCTTAGTACTAATAGCAGCCTCATTGTTGGTGAAATGTTGGTTCGCATATTTGTGTCATTTTTATTAATGAACCTGTAATCCTATATGAAGTTCATCAAATGAGTTAGCAAACATCCGGAAATAACTTAATTTATTGGGATCATCTTGACGTCCTTCAAAGAGTGTATAAAAGTTCTTTTATGTACGAACCATAATGATCATTCATTAAAATTGACTTGTTCACAAGCATGCGTTAAGTTAACATATTGTTACAACTGAGAAACAAACGTGCCGCAAATCTGCAACATGGGACCCACTGCTTTATTTTTCTTCCGAAGGAAGCCATGCATATGATTTTACGCCCGAAAAAATCCATCCATCCTGGCTGGGATGAACTGGCTGTCTTGGGTTTAGAAGGCAAATATGGTTACTTTTAAGTAGCAAAATGAAATTTCAGGAATATGAGAGTAAAATCTGGAACCGCGACCAAGGTTTGGTCGACTTAGCACGTCGCATTTGCTGTTGACTGTGCAAGTGAACATTTTGATGTCACATTTCTAAACAGATCCCACTGAGGTTCTTTGAAATCTTTTCCATTTTAGAAAATCCTATGTGGCAGGAACTGGCAACGCCGCCAGGTTCTGGCCGCTCCCGGGCAACGTCATTGGTTCATTGTGCAGAAGAGACAGGGAAACCGAGTTATACCTGCCCTCTGGCGAGCATATGTTAAACCAAGACAGGTCAACCCTTTTAGATACTATTACTTTTTCAGTGGAGATTATTCTATCTCGGAAATCAGTGTTCTTGAATTTGACGAGTACAAATTTAAACCGTTTAAGATAACAACATATCCCACAGATGAAGTGCGTACTACGAAAAACGTTTAAGTGGTGGCTAAATGTGCATAAGCTGCCACCTATTGATCAATCTGATTTCCACATAACCTGTATATAAAATTTTCTGATATTTTATTGATAAAATGTTAGTATAAATTATAGATTTTTATATTCTCTGAAACTGGTTGATAAAAGTTTGTAAACGTATCTTAAATTGCAATTCCGTTAATTAGGTAGCCTAGCTTTTAGTGCAGCATATACTCAAGAGGCGTTTACATTTAGCCACGCCTTAAATAATTCTAAAATGGTGTATGATCAGCATTAGTGTTGTTTCGGAAATTTGTGCAGAAATTTTCTGGTAGTTATACCAGGGGGAGAAGGGATTGGATAGCAGTGTTGTTTGAAGAAGCTACGTGTATTCAGTTATAAACATAATTTATTATTGTCTGAATCATTCCTAACTATGAACATCACCGTAAGTTCCCGAGATGAACGTTAAACTGTAATTTCACTTTAATCTAAGCCACTGAATTGTTCGCTTCTATAGTTAACGACAATTTATATCTTCGTCACTTTTGATTGTAGGATTTAACCTCACTCGGGTGCGTACGTTCAGTTTTGTATACTAGCGTGTTTTCTATCTAATATTCTCTATATTATTTTCAATTCATCAACGTTCACTTTAACACTGCTTTATCAGTAATACTCTCTATTCATTTTTGCTATCTACGCGCTATTTTATTCAGATCCGGAACTTGGATTTAATAATAATGCGTTCTGCTTTCTCGGGGTTATACTTCGAACTATGTCCGGCTTCTCGCGTATCTGCACTGTTAGTAACGTGCTGGGGTCTCAAAATTGCTTCTTTTATACGAATTTTAAACTCTATCAGTTGAGTCGCTGTTTTGATTTTTCAAACTCTCGCCATAGAAGATTCTAGAACTTTCTATGAATCTCATCTTTCTGATTTCCTCCTACGTTGAATATTACTTAAAAGCTGTCTATTCGTTCCTTTTTGAATAGCCTACAATTCGCTTTCCCTTTAAATGTTATGGGTTTTCTTACGTCCAAGCTTTCCCCACGCGACAAATTCTTTACAATTTCCTTTTAAACCAGCATAAGAAACACTGGGCCTCTGGCTGGCATGCAATAGAAAGAATCTTGAAGCAAACCCCTTCGGTCCTCTGTTAAAACCTTTTCTGTGGAACCTAACGGTGAATGATGCATTTTATGTTTTTCAGCTAGTTAAGAATGTATATTACAGAAGAGATGTTTTCCTATTCTTTTTGATAAATATATAAATATACTCCTGTTAATAAGTATTTAGAGAATAATGCGAAAAACTTTTAATTTGATACAAAACAGAGCAAATAATATAAATAGGATTAATCCTGTAATACATAAAATTGATAATTTTGATACTATAAATTACTATGAGGTGAAGCTAATAATTGCAGCTTCGACGTGCCCGTTAAAAACAATTTTGATTAAGAAAAGACGCAAGTTCAGTAATTTTTGCAATTTCACAAATCGTTATGTTTCCATAAGCTGAAGATAACTAGCATTTTCTTTATTTAACTTGGGTACGCTGATGTGATAGTTTTGAAATGGGAGAAAGGAAAACATTGTCTACATGTTTTGATATTCTGCGGATCAACAAACGAAAATGCACGTAGCACCTCATTGTTTTGGAATCTATCTTTGTAACTTATTCACAATGACGTTACAGGCTTCTTTGGCATCTACTTCTACTGCAGTTTCATTTTGACTTGTTCTAGTTTTTTCCTTGGGAGATCTGTTTTCATATCTACACTGCACATATAAAACATGAAATGCTATTTCTTAGCTGAGCCATTGTTAACTGAAAACTCTCAAGCGTTTTTTACTGTTAATTGCTTGCGCATTCCTGGACTGAAGAACATTGTACAATATATCAACATGATGATAAACGTGCGCAAAGAAAGAGAGAAAAAATAAAAATGTGTTGTCCACAAGTAATTTCTGAAATGAAGAAGCTTCCTTCACTGTCTTATTATCTCAGTGTTCTTCTGTTTGCATACTTTCGAAACACTGCACGAGTTCTTTTGTATTGGAAGAATAGCAAAATATGCGTGGGAAAGTAGTGATTCGCGCGCTTAATATTTTTGGGAAAGTAGTTGATTCGCGCGCTTAATATTTTTGTTGCTGTGGAAGAAAATGTGGTGAAAGTTGCAGTTTCTGCGACATGGCTGCTTATGCCGGATGCCAGTGGAGCGTAATTAAATATATAAAGGAAATTAATGCCGGTAAATTAAGGTAAAAAGTCACAGCCAGAAAGACTCATCGCGTCCTTGTTCATGCTGCAGAGATTCATCCCGACCGTTGAGGTGATTACGTAACTCGATTTTTAGTGGAAGAATAGTTGTAATAGTGGCAATACTGCTTTAACTACTTCAGCACCCTTTGGGAGGCACACCCAGTGTCATCTAGCGACAAAAAGTATAAGCTTCTACCATGTAGTGTCGTCTAGCGGCAGAAATCGTAAGGTTTATTGTATGGTAGTAAAATGGCATGTGTAGGAAAATGTTTAACTTTTGTGCAAACAAAGCACAGTGTAGTTTTAGTGTATAAAAGGATGTTTATGAATAATTTGTGTTGTATTTGTGGTAAATATGTACCTGTAATATTAAACGAAAGTGCGTTTAATGTATCCCATAGCCCCCGTTTATATTTCACTTAAACAAATATTATATATTGATGCCACGACTTCAAAAAAATAAGTATAATTATAACCACTATTGCAGTATGAAGACATTATTTTGGGCTTCCCTTTATATGTCGTAACATTCACGCACACAGATATAGAGTGGAAATGTAATTTTTAATTTTTAACATAAACTTGAGTTTATTACAGAATAATTATATTATATGTCGGTCCTGGTGGTGCAATGGTAACCATACTTGCCTCCTAAATCCAAGATCGCGGGTTCGGCCCGGACCGATGGATTTTTCCGGACGTTTAAAATCCTAAGTATGGCTTCCTTCGCAAAGGAAGTAAAGCCGTGTCTGCCGTGTCGTAAATTTACTACACGATAAAGAACATCAAGCCTGAAAAAAGAGACCTCTGAGCAAAATTTGTCGGCCATTTCACGCCCTGATTTGAATAGGATGCTGATGACCTGAGATATTAAAAGAGCTTCCGTAAATAAACCCCCCAAAATCAATTATTTTATAGTTAATAGAATCGAATTAAATAGTACAATACCACTGCAGTGAACACCTTTGTAAAACAAAACTTGTAGATAACTGCTTAGAGTGGCTTTGTGCACTTAGCTCATACCATTATTCTTACCACCATTTACTGTAATACAAATAACCTTTGGCACATAGAGAATTTCATCACAACATTTTTCAATATGTCATTAGTGAATGAAAATAGACATAATATAGTTTTAGAGTTTATAGTTTTTAGAACGTTTCTATTTGTAAAATGAGTTAATGAGATCTACGTGCAAAACACGCTACTCTCAATTTTGATATAATATAAACAACGAGGCCTCGTTTTGTTACTTTGTTTAGATGCCCACAAAAGCTGCATCAATAATAGGCACATATTCGTAGTAAAATCATTGCCATTGTAAACTATGAGCAGTCTAATGGACTGAAACACATGCATAATCTGATTTAGCCGGCTAAGACAGCAGTTTCGGTATGCAAGGTACTTTTATAATGATTGACAAAATTGCCACAAAATCCAGCACTGTTTGTAGGAGTAAACTGCTGGGCCTGGTTTCACAAAAGTAAATATATAATACATTGTGTATGGACTTGTAACTTGCAGTTATTTGTAAAATTATATTCCACAAAAGTTTGTGCTACGCATGTACTTTTCAAGCCCATACTTACCAAGTGTACAAGTGATTTTTCGTTGTTCTGTTCTACAGAAGGATTAGTATTAGTATTAGTCGGGCACTGGTGATTTGTATAAATTTCTCTATAAGTGTAGGAATGTTGGTAACTTCAAATACTAGCGCCGCAAAATGCAATGCCTTTGTAATAATTTTAGGAGTCAGTTGAACTAAATACGCGAAGTATTAGCGAACATGATGACAATGATAAGGGTAGAAATATGTATACAGAAAGAATAATTCTGTATTTGTGTACAGTAAAAAATAAGGTTAAGAGCAATTAAAGTACGGGTAATGACTGACATTGGCGTTTCCTATTTCAAATTCATATTTCAGTCCACCATCTTAGTTTATGTATTTTAAAGTTCTTGCCACATACCACAAAAATATGTTCTTTTCATTCTGCATTCTCTATTAAAATAATATCTTTTATGGTAATTTTCCCATTTTTTTTTTTTGCTCATAATGAGAATGATTTCCAAGCAATATAAACAAATATATAAATCTAAATATCATATAAACTAATAAAATAACTGACCGAGAGCATTGGAAAGCCCAAATCTCCTGCCATCTCTTGACTGCATTCATGCTACTGAATGCAGCCGTATGAGACCATCGTCTCAAAGTGGATTATTATGCTTGAATAGTGATAAACGCATAATAAAGCATTTAAATCATCATTATATCTGAGAAAAAAATACAAGACCATTAAGCAGGAATGACAATAATCCGCTCTGTACATTAAAAATAAAAATTTATTGCAAAGGAGTGGACATAATCTAATTCAATGAATGACGCGTTGTGGCAAACAGCTGTTCCTCCATCTTTCTTTTATATGACGTCGCTTGTAACTTTTTAGTAATACTTTACAAATGTTACATTTCTTCGTGGAATAGAAAGTTACAAGATCCATACTTTACAAGAATTTGTACTAACACACTTTTAATGTATTAGACCATACTTTTGGAAATAGGGCCATGAAGTCAAATCAGGGTTTGTTTGATTAAGGAGATATTCAAAAGAAGCAGATATAACTGTTCTGGATGCATTATTTTTGTTGTTGATTTGGTTTATTTGCGGACGCTATTTAACGTCCCAGGTCATCAGCGTCCCATTCAATTCAGGGTGTGAAACGGCCGATCAATTTTGCTCAGAGGCCTCTTCTTTCAGACTTGGGGTTATCATGCCGTAAATCTACGACACGGGACCCACCGCTTTACTTCCCTTCCGAAGGAAGCCATACTTAGGTTTTTACGCCCGACCCTGGTCGAGATTAAACCCGCGATCTTGGATTTAGGAGGCAAGTATGATTACCACTAGATCACCAGACCGACTGGATGTATTATCTGAAAAATAACACTGATAAACTTTCATTATTCTGCTTTGTATGGGTGCGAAAGAAACAAGCACTTCATCTTACATGCATACTAATGTATTCCAGTATCTAAAATGTCAACTAAATTCTTGTTTCGATAAAGCATTCCAAAATTCCCTTATGATTTGAAAGAAGTTATAAAATTACGGCCACCATTCCATGCATTCTAGCAAGCTAGCCCCCTACTACAACCACCCATCATCAATACAATCGCGGCATCAAACGCTCCTTTAGGAGTCACCAAATATATTAGGAAAAGACCAGTAGGCCCATGCGACCCAAAATTTAACTACTTCCAATTTTTATAAGGGTTTGCAGTTATATACGGCAATGGTTATGTATTGTTTATTACACATGGTTTTCAATTAGTATTCTTCTTCGATGAACTTCCGAAAATAACTTGTGTTTTGACTCTGCTGGTTCTCCATATGCGATCAGCATTCCCCAAAACAAACAACAAATTAATAAGGCGGCCTATTCTCAAACATTACCCAACTGGTTAGCAAAAACCTAACTTGAGATTGTATATATAACATTGTTGTCCAATCATTTAACCCCTAAGTGTTTAACTTTGTCTATAACACCCATTTTTCTTTCATTCCTTAGTATGTTGACAATATGTGTGCAGATCTTTGATGTACTTCGCTGACACACCAGACACATCATGGCCCTACAGAGTGTACGATGTGGCAGATAAATGCAGGTTAGTATTGCTCAAATATTTATTTACAATATATGTAATTGATTTATATTTCATTGCTTTAATAAGTGGAGAACTTTTTCTAAGTGCACTATTATGCTCAGTATACCATGGATTATACATTTAAAATTTGGTAGATTTATTAAAAATAAACTACATAATCAATATGCAGTTTTATTACAATATCTTATGAACTGCTGCTATCATTTTCTCTGTTATAATAAACAAGCCCCTACAAATATAAATTTTTAATTAAAATTAAATTTATATATGTTATAAAAGAATATCTAAATGTTTCCCCTGAAGTGCTTCACATGTACTTGCAGAAATAAATTTTCAGTATTCAATGATAAAGAAATGTTTAAAATTTGAAATGTTATCTCCAATAGCTTTTGAGTAAAAGATCCTCAATTGTAGAAAAATTTAAACCGTGCAGAATGGTTCTTAAAGTTTGTGCAAACTTATAATGTATAATGTAGGCAAGTACTGCTTAAATTATATAATATTGTGGTTACTCTTTTCTTTGAAGTAATCTGTATTTGTTTAATTTTTTTGTCATGCTGCATCTCCCCTTAATGTATTAAGAAGTCCAATAAATGTAACATAAATTATAATTTCAGTATTTTATTTTGGAGAAAACTGCACATTTTCTTCGGCTTCGTGCTGTTTAGTACTTCAAGTATTCATTGTTCTGCTATAAAAAGTACCACTGTCTGTAAATGCAAAACAATAACCTCAAGTATTCCAGCATAGCATATTATGTCCCAAGAATAAGTGACTGGAGTATGGGCATTTTATTCACTTCAATCTAACCTAAATCATTTGCCTGAGCATCTGGTTTTCTTTATTGTTATATATTAATAAGAACAACTTTTATGCCTTATTTTAAAAAGTTTATTACTTAATTTCAGTGCAGTGGTAATGAGCATTTTCAACATTACATGCAAAACACAGGATAGCCCAATGCAGAAATCCATCTCCTGGATATTTCCTGTGATAACATCTATGTACCATAACCAAATGAAAGAGGTTGGTCTTTGTTTAATAATCTCAGCTCTCTTCTTGCATAAGATCTTGTTTTTCCTTTAATTCATTAATGTTCCAAACTTGCTATATTTTTTAGAAATGATAACAACTTGTAGGATTTTTAAACATAGTTTTATTTCTAGTGTTGTGATAATAAAGTCTGAAATAAAAATAATCTAACCTAAACTTAGGTATTTATTTTTTACACTAAACTCCATTCACTTACACAAAAGTAAGACACGTTTTGGAAGAATCTATCCCGTCTTAAGTTGCTCACTGAAGATAGCGGTTCAGTGAGCAACTGAAGATGGGAGAGATTCTTCCGAAACGTGTCTTACTTTTGTGTAAGTGAATGGAGTTTAGTGTAAAAAATTAATACCTAAGTTTAGGTTATATTGCCACTCCATTGTCAACAGCTTCATAAGTACAATATTTAAAAATAATCTGCTTAACTCTCTATGTATTTTGTCCAAGTGGCAAAGTTATGTGGATTGTATTAATCTCCATAATCTAAATTGTTTCCTTGGTTTAATCCTTCTTACCTGCATTTATTTTTAAAGATTGACACATTTATCATTTTACAGTGCTATGATCGAAAAAAGCTGTGCTTGCCACAATCTACACATGAAACTACAGAAACATGAAAGAGGACAGTTTGGAGAAAAAGTTAACTGACTATTCCCACTGTAAGTACTCTAGACATTCCCTCAGCTGTGGAGATGTGTATTTATATTAAAACAAACCTCAGTTTTAGTAACATTGACATAATTTCTTTCTGTAAAGAGCAAGACTTTAAAGTTAAAATAAAAGCAGTTAGTGGTACATTTATATTAACTATTTACCAGGCTCCATCAGGAAATTTAATTGTTTCAAAATACCAATTAGACAAAGTTATCAACTCCTTGTACAAAAATGATATAAATATTTTAGTTTATGGTGATTTTAATGTCAATACTTCAACTGATAATGAAAGGAAGCAAAGACTGACATCCTTATTAGGGAGTAACAATTAAGATTATATAGTACATTTTTCAACCAGAATACAAAACAACTTGACAACTATAAATAATATATTTATAGATAAGAGTAACTTTAAAATATGTTGTATTTCTGGTATTAAATGGGCTGTCAGATCATGGATACAGAGATGCTAGCATTAAGTGCCAATAAAGTAAATTAAACTGGCTAACAATATTGTGATCATATGATTTGAGTAATAAATGATGTTTTAAGTTATGGATTTTAAACACGATCTTGATTATGAAATTTGGGGAACTGTCTATTTTTATTACAAAGTGCAATATAAATTAAATGAATTCCAAAATATTGTATTGCAGTATTTTGAAGCCAATTTTCCAAAAAAGAGAATCACCAAAATAACTGACCTAAATAGGAAATTATAGTAAACCACTGGGGTTAAAATATCATGCATTAGCAAAAGAAATCTTATTTACAAAGTAGAATTAGCTATGAATAAAACAAAACTTTCTGACAAATAAAGGTGATGATATATCATCTTTAGTGTATCACAATGTGAAAAATTAAAAGATATTGCAAATGTTTATAATAGTCACTTCCACTTCATAACCATTGCAATTGCAGTGAAATGTGTAAACAGAAATAATATGAGAGTTAAGACAATAAATCTATTAACAAAATGTGTAAGTAAAAACAATTTTCATTATAAATTTATTGCTACGCCAACTTCTCCCAGCGAAATCGAAAAAATTATAAAGTCGCTGAAATGAAACATTTGTGTGAATGGGATAAGAAAAGTACTAAACTATTAAAAAGTTGTTGATCTAAGGTTAGTAAACCTCTCAGTCATATTTTTAACCATTCATTAATATCTGGAATATTTCCAAAATGACTGCAGCATGCTACTGTTAAACCTCTTTTCAAAAAGGTTGATAAAAGCGTAACATTAAACTGCAAGCCTATGTCACTTTTAAGTGCTAAAAACATTATGTATAACTGTGTGTTATGAAATACTTAAACTTTGCATATTTTCATTCTGTAATGAAATATGGAATTGTTTTTTGAGTAGCTCTTCTTATAAAGAAAAACTTTTCCACTTGCAAAAGAAAGCTATGAGAATAAAGAGAATCCTGTAGACCTCTTTTCAAAAAATTAAATATACTTACTCTTACAGGAGAATATACAATATTTGTAACCTCATGTGTTATGTAGCAGATAATCTCAAACATTTGTAATTAAATTTCAGTATACATAGATTCAATACTTGAAACAGGAATGATTTGTATAGGCTGGCTAACTCATTACAGATTTTCCAGAAGGGTGCTTACTATTCTGAAATTGAGATATTGGCCTACCCAACAGAATTATTAGGAAATAAATGTAAATTGATATCTTTGAAAAATGTTCTGAAAATTTCTTAATAGCTCACACCTACAGTATGAATGAATATTTTGTACTCCTTTCCCCCCCTCTCTCTTTCTTTTATCCTAGAGTTCTCGCTCAACTCAGAATTTACAGAATGACACACACACGTGCATATATACTCAATTTGCAGAGGTATGTTTTGCATTGATTCCCATGATCTCAGGCATGATTAATTTCTTGTTTCTCTTTGAGTTCATTCTGCCATGTCATATGTCTGTATTATCATCCCCTTAACATAAAGGCTTTTACTGTTTTCCATGGCTGATCAAAAAAGAACATTTTACACTAAAAATCTGTTAGCTCTTCCCATGTTTAAATTCTGTGTCTAAATGGCATACATGTTTAATTATTGTCGTCGTCATCAGCTATGACCTTAATGTTTGTTTGCTCACTGCATAATGCTTTATGTAAATGCTATTATTTTGTGAAAGACTAACACATTTACTTTTTGCATTGTGTATTAGATTTGTTATAAGTTTTGCAGCTTTAACAAATGAAGTCCAGTAGCAGTACCTGAAAACTATGTTTCCTTTTGTTATAAGTGCAATAGCCCTTATAGAATGGTGCCAAATATTTCATTACTCATGATCCAATAATTGTATAGTTATAGTTAACAGACCATGTAATCTGCAGATATTTCTGTATTAGATTCTTCTGTCAACTTTATAAATGATTTCCTCACAAAATTGTTTTGTTTAAGTAGCCATCTGCATACTATTTCAAATTTAAATGCTATACTCAATGTGTGAGCAAACCATGCCACAATACCTGATTTTGACAATGGAACCAAATAGATATATAGATTGCAAAGTAAATTTAATCCTTTTACTTTCTTACACATATCATTTATATTGTATTGTATTATGTTGTAATTTGCTGTCATCTTAGAAAATGTACTGATTTCTAAAAGTGTGCAAATGTATTAATTTTCAGAACTGGTGTGAAAAAAAAGCTATATTAAGTCTATATGCATTCGGATCAATGCAAACCAACTGTCTTGTCAGAGCCTTCTTTCACCATGGCTAAAGAACTCAAAGGTAGGCCTTTTCCATTATCTTTGATAATAGTTGAAATTATAAATATTAAGGCATCTAAAACCTTTAAGTCAATCACATGTCTTACCATGCAACATAGTTTTTAGGAAATATATTGAGGTCTTCATTTTGTTTCTCCATACAAGTGTGGTCAGCATCTGGGAACTTGCAATGCAACTGCACACACCTAGCCCACTCTGGGATCAGCAAAGTACTGAAAACATTAAGATTATTGTATTATTGAATCGAACTACACATTCTTATTGGTTCCATTTACTTGTTTAAATGTAGAACATGTTTTGCAGACCATCTTTTTGTATCCTCCACTGCACCAGTTGATGTTATCTGAGAATGCGAACAGTGTTCTGCAAAACAAGTTTTAAATTTATAAAAGTGGAGTCAATAAGAGTGTGTAGTTTCACTCAGTTATACAATAATCTTGATTATATATTAGCTTCACTGTACAAATTCCAATTAGTATTTCATGTTACTGAAAACATGCTTAAATTTTTCACAGAAGATGAAAATTTTCATTCCTGAATTGGTGGGCTGTAAGGCAGGAACTTCATTAACTTTGTAGGGATGAAATTTTAGCAATTTTGTAGCAGAATGTGCTGATGTAAGACTGATTCCTGTTTGTTATGCTAGTTTTGCAACAGATTTTAATAGTTATTGTTCTAATCAAGCAGCAATATAATCAGTTTTTAAAACACATGATGATTGCATCCTATTTTGTTGTCCAGTACTGATCATGTTGTTTATGTTACAAATTGTATCTGGCAGATAAATGAAACCTCAGAAAATGTTCTTAAAATTCTGCATGATACTGAGAAGATTATTCATTTTTGGATAAATTACAGCAAATGAAAATGCATTGTTATATTAAATTAAATCTTTGAACTATAGCAAACAGAGCAATGAAAATACAATAACACAGAAACTTCTCATTTTACCACTTATAAGCACACTAACCAACGTTGTTAGCAACAATGCATGTTCTTGACTATTGACATATATGCAGCTGTGATCTGCCAGCCTTTGGACCCAGTCTGCATGTGAGGAAGAACAAAACAAACATCTTATATTTTTTAAACTAAAGTATGCTTTTTAAGTGAACATTTCTGTTTATAAAAAGTGAGATTTTTCTTATCTATTTTATAAACCATAGGAATTCAAAAGTTCTACTTATTAACTTACTTGTATCATGTAAATATCATCAGCTATCTTCAATTGTTCAAGAATATTTCTGTTAAGTTTTAATTTATTTATAAAATTATCAACAGATTTGTTATGTAGTATAAACTATCAACCAATTGGTGATGTTTTTTCCACTAAGCACATGCACACACATGTATAAGTCAATATTTTATTAAAATGTGTTGAACATCAATTGTACTATGTACTAAAGAGATCAACTAGATCAATAAACAATTTTTTATTTTTAATGGTGTTTAACGCACATTTTTACTGCTGAGGTGCAACAGACGGAGGACACTGATGACACATGAGATGAAATTATAAGTTGGGAAAGGATTTTGTTAAGGAAGGAAGCGTTCCAGGCCTAAGTTTAGGGTACTTTCCCAGCATTTGTCATTTATGAGGACTGAGGAAAACCTGGAAAAAAACTCCAGGCAGGGAGGACGGTCCTGAATTGTAAAACACACATTTTACACAAATAAAGCATCACTACCCATTTCTAGCACTTTCGGAACTCAGTAGCAACCCTTTATCCACATTATATTCAGGGACAAAAATTAGCATTTTGTATAGGTAGGATGAGACATAATTATAAAATCTTATTTATCTATAATATACCATGATATGGCTCTGTAATATTATCAGAAAAAATTTCATATTGCCAATTAGGTCATTGTAATTAAATAATATTAATAGTAATTTAATTGCTGACCATAGACTTCACATTTGGGTTTTAATCATTATCAGAAAATACATTAATAATGCAAACAATTTAAAAAAAAAAAAAAATTGCCTCATATAATGAGGTGGTATATCCATGTATACTACAAAAATTCCATTCCATTATATGTACCTTTGTCTACCCAGAAGTTTTCAATTCTGTTTAAGCTTTTTCCCTCTTTGACTTTTAATTGTTAATGACAATTTGTGATAAAAAATTATATCAATAACACTCCTATCTCTTTCAGTAGCTTTTTTGTTTACATTTAAACAATTGTTTTTCTGAGTCTGAGTTCAATAGTTGTGACCATCCTTGTGTATAAAACTACCTTTTATACACATATAATGAATGATATAATAGTTAACATTTAAAAATACTTCTACATGATACTTTACCGATGAATATACCTTATATATGCATTTCAAACAATTTTTGGAAGGATGACTCCCAAGAAAGTTATATGATAATGTATTTATATTAATAATAATGTAAGTGTTCATTAAATGGGATCCGTATGTGCTTCATTATGTTGGACACAATCCTATGGGCCTCCAAGTTCTTTGTGATATTTTTTTCAAGTCTGTAGGTGCGATCGTATAGAAGGCATCCGGTTCTGCTTGTTCAAGTCCAGCGTTGGTTTCGTAGCGATGCGCAGCAATACCCCACAATGAGTATCGTCAGGTCAGGGGTACGTGGATTTTTTTTTTTTTTTCTTGGAATGGTGGTAAACGCCGTTTTTACCAATGACACCACAGGCGGTGAACACTGACGATACATGAAATGAAATGATAAATTGGGAAAGGATGTTTTTAAGAAAGTTCCAGGCTCGGCATTTGCCAGTTGTGAGGACTGAGAAAAACCTGGAAAAAAACCTTAGTCAGGCAGGATTCAAACCCCAGACCCCCCGCTCACGAATCCGCGCCTTAACGACCTCGGCCACCCTTGGCGGTGGGCTACGTGGAGAGGAGACCATGGGAGTAGTGCTGCAGATGTTGGGGACCCACGTCCAATCCAGCATCTAGGGAATTTATCGTTAAACATATCATGAACGGTAAGAGCGAAATGTGCTAGGCTGCGTCTTGATGTATCTACAGTTCTTCCGTTAGTCCTGTTACTTCCAATTTGGCAAGCCAAGTTGTCATCATTGGTGAATATGATAACAGGATTCACAGCTCCATAAAAAAAACAAAGAGATGCTGCGATGTCATTCCTGCCCACATCATAACATGTGGTGGGTTGTGATCAAGTTAGGAAGTGAAGTGAGGATTTCCCTTAGATCAAAGTACCATATTTCTCTTTCGCGTGCTGCGGTATGTGGAACAATCATCTGTGAACATAACCTTGATAAGTCGGTTTGGAATTTTACTAGAAGAGACCAAATCAAGACGCTTATTCATATCTGCGTCGGACCGCTCATTGATAAATTCGGACGATACGGCTTCACCTTTAAGTCCTTCATGTGACCGAAAAGAGTTGATCGTGGAATGCCAAACCCAGCAGTCCGTTTGATGGATTTTACGGGGAAGGGCTCAATTGACACCCCAACTTCAGCACGTTTCCAGGCGCGTCTTCTTTCTTCCATTTCTGGATCGGTCTTTCATACTTCCTGTCATAAATGCCTTTCTTTCCCAGGAAATCATTGTCCTTTTTGTCAGTGGAGGCTTATTAAACAGTTCCAAATTGCTCTCGTATGCTCTCTCCTGTGTGAGGACGTTCATGTTATCAATACACTCGCGACTGATGATGATGATGATGATGATGATGATGATGATGATGATGATGATGATAGCAACAACAAACTGGTAATGTGTAAAAGTATATGAATTTCCCGCGCTCACTGTATAAATCTAGTGCACCAATTAAAATACAGGAATTGAGGTCGTGATCATAGCAGTCAGTTACATACTTTACCGCTAGAGTGTATTCCAAACCATGGAACCTGGACTTCATGTTTCAGTATGTGCGATATATAGCGATTCTAGGGAGTAACACGTTAACCAAGTGCTTGCCCGCTTCCCGTTGTGCTTGAAAAATACGTGAGCTGCACGGATATTTGTTTAGGTATTTTGTTGTATTTATTTCGAGTAATATTTTATAAGTCTTTTCTTGTTCACATGCTCAAAACTTTAATTTTTTCTTTAGGAAATGGAACTTCAAATCTTTAAAATATAATTATTTATAACCACAGTTAACCTCAACAGCCTTTATCGTAGCATTTTTATACTGGTATACATTTTGAGAATGAATGGTGTTTAACGCCCGTTTTTGCTACAGAGGCACTACAGGCGATGGACACTGATGATGCATGAGATGAAATGGTATATTGAGAAAGCATTTATTTTTAAGGAAGGAATCGTTCCCGGCTTAAGTTTAGGGTACTCCGCAGCATTTGCCATTTATGCGGACTGAGGAAAACCTGGAAAAAATCTCAGTCAGGGAGGACGGTCCTAGTTGGATTCGAACCCCAGACCTCCCCCTCACAAGTCCGCGCCTTAACGACCTCGGCCACCCGTGGCGGTAATTTTTGAGAATGAACCCCCGCCATTGATAGAAAGGTCAACTGCCATATTAGCGCATAATGATGGTCACTTTATGTTGTTTTTCCCACCCAATCGGAACCTGGTGTTCTGCAAATGGGAAAGGGACGTCGCCCTCTCTGTTTCAAAAATGTGCTTAAAGCAAGCAGCATCGTCTGTTATAGAATGTCTGAGTAGACGTTGCGCTCTTTTATTTTTAATTATTTATTTTATTTTATTTCTTTATTTCATTGCGCTTTTAGTTTGTTGCTTAAGTTGAAATTTTGTACGTGCTTGTACCTGAACTAAAATGGAGAAATATATGAATTTACACATTTCTTAATATAGTTTAAATCTGAATACTATATGAACTATATCAATTTAGAGTTTCACTTCTAAAATAACGAGCAATCTTCCAATGTCATTGCTTACATCATCTGATTTCATTGCCACATTTGTTAAGGTGTGCATGCATATAATAAAAAATATAAATACAACCAACAATGCCGCTTTTATTATTTGGGCATTATCATTTTCTTTCTTTCTTTTTCTTTCTATTTTTTTTTTTTCATTTTTTCCGTTTCTTTTTTTTTCCTTTCTTTTTCTTTTCTTTTTTCTTTTTTTCCATACCTTTGAATCTAAACCAGAAACGAAGAATTAATTTTTTGATATTACTGAAATATTTTGTGAAGTGACAGAATTCCATGCGGTTTTAAGTCACATAGTCACAGGCTAGTTTCAATAATTTAAACAAAATAGTGTACTCATTCTTCTTACTGAATTTCAAGTGAGGAGGTGAAGAACATTCGTCAGAAACTACAGAAGTTGAGAGTGATCTAAGACTTTAACTGTCGTCGCTTGGCACCAATGATCAAAAGTGTTTTTATAACTGATTAATGAAACTACTCGCTGTCACAAAATGCCTGAACGCCTGCCTCATTTTAAAGAACTGAAAAGGATGTCTAATGCACGGTGGCCACAGTTCGATATTACATATGTAAATTGTAATAATAATTTCGTTACAATAAAAACTCAAAATTCTCCTTAAATGAAAATGTTGGCACTATTTCAGGAACCTCCAGGAGATTTGGGAAACACTGTTCTAGAGCATAGGCAATATTTTTCTCCACTGCTGCACTTTTTTCTATCTTACTTTAACGCTACCGTGTGTAAAGTTGATATTTTGTCCTCTGCATGAATTCGAGAAGCAGCGTGTACTTTATCGCCATAAACTAGCGCAATTAGATTTGTATCGATACAAAATTTACATTCCTTACATCTAGAAGAAAGCTTTTAATTTATTCATACACTTATATAAGGTTCCTCTTTTGTTCATGAAAAGTTCTGCCTTAATACTATCTGCATGTTTTGTAAATGCTGAATTTGGGAGAAGAAAATAATATAATAAATGTAGTAAATGCGCACTTTATTTAGTTTATACAACGGACTCGAGAACTGGCATGTTACATATATTAACTGCTTCCAACTTAGTTAAAATTTCCCTACGTAGACATGAGACTGGTTGCTGATTCATGGAAGGTTGTTAACATGCTAGCGCACCTTTCTCTTTCCGTATCCTTGAATATTATTTGATACAAGTACTAGCTTGTGCATGAGTGAAGATTATGGGATATTCTGCTTCACTAATTTTACCTTTATTCCATCATACTCGTATAAATAAAATGAACGAATTATGCATACATTTTCAAACGCGCAGTGAAAAAGTAGAATGAGCCGGCATGGCTCTTAAACTACATAACAGCGCCGCACGTTCACGAACGTTTATAGATAGACTTGTGTGCATCTGTCTGATTCCTTCTAGTTTTGAACATACGACATGAAGCAAACTGTACACAAGTGTTTTAGTTCCCACAATTTGTTTACGAGATAGGGGGACTGTTCGGACAATGCATGTCTAGTCTGCAAACCCCAGACCCTGTCATAAACCTTTCTTTCGCCTGGCTGATGCCCATGTTGGTAAAATAAAGATAAGGAAACGGTCATATTTTACAGCGTTTCAAAAGGAAACTTCTATTGTACACTTTCAAACCTGTCTTAGTGTATTTATAAAGGGCATGTAAACATTAACTGAAGCACAGTGGAATAAGAAAAGCGGCAGAATTTCCGTTGAATTTGTGAATTTTTGCCACTGTATTCCTGTGATTAAATCTGAAACTATTACCATACAATATTTTGCAGCATGAGCATAAGACGAGAGACAGAATTCTGGTCTGTATAAATATAGTTAAAAATACATGATCTGCCTGGAATTGTGAACTTCTCCCACTTACCTAGCTTCATAATAGGTGAAGCAAAACACAAAAAAATCACCCCTGGGAAAGATGCACCAATATGAAGATTCATATTAACGATATATACTTATAAAATAACCCGACAGTAAAAACAAACAATTAAGATGCTTTGGGCTGTGTTAATTGATTTCAGATAATCCAACTTATTTGCGTGTTAGGTTAATCTCGACCAAGTCAGACAAAAAATATACTTTAAATAATTCAGGACTAAGTTAAGCAATGCATCTTGTTATAAAATGTTACATGTATTATTATTATTATTATTATTATTATTATTATTATTATTATTATAACAACACAAGGAAATGTTCCTGCAATGGACAAATTGCGTTTTCTATTAAACAAAACAGAATGAGAGTAAAAGAGAATACAAATTTTATCCAAGAATTCAAATGAATAGACGGAAGAAGCACGGGGGAGGGCGGGGGGGGGGGGGGAACTCACCTCTTGGATTTGTTGTGACTATCAATGGTGCCAAACTCCCAAATGGTGATATAAATAATATATGATATGTGATGTTTCTAGGGCACTTTGGAATATATACACTCATATTTTCTGCATCACATACGAAAAACATTTCAATAAGTAAAGGCAGTTTTAACTCCATTTTATCGTGGCATCTTGTTTTGTGCCACTTAATGTAGTTAACTGCCGGTGAATCTAGTATAACATGCCAATCTGACACAAATGTAGCTTAAATTAGGTTAATTTTTTAGCTACCTAAAGGAAATGCCGAAATAATTGAAAAAAAGCATGCATTAGAAGTATATTATCATGGGAGTTGCCAGGTTGTGCGAATTTTCGCAGATTAGGCTACTTGAGAAGCTAATTCTACGACTGAAATGTTTATGATGGCGGGATTAGGCTACTTTTCAAAGCAAACCTACGAAAATGAACCATAATATTCACCATTTAAAGTTACATAAGCGAAATTCGATATTGTTACATCACAGATTAATTTGAGGTATAACATAGACTCTATGCTTCGATAAAAACAGTGAGCAAATATACCTAAAAAGACATCAGAGGTACGCTTAGTAACGTTCTTTCCCTAAAATATGTAAGCATTTTATTGTTGTTCCTCTTGATACGACAATCATTGGTTGCCGAGTTCATTATAGTTAGAAATTTGATTATGAAACAGCTGCAACTAAAGCTGTGTAATATTTTATTCGTCGTGAGAAAATATTTCCGTTTATTTAAGGACACTCTTTAACAATTATTTTTATTATCATCCCACTCAATCAGGGCGTGAAACGACCGATAAATTTTGCTTCTTTCATGCTTGAGGTTCTTTGGCGTGCCATGGATCTACGACATGGAACCAACGGCTTTAATATGTTTTGTAAGGAAGCCATATTTGCGGTTTTACGGACTCTAGCCGGGTTTGAACGTGCGAAGTTGGGTCTTCGAGTCAAGGTAGGTTACCACTTGGGCCAGCGTGGGAAACTGTGGGAAATGCGAGAAAATATGCCAGAAATTTCGGGAAAGCCTTCCAAAGTTTTAAGGTTAGTAAGTTATTTTATATTGCAATTCAGTATTGATTGCTAAAGTAATTGGCGTATCAGTGATCTAAATATCAACATTTCCAACATTTTCCACTCTGAAGATCAAAAAGCAAGATACGAGTTCTATCTTCATTTATATGCGGATTCATCTATTAATTTTCTAGAAAAGTATTATAGTTGGTTAGTAACAGACGGGGTGCGTTGTAGGTATATATATTATCTTTCATAGTTTCTGCAATATAGTGCTATAAAATGCATTTACGTAAGTATATAATAATAATAATAATAATAATAATAATAATAATAATAATAATAATTAGGGAGCTGGTTTTATGTAATAAAAACTTAAAATATTTAGGTAAAATGTTAAAATATTTGGTAAAATTTTAAAATATTTTGCTTAAATTCACAGAAATGAGAGAAAATTATAAATTCATTGTTGTTAAAGGTATTCATCACTTGTAGATGGACAGCAGCTCCTAGCATTTTTCCTTAAAATTGGAGTGGACAACTAAAGTCTTCTCGTGCCGATTGTCTCTAAAATAGCGCCATATGTTGTGAAAATTATATTTCCACATCACAGGCAGTCAGACGTGCATATTTAAACAAAGGGATGCCACTGACATCCTAAATCACGTACTTGTTTACCTTCCATGATTTGAGCCATTTTGCCTGCTTTTGAAAACCATTGTTTTTCTCAAAGAAAATTTTAAATTTGTCTTTTAGTACTTTTTGCCCTGGTAAGGAATTAATTTTCATTTAAACAGCCCGTACCACTTTAAGTCTCAACAGATTTGTTGAAGCTTCTAGTTTTTCTAAAGATTCACACAAAAAGTTTAGATTTGTGGATATGAACGCCAAATCATTTTTTTAATTGGCCTTCTTCCAATAAACCCTGAACTATTTCAATAGATGACGCATATTTGTTGCATAGTACATAACTGCTCTTAGCCGAGTGCCCCAACGTGTGACCACTGGCGCACGGAGAAGAGCAATTTTGGGAATTTTTTCTCTGAAGAGATCAATTCCCAATGGTAATTTATTAAGAAAGATTTTTTTCCCATTTGATACAAGCCTATCCACGTTGGGATATAGGGATTTGATACATTCACATAATCTATGAAGAGCATGAAGTACACAAGTGACATGAATCATTTTTGGAAAACACACGGAAATGACCTGACCTGCTTTTATCATGCATGGTGCATCACCTGTGAGAAAGAGCAATACATTGTTGTAATTTATACCATTTGGCCGTATCTTAAGCATAGTTTCATTGAATAA
Organism: Metallyticus violacea; assembly: GCA_030762175.1. NCBI lineage: Eukaryota > Metazoa > Arthropoda > Insecta > Mantodea > Metallyticidae > Metallyticus > Metallyticus violacea. The sequence continues at coordinate 23,389,858 of CM060846.1, read as the reverse complement.
CCTCACAATTGCTATATTATTTAATGCGGATAGTTCTTTACGCGCCACTAAATATGACTGCTCACTAACTATTTCGTCATTTTTCAATACACCGACACAAACATTTCGTATTTTTTTAAACTTGAATTTTGGGTTTCGTTAATGCTCACCCAAAGTTTTTCATTTTCACATGCTGACCTAATTTTTTGCAAAGTTTCATCATAGTACTTAGGAAGGTAGTTCTCTCTTAATGTTGATTCTTTGGGAGGCTCAATGCCGATATGTTTATTCAATAATTTCCTAAGTTGAACATTATTGACTTTTTAATTGTAATATCGGCCGCTACAAATACTCTGCATAAATCTAAATAACACTGGGAAAACTCTTATTGTCCTACACTTGAATAAGCCGGCTCACCTTTAATAATTGTCGTGAATTCACACGAGTCGCAGCAGCAATGTTTATTTCCAGATGTATATTGAGTGACTTGTGAACGCTGATCTCCACTTACTGTTTTTCCACGTGGTTGGCAAAACAAAACTTTTTTGTCCGTGGTAAATATATTTTTAAATTGGCCTACGTATCGCTCAAGACGCGAATTTACACTTGATTTAGCTTTCGGCATGTTTTCAAGACGCACAAGGTACATAAAACACTTCTTCATTAGAAGTGAAGCTTGAACGCGATGTGTAAGCATCATTCACACACTTTATTGCAAGCGCAAGAGGTCTAGCAGTATAAACATGTTATGAAATACACAGACAGCAAATGGGGAATAACCAGGGTGTCAGCAAGTTTGATAACGACCTAATCTATTGTATTTACCTTAGGCGCTATGATATGGTGAACATTCTCTGATACCTGTAATGCAATACAATTTTTCACTGCTGAACTTAAGTCTTCAAAGGAGAAAAAGTTATAGCTTTTTAAATTGGAAACAAGATCGAACAACGATTAAAGAGTTGGCGCTATGGCATCAATGCTGAACGGAAAGAATGAGGAAATATTTCCTAACCTCTTAAATGTTCATGGCTGCGCCGGATAAGAATTTTCGGAGTGCGGCAAGACATCGCACAGCATTGATAATCTAGCATAATACTATCAGAGAATATTTCCCGGTGCCTGATGTGGATCAAAGTTCTATTTTAGTTCGCGTGTGTGACAGCAGCACAAGCAGTCAGCTTTTCGAACATTTACCTAAATAAGAAGCATGGAAACAATTCAGAACGGGTAGAATACAAATTTCCCGTATTAAGCAGCAGCATCTGACTCATTCAGGAATCACATCATATATTGATAGGTAGTTATTAATATTAATATTTTATGCGTTTGCATACTATTTTAATGTAATATTATTGTTATGGCTATTACTTATACAATATAAAAGCATATATTGGAAAAATGTGCACTTGATTTGTTTATATCTTAAATGTTGTAAATTAGGAATGAGCTTTAGAAACATATAAATCCGAATTTAGGATTTTAAACTTAGTGGTGCCGCCAATTTAAAGGTCGCGTTGTTTAGCGATTTACCTGTAGCTGTTTTCCTGCAGGCTGATTTGTTTCCTAGACATAAAACAATATTCCCGGACACTGAATATAAACTGGCTGCTAGTGTTAGGTTTAAATGCAATTGAGGCAGAAATTACAATTATTAATGACAGAAAAAATTTTGCTAATGCTTTAGGTGCTTTGATGCTTCTTTCTTTTATTAATGAAAGCAATTTACCAGAATCCGTGAAACTATTGCGCATTATTTAAACACTTCCAATGTAATGGCCCAAGTCGACGGTGAATGTGCTGAGTCTGCCAGCTTGGTGATGGATATGGTCGATGTCATAAATTACTACTCGATCCCTGATGACGAAGATGATTGAGGATAGTAGGCCTAGGGTCGGGGCAAAACTATGTGGTACCCTCAGGAAATGCGAGATGCTTCCGGCTTTTAAGAGGCAAGTCTATCAGAAAGAAGAAAAGTAAAATTGGTCAAGGAGGCTAGAGCTCGTTCAACTTGTCTCCTACTGCCTCCTTTTGTCTTGGATAGCCCTTACGTACAAATTGTAGGACAAACCAGCTGAGCACAAACAGGAATGAATGTGGCGGGTGTAACAGTATTCATTATTACAATTCCATGTTTATTCTTAATATCCTGACAATAAAACAATTATAATTCAGCTGAGTAAAGTGAAAGTTATATATACTCGCTACTCTTTGCTGTGTGTAACTACATTACAGCTTTATTACAGCTGAGTGAGATATGTTATATACAACTGCCTTGACGTTAGTACAGATGAACAACACATGTCATACAACTGCCTTGCTTTGCTTCGTGTTGCTGTATTGCACTTTATTATTTTAACACAGCTGAGGAGGCCTCTGAGCAAAATTTGTCGGCCGTTTGACGCCCTGATTTGAATGGGACGCCGATGACCTGGTTTACAGTACACCTTATTACACCTATGATTACATTTTTAATTGTATTTAACGCCCGTTTTTACTACTGGGGCGCCACAGGCGTGGACACTGATGATACATGAGGTGAAATGATATTCCTAGTGGGAAAGGTGTTTTTTTTTTTTTTTTCGAACTCCAGACCTCCCGCTCACAAGTCCGCGTTTTAACGACCTCGGCCACCCGTGACGGGGTTAATTACAATGGAGTGGTAAAGGTGTCAAAAGAAAAAAAATCCTTAACTAGAATGAAGATATACTTAGTGTTTTAACCATGTGCTCTCTTGAGAATCCCCCATTCTCTATTCCCAATTTCAATGAAATTTTCATCAGCCTTTCGTTAAACAAAAGGAAAGGTGAATAGAGTTCTTGCACAAGAATACTAATTAGATAAGATCTATTATTTTGAAACGTTTGATTTAATATTTCTGCCACTAATGTGCATGAATTATTAACCTAAGAAAGTGGGTACATTTTATCAACCGCAGCTCTTCCAGCTTTAAAAGTCACGACCCACCACTGGTGTTTATTGCCATCATTTCCAGGAAAGATCACAACACTGCTCTCAAGTTAAACTTTCTGGGGAACCTGCAACAAACAGTTCCACTGTCATATTGATATCTAACATGGCAGCCAACTGCTAGGTACTACACAATGCAGCACAAGTAGCACTTTCCTTCATTCTCTGCCATTTTACATTTTTGCTTAGGGAATTTTAAGAAAAACTTACGTGGCTTATATGTTTTCTATGAGATGGCTCTATTACATCAAACTATTTGTAGAGTTTGCATCTTTTGCAGAGGCAGCTGTTATAATCCTTTGAACATTTGGAATGTTAGCACATCTCTAGCGCCGGAGATTATTTCGGCAACCATGTCCCGTCATATACAAAATGTCAATGTGCCCCAAAACAATTGTGTATTTACCCAGACTAAGCAAAGTATTGAAATGGTTGATCTTTGATAATGTATGATGAAATTATGTTCTCTTAGAGAAGTGAATGTTCATTTTGATTTGGGTGTGAGAACATTACACCAACTTCCCTATAGATAGAAACGATAATCCAAAACCATTTATTTAAAGCCAGTTATCTTACCTCATTCACACTCATGCACCAAAATTTATCACCTGCAAACCACGAATTCCATGGAGGCCAGTTTCCGCGGTAGTATCATAAACAAGCGGTGAGGTAATCAAGTGATTAACCGCGGAAGGATAAGTGTACAAGAAAATAGGGTATTAGCATCCTAGACTCTAAAATTATTTATAGTAAACATTTCTGTAAAGCTACTGCAATTAGAGTTGCCAATTCAGCGATCTTCCCGCCAGATCTAGCGGTTTAGGACATCGATCTGCGGCTAATGCCAGAGTGCCCCAACTTCGCATTATGTCAGCCTTTTCTAAAACGCTGTAAAGCAATACCGCGATATCCCCCCCCAAAAAAAAACTGTGCATCATTGATTTCGCTTCCTCGCGATATAGCAGTTTCATTACGCTTGAATATATCGATATTTTCTCGATTTGAAGCAATTCTTCGCTCTCTCTGCCTACAAGACATCATGCTATCTTTGTAATCCTAGACGATGTTGATACTGTTCAAAATGCCGTGATTATTTTTGTTGTCTGTTTGTATTTTAGCGGTAACATGGAAAATAAAGCAATTAGACATAGAAGAGCGCCAAATTTTAGTGTGCAATAGAATATGACACAAATATGCAAAGAGGTTATAGAAAATAAAAAAGACTGGCGGAATGAGTTTGAAGGAAAAGCAAAAAACCTGGAAAAAGTTTTATCGTGATATTTAAATCACTGTCTGTATATTTAATGAAAAATAATTTTTTCTGTTACTGAAGACCTGCATTTCCCCATCTCAGGAGACTGGATTTCACATGTGTGCAGTCTACAACGTCCAATACACCACCATTACCCAACACTAAAATGAATTAACCGTTTCGTTTTCAGTCGGAATCTTCTGTGAAAGATTCCTCATCTAATTCTTCAAAAGGATTCCAGTTGTCGTGAGCTACTCTCTCTTACGCGCTCCATTATTTGTAGATATCGAAGATAAAACATAACCTTATAACCATTAAGCTCCATTTTGAAAACAAAACCGCGTTTTGTTTGTTAGTTTTGTCGGGATAAAGCTAATAACTTAACAGCGATATGTTGAAAACCGAGGTTGGTGTACGTGTGCATCAAAACATTTTATCCCACCCAGCGGGACTTGTAGTGGATTGTAATCTATGAGCCTCCGAGGATTGTGGATTTTTCATGGTTGCGTAGAAATTGTTATAGTCTTATAATAGAAATGCAAATGTTTAATTGAACTTTTTCATTTTTGGTGAATGTGGAGTCGCATTAATCGCGTATGTGAAGAAACGGAAACTGTACACTGAGATGAGGAATGCAATTGCATACAGTACCTCCTACTGTGAGTACATCATACGAGAGAAGTAAAGTTCTTTCCATACAGGGTGTACTGTTGTTTGACAAATCATACACCACCTTTTTGTTGCATCACATCTCTGGTTTATGAAAAGTATTTTTTATCAAACCTTAATTATACTATAATGACGTGACACCTAAGAGAACACACCGGTTGAAAATATCAGCCCTAGCCCACGCCGGAGTCTTACATTTCATCTGTAAAGTATTATCCCCCAATCGAAAATTGACTGGAGCTGCTGGTAGGCAGCTTCTACAATGTTGTCTGCATGGTTTCAGACCCGGAGTGTTCATTAACCAAAAATAGCGTGTTTGCTTAAATGTGTTAATTTTAATCATGCAAATCTCCCGAGCAGTTTTCAGAATTATTGAAATTAGCTGAGTTTTATTTCTGCATTCCTAGCCACATGCTAATGTGCAGAGAATATGTTCCCTAATGAACACTCAGTGGTCTGATGATTGTAACAGATAAAAGCATCTGTCACAGGCAAAACATGCAACATGAGTTGAACTGGAATGTATGATAAAGTTAAATGAATGAATGGTGTTTAACGCCCGTTTTTGCTACAGAGGCACCACAGGTGATGAACACTGATGGTACACGAGATGAAATGATATGTTGGGAAAGGATTTATTTTTATGGAAGGAATCGTTCCAGGCCTAAGTTTAGGGTACCTCCCCGGCATTTGCCATTTATGAGGACTGAGGAAAACCTGGAAAAAACCTCATTCAGGAAGGACGGTCCTGGCGGTATTCGAACCCAGACCTCCCGCTCACGAGTCCGAGACTTAACGACCTCGGCCACCCGTGGCGGTATGATAAAGTTAGAAATATGTTAAACCATGTAATAATAAACTAATTTTTTATATTTATACACAGGCTATTGTTTATCCCTCCCAACTATATCCAACATCAATCTAGAAAAGTTGTCCCGATTTCACTTTCGCATAAGGTTACACAAACACGCACTTAGTATGTGCAGTTAGTGCATTTTAAATTTATATTAAGCAACATTGCCATGCATTTCAAGATAAAATGTTTATTTTTTAAAAATTTCAAAGAGACGCTTTCCTCCCCTCGTGTTACCAGCTTTATTTATGGTACAGATTTCTCTTTCTTCCTACACACGTGTGCATTAATCATGCCTCATACCTTAAACATGACGCATGAAAACACAACAGAAAAATGTAGCATAATATAACTCCTTGCTTCCTGCACAACAACTGCGTCATCGCTGTGTCATCTGCCTCTGAGTTGCAGATAAATAGAATATGAGATCCCCACGTCGCATTCCGGGACTTCCAACATTGAAAGCATGCAAGGCACATCAGAGGCGGCTGGTCCGATGCAGCTAATGAAGCGCTACTTCGCCCCCCCCCCCTCGTCTTTGCTACCTTCATTGCTTAATAGTTTTGTATTAATTTTATTCAGATTTGTTTTTCACAATTCCTGCGTTCCACCCGCTCAGGCCTCAATTGCTGGGTTCGGAATGCTGTAGGCATGAGGGCCGTGACGCTGTTATTTTTACCTTTAAATGTATTAACTACGGCAACGAAGGAAAATATGCATCATACTTGCAGGAAGGTTTTCTGCCTTGCTATGATGCCGCCCTCAGTTACATGGTCATTTTAGAGCTTCAATACGAAAACCACAGGCCTCATCGGCCGTATCATAGATCACTTCATATAGCTCGAATTTCAGCATTCACTAACTAAAAGTGATAAAGCAGTTATCTATTCCTTTGTCTTTCAGTAGGACAAACACTGGGTGACTTTTCCTTCGCGGGCCAATGTGCAGTTAGCCGCATTTGACCCAGCTCTGCACTTTTAGTCTCGTTCCCACGCTTGAAAGCCGGCCGGGAGTCGGAGGGAAGGTCAGTACGAGTTTAACTCTAGGTACGCACGGACGTGCGTTCATGACAGTGTACGAAGTATTCATTAGGCGGCGTAATACAGTGTATTAATTAAATTAATTTGGCTCAATTCAGGTATTCTATTCCTCAAAGAGTACGATTCAAACGTTCTTACAGAATCGGCTCGTGACGTACGAAGATTGTTCCTAGACAGATTCCATTACATTCAACTTCCAAGTCCAAGTTCGATTCACAGATTGGTAAATAAATTTCGTTAAACGGAAAGTATTCTTGATTAAAAAAAAAAAAAAAAAAAAAGCCACATAACATGGACATTTTCTGGAACGTTCCCCTAAAAATCACTTCCACATATTTCTCAGCAAACGGAATGTCCCATTCCTCTAATCGAACGGCTACAAAACTACTGAAGTGCAAGAACTTAAAACGGGTGACTCTGCATCCAGGAGTAAATTTTGTGAATGGATTTTAAATAGTGCGCATGAGCGGAGAAATTGACCCTAATCTAATTTTTTCTTTACACAAAACAAACGATATTGGAGTTCAGAAAAACCTAACCTGCTTCCCGAGGAACCCCTGCATGATCAAAAGATAGAAGTGTGGTGCACCATTAGAGGTGGGAGAATGATAGGGCATATTTTTTTGAAGAAGCAGTTAATAGTTATAGATATGTGCAGAATATTTTGTAACCTTTTTTCAGCGAATACTGTGAGGGAACGTACGTTTACAAATTCCCAACGGGACTCCGCAACGGCACATACAGCCCATTTGCTTGCAATTCATGAAATATTCGTCGATAGAGTCATCACTAACAACATATGGCCCCCCCGGCTCCGGATTTTTATCTCCGGGGGGCACTGCAGGAAAAAGCGTACAAGTCAAATGCACACACGCATTAGATGAACTGAAAAATAAGAAATTTATTCCGTTTCTCAGATCGGAACTTTATTAATTTTATAAGCAGATGCCAGAAATGTAGTAGTAGTAGTAGTAGTAGTAGTAGTAATAGTAGTAGTAGTAGTAGTAGTAGTAGTAGTAGTAGTAGTAGTAGTAGTAGTAGTGGTGGTGGTATCTTTATTATTATAAAATTATATATATTATGCATAGGCCGTCACAAATGTATGGAAAATTAAGGGAGACATACGGCATTCTCTTGCTTGATAATGGTGAGTAAATGTACCTTTTAAGTGTTAAAATACGTGACAATCACACCTGCGGACTTACTGACTCCCTTTTTCCGCCTTAGCAACTTGAATCGACCGATCGGCAATTACGAGTGGAGCGGTTCCGCGAAGGAAAAATCACCCAATACTAATGGTATGTAAAAACAATTAACTAAACCATTGCAGCGTTATTAAATGAGGTTAATTAAAATATGTAAACCATGTGGAGGAAAGGATTTGGAAAAGGAAAGTTGATTCAATAGGTTATATGCAATCTCAGGGGTAATGCTATTTCTTCCTCTCCGATGATTGGCTTTTGCTGACATATAGTTTTGCCACGGCTGTTGAGACACTGATGCTGGATACTTTTACGGTCCTGTGACCATAGAGAAAGGAGAATATGGAGATTGATAAGATTTCTCGTTATGGGAGATGAAACGCAATTTATTGTTCATAAACTAGTCCACTTCTGCCGTTATTTTCTGAAGAATATATGCCACTCTCGCACTCTGACGTTTCTTAATTTGATAAAGACTGATCCTGAAATCAACTAATCCTGAGAGGCAACTGAACTCAATAAAGCTCGTCCACTGAACTGAGAAAGCCCTTTCACTGATAATGCCCCGCTGAATACTCTTGCAAAACTGAGGCCGCAAAATTACAAAACTAAATAAATATGGCCTAGGTGACTTTTTACAAGTAGATATCAACTCAAGCTTCTTCCCTTGAAGAGGTTATCGACCTGCCCTTTCATCTCTGTATGTTTATTGCTTTATTATGCCTAAGCCCTGCTTTACAGTTCTCTAACAGAATACAAATAAAAATCTTACTCAAGGATGCTCCTTTAGAAATTTCTCCAGAAAACATGGGTTTGCTTGGGTCATCTTTACAAATATGTTACAATAGTCAACAGAAATTCCCAGGTCAGATTTTATGGCTGGAGTAGCTCTCTGCACCCTGGCAACAAAATAACATTTTACACGCAATAGTCCAACACTTGTACAGGAAATAAAATGACATTACACTCATGACTATAATGAAGAAGTTACATAAAGTTACTTGTTATAATTACTCTAATTAAATACCGCCACGGGTGTCCGAGGTCGTTAAGGCGCGGACTCGTGACCGGGAGGTCTGGGGTTCGAATCCCACCAGGACCGTCCTCTCTGACTGAGATTTTTTCCATGTTTTCCTCAGTCCTCATAACCGGCAAATACCGGGGAGGTACCTAAACTTAGGCCTGGAACGTTTCCTTCCTTAAAAAAAAAAAAAAAATCCTTTCATTTCATTTTATGTATCATCCGTGTTCACCACCTGTGGTGCCTCAGCAGTAAAAATGGGCGTTAAACATCACAAAAAAACTGTAATTAAATATGGAGGTGGCATATCATAAATACTGTCTCACCATGCAGGGTAAATAATAGAAAAAATATTTCACACAACACCGGAAATTTTCATCAATATATGTTTATACGAGTCATTGCAATGAAAGTACTGTAAAGCTATCTTGGTAACTCAAATCACAATTCCTATTTGTTTCATTCACTAATAAAGCTGTTACCCAGTAAGCGTATAATTTCCATAAAATTTAAAACACTTTATCAATATTTCTCGAAAGATGTGGCCCAATTAAACTCTGAGCTCTTTAAACACCTTTCTTAATGCATGCAATATATGTTGTTAATGACTGCATTTTAGTATGGCTTATCTCACTGTAAAATTTCTGACACTTCCTCGATGTCTTCACGTTCAGCAGAGATTCAAATTCTAGATATCGGAACTCACGCATTCGTGTTTATGCTCAATTTTCCTTCAAAGATTATTTCAATATGAATTAGTGTTGATGAAGCACTTATACTTTTTAATGCATGTCTATTTTGCACATCGTCATTCAATGTCCTCTGAAAACTGAACTTAAATCCATCATATAAAATTAATTTCTTTCCCTTGCTCACTTAAAAGTTCCGTTACCTCAGTCATGCTAGTTGAATACAACCACACAAAAACGACCGTTACACTAAAAGAGAACACTGACATTGCTGCAAAGCAAGCACAGAACAAGAATTTCGGTAGAAGTGAAATGCTGTTAATGCGGATACAAAATGCAATCATAGGGGTCTAGGGTACATTAATAAAATATTACTCTGCATACACAGAGCGCGTAAAAAACGCAGCTATATTTTTGAACGAGAGGAAGGAGGGCTACTTGCGTTTGTACATAAAATTTAATTGGAAGGGTATAACTTTCATAAGAGAAAGTCCCTATCTGTTGACCTTCAAGACTGAGAAAACCGACCGCGGGAGGTAACTGACCTACACTTTCTTCCTTTGGTTGAAAAATTGGTTGACCATCTCTATGGTTAACTGCAGTTTGAACACTCACATTTGTGTCGGTATTTAACTATTTTCTCATCAACTGTCTTAAACTTTTATTTTGTTTTTGTTTTTCTTATTCCTTCAAGAGAGGCAGATGTGTATTTTCTCCCTACCTCTCGATCTCTACCCAACATAACGGAAAAGTAAACTGGTAGTAGGTAATGTACCTCTATCCTCCAACTGAATTGAACCATAATATTGCGATTTTTAGAATATCTGTACAGTTGTCCACTGTAATGGCTTCTCAACATTTAATGAAAAGCCATGCTACTTGGTCAAGCGATTGTTGTAAGAAAGATTTATATGGGCAGTATCATTTGACTGCATTAATATGAGTCGACATGCATTTGTCACACGAATTAAGGTGTATGACTCAAATATGACTCTAATTGGGGTCATTGAAACGTAAGTTCGAAATTAAGATAAATGCCAAAGAGATCCGATATTTAGCTGTAAACATGTATAAATTTGCTACGAAAAGTTTAGGTTGGTTCATTTCGGCAGAATATCGGTCCTGGTGGTGTAGTGGTAACCATACTTGCCTTCTAAACTTAAGGTCGCGCGTTTAAACCCGGCCAGGATCGAAGGATTTTTTTCGGTTGTAAAAATCCTAAGTATGGCTTCCTTCGAAAGGGAATTAAAGCCGTGGGTCCTGTGTCGTACATTTACTGCACGAAAAAGAACCTGAAGCCTGAAAGAAGAGGCCTCTGAGCAAAATTTGTCGGCCGTTTCACGCCCGGAATAGAATGAGACGCTGATGACATGAGATGTTAAAGAGCGTCTTTAAATAAAACGAACCAAATATATATATCGGCAGAATTCCACAAAGGAATAACATTATTATTTAACTTGTTTTATTCTTTAAGATGTTTAAGGTTTCGTACATATGCCTCTCAATTCATGTAACATTGACTACAATATTAAAACGGGGAAAAGTTGTAATTCTGTGACCCAAGGTGCCAAGTAAGGGCTGTATGATGGATGGAATACAATGCCCAGGAAAATTGCTGTGTCGCGAGCGACATGAGGCCTAGCATTATCGTGCAATAACTCTACACCTCATTTAAGAAATCCAGATCGTCGACTTCCTTGAGATGCGTTGATGTCTCCTGTCGTACCATGTACCGAAAATAATAAAAAATGGCTGCATAAATGTCCCTACTCTTGCGACCGTCTTAAACTCCGTGCTAGTAATTTGGTACGCCTCCATTACATGCTTTCTATTTTTCATTGTGGATCGAAGTGATGCACCCTAATCTAATCAGCTGTTCGTTAGCGATGTGGCCATTCTCTCAAGCTTGTTTTGGTCGGACACGGACAGTCTTGAGAACTATCTGGAGCACACTTTCCAATAGCTCAAACAATTGCCTCCCTTACCGCTCGTCATTCTGAACTGTCGCGCCACTAGTTTCCCTGACTTGTGCCCTTTTATCAGAGGAATTTACAAACTAAGTGCATACTCAAGTTACAGCGACCTCCGTTCTTTTGTTTCGAAGTAATAAAATGGGCGGGTTACTTTTTGACTTAACCTCGAACAGAATAATTTGCTATTTTCATTACATCATGAAAAAGATATCATAAGATATGTCTATAAGGTTTAAACTGGTTAATGAATTTGTTTTTTGAAGTCTTAAGTTTCTCGACATATTAGAGCAAACATGGGTTCTAAAATTTCTTTTAGAATCTTCAAAATGAGACTAAAAAGACTGAGGATGATTTCAGGGCGAGATAATAAGTTGTTTAGATGAAAAGTTTTATTTAGTAAATATACTGTAGAGTGCACATTTACACCTTTGGAAGTACATCAATAGTTAAAAATTAAAAATGTTCTAACAATTTGTTATGGAATCGATTGTCTTCGTCGCAGATAACTGTTAAGCCTGCTTGCCGACTGCTCCAAGGTCAGACACCATTCGAAACAGATAATTCTGTGTTGGAACACATACAGGATTTTCCTCTCAAACGATCTTTCAGAAGTTTAAGTTTACTGCAGTAAGTGCTATCTCCTACGCCATATTCTTCACTTTGTGGCGAAAGTGAATATTTAGCTATTACGAATGTGAATGGGCTTTTACTTATTCGCTGTGTTAAGCAAGCAAGCATTAATTGACTGGCAAGTGTGAAAGAACGAGGACAATATAAGAGAAATGCTATTTATAGCTAAATACGTAGAAAATGTCTGCATTCCGTTTTCAGGAAGACGAGAAGTGATGAGTTGATGACAAGCACGCTGTGCTACTTTTTCAATGACGTAACGTAACATTCTTATTAGTTGCCATCATCCGGACTGAATGAAATGTGTGGCAGTATTTATGAGCTGTCACCCTCATATTTGATTAGATTAATTGTATCAAATAAGTTTATATAACTTCGTTATAGCCACGTGTAATGTCATTTTCTTGTACGAGTGTTGAACTGTTGTGTCTAAAATGTTATTTTCTCTCAAGGACGCAGAAAGCTACCCCTAGTCATAAAATCTGACCTGGAAATTTCTGTAGCCTGTTGCATCTATTTGTAAAGAATCCTTGGGCAATATGTTTATTGCTGTTCTGTTATAGAATTTCTTAAGCAGGAGGCACTATAAAACTTTTAGGGACTAAAAGACAGGCCGATAACCTCTTCAAGGGTATGCTACATGGAAAACGTCACGTAGACCATGTTTATTTAGTTTTGCAAATTTGTGGCCCTCAGTCAGTGTGGCAAGAGTATTCAGAGGGGCAATGTCAGTAGAAGGGCTTTCTCAGTTTCGATCAATTAGTGGAAAGCGATAGTTAGTATTGAAGGAATTAAGTGGTCGACCTTTATTAGTTACGTGCATTAGCGCAATAGTTTATGCATGTAGTAGTGCATGAAAATAAATTGTGTCATCTTCCATAACAAAATATTATTAACCTCCAAGACTTCTTCCCCTATGGTCACAAGACCATAAAAATATCCAGCAACAGAGTCTCAACAGCCGTGGCAAAACTGTAAGACGGCTGTAACCATCGTCATCATTATCCCTGAGAATCTATAATCAAATTTCCTTTATCTAAATCCTTCCCTCCACTCTACATACTTATAATTTTCATTACCCCCCCCTTTATTTTTAAATACCGTTGCAAATGAGACGTTGATGACAAGCAGCGTCGCCACTTGTACAATAACGTAACGTATCTTTCTGATTAGTTGCCATCTTCGGGACTGAATGAAATGAGTTGGTGCACATGCCACATAAGTCAAAGCAATAATGTACTTAAAAGGGACTCATCAACATCATATGAAATGTTTGCAAAGCGTTGCCGAATTGTTCATCCCTCTCCGCCCAGTCTCTCACATGTACTTTTGATTTCTAGCCTCGTACTTCAATTAGACGTAATGATAAATGCGCAATAACAATTGTAGCATATATTTTTACTATACTCGAAGTAGAAATACTCAAATACATTTTAACACTTGTTAAGACAATCAAAAGTAACTGCTACAGACTCAACACTAGTGGTTGAGGTCGATAAGGTAAGGGCTCGTGAGCGGTAAATATGGGGTTCGATTTCCGTCAGAACCGTTCTCCCTGATTGAGGATATTTCCAGGTTTTCCTCAGTTCTCAAAAATGGCAAATGCTGGATAGGTACTCCAAAATTAGGCTTGGAACAATTCCTTCCCGGGGAAAAAAAATTTACCAATTTATCATTTCGTCTTGTGTATCACCATCGTCCGCCTCAGTAGTAAAATCGGGCGTTAAATACTATTTAAAAAGCATAGTAGATATCGTTGTCAACAGAACCATTTACATTTATCACTGTCCTGGCCATCAAAATTTTCACCATCTTGCAGTTTTTCTGCATTTTTACACAAGATTGTTTGTCTGTGTTTCCTTTCGTTACCGAGTGTTTCCACATCTTTTAGTTTAAAAGTCAGTCCTAGTGGTCTAGTGGTAACCATTCTTGTCTGGTATTGGGCGTTAATGACAGTAGCAGTTTTGCGCCCTTAAACAACAGTAGTAGTAGTAGTAGTAGTAGTAGTAGTAATAATAATAATAACAATAATTAATAATAATAATTAATAATAATAATAATAATAATAATAATAATAATAATAATAATAATAATAATAATAATAATAGACCCAAGATCGGGTTCGATCCCGGCCAGGGTCGAGGATTATTTCGGGCTTAAAAATCCATTTACGGCATGAAAAAGAACCTCAAGCCTGAAAAAAAAGACCTCTTAGCAAGATTCATCGGCAGGCTCACGCTCTGAATTATGGGACGCTGATGACTTTAGATGCTAAAAACGTCTACAAATAAACCAAATCAAATACAGTTTAAAAGTGTTGTTTGCATTTGCAGCAACCCACTTGATCTGCACCCGAATAAGTTCTATTAGATTTTAATGAGAATAATAAGGAAGAAACCATTTCAATGGCAAGAAGCTCGAGCCCATATACTTAGGATTTTGTTTTTTGAAAGATAATACGCTTTATAATAGTTCAGTTTTAGTTTTGGTGGCCCCAAATTGTATTTTAGTTATAACTATTCAATAATTTAAGATTTTCGGCAAGATGTTTACAGCTTTTTTTTTTTTAAACCATCAAGTGATTTTGACATTTTTCATCGTCACCATCATCATAATCATTATATTCTATCATGTAGAAATCTATTCAGCAACCAATCATTATATGTGCAGCTGTCATTTCTTCTTGGTAGTTGAATGTATTTTGCTTTCTTATATAAAGTCTATTTTCTGGACCCAAACTGGATGACAAACAGAAGACTACCTTGCCCCAAAGGTGCTTAAGTCCATCGTTTTTAGTGCAATTTTGATAATGTGTCTTTAACTTGTGGTTTTTATATTTACCAAAGTTTTGCCTAATTGAACGGCACTTCTAGGAGGAAGGTATGGAAACACCGAGCGCTGACTGCGTGGACATAGAACAGATCCGTGATATGTTTTCAAATAGAACACCCCTAAGCTTCCCCAAGGGTCCCAGTCTCCTCAGAAAATTTGCATCTTATATTGTTTTAAAGTTGTTCATCACTGGTTTACAAAATTTAAAGATTTAAACAAATATATTGACGATTTTTCAGCATTTGCTTTTTGTTGTAGTGTATCGTTACGTAATATTATATTCGAAATACGTAAAATGCATAAAACAATAATAAATGAACTATATATTTAACAGCACAACATTATTTGTTACTTTGATTTCTGAGTTAGAGAGATATATCGGGCTTAATAGGAGTTCTTTGTATTCTGCGCTCTGATTCTACGTTGTCCCTAACGATTTCTATACCTGATTGTAATATAAATGAGTGTAGAGATTAATGTTTTTCACAATGGCTATTATAAAAGGCTTCAGTACTTTCATAGCCTTCTTTGATAGGTCGAGAAAATCTGGGGCAGATTTCTGCTTACCAATTTGAAAGCTTTCTCCGGAATTAATAATAGGTTTCTATTATGTTGAAAGAATTTTACTTTAATAATAAGCATTGAAAACTCGTACCGTCTTTCGTTTTCTTATAATACCTTCCAAAACAAAACAGTATTGCAATGCTTCGTAGACCCCTAGGACTATATCGCGGACTCCCGGTATCGGCGAACCAGAGTTTGAGAATTGCTGGTCTAAGTGTATCATATGGAATTTTTCCTTCTCGAAAAAATTCAGTTTGAAATATTATTAGCAGTAAACTTGCATTATAAACAATACTATACAGTGAACAATAAACGATTCGTCAAATCTCTTAAATTCATTGGTATGCTATCATCAAAAGTCCTAATTTGTCCGATGGGCGCTAATGACCATAGTAGTTTTACGCCCTTAAGCAATGATCATCATCATCATCATCTAATTTGTCCGTAGTATTTGCAACACTCTCGCCACAATATCACTTCTTTCCATTAAAAATCTACATCCAATTTTTAACTTTCTCTAACTAAAACCTTTGTTTCGCAGTGTCCTTTGCATGAAAGTTTACTGGAAATTCACCTTTGTCACAGAAGTAAAAAGCAGTCCTTCGTACAATTTCCTTTTCAATGTCATTTATGTTTCACTTTAAATAATATACCAGTTTTTGAAGATGCGCGTCTTATCTCTTCCAACTAAAATGCCTCTCGCCTCGGTTAGTGTGTCCTGTTATCCCATGCTTACTCTCGACACAAGTGTAAAATAAATTCCATTTAGCTCGTTAAAATTAACCCTAGGGGCCGATCTCACCGAGCTCGATTAATCAACATCTCATCATCAACAATTGGATGCTAATCCATCATTAAACTCCACTTGAGTTAGTTGTCGCGAATTGTCGGTCTTGGTGGTGTAGTGGTAGGCATATTTGCCTTCTAAACCCAAGATCGCGGGTTCAATCCCGGCCAGGATCGATGGATTTTTTCGGGCGTAAAAATCCTAAGTATGGCTTCCTTCGTAAGGGAAGTAAAGCCGTGGGTCCCGTGTCGCCCATTTATGGCATGATGAAGAACCTCATGCTTGAAAGAAAAGACATCTGAGCAAAATCCGTTTCATGCCCTAAATTGATTGGGGCGCTGACCTGAGATGTTAAAGAGCGTGCATTAAAAAAACCCGGATTAATTCACATTTAACTATTCATCATGGCAAAGCGAATGTTGTATATGCTATTTGAAGACCACATTATTCTAAGACGGCTGAAGATAATTTCAGAAAGACAAAGATTTATTTAATAGTATGGATGAAAAATATTTCCAAATGAGAGTTCGGCTGAGTAAAGTTTTCGCATTATATATTTTAAGTTCTATAGAAGACTACCTAGAATTCCCAACAGACAGGTGAAGTTTTTATAATATTTAAACAATGCGAAAAATCTTATCATTTCGCCGTAAATATTGCATAAAACAGAAATCTTTATGTTGTAGGTTACGTTGAGATTATGTCTTCCCATGTTTCGAAAGTTGGTTATTTGAACTGTCAAACACTCAGTATACAATTGAAAGTAGCGTATTCTGTGAATGGAGCCAATTCTCCAATGAATGTACATTACGAGTTAACGCTACAGGAAGTGCATGTATAGAGTAGTGATTTCGGTGGGTTTATTAGAGCAGCGGCTCGAGGATTTGATGTTATATCTCGTCTCCTCCCTTACGCATTAAATTCTCTTCTTTCCCTCCATTTCTGATGTGTAATTATCATGAAAAACGATCTCTGGTACCTTACAAATGGTATATGGTGCATTCTTTGCTGTGTCCATGGCCTTTTAAATCACGGATTTTCTATAATTCAGAAGGCCGGGATCACTTAAATACTAATCAGCTAATTGATTGCGCATTTAGTTTGGTGAGATACAAAGATGTATTTGGGAATTAACTTCCTCAATTAACTTAAATCTAGATTAGTTAATACTCAATTTGTAAGAAATTGGTGAGATCTGCCCGTCAATCTTATGTAGTGTTTCCTTCTCGTCTCACATGTTGCACGCTTGATACTGTAACCAGTACTTTTAAAGCTCCGAAACAAACTGAATTTAACTGAGGTATGACTAGGACTCCACGTGGAGTTGTGTAGCTTCCAAAAACAAACCCTAACAAATGATTGATTAAGAAACGCTCTTTATTGGAAAGAACTACCGCAGTACCCCTCTTGTATTTTCCTATATGACTATTGCTTGTTTATCAAACACTTGCCTCTTGTGAACCTATTCACCGTTACATGGTTTCCAATTGTTGACAATTACAATTCTTGATTCATGAGCTCATCACACTCGCAGTGTCCACGGCAACAATATAGTCTGCAGCGCATGATAAAACAATACCACTGAATAAAACGTGTAAAAGTGTTGTGCCGAAATTGTGATGCATAAAAAATAATCTAATTTTATGATACAGACCACAAATAACATATAGCATAAAGTGTTGCAAACTTTTTCAAAGCAAAGTTTTTAACAAGATGCCTGTATTAAAGAGTAATACTGAGTTAGCGTCTTACGCTATTCCTATTATGCTGAATAAACAATTCCTGCATATACCGAATCATAGATATATTTTCGAAGCAAACGGTCTACATAGCAATTCTTCCTATGTCTTTTAGCTTGCAGAGGAAAAGTTGATCTCACTGTGGTGCCATTTCCGGACTTTACCATGCGTTTCACTCAATGATCTGCCAGCAGTCTGCCAACGCCGAATTAATCCCAGCAGCACGATGTACACAATGTAGAACATATGCATCAGGAAAAGGTAAATAAGGACGTTTGTCGCATATAACTGCACTAGCAGACTTCAGGATGTTAACCGAAAACACTGGGCGAAGTCTACCATTTTTATAAATAGCTACATTTATAATTGTATTTATCTTTTGGGGGAGGATTAATACACATTTGTTACCGAAATAAAATTGAATTAGTAATTTGCATAAATGTGAGGAGTGGTTGCAAATTTCAATGATGAATTAGGAAATGTTTTGAAAAATATGTTTAAGTGTAGATGGAATAGTGCGAAAAAAGGGCTAAGGTCATGGTAACATGAACGAAAAACTTGAAATCATGTCTTTATAAATAAATTATTAAATAAAATATTTTTACTCTTGCATTCGCGTAATCATGTAAGTTCTGATATTTCTAAAAAGTGACGAGAGGAGAATTCTATTTCATGGATGCTACTTTTGCACAAGTGTACTTCTTAGAATCGTTACAATTTAATTTATTCAGCTACAAATGAAACTACTGGTACGGTATAAACTAACGGGCTATTGACAAGTTCCTCCGTGCTCGGGTGATGTACACCGCACAGGTAAGATTGGTACTCCTGCATTTCTCACACTCCTTCATTCAAATCACTTTTAGCAGGTAATCCGCCCACCGTAACTTAGGTTTGGACTTTGGAATGAGGGCTTGCCTTGATGGTTAAGTGAACTGAATAACTATATGCTCGGCGCGCGTCAGTGCTGCTACCCGAATTCACTTCTCCAGTGAAATCTCGACTACACAGTGGCTGCGGAACAATTTCTGGATGGCCCTTTAGTAACATGTAATACAGACTAAATAGTTATCAATTACTTATTCGTTTATTTTAAACTTGTGTGTTTCTATTTCTATAAATTCTATGCACACTTTACGAGTAATAAAGAAAACACCTGAAGCATGCAAAAGAACAAATCAAAAGCAGGTGAAAAAAATATGAAAATATATGGTAGTTACTTAAGTAAAACCTTTTGACAGTTCTTATGCTGGGACTATGTATATTCATTGTTTTAACATAAAACAATTACATGTATTTGTCACTATTAAATGTTTTCTTGGATTTTAAAATTTGTTGTTAAAAAGACAAAGCATAATTCTTTATTAATACAAAATATTGAAGTTAAGTAATAATAACACATTAAATGGTCGTTACTTATGGCATCATGATATTATTAAACAGTAGAGCACATTTATATTTCATGCTGAGAAAACACAGGAATATTACAGGAAGTTTAGCTTTTTTTTACATTGCGGAAGAGAGTCTTTCTAAATTTTTTGTACGATGGGTTTTTTGAGTTACGGGCCGTGCCATATAATCTCCCCGCGTAAATTTAGCATTTATATATTTAATGAAAGCATAAAATAATGTGTATTTAAAACTGATAATGATAAGTACTAACCTGTGGTATAATATATGTTGAAAATGAGTTTCTCAGCGGCAATGTATTGTCGGTAACTGCATAGGAAACTCTTGAATTTCATGTAACTTTTCTTCCATAAAGCACGGCGATTCGGAAATACGTTTCTTGTCACTGAGAGATGCTGTGTCTCGTAATTTTTAACAAGTTAACCAACCGTTTCTCTACCTGGAACACGACTGCCAGGATATTTTCTTGCGAATCGACTAACTGCTTGTGCGCAAGAATGGGTTTTCACATTGTACATATAAACTAGTTCTTCAAGACTATATTTATAACTAAGAACAATTGGCACCCAATTCACATACAATAAAAGCACAATAACACACGAAAGCACTGACAAAGCCTCTATCAAAATAATTACAATGCACATGTATTATAGGGCCTAGTCGACTGGTTTCTCCCAATAAATAACGACGCTCTGTCGTCCATAACTCAAATAACCTCACTGTACTTGATAATAGAGCTTTTGGGGTTATCGATTTATCGTATTTCCTTAAAAAATTAAATGTTTTGAAAGTCTTATTTAATATGCGTATTAATATAACTTAAATGTAAAAGTATTTTATTTCCTATGCAATATTTTATTTTCTACCATTTGTGCTCATCTCACTTATTTTAAGTCCGATAGTGCACACCAGAACTTCCAAGTCTATTATTAAAAGCTACTGCAAAAATCTAAGATGAAGTAAATTTAAGCATCGCAACTTTTATATCAGTTACAATTCCGAAACGGCCACAAGTTCATCATGGGCATTTTCTTCTCAAACTGGTCTTCGCAAGTGTACATAAAATAGCGAAGATAGCTCATGCACTAACATATATGTATTTCGTACTATTTTGAGATCCTTTAAAATGACTTTTCTTTAATTGCTGTAATGTTAATTCTTATATGTGTTCTTTCATTTCTTTGGTTTATTTACGGACGCTCTTTAACATCTGAGGTCATCAGCATCCCATTCAATTCAGAGCTTGAAACAAAAGGTAAATTTTGCTAAGAGGCCTCTTCTTTCAGGCTTGAGGTTCTTTTATGTGCCATAAGTCTATGACACGGGGACCTGGGCTTTACTTCCCTTCCGAAGTAAGCCATACTTAGAATTTTTACTCCCGAAAAAATTCATCGAACCTGGCCGGGATTGAACCTGCGACCTTGGGTCTACGAGGCAAGTATGGTTACCATTAGACCACCAGGATAGACTTTTATATTTCTGCTTGGTGTTAGCAGCGTGCAACATGTGCCCTTATTTTCAATATAACTAATGATCGCATTTAATAAAAGTCCGCCTGTGGTGTATATATATATATATAAGTGGTGGATAAGCTTTCTGAAAATGATATCCTTTTGATCTCGTATTCTTAATCTATCTATCTGGGGCGTAGTGGAAAATTACAAATTTCTGTTTGTCGTTTTTCTTTTGTTTTGCAACTTACTTTTTGTTTATTTATTTTTATAAAGAAAGAGTAGACTTGTATTAAAATATAGAAATATAATTTTGTATTCTAGTTGTCGAGCCGGGTGGCTCGGGCGGTAACGCTTGAAACTCGCATTCGGAGGAAGGTCTCGGGTTCAATTCCCATTGGGCCGACTGTTCTAACCGTGGGTTTTATCGTAGTTTTCCCTGGTCCCTTGTGGGATTGCTAGGCTGGATTTTTACATACCACTAATTTTCGACTCTCCCATTTCCTTCCGTTGTTTTTGTTGCAGGTTCGAAAGTGCCATGGCGATGTGGGTTGGCGCGGTGTAATGGTGGCTTGCGCTTTGGAAAGGTTTCTGTTCCAACATCTGGTATGAAAAGGGACCTTCCGAGGGGCTCCACCGGCGTCGTAAATGTTTCTGCCCATGGATCCTGGCCGCCCGGTTTCTCCCTCATCTCTTTCCTCCCGTAGATGTTTTCATTTGGGCGTAAGCACAGGTCGCGAGCACGGATGAAGTTAGCAAATAAAAATGTTGTTAATGCCTCTTTCTGTAAGTGATGTAAACTTGAAAGCTTAGTAAATATGTAATAAAGGGTCAAGAAGATGGCAATTGTACATTTTGCTTATCATTCAAATTGTTAAAATTTGTTTAATCTCTAAATAAAGTGCACAGTTTAATAATCATATACTAGTTATTTATGATACAATCCTCCCCTTATTTATTTATTTATTTTTGACGAATGTGAGATTGAGAAGCTACGCGAAGCTGAGCTGTTTAAAACACCAGTCCTTAAGAAATAAATTTGCAAACGTATATCATACAATGTTTTTTTCTACGCCAGCAAAAAATTTTACATTAAATAAATCTTTCGAGATAGAGAGGTTATTAGGTCGCTATTTTATGGTCGCCTAAACCAACCATCAGCAAGAGAGCCTTTAGGATGTAATATTGAAACTCAGGATCATTAAGAAATAAGTATCCATGGAAACAGCCTATTAGACTGGCAAAAACAAAAAGTAACGTAATCATTTTTAAAAGATGCAAATTAAAGAAGGGAATAATATGGGACAGTCTTTTTCCTCATAATGCAACTTGGAAAAACCGAAGTTATAAATGGGATTTGAGGTGAAATAATATTCTAATGTTATTACATTAAGGAAATATGGTGTTGTTTAAAAATGTTAACATGGTGCAAAAATGGGCTTCTGGAAATTTGGGTTCTGCACAGACAGAATTTCATGCATTTATTCCAAAAATTTAAATTTAAATTACATAAAATGCTTAAAACATGAACATCTTTTGCAATTAATGAAAGCAAAAGACACCAAACTGTTCTCAGGACCATGAATTGCAGTCCCAATTCGGACACGGTCGGATGTTGATGGGTTTGTTCAATTTTCTTTGTGTTAATATGGTCTGATAGGTGGTGATTAGAGAGCGAAATATGTGAACTTTATACCATTAGTCTCGGAGTACGGGGAAGCACACTATTTGTGTTGAGGCATGTGTAGAGTTAAATAACCCCAATTTATGTTTCATATTTCACAACAGTTGGTAAACATTTTTAATATTTTCAACACATTCTTATTATCTGTTCATATTTACTAATTTAATTTTTTAAAGCTTATTTTGTGAGGTTTTAAGCTTTTTCAAGATTTTATTTTACATACTTCAGTAAGTTGACTAATAAGTTCTTTCGCTTTCGACTGAAGTGTTGCATTCTTCCTATTTAATTGCTGCATTGTTAGCCCTCAGTCGCAGTCAGTAACCGTTTCTGTTTTTATGTTGTTCCTACCTGCCGATGAATTTCAGAGACTTTTCTGTGTTTTATAAATGTCACATACATGACCAAAACTTGTGAAACTTACAATTATAAGCAATCCTACTATAATGCTGTGGTACATTCTAAATCAGTAATACCACAGTACAAACGTACGCTTCGCTTTGCATCTTGCCTCTGCGTTATTTTATTTAACACTGTCGGTCTTCATACATGCCGAAAGAAAGTGCAAGAGATTGAACCAAGCATTGAGAATTGTAACAGGAGTAAACTCAACATCAGTTCAGGCCATATGATCCTAACTAAAAGCTACCACAAAACCCTGAAGCTACAAGAATAAACATTAAAACTGTTCAGACTCCCTAAAACAGAATGGAGATGGAGGAACTTGCCACCTAGGCTAAGCATGCAAATTAGTTACATAAAAAGTAAGAGAACCCTAATAAAAACATATGAAATCAGCCAATACACATATTTTTATTCCCCAAAGAAACCCCAATGAAAATGTCAGTGTCAAGTACAACTAGAATCCCCAAGGCACCACTGCACTTATTCCTAATGCAAGATAACAACATAGCTTGGGTCCCCAACACATCACTGTACTTACTCCTAATGTTAGCTAAAAGATATAACTTTGGTCCCTAAGACAACACTCTACTTACTCCTAATGCAAGGTAAAAGACATAACTTGGATTCCCAAGGCATCACTCTACTTACTCCTAATGCAAGGTAAAAGACATAACTTGAATCCCCAAGGCATCACTCTACTTACTCCTAATGCAAGGTAAAAGACATAACTTGGATTCCCAAGGCATCACTCTACTTACTCCTAATGCAAGGTAAAAGACATAACTTGAATCCCCAAGGCATCACTCTACTTACTCCTAATGCAAGGTAAAAGACATAACTTGGATTCCCAAGACATCACTCTACTTACTCCTAATGCAAGGTAAAAGACATAACTTGGATTCCCAAGGCATCACTGTACTCACTCCTAATGCAAGCTATGACATAACTTAGCTCCGCAAGGCATCACTGTACTCTTAATTTCAATTTGGCTTTCGTAAATCTCACTTTACAGAACTGCAGTTGCTAAAGGTCACAGTGAAGTTACAGAGCAGTGTAACAATAAGGCTTCCACCTTGGCATTTTTAGATGCAGAAGCCACTTTCGATCTTTGTTGGCTTTCAGGCATTATTTATAAAATGCATCACACCAATCCCTAATTCCATGATTGCCTTTCCATACTGCATAGCTACCCTAAAGACAGAAACTACTATGTTCAGATAGTACATAACAAGTTCTTAAACAGAGCACAAGAAGCAGGGGTGCCCCACTGGCTCCCTACATATATGCTACATACACATGCGTCTTCACCGCTTCGGAAGGGAAGTAAAGTCGTGGGTCCTGTGTCGTATATTTACGGCACGAAAAAGAACCTCAAGCCTGAAAGAAGAGGTCTCTGAGCAAAATTTGTCGGCCGTTTCACGCCCGGAATTGAATGGAACGCTGATGACCTGAGATGTTAAAGAGCGTCCTTAAATAAAACGGAGGAAAAAAAAATGTCTTCACCGCCACGGGTGACCGAGGTCGTTAAGGCAAGGACTCTGAGCGGAAGGTCTGGGTTCGAATCCCGCCAGGACCGTCCTCCCTGACTGAGGTTTTTTCCAGGTTTTCCTCAATCCTCATAAATGGCAAATGCCGGGGAGGTACCCTAAACTTAGGCCTGGAACGATTTCTTCCTTAAAAATAAATTCTTTCCCAATATATCATTTCATCTCATGTATCATCAGTGACCATCGCCTGTGGTGCCTCTGTAGCAAAAACGGGAGTTAAACACCATTCATTCATTACATGCGTCTTCCCGCCAGCACCCTACTGCAAGGTGGCGATGTATGCCGACAATACACCACTACTTTCCTGTCCTGGATGGACAGGTGGAAAGTCAAAATAAAACCGAAACAAATGTATACCCATTCTATTCGCGGAAAACATCCAGAAATACAAGGACAAATAATACCGTTTCGCCTGGCTACACCTAGACACAAAAGTAACGTGGAAACAACATATAATAATGCCAACGTAGGAAGGCGGAGCCTGAAAATATGTGCTCCCATTTCGAGAAGCAAGCAAGAAAGGCTGAAAACAAGAATTATATTTTATACTAAGCATTATAACTTAGGCCAGTGCAGCCTTGGCGCAAGTTCCAAAGACGGTGATAGCGCCCTTACAAACAGTACAAAATATACGCTTAAAAAAACTCTACCACGTCCTCATACAGGAATCAAGTCCTAGCACATTTTATCGAGCATAAAATCCAAACGCTCGGGGCAAAAATTCCGGTTCACCCAAATATGGTGATCAGAAATATCGGCAGTGGTATACCATAACACAGGAAACAGAAGAATAAAAATGCTCCTGTGAACATGTATATAGTAGATTGATAACCAACTGTAAATAAAGGCAACCCGCCCCTCCTCCCTTCCCCTCCTCTTTTCCCACCCTCAGCTCTCACACGATGTACATTATGTAAATATATTAATATTACTTTGCAAATAAATTGCTAAGCTGAAGACCAGAGATGTAAAAGAGCGTGCGTAAACAAAAACAAAATAAATAAAATATGGGAAAAAAAAAAAAAAAAAGCTGCTAACATCTCAAAAAATCTCACAATAGCTAACTTCAACAGAGATATTGTATAAACTCACAAGTTTTCATAGGGAAACTGTTCCTCGCAGCCCAAATTTCGGAGCTGTGCATGGGTCTCCCAGCAATAACTCTAATGTAAACACAAAACAAGATATTAATATAAAAATGTAAAATACTCCGGAAAGATCTATACATGTAAGGCCACAGAAAACTATTTAGAACAATGAACCTCGCAAACCTCGTAATGCGAGCTAAAAGGCATAACTTGGAAGAATTGCTAAGTAGATCGTTCGTTTCTACGATTCGGTATATTCAGGAATTATTTCTTCAGTACAGTAATGAATAGGCATGACGCGTCTTACGTCTCGAGTCTCCAATTGAAGCCCATTTTTATTACATCCATTTGTTATGTCTGTGCCGTTTAGGATGGCTACCGGCCACAATTGTCTTGCGCGTCATTTCAGCAGACTGAAACCAACAGGGGTGCCCGAGGTCGTTAAGGCACGGACTCGTGAGCGGAATGTCTGGGGTTCGATACCCGCCAGGACCGTCCTCCCCCATTGAGGTTTTTTCCTAGTTCACCTCAGTCCTCATAAATGATTATTGCCTTCCGGGAAAAATCCTTTACCAATTTAGCATTTCATTTTATGTATCATCAGTGTCTACCGTCTTTGATGCCACATAAGTAAACAGGCGTTAAACACTATTAAAATAATCAACAGATCGAAAACATTGCTCTTACACCGACACGGATAGCAGAGGTCATTAAGGCATGAACTCGTGAGCTGGAGGTATGGGGCTCGATTTCCGTCAGGACCGTCTTCTCTGTGTTTTTTCTTCTTTTTAGGTATTCCTCGGTATTCATAATTGACAAATGTAGGGGGAAATACTCCAAACTTAATCCTAGAACGTTTCCCTCTATTAAAAAAAACATATTTATTATTTTATCTTGAATCATTAGTGCCCATCGCCTGTGATGTCTCGGCAGTTGAAACGTGCGTTAAACACTAATTAACAGAAAAAACTGTAATCATAATTACAGATCCTGTGCAGCAACGAATAACTCCAAGTGTGCAATACCGTGCCCTCAGATTCGTGTTTTTTTTTTTAAGGACGTTCTTTAACATCTCAGGTCATCAGCGTGTGTCCTCAGAGAGCAACATCATCTGTAAATACTGGAAAGTTCTCCCGCTCATGGTTTCATCGCTAAAAGCAGTGCACCAGTCAACCATATTTCCAAAATACTTATGTCAAATATACAGGTTGCTTTAAACCTCTCGCTCAATTTTCTCATTTATGCAAATGCGTTATGGCTGTTCCAGAAATTAAAAAATGCAAAAGCTATTTTTTAATACTTAACTGTAGAAACATTTTTACAGTTTTTAAAATGTCTACAGTTGTTCGAAACTATTACATTTACTTCTTTATTCTAAAAAAATTCATTCTCTCAACGTTCATAGAATAGGACAAAACGAATACGCAAAATCTTATATATATATATTTGTTCCAATTTCTATGAATGCTAGTAACGTCTACAATTTCACCCTTGGTTTTTAGTAACACCCTGTATTAAAAATGTAATAAAAAATAGAAGAAGGTAGGTTAGTTTCACAGATTAAATAACAGTAAGAATTAACCATAATGTGTATTTTATAATGAATAAGTTCTACATGTGCCAAATTTGCAAATTATTACTGCTATTACATTTATAAATTACTCTCCATTATTTGATTGCCCGTTTAGGAATTATCGCACATAAATTTTCACATATTCAGCTTTAACTGAAAATGAAAACATCAGGGTAAGCTTTGTGCGTTTGAGTTTGAGTTTCAAAAGAATGTATAAGTTGAAAATATTATTCTCAAATCAGAATATTAATTCTCAAAATTAACATTGAATTATTTTGTCCGTGAAACCGTTGTCAGCATTAATTTTGAGGCGTTTACGTGTTGGTCGGCTTGAGGAAACACCAATCTACGCAGATGTACAGTGTTATAGATTCAACAAAAACTCACATGCATTTATATGGATTTTTCAAGAATATTCTCATTCATATGTATTAAACGTTTATTTATTTTAAAAGTAATAAAATCAACTAATTTATTTTATAAACGAAATTCAAATGTGCAATACTTTCCTTGCCAATATTATAAATATTAGGCACACTTGTTCATACTTTCGCTGATGTTCATTGAAGTAGAAATGACTAATTTCTTGGAGGTGTTAAATACGACGCCTCGTTATCTTTCACTTACAAAAATTTGTTGCCACAGCATATAGCAAACAGGGCTCAAGAACTGTTTGAATCCATTCCTGCGAGGTAATTTTGTTTTCCGCGCTTAACTTACCATTCGCTAAATCGAAATGCTCATATAGTCAATCATTTAAATTTTAATGTAGTCGCAGTTCTAGCAGCTTTGGGAGGTGGTGTGCTTTTTGAGTCTGTATTTAACCTATATAATAGTGTTGTCTATCAATATTAGCACCAATATTGTTTTATTTACTAAAAATTAAAAATAAAGTAATTCGTAAGGAAGAATAGAGCTTAAAATAAAAACCAGAAAAGCAACATAGACAAAACACTAGAACAGTCACACAAATAACACAATATTTCGAAATTCGTGTTCTTCAAAGACATGAGATACGAGAAGATGGTAAAAATAAATATTGAATTTCGAAAGTAAGTAATGCTTGGAAAGTGTCTAAACAAGTCACGAGAGGAAACGGATGGGTGAGTAAGAGTAAGAGTACTATATTAATAAGTAAAAGGGGAGTGTTAACGGGTAAGATTTAAACCTATCTCTATTAATTGTATTGTTTATTTCCATTCCCCTAAGTGTACCTTTTTTCCATTTTGCTATTATTTTATTAAAAATTATATACACAATCCGTTACAGCATAAAAATATAACAAAGTAAATTGACAATATAGTTATAATAATTTTGAGAAAATATAACGTAATATGTATAGTAACAAACAGCGTAGAAATGTATGTGCGAGACATAGATAATGAAAAAGAAAGAAAATTCAAGGCTAGAGGTGGTACAGATGAATTTCTTGAGATCAATTAGAAATAACAAAAGTCGATCGAGGGAGAAATTTACAAAATAAATTAACGGAGGAACATGTAATGCAAAAAATTACAGCAATAAAAATAAATAAAGTGGAAAGAAAGTGTAGCAAGAGCGATACCTTCAAAATTAACAACAAGACTATTTCACAGACCAGATGAACGAATAGGAAAACCCAGAAAGATGTGGAACGACCAGATAGCGAGCGGATTAGCGGAACAGGCGTGGGACCTTATTCTTGTTAAAATGCAGGGCAAACCTTAATGAGCTCGACCCACACGATCGAGTTCCGAGCGATGTGTTTTGTCCCACATAGCTCAGTCGAAACTAAACGGCCTGAAAGAAAATGGGTTGGGTTGTATTTCAATTTTTGAGAAATGTATGTGTTCATTTTATTCAACTTGTATAGAATATATAGCATGGTTCAAAAGTCACTCGTTATTGGACAACTCCGTTATTAGTGTGTGTACCAAAAAAGGAAACAGATAGAAATTGTTGGAAATCATATTTTGAATCACGTGTTTGAATGTTAAAATGTAAGATGCGCCATTTAGGCTATTATAACAATCATCTAAAAATGAAAATACGAATAAAGGATACCGTTACTAGTCTGCTTTAAATAATTTAACAACTTGGCACTCAGACAATTGCAATGGCAAACTTAAACATGAACTGCCGTAATGCTCCGCTTGTACACTATCCTGTTGATGGCATATTAGAATACGGTTAAGGCAACTTATTTAAAGCTACTCATTTCCTACAATTTCCCCCTTTCCTTTTTCGGTACCTGCACCAATAACGGAGTGCCCTATGGCGCACAACTTTTGAATTGCTCTGTATTATTGAGCAACTGTATTCTCCTTTTACTGAAATTAGTATTTTGGAATAATAGTGATTTCATTAGACAAGGTACAAAATAGTTCAAACTTAAACAACCAAATATTCATATATCTTTGATAAAATTTAAAATATAGGGGCATAGTCACCCCTGAAAAGGTAAAGGCTGGAACAGTGCTTAAATGAGAATAGAATTATGATGGCTCCAGTTATTTCAAGAAAAAAGCATTCCCTTTTTACAGATACTTGATATTGTAGGATACAGTTTGTAACTTCCAGCCGTAAATGCACCCTCTGAGACAGTTTTCTCAGTAATGAATAATATGTGAACGGCCGAAAAACTTTAAATCTCCAACATATAATAATAATAATAATAATAACAACAACAACAAAATGTAATTGGGTTACACTGTAGTGAATTCCATGATTTAGTTCTGGAAAATACAACGACGAAGTGCCAATTTGCGGCGATTTTGTAAAATGGTGTGTATATTTATTATTGAGTAGTTTAGTTTATTTATATGAATTAGTTTATATTGATTTGTGGTAAAGGGGGGATGTACATTAGCTGCTGATGAGTGTTGATCTCATTGAATACCACGACTTTGCTGCTGCTTTGAACACCTTCTTCGGCCGCTATAGAAGAGGTGATCTCAGAGATTCTGTAAATGTTTTAAAGCTTTTCTGGAATGTTTTCAGGGGAGGAGAAATACACTGGATGGGACTTTACTAAATAATAATAATAATAATAATAATAATAATAATAATAATAATAATAATAATAATAATGATAATGATGATGATGATGATGATGTTCAAACTTCACTGCGTTTATTTTATTAATCACTTCTCATTCACAAAACTCTGGACCACTTGCAAGGAACCGTAATATTTTGGTAAAGTTTCTAATGATATAAATCACAAGTTATCTCAGTATTAATATACACAATAAAGCTAGACTTTGGATTATATAACGTCCGTTGCTTTACACCAAAACTGTTCCTTTTGAGATATTTCTAACTACGATTTCCTCCCGCTTGCATTAGCTAAATTGAATTTAACTTATTTCATTTTCCAAAATGAGCTACACTCTAATATTCCCTGAGCCGAACAGAACTACGCTGTTACATCTCACAAATCGAACTGAATTTATTACATCTCCCGGCTTCGAACTGTTACGTGTCCCAAGCTATACTGCTCTCTCACGTCTCCGAAATCGAACAAACTTCACTGTTATGTCTCCCAAATAGAACTGAATTCTTACATTCCCTGAAGCGACCTGCTCTCTCACATCTCCCAAAACGAACTGAATTCAAAATGCCTTCAAATAATGCATTTTCGTGGTTTCTCTATATGTCTCTCCACAGAATTCAAATCTTAAAACAGTTTACACCGTCCTACACTTTACTCTCTGCTTGGCTTTTAGTATTTTGCGGATGGAACATTCTCGAAGATATGGTTTAAAATTCGAGTGCTTATTGGCTCAACTCATTTCTTTCTTTCGTACGCTAGTTGCGTTATACGTAGCGAGAATTTCCCTTTTTAAGGGGTCGCTTACCCAAGGGTGAAAGCGAGCTACTAAGATTTTCTTCAAGGACCTTTTTTAACAGAGTTGAAAAGAAAGGTTCCTACTCTAGTCCAAAAACTGACCTTGCCCATGGCACCAGGATGTCGCTATATTATTACATACGTGTTTTATCCTTACTGCATAAATTCTATTTCTATCTCTAGCTCATTTTATAACATTCTATATAGATATATATTATACGAGATATGTTAATAAATGATTAACTTTGATACATTATAATAATTAACGTTTATTAATTATATGGGATTGAATGTGGATCTCCCGTTACATATTACATGTTATATACGCATATCAAAAGTGCAAACCCATTTGAGATGACAATGACTGATATTTAACTGTAAGAAAGTTTTTTTTTATAATTATTGAAATATTAGTAAATGATATTGGCCATAAAACTTCCTTAAAACTGTACTTTTCTTATGTGTTAATATTTTAATAATTTTATTTTAAATCATTGTTTTTGCCGTTTATGTAGTTTGGAAAAGTGCTAGATTCTTTCAATAGGCCTAATTACTTTTAAAAAATGTATCATGCTTATGTCTTTTGGTGGAAGGAAATTGGGGTCGGATTGACTAAGTGTCCTGCATTTATTTATCAAAATCTGGTCACTCTCTGGCTATTTTACAGGATAGACGATGCAGCGGTTACCGGAAGAATACTTTTATTTGATTGCCCAAGTAGTGAGGCCAGGCGGTGGTTTATTGCTGCAGCATTAGATTCCCTGGCCTGAAAGGGTAAAAGAAAAAGTCTGACCTAGAAACATCCGGACTCTCTTCATTTTCAGATATTTACCGTAGTATGTACAGTTAACTTTTGCGTCTTATAGGGAACATTTTTATTGGCCATTACCATTCTTACATTTGCATCTTCAACATACGATTGTGTAATGGAGCATTTAGCGGAAATATGCAGTAAAGGTACTACATAGCGCAAATTTGTCCAGTTGTTGATTTGTGCACATAGCGCCGTCGAGAACAAATTGGATCTTCACCATGGAATGTGATTTTTCCAAATTTCGATACATGAATCGTTATAAGCCCTGCATCAGTTCACTAAATTTTCCTTTTTAGAACGCATGCCTCCGGATTACCGTATCAGGAAGTTCCTTTATTATCTCGAATTATCGAAGTTGTATATGTATTACTTTAAAATAGCGTTTTAAAAAGTGTAGTGTTAACTTAGAATGACATATTTCACCATGTTTCATATTACTTTCGATAAGGGAAGAATTGCAATGGCGATCCTTGAATGATGAAGACGTTACAGCAATTGTATGAAAAGTAGTTTTTATTTGATTGCGCAAGTACTTGTAGCCAGCCAGTCGGTACTAACTAAAATCCCTATTTTAAAATGACCTGGCGGAGCCAGAGCCCGCCAAAGTTGAAACACACCAATGGGCGTAGTAATGTTACAGAGAGAACTTTGATTTAAGAAAATTGTCTTAAATATATATTTGGAGAGGTTTCCACTACAACTGGCGTTTTCGCACCAATTTTCATGATAATTAAAACCCGCACAATCTGATTTATATTCCCCACTTTTCTATTGTGAGTTGTGGACAGAACTGGTATTATGCAGGAAATACATACTCAATGGGAGGCAGCAAGGTTCTAGTAGCCTTGTGCTGAAAATAGTGCTTCAGGGAAACGTTAATAACTTTGAAATACCAGATTATATCCTATCTTGCATACAAACACACACGCATGCACACACAAATATATGTATATAATTAAATGAAAAATAAAGTAATAATTCATGGAACAATGTAAAAAAATAACAAAAACTAGAGAAGCAGAAAAAGGTAAAACACTTAAATAGTCACACCAATATTCGCTATATTTCGAACAGGGCGGTTCTTCTTCAAAGGCAGAAGACAAGTGAAGATGGTAAATGTAAATTTAGGATTTCGAAAATAACGTAATGCATAGAAACAGACAAATAATAATAATAGTAATAATAATAATAATAATAATAATAATAATAATAATATAAAGAAGAGGAAAATTTTCATTTGCTGCCTGTTCTTCTAAGGATGTCATGTTAAAATCAAATCTCCCTTGCCAGTTGCCCAACATGCTCTGTCTCACTGTAAGAATTTCAATTATGCTTTTAAAGGAACACTTTGATGCATTACTGGCTCATTGTCCTGAAAGCTACCTCAGGGATAGAGAAATGGTAACTATATTTTGCATAAAGCGTGTACACCACCAGGTTAAAATCTTACGTATGTATATTTTTTCTTCCGTATACTATATATACTTTCACAATGTTTTATTACTTTAGGCGCAAGTATATATGGAACTTGAAGTAAATTTTGCCATAGCGATATTCATTCCTCAGACTAGCTCATGAATCAGTAAACAATATAGTATAAGAATATCATAAACCAATCACAGTGCTGATCGCTAAAATGTATAATTTCCGTTTTATCACATACATTTTATAGCACTTAAGTAAAACTGTTTTTATGCATATTCATCAGAACAGTGAACTCACCCACCTTCATGTCTTTTATGTCCTAAACATCAGTATGCAGTAGAAATCAATAATCAACATAGTGGGCAATTGAAAACGTTTCGACGAGACGTCAGATGCCAAACTGGCCTTTTAATTAAAATTTTCAAGTCAAAAATATTAAGCAAAATGCAAATAATGTGTGAAACCAGTTTAACCAATATAAATTTGTTTTCAAAATTGTGTTTTTAATAATTATACATTTAATTAGTATTGTACGATATCAAGCTTCAGATGTCTTTAATTTGTTATCAATGAGTTTAAATGGAGGGGGAGGGGACAGTAAATTCCGTAAATGATTTAATTTCAACCTTCATCTATTCTTCCGTTAACGCAAATTAAAATGCCGAGCTCGACACTCATAATTATAAGCGCATTATATGAATATTATAATTTTATTCGCTAAATAGCCAAAATAAACATATTATGAGCTCCAGATTCTCTTAAGATAAATTCTGGAGCTCTCGATTACTACAAATAATTATGTTTTATTTCTCATAATCTTGTAGCGACTGGCAGGGTGTCGGTGTACTAATCGCATGCTCCCCTTCAATACTGCCCTCTATCTGTGATGTCACAAGACGTAGATAAGGACGCAAGGATTGTATCGCGCCAAGAGGAGATAACAACACCATGGCGGTAATAGTCGAGGTAGTACACATGTGAATATTGCATCATATACTTCTATTTTGGACCGATTCGGGTGGCCGAGATCATTAAGGCACGGACTCGAGAGCAGGCTGGGGTTCGATTTCCCAAAGACAGTTCTCCCTGACTGAAGCTTATCAGACTTTCCTCACTCTTCATAAATGACAAATGCAGAGTAGGTACCCTGAACTTAGGCCCGGAACGCTTACTTTCTTAAAAATATCCTTTCCAATTTATAGTTTCTTTTCATGTATTATCAGTGTTTACCGCCTCTGGTGCCCCAGTAGAAAAGATGGGTGTTAGACAATGAAAAATTCGATTTTTCAACATGCTAGAGATAACATTTATCTTAGCATACAGATGTAAACATCCATTTTAACAAATACTTTTTAGAATTTTTGCAATAATGTCTCAATGAACAGCTTAGAGCAGTGTGCTCAATGTGGTAGAGCATAAATGCTTTTATACATGATATATGAAAATATACAAATAAAATATCTATATATATGCTGAAATACCCACTGAACTTTGGATAAAAATTTAAACATTCATTGTCAATTGCTGAAGTTTTATATATTGAAATGAATGGATTGAATGGTGCAATTGAGGCCATTAAGCTAATTGGCATTTGACTTTAAAGAAACTGCCCAAGGCATGACTAGAACATGCATCCTCTGCTTTTGCAATTTATTTTGGAATAATTAGCTGCTGGCTCTGCCCAATTTTGCACAAGCAATATAACCTAACAACTGTGTTATGTCCTTTGTTGCACAGTTATTTATTGCATTAGACTATGGCCAATTGAATCAGCAAAGCGAAGAAGTTATGATTTTTGCTTAGCTGCTGCTGCTGTATCCTTATCATTAGAAACTTCCATGTATATTACGTAGATTTCTGATTCTGTCTGCCAGCCTGATACAGCATAAGAAATATTTTGCAATAATTAGCATTCAGCAATCTGAACATCTAATTTAACAGTAAACTTGTAGTTAATATATAAACAGAACTATGCTGTTTATAGTAATCTATTGAAAAAAAATCATAGATAAACATGTAGGGTTTGAGACACGAAGTAGCGTGTAATTTTTAAGTGTTTTACACTCTGAGTAAGCTTAAAGATTGTATCCTAGTTATTAACAGATAATTAAGGCTTACATTTGATATAGTAATGAGAATCTGAAGAGTAATTGGATTTTCAGTGTCGTGTTATACAGCTCACAATGTGATTTACATATTTTATTGTTCGGTTAAGGTTTAATGCCATTATTTGTGTTACTGCTGTTACAGAGTATTTTTGCAGTTTGCCTTATAATTCCTTTTGCTTATTTGTAATCTACAACATTCTGAATCTATATGAAGTAGAACTTCATTTTTACTGCATTTGTCCCTTGCCAAGTACTATGGTCAAGACAATGAAACCGCCACAGGTGGCCGAGATCGTTAAGGCGCGGAATCGTGAGGGGAGGTCTGGGGTTCGAATCCCACCAGGACCCTCCTCCCTGACTGAGGTTTTTACTAGGTTTTCCTCAGTCCTCATACCGCCACGGGTGGCCGAGGTCGTTAAGGCACGGACTCGTGAGCGGGAGGTCTGCGGTTCGAATCCCGCCAGGACCGTCCTCCCTGACTGGGGTTTTTTCCAGGTTTTCCTCAGTCTTCATAACTGGCAAATGCCGGGGAGGTACCTAAACTTAGGCCTGGAACGCTTCCTTCCTTAAAAAAAAAAAAAAAAAAAAAAAAAAAAAAAATATCCTTTCCCAATTTATCATTTCATCTCATGTATCATCAGTGTCCACCGCCTGTGGTGCCTCAGTAGTGAAAACGGGCGTTAAACACTACTCAAAAAAAAAAAAAACAAAAAAAAAATCAGTCCTCATAAATGGCAAATGCCGGGGAGGTATCCTAAACTTAGGCCTGGAGAGTTTCCTTCCTTAAAAATCCTTTCCCAATTTATCATTTCATCTCATGTATCATCAGTGTCCACTGCCTGTGGTGCCTCAGTAGTAAAAACGGGCGTTAAAAAAAATAATAAAAAAAAAAAGGCAATGAATGAGATGTTTGAAAATGACATAAGCTTTGCACCTTCGTGCAAATTGACCATGTAGAAATCATTGCTATGTTAATCTTGCAGCTCACTAGGACCAAATCATTAACTATTGTGCCTTGGATATGGCCATTGGTTGGTCAAAAATTTCATCTTGTATATGTATATACTTATTAAGAAATCAATGTATAAATGTTAAAAAGTAGAAGAATGTTTAAAAAGGTGCCCTGACAATTCAAACATGAAATATTTTGTGGTCAAATTAATTGTACAAGTAGACCCAGTACTTTTGGCAGTATAGCAACAGTGTTCAGATGAGTTAAGAACTTAATTCCTCACAATTATGTCAAAAGTGTTATAGTGCGTTTGTATGTGCCATGTGTGAAACAGCGTGTACTTTCCGAATTTGTACGTGAGCATTAGATGTAACAAAGCTGCCTTTAAGTCGGTCTGGTGGTGTATTGGTAACCATACTTGCCTAAATTCAAGATCGTGGGTTCGGTCCCGGCCAGGACAGATGGTTTTTTGGGCGTAAAAATCCTAAATATGGCTTCCTTCGTAAGGGAAGTAAAGCCGTGGGTCATGTGTCGTACATTTACGGCACGATAAAGAGCCTCGAGCTGAAAAAAAGAGGCCTCTGAGCAAAATTTGTCGGCCGTTTCACGTCCTGATTTGTATGGGACGCTGATGACCTGAGATGTTAAAGAGCGTCCATATATTAAAAAAAAAAAAAAAAAAAAAAAAAAAAAAAAAAAAAAAAAAAAACTTTAAAGTGCATTTCTTTTAAAACTATAGATAACACACTTCGATACAATGATGCAACTTACCGCTTTCTTGCACGTTCCAAAAGCGAATGACAGGTTATTTTAGATGCCTGTATAAACCTCGCTCATTATTCTTATCGATCCGAACACTATTGCCAGCAGAATGTGTTGTTAAAAACAATAAATTTGGTAGATAGCGCCAGTTATGTAAGAATAAAATGTTAAGTTTGGTTTGTTTGTCTTTTGAATAGTGTTGAACATTCTTTAAACTACTGAGGCATTGCAGGTGCTGGGCAATGATGGTACATGAGATGAAATTATACTTTGGGAGAGAATTTTTTTATTTAAAGGAAGATTTGCAGGCCTAAGTTTAGATTTTGGGGTATCTTCCCGGCCGTTACCATTAATAAGAAGTGAGGGAAGCCTGATTAAAAAAAGTCAGGGAAGACGATCCAGGTGGGATCGAAAAAAATAAATATATAAGGAGTGTTATTTATCTAACTGAGAAACTACACATTCTAGTAGTTTTAGTGACGAAAATGTGGTGATTGTGTTTGCGCTGAAATGTTACAACCAGTAATTTTGGTCATTATTAGTTCATAACTATTGAGGATGCAATGCACGCGTGTTAGCAGGCAAGAGAAATAAATGCTTAGTCTACCAACAATTGAGTTTCTCTATCTGGAATGTGTTTAAAGCAGCAGTCAACGCGACGTTATTTATCACCGGAAGTTTCCTGTTGAACGCATAGCGTTGGATATGAACGAGTTGCATTGATGACTTTGCACGGGATCAGGTTTACAGATAGCATACGCAAGCAACCAGGAACGTGGGTGTTTGATAGCAGCTTCTTGGAGTAGTGTGTTGCTCAACAAAAGCCTCTGTGGTTTCAGGAGTGTAGAGGGGGAAAAGGAAGTGTCAGCAAATCGCTGCACAAGAAGAATTTGGTGGCGCCAGAGGCAATTCAGAACTGAGCTGCATAAGAAGTATGACGGACATCAGGGTAGAAGAAGAAGAAGAAGGAGATATATTATTTATGGAGGTGAGTGGAGGCATTTGCTGAATTTTTTACACTTCGGTTAGCTGATCAGATACTTTGGCATTTGCTGAATTTTTTACATTTCGGTTAGCTGATCAGATAGAACGATTTTTTTTTGAAGGAGCCTGTTAGAGAAATTAGACAACTTGAACTCACCAGTGGTTGAATTGTGTTTTTTAACGGACAGTTACTACCCGAAAAGAAATAAGCGGCCCATAGTACTATTATCAGCACCACATTTGTACATGTCTGAACAGGGAAATGCATGGTACCTCGAAAGACTTAATTTAGTAAAACGTAGCACTGTTGCGAATCATTATTTGCCTACTAGATATTGCGTCCTTTATGTGCAACAATTGTAGCTACCTGAAAGATGAGATAAATGTAACACGGAAAACTTCTTAATAGGCGTAGGAATATAAGGAACAGTGCAGATATCTAATAATGACCAGTAAGGGTTTTACTCCATTAAAGGGAAATTATGTAACACCCGGCTTAACGCTATCAAATTGATGTGCCCTTACGAATGTTGAAGGGGAAGTAATATATATGTATATTTGTTTATTTGTATTAACTTTATAGTTGACATACGCGAATTTCAATACTTTTTTTTTTAGTTGATATACAAAAGCTGGTCGAAACTTCGGTATATGATTCAATATGGAAAATAAGTATATAGCTCTCAGGAACGATATATATATATATATATATATATATATACATATATATTCACATATATATATTCATTCATTCATATTTATTCATTCATTCGTTTTTCGAAAATAGGCAGTGGTATATATATTCATTCATATATATTTATTCATTCATTCGTTTTTCGAAAATAGGTAGTGGTAAGTAGGTTACACCGGTGATAATATCCTATTATATGAATTCATCAGAAAAGAAAAACATTACGCCTAGCTCCTATACTTGTGTTCGGCTGTTGGATTGGGATTATTTGCATAGATCAAGCACTTATCAAGGCTGTAACTATGTTCCAAACCTGACCACTGTACAAATGAGATTTTGTATATTTGTTCTATAGCACACAATTACATTTAAAATTAATCAGCATTCAAATTCTGGCGCAAATAAATTGCACCGAAACAGAAGAGTGGAAGATAAATGTAACTGTTAATAAGGGAAGACCGCGATGGACTAAATGGAAGTTGTAAATGTAAATCTTTTGAGGATTAAGGAAGTAACAAACAATTAAAATAGTAAATTTAAATAATTTTGGTTTTCAGTATTTAATTAAATATTTTCAAAATTTCCAATTTGCTTTCTAATTATTTACAATATAATTGCATATAACAGTATCTTGGAGTAGGTCCGTGTTGCATAATGGAAGTATAATCATATTTAAGGAAATAAAATTCACAAAATAATTGCCCTTTTGTGTAGCCACTATCTGTGCAGTTAATGACCAAATATTCTAACCGTACAGCAGTATGCTGAGTTGTTAAAGTTACATTTATAAAGTACAGTTAACCTCGGAATAATTTGGGGATTTGAAATTTCTCTTTGGGAAATTGTGTTAATTTGTGAGAATGTTAATGTATATTTATTGGTAACTCTGAACATATGCAATCCACAATGTTCAAACATATCTAACGCAGTTCATACTACTCTGCCTATTATGTTTAATTGCACACCTAAGGAAGCAAATACTTTTTTTCAGTTCATTGATTAATTTTGGCAATTTGACTGAATAAGACATTTAAATTATCAAAATTTTGTAATTATTTAAATCATTAATGCCAGCAATACAATGGTGAGCAGCCAATTAAAGATGACAGTTAATACATCATGTAATGTTTACCTGTTGTAACCTATCCTGGAGCAATTTTTGCTACACCAAAGTTCCTGCAACCATGAGACCTAACTTTGTTATGAGCTCTGCAAATGTTTACTGAAAATATCAACCCATATAAGTGCAAGCAATTCAATAGTTCGTTTTTAATAGTCTCAACTTTGTGGTCACCTAAATTAAATCAAGAAAAACTAATATGTTGAAAGTACATACTTATATTGAATTTTCTACATAGAGTTATTGGTTCATCTATTGAACAAAGTGTTTGATTTTCCAAAATTAACTTAAATGTACATTTTACCTAAATTCAGATGAAATATGTGTATTTACCACTTTGACATGAAAAGAGAGTTATGCATTTTTCTCTTGCAATTCAAACAGCCATTTCTGATCACAAAATGTCTTAAATCATTTTGCGCCCATTATTTAAGACTTTTAGTAATACTTCATTACTTACAATTACTGTCTCTTTTTTGTGAAACTAATTCACCTAGTGAGCGACATCCATTACACCTTAAGGCGTATGTTTCACTACCAAAACTTATTTTTCTTTGCACTCTTGACCATTATTATACAGACTATATACACAAATAATTGCACCAAAGCCATTTAATTTATTGATTTCATGCTGTGTTGGTTGCTGGTGCAATGCCATATGGAGAATCATTCTCTGAAACTGAGGAACACCAGTTTCAGGGATGACTTGCATCCTTTTCCATAATTGACACAGTTTACTTTTTGAAAAATTGTTTTGCAGTATTACAATTTTCAAGTACTAATTTCATGTAAATAAAACTTTTTCACCACTTTACTTTTATTAAAACACACTATATGCACTTGCTATTGCTGACTTGTAATGGACAGTACAGTGTTCTACCAAACTTCAGTCAGCATTGCAAATGTGCCAATTGGAGCTCCTTGTAGAACCAAGGAAATGCCTATACAGGGTGGATGAATTGTAGAAAAAATGGAAAATTTAACATTTTTTCTACAATTCATCCACCCCTGTATAGGCATATCTCAAGTTAAGAATACCTTTCGATTTCTCATCTAAATTAACGGGTATGTGAGAAACTTACAGGAAAGCCATTACCAAATATAAATTCATCAATAAAAATTATCAAGAAACACTCATTTGGGGATCACTGCCAG
This sequence comes from Metallyticus violacea, assembly GCA_030762175.1. Taxonomy (NCBI): domain Eukaryota; kingdom Metazoa; phylum Arthropoda; class Insecta; order Mantodea; family Metallyticidae; genus Metallyticus; species Metallyticus violacea. The sequence continues at coordinate 23,348,664 of CM060846.1, read as the reverse complement.
AGAAGTGAATATATACTTAGCAATTCCATGTTCAGAAAATATTGTCAAAAGTTGCAATAAATGAAGTTAGTACTATTTAGCTTTCACACAGAAGCTATACCCTGATAAGGAAAAAAGTAATTATTAATAGTGCACTTTCCAGACTCATATATAACTAATTGGATTAACAGGGGCAATCAACACAATCCGAGTGTATCTAGGGAAGAATGGAACCTGATCAAATTATACATCAATATAAAATAGGTCAAATTCACAATTGATCCATACAAATAAAATTCTACCTGTATTACCACAACAAAGGACAGATTGCAGAGGACTAATGTTTTAAAGTATCTTACAAGCATGTCTTAACGTTTGGTTTGTAATATACTCCTGGAGTGAAGTAAGGGTGTCATTTACGCCTAAGGTTGGTAAACCCAGTTATACTGGCTAAAGTATTTCTTTAAATGTGCTTGTCATAGGTTTTGTAAAAAATGATTAAACATAATCCATATTAATCAAGAAGGAATCTGAGGCAGAACAAGACAAAGCTTATCTTTTATGCTCAGCTAATGATATATGTGAACTTTCATAGCTAGGAGTTTTTATTTTTAAAAGCATGGTTCAAATTTATTTAGAAGTAGTGAGCATAATTCTCCCTGGTGATGGTTCTGCCCTTATGGAAGTAGTCCATGAGCACCACACCATGAAAATTCCAGAAAACCATAACCATGACTTTTCCTGCAGATGGACCCATTTTTGCTTTAGTTGGCGCACTTCCACCTTTTGTCACCCATATTTGAACTACTACTACTACTACTACTCTTGCTGTATTCATGTACTTTATGAAATGGAGAAACTCACTGGAATTTGCTGAAACAAATCTAAACACACCTGTGAAATATTAATTTGAATTCATTTTTGGTCCATTATACAAATGCAAAACCCATTGAGCTAGAAGCTTTCTCATACTCGTAACTTGGTGTAAAATGTAGTGGACATGCCCTATTAAGGTCTTTGCAATGCCAAAATTTGGTGTAAAACGTAGTGAATGTTGAGATCTTTGTAATGTTAGCCAAATCACATATCTTCAATCGGTGATCATTAAGTATGATATAAATTTTTGTCACAAAATGTCATAGTTTTGGGATGCCCTGAATGCTCATTATCCTGAATGAATATATGAAGCTTAAACCCTTCAAAATTAAGTACTTTAATCATATCTAGTTATTTTAGTTTTTATTAATTTTGTAGAAAATGTTGATACTAGTTTGTAGAACATAAAAACAAGTGACTACTTAACGCATGCCATTAAAATATGAAACTCAAAAACTAATAATAGTAATTTAGCCTTTATTACGACATTTCTGAGTGTGGTCGAAGCCCTCATATCTGTGCAAGGATTAGCACTGAAGTTCCGTTCATTTCGAGACTAAAGCAACAACATAGTTTTTGGGTTTGCTGATTTTCTGTAATTAAAATGCCATGCATGAGAGTGAGAGACTAAAGTATACAATGGATTTGCTGTTTTTCTGTAATTAAAATTCCATGCATGAGAGTGAGAGACTAAAGTGTACAATGCAAAATAAAATTATTGCTGCAATTCAGATTCCAATGCTTCAAGCAAAATGATCAGCATTAACCGGATGAGGATGAGAATTTTGCCTGTTCATTTGAATAAGCAATTGTCGTATCATTTCAATAGTAAAGGTAATTTATGCATGGTAAAATTATATTTATTCCAGGAGTGTACAAGAGTCACTATGTCGAATCATACATAGTGTACTTTAAATGAGTACTATTTTGCAGTTCCATATCAAAAGGAATAATGGTTTTCCCTGTGCACTATTAGGTTTTACATCATTATTGTCATCAATTTCAACTTGCTCTTCCACTAGAGGTTACTGTTGACCCATCATATCAAAACATTATCTGCGAAATCTTTACCTTATTTCCTTAATCCCCTCTTTATTTTCAATTTTCATTACACAGTACTCATTACACAGTTACTACATTCATGTTAGACTTCTCAGTTAATATCTACACCTTCTACATCTCTTGCAAATGTTTATTTCTCGTCTGCTAATTTAAATTCCTTAATTTTATACAAAATTGCTTCTACACATTACATTATTCACCACCATAGCATCTGCTTTGCTCTTACATTCATCCACTATTTTTCAGTCACCAACTATTACATCAAATTTTATAGGGAAGAACAAAGGCATTTGTTTGTACCAATCTATTTGAGCAAGGCCTGTAAATGTAACTTGTGGAATGAAACTCTTAACTTACTGGGTGAAGTGTAAGTTTTACAAGGATCTCTGTAATTAATATCTGCTTACATTATATTAAATTAGAGGTTTGCTAAGTTTGCTGTAGCAAAAGTGCCTTAAATCTAAACTTTTAAGTTATCAGATTCAGCCATTCTTTTTGCTTATTTCAACTGTGCTGTAATCTAGTGCATTACTTGTTGGCAACAACAGTGATGTCACCAACATTCTCACCATTCAAATGCTATTTTTCCATTTTTTCTACCTGTCGCCAAAATCTGATATAAATTGAATCAAATTTTTGGGATTGAGTGGGTGAATAGCTTCTGATCAGCTCACATTTTCTCCTGATGACTTCTACTACCATTTTATATAAGTTTTGCAACCTTCTACTCAATTTTTAATATTAGGTAAGTATGGGTGTTTTTAAAATATTTATACTAATAAAATGTTCCAGTTACGTGATTGTGTGAGTAATGTTATCTGGTGTGATGTGAACAGTATGAATATATGTAGTATTTGGCCTCATTCATGTCCCCCTATCCCTCTTGTATGTGCAATAATGCATCACTTCAGCTTTCCTTGTTTTGAGAATAAAAATTAGCAGTGGTTCTCAAACTTCCAATGGACACGCTTTAAATATCCCTAGGTGTTGTGGACCCTTTAGGCTAAACTCACAGATTGAGTTATGAATTTACAATTGATGTGTCTTTTAAAGATCAGAACAGGTTTATAAAATTACAATATGAATTTTATTTCTAATACATCAACATACAAACCTTTTTACCAAAATAAAACTCAAATAAAAAAAAAATATTAATTTCAAATATAACTGATATAATCAGTGCCTTTGGTAATTCCAGAAGGCACTAATTTCAATTTATTCCAATTTGATTGACTGAACCCTCCCAGTTCCTGTTTCATCAGCATACCTATTGGAATATCTGGGGGATCAGGCTCCAATTCAACCAAAGAACACATTAATCCAGGTTCCCTGTATGCACCACACAAATGCAATGAGCCTAGCCTCCAATTGTGAATAGATGTCCATGGGGAAGAAACCTAACAGGCTCTAGTGCAATGATAGGAAAGTAGTCCCAATTGCAATTTTCATCTCATAGGCTTTTTTTTAAATTCCAATTGAGTAGAAGATTCAGAATTTCTTTTTTGCTGTTTTAAGCTCGGCCTAGTTACTCCTATATTATACATGGGATAATTAGCTATGCTTCACTTTCATCCCATAATAAACATTTATTTCTTTCACTTCAAGATCCTGAGTTCATGACTGCCATTGATCCAATTAAGGCCTGTACATTGCTTTAAGGCTAGTGGGTCTTATGGTATCATTTTTCTCCTCAAAGTACTTGTACTTGCACATATCTTGGTATGTAGGTTCTCCTCCACTGGGAACATGACTGGCGTTTATTATTGACACACATGCCTTGGGCCACAGACTGACATTTTGTATCATGGCCAGTGACTATAAGCCCTGAGGACGAGCTTCTGACCTTTTTGGACCATTGATGATGGTCATGAGGGGTACTGCACAAAAATGCCAAATCACTGTAGGATTATCTACTAATAAATGGCAAAAATGAATCTCCCTTAATTTCTGGCATAATTCCCATCACACCTACAGCAGCTACAGCAGCAAATTTGAGGGAATTGTCGTCATAGTGTGAATTATTGCCCCTTCTTTTAATGCAGAAAAACTAACTGCAATATCTACTAAACTAGCTAGACTTCCACCAATACATTGGCCTTCACCAACTTCTCTTTATGTATTGTATGCGTGAAGGGATTCTGCCTTGGGGGTTTCAGGATGCAGTTCCTCTCTTGAGGCCGGATGATGACTCACCTGGGAAATTTTGCTTAATGAACAGGCATTTTGCAAGTTATGACATGTAATTCTCAATCAGCTGGTCTGCTCGTTACTTGCCTGTGGTTACCAAAGGAGGAAGTTTAGTTTCTGTCCCATGTAAATAGTAAGTTATTACACTCTTTGTTGTTCTATGTCACTGGTCTGCCTTGTCCTTGCCCCCATCTAAGGATAGGATTCTGTAGGATCTTGCTTCTACAATTAATTGCAATATGACCTTTGCTATTGCATTTTTATCAAGTGTTACAGTTCTAATTAAAAACAGTTTCTTTTCCTGGGAATTGGCAGTCGGATCTGTGCACTGTTTCTCTGAATTTTGTACTTTAGTCTCAAATCAAATGGCAACAATGCAGTCATAATCATTATAACCTCAAATTCACTTATATTATGTATACATTCCAAATATATATAATTTGAACTAATAAAATTTAATTTTCAAGCAGTGTTTCAGGCATTTGGTATAGAACCAGTTGCCTGACAGCTCCTGGAAGACCATTGATGAAGGATGCCAATAACTATCTATCTGCTTTCTCATTTATTATTTTTTGAACATTAGCATCCTGAACTGGATGGACAGTCTTATGACAAAGCTATGTCCATCTATCAGCAAACATCACGGATTTTTGAACGAGATTTTGAAGTGTTGTGTAATGATACTTATTAGGCATTCTTATGCAAAAAAGAAGCAATTAATGCCTTCTGAAAATCTTCCCAAGTGACATCTGCAGTTTTTGAATCAGCTAGGCCTCTGAGAAACTGGAGGGCTATGTGTAGCATATTCAGTTGGTCAACCCGAGTCCAATTACCCACAACAGCCATGTGTTCATATTAGTAATTAAATCTTTGTATAGCCTACCTTTAGGATCATGGGAAAGTTGATGGATTACATTTGGAATACCAACATTTTTAGACTTAGGAGCTGTTTGGTTGCCTACATGCTTTTGGACTTGTTCAATTTTCTTGTTCGCATTAGGCATGCTTACCGACTCATTGTTTTTCTTCCTTTGTTGGGCTTGTACTCTTAATGTAGGTTGTGAGGCTAGTGAGGAGTGTAAAACATGATCATAGAACGATATGTCATTAGTACAAATTGAGGATCATAGAACGATATGGCTTTAGTACAAATTGAGCCATTGTATCCAATTCAGTTTCATATAGGGACACCATCATGTATAAAGTCATACAGGTATCAATGAAAGCTTTATATGGTAGAATTAGACTGGATGCATTGGAGTACTATTAATGTGTTTAACATAAAATAAAGTACAACTTTGTATAAACAATGCATATTGAAAGTTCCTTGGTCAGAAAGCATGATCTCTGGGGATCCATATCTTCAAAATATCTCAGTAACTCGGTAACTAATGCTGTTGCTGCCATATTAGCTGAGTGATCAGGTATGGGAATAGCTTATAAAAATTTGATGAAATGATTGATGACAGCTAATATATATCTGTTTCCATAACTTTTGATATTAAAATTATGTGGAATGTTGATATAATGATCTGTAATATCTAAAGAAAAAATTTGAAAAGGCTTGTAGCACTGTCTAAAATTCATAATGCTGCGGTGATTTTTCTAAAAATTAATCTACAGCACAAGTATGACACTTCTTTATATAAGAGTTTACATCTTCCTATAATGTTGGCAAAAAATGTCTTTGTTCAATTGTAGCTTGAGTTTTTTTCATTCCGTGGTGTGAACTGTAGGTAGTGTCATGATGCATTAAAATAATATTTTTGCTGCATTGGGTATGTGAATTACTGACTCCATGTCCCTTAATAGATCCAGCCCAATAATTCTTTAATGATAAGAGAGGGACACTACACAAAAATTGTGCCAAATTTATATAGGATTATATTCCTAATGTGAATGACAAAAATGGACCTCCGTTAATTTATGGTGTGTTTTCCATCACCTATAGCAGCAAATTTGAGGGAATAGTCGTCATAGTGTGATCTACTTTTAATTAAAAAAAACTAACTGAAATATCTATGAACATAGCTAGACTTTGCACCAAACTACCTTGGCCATCACCAGAAATTTCTGTATATATGGTAATGCTGGAAACATTTCTGTCTTAGGGGTGCGAGGTTCCAGCTCCTCGGGAGGCCTGTCCGTTTCCTAATGGTGATTGCCACCTGCAAAATTTTGCTTTATGCCCAGGCTTCTTGCATTTTGACATGTATTTCTCAATCAGCTGTCTGGTCGTTAAATAGCCTGTGGTCACCAAAGGAGGAATTGTGGTTTGTGAGATATGTAACTAATAAATTTATACTATTTTTTCTTTCTTTGCTGAATTACCTTGCCCTTTTCTTTGCATAGGAATGTGTAGGAACCTGCTACTGCAATCAATTGGAATATGTCACTTTCTATTGCACATAAAACAAGTTTTATCAGTTTTAATTAAAAACACTTCTTTTTCCTGCTTTTCTACTGGAATAGCTGTACAGATCTCCATGGTTTTTCTCTGAATTTTCTACTGTAGTTTTCCAATTTTTAAAGCAGCAGAGAAGTTTTGGCATTTTTTAACGAAACTATTGCCCAGCAGCTGCTGGAAAACCATGAAGGCTGTCAGTAACTATCTTTGTTCTCATTTATTATAATTGAGCATTAGTGTCCTCATCTGCACGGATTGTTTTATCACATAGCTATGCGCATATATTAGCAAATATTTCATATTTTAAAAGGGATTTTGAAGTGCTGTATAATGATATTTTTCTGTAAAACTAGCAATTAAAAGACATTGAATTCTTGCCAAATGACATCTGCAGTATTTAAATCAGCTGTCTGTGAAGAATTACAGTGTCATGTCTGAGAGCTTGGCTCTATATTCAGTTTGTCGAATGGAGAACAGTTGCTGGCAACAGCCATGTGATCAGTGTTAGTAATAAAATCATGTCTGGCCTACTTTTAGGAGCACGTGAATATTCTTTGGTCACGTTTGCAATATTGACATCTTAATTCTTATCTGCCATTTAGCGTGCCACCTGCTTTTGCAGTTCTTTAATTTTCTTGTCAACATTAGGCATGTTTACTGATTTATTGTTTTTTTTGTTTGCTAGGCTCTTACTCCATTAAAGTTGGTTGAGAGGCTATCAAGGAGGGTGTAGAGAGTTCCTGAGCAAGATGTTAGATTGATAAGCCATTATTACAAATGGAACCATTGTATCTGATTCAATTGCATATAAGGACCCATAAGGAGTCGTACAGGTATGGATGGAAACTTTCTGTGGTAGAATTGGAATGTGGATGCATTGGACTATTAATGTGTTTAACTTAAATTAATTAGAAATATCTGTAAACAATGCAGATTGAAAGTTAGTTACTAGGAGAGAAAGCAAGTTCTCTGGGGACCCATATCTTAAAAAAAATCTTAGTAACTAATGCTATTTCCACCGCATTAGCAGATTGGTCAGGTATCAGAGAATACCTTGCAGAAATAAAGTGAAATGATGAATTGCACTTAATATGTATATAAATTTTTAATGGTAAGGTGGTTTTTCTAAAGAATTTCCTTGTATGTGTAATGACTAAGTTATTTAAGCCTTTTTCTGGTTTCTTCAATTAATTCTTTGCAATAGTCATTAATTAATTGTTCTTCTTTTAAACAGTCATGAGATAATGGAGCAACAGGACTAAGCAGTAACTCTGCAGTCATCACTGGAGTTGCTAGAAGTTGCACATGAAGAGGTAGCCCTGCTCTGGGGACATTGTCATCCACAGGATGAACCTCAGCTCCTCATGTATTGTTTGAACTCGAGCTCAGGTACAACATTTGCCTTACTCGGCCTGTGGGTTATTATAAAGTTGTACTCACTTAAAGCTAACATCCAGCTAGTTAATCAAGCACACAGGGAGGGTTTTTTTTGTAGTTAGTAACCATGTCAGAGCTTGGTGAATTGTATAAATTGTAAATTTCTAACTGAATAAGTATTTTGAATTTCTTTAGGCCAAACACTGCACTTAATTTTTTTCAGTATTGATATAATTTATGTCGACGTATAATAGCCAACTGCACCTAGGATAGATCACACCTGTTTCACAGTACAGGGGCACATTAGATTTGTGATTGCTTCTGTCTTACACTCATCAGGGTTGATTACTTGAACATTAATAGTGTGATTCACAGAGATTACTTCTGGTTTAGCAAATTTGACATTTATCTAAATTTGGTTTTATGTTATCTATCCAGAATTTATTGAATATTTGTATCAAATTGTACCCATATTCTTGGATGGTTCTCCTGAAAACCAAAATATCCATATATACTAGACAAATAATTGCCTTCAAATTTCTCTATATCAGAACTATTGCTTTAGTACTGGTTCAATATAAATGCACAGTAACCTCCTGATGCCTCATCGAAAAGTAATTGTAAAAATAATATAATTTTACTACACAGATGCGATAATCTCTTGTTCTATGAACTTTAGATGGAACAATTTCCTACTGAATATCTCAAAGACTTCTTTTATTTCCAATTGTTGACAAGATTCAGGATTTCTTTTGATGATAGCTATGCTTTCATTTTTATCACATAATAAAGGTCTAAAGATTTTGGGGAATGGTGGTCAGATCTTTGGGCTTTCCCCCCCCCCCCCTACTGTAGTCCAAATTCAAATAGCGGCAGTGGTGTCTTAAATTATTATAACCCCTAATTCACTTTTATTATATATGCATTCCGAATAATATACACAATTTTAACTAACAAAATTTAATATTCAAGTAATATGTCAGGCATTTAGTACAGAACCTATTGCCTGGCAGCTACAGGAAGACCATTCATGAGGGCTGCCAGTACTATCTTATCTGTTTTCTCATTAATTATTTTCTGAGCATTAGCATCCTCAACTTGGACGGATTTATTACTAAGCTATCTGAATCTATCAGCAAATATCTCAGATTTTTGAACCCGACTTAAAAGTGTTGCATGAATTCTGTTCTGTAAAACAAGCAATTAATGACAACTGAAAATCTTCCCAAGTGACATCTGCAGTTTTTGAATCAGCTAGGCCTCTGAGAAACTGCGGGGCTGTGCCCTAGCTATATTCAGTAGATCAAATGGAGACCAATTAACCCACAACAACCATGTGTTCTGTATTGGTAATAAAATCTTTTGTCTGGCCTACCTTTAGGATCATCTGAATAATCTTTAGCGACCTTTGTTGCGCTAGTGCTCTTGCCGTTCTTTAATTTTCTTGTTAGGCTCTTACTTTTCTAACGTTGGTTGTGAGGAGGGTGTAACAAGATTTTAGAATGATATGCCATATCAACACAAAATTGCGGTTACTAATGCTGTTGCTACTGTATTACCAGATTAATTGGGTACAAATTTAGTGAAATGATCAAGAGCAGATAATATATATCTGTGTCTCAAACTTGTGATATTCAATGGACCTGTAATGTCTATTGAAACAATTTGAAAAGGTCTTGTAGCAGTCTAAAATTAAGAATGGTACAGAAGTTTTAATAACAATTTTCCTTTCAGCATGTGTCACACACTTTCTCATATGAGTTCACATCTTAAGTGTTGGCCAAAAATGTGTTTGTAGATTATAATTAATCTCATCTAACCCACTGGAATGCTTCACTTACTTTTAAATGCGGGACCAGTTTTGAAGAGACATCCTCTCCATTTCTACAAACTTGACGACTGGTACAAGAAACCAACATCTATGTGGACCTGTGGCTCAATCCTGGTGGTGTTTTTTTCTTTTGAAACTAGAAATTGGTATTACATTCTCCTATAATGTTGAAATTCAGATGAGTTTTTTTTTTATTGATTGAATTATTTATGGACGCTCTTTTAACATTTCAAGTCATCAGCGTCCCATTCAACTCGGGGCATGAAACGGCCGACAAATTTTGCTCAAGAGGCCTCTCTTTCAGGCTTGAGGTTCTTTTTCGTGCCGTAAATGTACTACATGGGACCCACGGCTTTACTTCCCTTCCGAAGGAAGCCATACTTAGGACTTTTACGCCCGAAAAAATCCATCGGTCTTGGCCGGGTTCGAACCCGCGTTCTTGGGTGTAGGAGGCAAGTATGGTAACCCTACACCACCAGGACCGACATTCATAAGATCATCACTATGTCTATGAATGTAAATTTTCTATTGTGTGTCCAATTCTGTATGTCTGTGCGCTTCTTTAAGTAACTTTATTTCTCTTTTTATGTTTTTTTTTTCCAAAAATGGTGTGCCACTTCTGACCTATCAATCTGTTTGTACTTCATGTTCCTGAGATGCTCCTTTAACCTTGTTCCTATGTTCCTTTTAGTTTTTCCAACGTATATCTTATCACATTCTTTACATGTAATTTTGTAGATGCCTGACTTTTTCACCTGTGGAATATTATTAAAACTTGTCCACTAAAGCATTTTTCAGAGTGTATCTCTGCCAATTTAATGTTAATATCTTTTAAAATTTTTTGGAATTTATTCATAGCTACTGGATGGTAGGTGAATTTTTTAAAAACGGTCTCTCTTTTTCAGTTTATAGCATGGTGGTATTTTTGATCAATTTCTTCTTTTGGGATCTATTAAGTTTTTTGTTTACTAAATTTTTGTTAAAACTAGTTATAATGGCAATCTCCTGTATCTCCTCAAATTCATTTTTTAAAAATGTCTTATTTTTTGAAAGTCCTTAATGAAAAATGTGTTTGTTCAATTGTAGCCTGAGGTTTATTTTCCCCATTCCCATTGCGAACTGTAGGTAGTGCCATAATACTAGAAATAATATGTTTACAAATGAACTGGGAACTATAATCTTAATTTTGGTTATTTTTAGCATTTAATAGTCTGTCTTTATCTGTAATGATAAGCTATTTAAGCTTTTCTGGGAATCTTCAAATAATTTTTGTAATATTCATCAATTGATTGTTATTCTTTTAAGCATTCATGAGATAATGGAGTGACTGGACCACCTGGCAACCCTGTGGCCATCACCAGAGGTCCTAGAAGTCACACAAACAGAGGGAGCCCTGCTCCGGGGACATTGTCCTCCACAGAATCAACCTCCGGTTCCTTATGAATTGCCTCAAGGCGTGACAGCTTGTCAGTACAAAAATTGCCTTTCTCAGCATATCATGTATTGTAAAGGTAAGGTTACTCACCTAACCCTAACATCTATGTAGTTATTCCAGCACTTAAGGGGGTTTTTGTAGTTAGTAACCACGTTCGAGCTTGATGAACTTTAATTTTATATGCCAAATACTACACTTAGCGTTCTTTTTCAGTGGTACTGTAATTAATTTATGATGAAGTTAATAACCACCTGGGATACTTGATAGGGTAGTGTAGCCTTACTGAATGTGGCAAGTACAGTGAACATGCCATAGTTCGAAGCATCACAAGCCAAAAGAAAGACTGAAAAATCAAGGTGTGCTAGGACTGATGGCAACATTGGTGCATTCTTTAAAACATTGAAAGTATGCTTGGTTGCATAATTGCACTCAAATTCCTGTTTTTGTGTGTGTGTCAACTGAGAGGTCTACTAGTATAGGTAAATCCAGGGATAGCCACTGCACCTAGGAAAGATTTTAATAGCCATCTGCACCTTTGAAAGATCGGACAGTTTTCGTAGTACAGGCGGACATTAGATTCTGTTTTCTTGTCATCCAGTTTGATTTCTTGAACACTAACAGTATAACCCTCATAGATTACTTCTGATTTTTCAAATTAACATCATTATACATTTTATTTTATGTTAGCTTCCTGGAATTCAATGAGAATTTGTTTTAAATTGTCAGCATATTCTTAAATAGTTATCCGGAAAACCAAAATATCATCCATGTATACTAGACAAATAATTCGCTTTAAATGTCCCATTATCAGTTCTATTGACTTAGACCATGTCATTGGGGTTGCTAGTAAATCATACGGCATGAGAATATATTAATGACTTCCTTTGGAGCACACAAGAGTGTTTTTTGATCTATGTGATTCTTTTACTTTGATCGTGTGATATGCTGAACTAATACTAATATTTGAGAAATATGCTTAACCAGAAAGCATGGATAAATTTTTTTAATTATGTGAATTGGCCATGTCGGTAATCATTACTGCATTTAATTGCCAATAGTCAACACACAAATGGTATTTTGTATTTTATAAATTGTCCAAAGCTTTCTTAGCGATGAAGATACATGGCCTCTCCTAGTATGATAATGTTGTATAATTCTCTTTCAAAGCAATTCTCTAATTTGTTTTTAATTCCTCTTTCAATGTAAACAGCAAATAATCGGAATTTAACCTAATTGGTTTAACATTACCGGTGTTAATTTCATGCCCTGCTATAGATGTGCACGTAATTTCCCCCTTATGTGTTGTCAAAAAATAATGCAATTTAATCATACAACTCAGATGCAAAAAATTTCCTTCTCTGTACTTTAAATAGGATAATTTCCTACTAAACATATCATAGACTTCCTTTGATTCCAATAGTTTACAGAATTTGGGATTTCTTCTTTTCTCTTTTAAGCTCTGGCTAGTTACTCTCATATAATAAATAACACGTTTGGCAATGCTTTCATATGTAATCTGTATAGGATTATCTCACAAAGAGAATAACAAAAATGTATTTCCCTTAATTTATAGCCAGTTTCCCCATCATACCTACAGCAGTGACCTTTGAGGGGATCATCGTCAAAGTGTGATCTATTACTCCTGTTTTAAATGCAGATAAACTTTGTGCAGTACCTACTAACATAGTGAGACTTTCACCATTTCTATGATGAACTTTGTGCAGTACCTACTAACATAGACCTTTTATAATTTACCTTGTCCTTCACCATTTCTATATCTATGGTAATGCGGTAAGTGATTCTGCCTTCGGGTTCCAGCTCCTCTGCAAGGCCTGTCCATTTCCAGACGATGTTTGCCACCTGCAAAATTTTGCTGTATGATCAGGTATGTTGCAGTTTTGACATGAAATATTTTCCTCAGCTGGTCTGCTCATTATTTGCCTGTGGTTACCAAAGGAGGAAGTTCGGTTTTTGTCATATGTACAAGTTAATACTATTTTTTCTCTTCCCCACATTACTCATCTGCCTTGCCCTTGACTTTGAATAGGATTTTGTAGAGGCCTGCTTCTACAATTAATTGCAATATGACCCTTTCTATTGCATCTAAAACATGTTTTATCGGTTATAATGAAAAACAATTTCTTGTCCTACTTTTCTTGGGCACTGGCGGTCGTATCTGCATGTGGTTTCTCTGAATTTTCTAATATAGTGGAAATTGGAATAGCGGCAGAGAAGTTGTGAGGCATTTCGTATCAAACCTGTTGCCATGTAACTTCTGGAAGACCATTTATGAACACTGCCAGTAACCGTCTATCTGCTTTCTCATTAATTATTTTCCGAGCATTAGCATCCTGAACTACACGGATAGTCTTAAGATAAAGCTGTCTGCATCTATCAGCAAATATCTCTACAGTTAAGTAAAATTGTACTTATGAAGCTGTAGACACTAAAGTGGTAATATATTCTACATTAAAGTATTAAACTTATTAAAACTAACTCAACTTTTTAAAAATTGGACTTGTTTCGAGTGAGTCCCTCCCATCATCGGCTGCTGTTGACCAAGTGAACTTTGTTTGTTAGGCTCATACTCTAACGCTGGTTGATAGGCTAGTGAGGATGGTGTAACAAGTTCCTGAACATGATCCTTGGCGCTGGAATGGCATTGCAAGACTTCAGAGATTTTATTGGGTAAAAATATGCTTATTGTAAATAGAAAAGAAAAAAAAAATTTTTTTAATTAAAACACAATTACCCCACCTGCTTATTTTATTTCTCTTCGCAAAGACCTCGTATTAACATAATTATACAAAGGAGCATGCCTAGGAAAAGCTGAAACTCTGCTTCTTTCCAAGGTTCATATCCTCTGTTTGAGAATTGGTTCACCTGTAGCAGTCATATGAAAAATCAGTTCTCTCTATTTATTGCCCTTAAAAGTGAAAACCTGGATCAATATGATGCTTTAAAATTTGTGTTTCAACATCGAACATACTAGTGTCATGAGAATTATTATGAGTGTAAATCTTATAAAATGGACATGGAAAACCTTTGTTTTCCTTTAATTGCTAACTCTATTCTATTCAGTCACTATTCCTCTAAATTTATGCCCATGACTTTCAAACAGCATAAAATCTATCTTAGTGCATTTTCTAAAGAAATCAGTAATAAAACTGAAAGCATATTCGTCAGCATTCCTTAATGCTAATGAGCTGGTAGTTCATACGAATGTATACTATGTGAATGTAACTGGCTTAAATTTCCATCTGCACCAAAACACATCTAAACATAACCCATTTCATATATATTTCGAAAGTACAGAGTTCCTTAGAACACCAAATTTAAATTTTAAATCCCATAATCTTCCACCAGTTTATAGTAATGAGTTGGTACTCTTCCAAGGGGATGAATTGGGTGGTGGAGAACAGGTAAAAATAAAATGATTCCTAATGCCTAATGTTAATGTCTTACATGTAAGGATGATGAAGGCATTATCTGACTGGCCATTACAGAGTCGTGAAGCCCAACTAATAAGAAATGATATCACATCACCTGGGAAAAAGACTATTTAAAGAAAGTTCTAGGGCAGTGGCCTGTGCATGTGCCATCTAAAGGAACTGATGTCCCAGTGATATGTTGCCTTTCACGTTCCTTAGGATGTTATGCTTTTAATGGTGATTGAACATCTGACTTGAATGTCAAGAAGTTTAAGAATTTTGGATATTGGATATTTTTCGAGGTTACCATTTTTTCTTTAAGACAGTTGGCCATATTACCTATAACTGAAATAGATTTAACATATACGGAAAATTAAATTATGAAAACTTTCTAAAGTTCTCTTGATTCTTGTACTCCTAATCCAGTTGTAAGAATTTTCTTACCCTTACCTAGAACAGTATTATTTTCTAACAACTACAAGAGCCTACTTTTCTTATATTTGATAGCCTACTTTTAGGGCACTATACCATCCCTATCATTCTGTATTTTTCTGGGATTTTAAGCACAGAATCAAAGCCTTTTCTTGCAGCTAGCATTTCATCTAGTGCTGAATGCTTTTCTGGTACATAGGTATATGTGCATGAGAGCATGTGTAATATGTAAGGACTGTTGAATATACAATCAAGGTTTTTATTCTGACAACACCTTTACTTATCTTCGTAATGTTGATCATTCTCAAAATAGTCTTTATTGGATGCGATGCATCTGTATCAGCATTTCTGCTAGTATTCAAAGACATGCTGGAAACGGAAACCCAGTTTTAAACAGGTCTTTTTTATCATCTCTGTTCAGTGTTTACTGCTTCTGTTGATGGAAAATGCCTCCCATGAAGATATTTCTTCAATTTAGAGAAAAGGAAAATCATGCATAGGGCTAAATCTGGACTAAAGGTTGGGTGAGGGACACACTGCACAAATTTTATGTATATTTAGCAACAACACTTTAAGACTGTACATTCTCAAAGTGCAACATCCAGCTTGTTGCACAGAAGTGTGGCCTTTTGTGTGTCATATGGTCTTGCAGAGTTTTCAGGACATCTCGATAGTATTACTCAGTTATGGTTGTCTGGGCAGGTATCCATTCTGGTGACCCTTCCTTGAAATTTAAAAAAGATGATCCATAACTATCTCAGCAAAAGTAAGCACTTTTGCTTTTTATGGCGATGGAGATTTCCACAAAGAGCTTTGCTGTTTACTGTCAGAATAGAAATGATGTAGCCAAGTTTCATCATCAGTACATTTGAAAGGAACTCCTGCATCTTATTGTAACAAACATCATGTTCAACTGAAAGCAAACTTGCATATGAATGTTCTTATATTTAAGAATCAGCAGTCTTATATTCCACTATGCTCAAACGTGTCCCATGCGCAACTTTTCTGTTACTCATTTATGGGTAGTAACCAGTGAAATTTACAGAATTTTGTGTTCTTTGTTACTCAATGTTCCTCTCAAAATGACAGCAATGTTAACATTTTTTTTTTGGATAAAATGTATATTGAAGTTCTGGGTCCAGCTTCCTTTGAAATTGATTGCCTCCCCCTCTTTTCAAATTTTAAACCATCTTTAAGCTATACTATAGGGAAGAATTAACTCTCGACAGGTCTCCTGAAACATTGCATAGGGCACAGCTGAAAATTTATTGAGACTAAAGAAATTATAGCAGCATATGGTTTGTGACATGTCACCTGCATTTTGGTCTCAACTTGCACACCCCTCATAGGGGGAGACCGAAAGTAGCAGCAGTGAAACCAGGACCATATGTACATTACACATTACATGAGTAAAATATTGTAAAATTAAATTTTAGAGCAAGGAATGTCTGTAAAAATTATGTTCATTCTTTATTGAACAGCCCTCTAGGTTTGTAAAAAATTATGTTCATTCTTTATTGAACAGCCCTCTATGAAGGCTATAGAACTTTAATGAACCACAATGCTGTCACTGTGAAGGAAAGCACAGATTGACTCACGGGTAGCCAAGATCGTTGAGGTGTGGACTCGTGAGCAGGAGGTCTAGGGTTCGAATCCCGCCAGGACCGTCCTCCCTGACAGGTTTTTTCCAGGTTTTCCTCACTCCTCACAACTGGCAAATGTTGGAGAGGTACCCTAAACAGGCCTGGAACATTTCCTTCATAAAAATCCTTTCCGAATATATTATTTCATCTTGTGCATCATCAGTGTTCACCATCTGTGATGCCTCAGTAGTAAAAATGGGTATTTAACACCATCAAAAAAAAAAAAGTCTTAGGAATTTCATCTCAACAGTAATTGATATCTATGACTGATATGTATGTGCTTTATTCTGTGCAGGCGCATGGTGCTACTGTAATCACCAGGCTAAGAGTACAAGAGTACTTGGGTTTCCAGTAACAGTGAGCAACTGAAGATGGGAGAGATTCTCCCGAAACACATCTTATTTTTATGTAAGTGGAGTTTAGTGTAAAAAATGAATGCCTAAGTTTAGGATATATTACCACTCCATTGTCAACAGCTTCGTAAGTATAATATTTTAAGAGTACAAGTTTCATTTCTCACATATGTAAGATAGAATCATTCGTCAGTAATAATTCTACAAAGGAAAACTTTCTAAAATATTTACATCATTTTTCAAACCTACACTTTCACTGAATGCTACCTTATGAACAGTAGTAATGATTCTGTCACTAATAAAGTTCAGATGCTGAAACATTAGGTATATCATTTTTCTTTGAAAGCTCCGGTCATTATCAACATTGCTTCCACTGTTAATATCAGATCACGTGATTTAATGTAATTGTTAAAGCTTCTGTATTATGTTTTTGTCTCTGAAACCATGGTTGCATACCACTTTCTAAAGCACTAACACTTCTATGCTAGATAGTAAACACCACTAAACCTACTATTTGGACTGAACATTCAAGGGTTTCTTGAAGTAAAATGGAAGCAAAGAACTACAGATAATGGTGGTGATAATTATTTACTGCCAATAGACTTATAATACAAGTGTCTGTTATTGTTAGGTTACAGTAACATATAAAATGTAACTTGCAATTTGTCCAATGAATGTAAACATTAATAAGATATTTCTTTAACATAATTTAAATTTTGATTTTTATACAGATTTGATCTCTGCTGGTAATTTATTGTACAAAAGGATATGCATTATATTTACATCCATACATACTATTTGTTTATTACAATCATACCTGTGATGATTTTAACTATTTCTTGTATCATAGCTATGGGTGTCCCCTTATTTTTTAATATAAAATTCTTTGCTTAATTACATATTATATAGCCTTATATATATATACAGAGAGAGAGAGAGAGAGTACAGTTTTATAAATGTATCCCTACAAGACTGTCTAATTCTAATTTAAAAATTAACCTAATATTAAATACCAAAGCAATTACAAATAATACATAAAAAGTATACCACAAAGTGTGCATAAAGCATTCAAGAATTTTTGCAACCACAAATTCATCAAAAAGCATTCTTTTAAAACAAGAATTCCAAAGAACAATTGGTGTTTAAAACAATGGAGAAAACACCTCTGCATTTCTTCCTTTACCAAATTAGGGGTAGCCCTAGCAAACAAATAATGCATTCAAATTGGTTGTGATGAACATTGGTACATGGGTTCTGAAATATAGTGGTCAACTATGTCACACATGGAAGTGAACAAATTAAGTACAGGATGTTCTGCTTAGAGGTATTAGTAAATAATGATTTTTAAGCATACCTTTTTAAATAACCAAATGTAGAAACACTCCCATGTTTAGTAGAATGGTTAATGCAACTTAAATGTGTGCCTTTAATTGTCCTGTGGACATCTAGCCTTCTGTATTCCACTCAGTGGTGAAATTGGCATTTTACAGGGAAACTGATTTCCCGTGCTATACTGAATAAATAGCCAGGGTTGCCTTGCATTAACATTGCACATGTGCATACATGTGGAAACTGATTTCCCGTGCTATACTGAATAAATAGCCAGGGTTGCCTTGCATTAACATTGCACATGTGCATACATGTTAAATATAGTGTGTCTATTGTTCTATTTAATTTATAGCACCAGGCTTGTCTTTGCATTAGTGTGCATATGCATGCTTTTATTACAAAAAATTGAAGAGGCTATGTGCAAGACATTGTATCCTTTATTATTAAATGGCTAGCATTAATTTCTTGATATATTATCCCTTTTTTTAAAATATTTAAGTGAAGATAGTGGTATTACGATCATTTATGGTTCTAATTTACAGTTGTAAATCTCCAGGGCACATTTTTTAATGTCCAGCAGAATCATATATTTAGCAGGATCTCACCAGTACTTATATTGATTTTGAATGCACAATGGTTAAAGTCCAGCAGAATTATATACATTTAGCAGAATTTCACATCTTAATGTAGCAAATAGCAACTCTGTTATTTCCCTTCCTTCCTATTCATCTGGCAGCAGCTCTTGAGCCATGAAACAGCTCTCTTGTTTTTGTGCATTCAAACAGAATGTGTTATATATCTTCTCTTCCCCCACATTATGGATATATGCCTTGCAAATAACCATTTTGTTGCCCTTTTAGCCTCCATACTCCTGATCTTAACCACATTATTCCCCCCTCTTCTTTATTAGTTACATGTACATAACATTTTTCATTATAACATATAATGCCAATGATTTTTTCTTGCTTATTTGAGCTAAATAATTTTTGTATCTCAGTATCTTCAGATCTTTTTATATTTCTCTGAAATGCCAATGATTTTTTCTTGCTTATTTGACTAAATAATTTTTGTATCTCAATATCTTCAGATCTTCTTATATTTCTCTAAAAACCTTTGTTATTTAATTCTCTTTTTTTCTAAACCTCTTCCAAACCATTATTTTATAGTTTACTTATCCAGCCCATGCTTTATAGACTAATATCTTGATATTAGTATTGTAATCAAGGTGCAGGACTTTACATCAATATTTTAAGGCTGTCTCCCTAACCAATCCGTTTCTTGTTACTCTTACTGATTCACTATGAGCCATTCCATTAGCTACAGTTAAGGACAATCCTAGAATATCCTTACAAAACATCCCATGTACTTGATCCAGAACTTCCCACCCATTTTCAAGCCCCCATACTTCAATACCATATAACATTTGGGGCTCAGTGACTGAGTTGTAGACTTTTTCCAGCCATTTCATCTCCATCTGTAACATTTTAAATAAGCAAACAACTGAGTTGTAGACTTTTTCCAGCCATTTCATCTCTATCTGTAGCATTTTAAATAAGCATTACAGCCATCATTGCTACTTTCCCCTTTGCCAGAGCTGATTTCTTTTGTTTCTCCCATTTCCCTCCAGCATCTATTTTCATTCCTAAGTGTATGCAATCTCTCACCACTATATAATTATTACTTTCTTTTTTCCCATTTTTCATATTTCAATTTTCCTCCTTAAATACTACAATTTGTATTTTTTTTTTCATATACTGCACAGTATGAATGTATTTCCTGTAAAAGACAGTTTAAAACCATTTACAGTTATGAACCCTACTACCAAATCAACAGCAAAAAGCAGACAGGTATCTGTACATTACTTATACAGGCAAGAAATTATTATTGATATTTTGTAACATTACCAATAAACAAATTAAATAAAATTAGGTTTAAATTCCACTCTTGTCTTAGTCCTTTGGTGTATTTCTCTAGTTATTGCCCCCTTTCTCCTATTTAATAAGAAAGCATGGACCCTATATAACCTTTGAAAACAGTAACCATTTGGTTACTTACCCCTTTCTTTACTAATTTGTACCACAATAATTTCAGCTCTATTCTATCTAAGGTTTTCTCTAGGTCAATAAAAGTCTTATATAATTTTCTTCTGTTTTTGTTTATATACTTATCTACTAATGTTTTTATCACAAATATGTAATTAGCAGTTCATCTTCCTTTCCTGAAACCGATTTGAAACTGATAAAATTTTATATTTTCCTGCCCATTCTTGGCGTCATATCTGTTAAGATGCCGGTATAAAATTTTCCCACATTAGATAATCAACTATACCCAGATAGGTTTCTCCACATCCCCTCTACCTTTATATATTGGTAGTATTATTGCCTTTCTCCAACTTTCTGGTGTATATCTTTTAATTTTTATAGAATTAAACAGTGATGTAAGCATCTTAACTCTTATTTGAATCCCTAAACCATTCCATGAGAAATTCTCCTGGTATCCCATCTATTCCTGGGCTTTGTTCCAATCTATTTTGTTAATATGATTCCATTACTTCTATTATATTACTGTCTTACATTTCTACATAGGTATTTTCTATTTATAAAATTATTCTACTTTCTAAAGAACTTTAACAAGCATATAAGATTGAAAAATAGTCTAACCAATCTCTCTGGGTTACATTAGATTCAGCTACAAATTTTTTGTACATGATGTTATGACCTTCTATATTGTACATTATTTTCACCAATCATTTGAATTAAATTCTTCTTTTTCTCTTCTTTTACCTTCCATCATTTCATTATAAAAAAAGTTTACTTTCTATATAATATTCTTTAGCTCTTATATTCCCAAAATCCTTCCATATTACTAATTTTCTTTTACAATCGTTTTATTTATTTCGCTCTCTTCATCGAACCAATAATTACTCTTAGTATTTCTCCCAAGTTTTACTTTCATCTCCTCACCTGCCGAGTACATTATAAAATTTAATATATTAGTTGCATTTTCAATTCATAGACTTTTTTGTTTTTTTCTATCTCATATTGACAAATTTGGCCCATCTCAGAATTTAAAACATTTTCAAAAATTGTACTTAAATTCCTCCTTCCATTAATATCTAAGATATTCCCTCTCAACTTGTTCTCTTCTCTTGTTTAATACTTGTTCAATTCTCCAATTTGATGTATGTATTTATAATTAGTGAGAAATGATCACTTCTAGCACATAAGTGTAATACTTTGAAATGATTTATCATGCAATTAATGTAAATTGACCATAATACATAATCTGTTACACTTTGACCATCTCCAGGTTCATCTTCCCCATATTTACCATTTAAATATCAAATACATTTAGTTCGCAAACTCGATAAATGTATCAATTCCTCTTTCCAGAACTTTGTCTTTACTATGCCTATCATTATCTCTTTGTGGTAATTTATTATTTTCCCATCCATCCATTAAATTTACATTATTTTCCCCAAGTGATTCATTGAAATGGCCCATTATTATAATATCTGTATTCAGATACTTATCAATGTTATTCTCTAGTACAATTCTGGATTATGAAATTGTGAAGTAATTTGGCATATGGCAACTGTGTTGTTAAATTGCTTACCTTTCTGTTTGTATGCAAAGAAGACCATGAATTATGAAAACAGAAGTTTATTTGAAGCAGAAATACGTGCATACATTTTGCTGTTTTTATATGCTATAAAATGCATTCTAGATAATGTTATCCATATTTGGAATTATAATGGAAGGTATGGTGATATCTGTGTTCCAGAGATGCATGACCTTCAGTTTTTAAATAGAGGTTGCATCTCTTGTGCGCAGATATTGTTTGCCTCACTGATGCAAGTCATTGTTTACTTCAGCATTCTGGAAGAGATTGCAAGATTGCAGTTTTGGTGACAGCAGCATTTGCATTAGTTTTTGGTGGTTATTACTAGTATTTTTATTAAAAAGGCTTCACAGGCAATGGATACTGATAATCACAGGGCAATATGATTTTTGTCTCATGAGTGTAAATAGCTGTTCTTAATGCAGTTTTTCATCCTGTTTTCAAATATGTATTTGGAATTTCTCCATCACCCACAGTTTCTCTTTTATTTCAATTTTTTTAAAATATTTTTTTTTCGTCCATTTGTTGTAAAATAAAATCTCCTAGAGCATTGGAATTATAATGGAATCAAATGAGGTAACTCAAATGGTATCACTGCTACTGTTGTGCATGTTCAGACATGTATAGACATGTACAAACATGATCTAGTTTAGCATATGTTCACCAGAATGATGCCAGTTGCAAGATACCTGCGTACCAGTAAACACATCATTGTGAGTGCTTTCTGTGTCTGAATTGTGTTTTACATATTTACAAATAACTCATTAGTTGCAAAATCCCTAAAGTTTGTTTAAATCATCCTGACAACTTTTGTTATATATGTGGTGAATGATGCTCAAGTTTGAAAGATGAAACCCTACTCCATCAGTAAAAAAGTATTATCTTTATTTTGGGTGTAAAGTGGGAGACCAAACAAGGGCCTGGGCTGCACATATGTGTTGTTTATCATGTTCTAGACTTCTCACTGCTTGGAAGAATGGCACACCCACATACCATTTGCTATCTGGATGATTTGGAGGGGACCCAAATATCATGCTGACTTATTTCTGTTTAACAAAAATTGAAGGGATTATGTCAAAATCAAAACATACAGTGGTGTACCCTTAACTTGCAATCTGCAATGAAACCAGTTCCACACTGCAAAGAATTGCCCATACCAAAATCTCCAGACCATATGACAGTAGATGAAGAGAGCTCAGGTTCTGATGGAAGTAAGGAAGAAAATGCAATGGATTTTGATGATTCAACTTTTCAACTAAGCTGTTTATCTGAACCTCATTATTGTTTTAAGATGTGAATGATCTCATACAAGAGTTAAAGTTATCCAAAAAGCAATCTGAAATGCTTGCTTCCCGGCTAAAAGGATGGAATCTTCTTCAAAAGAATAGAAAAATATGTATTTTTCGTATTTGTCATTCCGAAATTCAAGACTATTTTTCTGAAGAAAATGACCTAGTGTTTTGTAATGACAATTCTTCTCTTATGGAGACATTTGATATGGAACATAACCCAGCAGAATGGCGCTTGTTCATTGATACCTCTAAAATTAGTTTAAAGGCAGTGCCTCTGCATAATGGCAATAAATTCCCATCAGTACCTGTGACTTGCTTAGACAGTATGAAAGAAAAATATGAAAACTTGAAATTTATATTGGAAAAGCTTTAATATGCTATGTATGAATGGAGTATTTGTGGTGATTTGAAGGATATGGCACTTATTCTTGGTCTGCAGCTTGGTTACGCAGAGTTGTTTTTTGTGCCACTGGGATAGTAGGGACAGAAAAATCCATTACATTAGAACAGAATGGCCTAAATGCAAATCATTCATTCCTGGACAGAAAAATTTAAAACATGATGCACAGTGTAATCCTAAAAATGTGTATCTAACCCCGTTACATATTAAATTAGGATTAATGGAGAATTTTGTCAAAGCCATGGACAATACACTTGGTTTCATGTACTAAAAACAAGTTTCCTAAAATTAGTGAAGCAAAAATTAAAAAGGTGCATGATGAAAAGTTTGAGGAACTATTGAATCCACTGGAGAAGGCAGCTTGGCAAGCATTAAAAAAAGTTACAGTTTTGGGAAATCAATAGGTGGAAAATTACCATGAAATTGTCATATGATCTTATAATATCTTATAAAAATTTGGGTTGCACTATGTCCTTAAAAATACATTTCCTACTCTTGCACCTACATTTCTTCCCGGACAATCTTAGCGCAACACTTTCATCAGGAGATTTCAGCTATGAAAAAGAGGTATCCAGGCAAATGGAATCCTGATATGCTGGTCGATTATTGTTGGACCATCAAGAGGGATGCTCCACAGGAAAAATATAGCCAAAAATATCATTTCTTACTTTCTAGCTGAGTCAGAATGTTTGAATATTTTGTGGTTAAGAATGTAGAAAATATTATAGCACTTGAAACTATAAATGCCTGTCTCTCAGAAACCTTGCGTGATGGGGAAAAACTGATATTATATTTGAAATCAGGAGAAAAAATACTTCCAGAATCACAAATTTTTCTTTCTGAGACAGAAAAAGTTTATTTTTTGTTTCTCAGTGTAACATGAGGTAAAATGATATATTGGGAAAAGAATTTTTCTTTTCCCTCTCTTATTTTGGGAGGGGGGGGGAGGAATCATTCCAGGCTTAAGCTCAGGATACTTTCTCTGCATTTGCCATTGTTAAATGAGGAAATGCTGTTAGAATGGTCTTGGTGGGATTTTAACTGCAGAATATATTGAGTCTCTGCCTTAACAACATACATCCATGTCAGTGGTGGATAATGTCTCAATTTTGGTGATGCAGGCCTTTGTTTCTAAAAGTGGATATTGACACATTGTACATCTAGCTGTAATTAAACCATTTCATTACAGTATGCTTTTAAATTCCAAAGGAATTGCACTAAATGAGATGGCAATGTCTTAGACTTGGCGATGAAACCCTCTCATTTGTAAATGAGGTTTCATCTCCCAGTCATAGACATTGTTTGTCTAGCAGCAATTAATAATGAAGATTTTCATCTTTGTTTTCTCCGGTATTCTTGAGGAGCTTCTACAGAAGAGATGGCGATGTCTTAGCTTTGGTCATGTAGATCTCTGGTTTCTATTAGAGGTTTCATCTCCAAAACAATGATATCGGGCATCTAGCCATGACAGATATTCAACAGTATATGCTTAAGCACTTCTTAGAAATTTCATTAGAAGAGGAGACAATGTTTGTTTTGGCAACACAGGACTTTGTTTCTAGTAAAGGTTTCAGTAATCTATAAATGGCAGAAGATCAGATGTTTGCTTTCAAATTTTGTGTAAATTGTACTCATAGAGATGGCAGTATCAGTTTGGATTGCACAGACATTAGATTCTAACTCTAATTTCATTTCAGAAAAACACATGTATCTAGCAGTACCACAGACAATAGTATGTCCTAGATTTTAAGGTACTATTTTTCATTGCATAGAAGGAATAAAGTGTTTGTGTTCTGTGGGTGCATAGCTTTCTTAGTGTATCAATTAATAGAGCTTTACACGTTCAGAACACAGATTTCTTGTATCGAGCAGCAGTGGTAAGTTCAGTTGCTATTGTTTTATTACATACAATGGCTTACAGATGGCAGATATTCACAATTTTGAGTTTATGCTATTATTAGAATTTGTATAAATTATAATTTATGAGTATTTTTGAAGATGGCTAACCTGCTAAAACATTTGAATAATTGATGCATAATAATGCTATATTCATTGGTGACATCACATTGCTTCAGTGTAACATCAGAATCTGTTTCACATAAGTGATAGTAGTTCTGAAGGTACTGATTATGTTTTCATTGGCAAAAGAGCAAATCCAAGTGGATATAACTAATTATAATAAAATTTAAATTCTCCCCTTATCATAACATGACCGTACCAAAATGTTTCTTGTATCTAAAATCAAATTTTTATAAAAAATTAGCCCTCATTATGTCATAAATGCCATCCATTTTTCTTTGATGGCAAAGAAAAATATTTCTTGTTGCTACCACTGCAATAGCTATTTGTATCTAACTCAAAATGAACATTAAATTACTTCGTCAATCAGTCCTAATCCTTTTGACAGCTTTAGAATAGCCATATTCTTTACTCATCAATAGAAATCAGATTTGTATGCATTAAAAGTATCTAAAATATGCAAGCATTTATGCTATCAAAATCTTTAAAATATGCTCTATAATTTAGAAAATATGCACTAAAGTTGTGTTGAACTTATACATTTTGGAACTTAAATGTACATCCTTCCTTAGACATCCAGGTCAATGTAATTGATTTGCAGTATACAATGATCGTTTTCTCCAAATGCTCAGATGTAAATTTAAGACAATTATTGGTTAACTCAAGTTTGAATGCTGAGATAAATCTTTGCATGCCTACGGATCTGGGCAAAATTTGAAAGCCCATAGTAACTCTTGGGAAATTTCTTGAGGAAGCACTATATTTTCAGATATATATCCAAGAATACAAAACTTTTAATATCAATATTTCTCTCTAAAAGATTGCACAATTTACCACAAATGTTCCTGCATACTTTTAAGGAGCATTCTCAAGTTAACTCTAAACCTCACTGAGAACTGATTAAGACAAGCCATATATATGAACTGGGGTATCATAATACAATGGCAAAATTTCAGGAATGGATTCCTCATATAAAAAGAAAAATAGGTCATAATAACATGGGTCCAAAAATGCATAATTACGGCTTTATTCAATCTCTTTTGTTACAGAGAGAATATTACAGAAAGAAGAAAACAAGGTTATGTCAGCATGGGTCCATATATGCATAATTACAACTTCACTCCACCTTTTATGTTAAAGAGCTCGCTGTACATCTGTAATGACTGAACTATTCTGATCTTGTCTCACAGGAAATGTTCAAAATGATCTCTTGATTGAATATAGGCCTCTTGTCTTCATCTCATTGAGTTAAGCACATGAGCAAAAAGTCTGGTGTAGAGTGTATTGTCTGACAGGATGTCACATTGCATGCATGGAGAGTTGCCTCATCAGCAAGTTGAGTTGAATACAAGGGAGACCCACAGGTAAAAATCCATGGGGTTTAAGTCAGGAGAGCGTGGTGGCCAAGTAACCCCCACCTCTACCTATCCAGGAAAATGTATTCTGGTGCCTAATGGCAAAGAGACTTCAAAGTGCGGGAGCATGATAGTGTATGAGGTACATTTATTGATGGGATGCAAGTGGCATGTCTTCCAAGTACTCATGCAATTTAGTTCGCAAAAACTGTGTATAGTGTTGTTCATTAAGCCTCCCGGGAAGCACATAGGGTCCCAACAAGCACTCGTCAACAATACCTGCCCAGGTGTTAGTGGAGAACCTTTGTTGATGAGCAGATTTGATGATTGCATGGGGATTTGTGTCCATCCATATGTGTTGGTTATGGAAATTTTGAATTCAGTCCCTTGTAAATTCTGCCTCATCTGTAAACAATATAACTGCAGTGAAATGAGGCGTCATACTGCACTGTAAAAGAAACCAACTGCAAAATGTTAAGCTTGCAAGATCATGCACAGGAGATGCGTATTGTACACGCTGCAGATGATATGGATACAGCTGAATTTCTCTTTAACAGTTTCCATATCGTCAAGTGGGGCATATTTCTCTTTAACCATAAATGCCTAATATTGATTCCAGGCCTTGTATCCACAGCTTTGAGTACAGTTTCCTCCTCCTCAGGGGTTGGATTTCTTGGCCATCCTCCTTTGCCTGGTGGATGTGCGAAACTCCATGTTAACAAAGGCAGCGATGGATTCCTTCAACTGTCTTTAGGTTCGACAGCCTGTACATTGGGTAGCATTCCTGATACAAGCGATGCACCTCCAATGCACTACCATTTGCTAAACCATACATGTAATGCATGCCCGCAAGCTCTTCATTAGTGTACATTATCACTTCTGAGGAGTGTTCCAGCTGTTGTTACTGACAGATAGCCAACCCTGCAACACAAAAGGGTTAAAGATATAATTATGCATTTTAGGACCCATGTAGTTATCACCTTTTTTTTTTTTCTCTGTGTGAGGAATCCATTCCTAAAATGTTGCCATTGAGTTTTGAGACATTGTGTGTGTGTGTGCGCGCGCGCGCGTGTGCATGCGAGCGAGCGAGCGAGCGAGCCAAATCCCTTTGCAAATACTCATTGTTAAAATATTTTTACAATGTTGAACTGAAAAAGCATCAGCTGGATTGAGCATACTAACAAATTTTTTAACAGCATTGAAGTTATCTGAATAAGAACAGAGCAGCTTCAATCCACATACCCCAATCGGTAAACATTGGCTTTGGAGCTAATAGGAGGTCTGAAAAATTGTCTTTTTAAACACTAACTCTGGATGGGACTTTCAGAAATATTCCCTTGGTGCTGGATATTGAACTGTTCATTTCGGGAAAACTTTCCCTATTGGCTTCTGCTACACTGTGAAGTGCATGCACAATAACGTGATTGAGTTGGAGAAAAAATACTTTTAATGCTGAAGTGACTTTTAATATGTAAGTTGCAGCATCTGAAAGTACAAACCCGAAATATGTGTTCACACCTCTGGCCAAAGTAATTCCAGAGTGTCATTCTTGAAGCAAGCAATAGTAGAGTGATTTTATTTTTTCTAAAACCTTACAAGCAATCTAGTATGACTTTGACTCATCTTCACATACTTTCTGTGCAAGAAAATTTGCTGTATGTTGGCCAAAGGCATCTGTAGTTTCCTCTTACTACGCCATACACGAGAGAATCCTTTAAATGATCCTAAATTTTAAAATTTCTGTGCAGTAACAGCTTTCTTGATAATTTTTACTAATGGTAGATTTGTCAGAAATAGTGTAACTGAAACAATATTTTCCCAAGAAACTGCTTATTTGTGGTTACTGAGTGAATTCCGTGGTATGTTTGTGGATATAAGAGCTTCACATAAATCTCTGCAAAATTCATTCTCGTAAAGTTAAAGGGACTTGTGTCACTAGTGTTTCTTTGGACGTATTTTTGTCTGTCTGCAATGTGCTGGTTGGCCAATATGTGGTTAGAATTTTTTTTATAAACTGCAACTTGTTTATTGCATACAACACAGTTAATAAGTTTATTGTCTGTAGTGAAATCTGACTGCACATTCTATAAACCAGTTAGATAACTTTTCTTTTGGCATTATAACAGAACATTAATCTCATGGAACACTGATTAGCATCAGATCAACTGGCCATGTTTGAGCTGAATAGTGATGTAATATAGAGAAAATGGAATGAGGAATTCTGGAGTAACATCAAGTGATTTTGTTGCTACAGCAATAGAAGATGCTCCTTATGGGTATCTCTATAGTAAGGAATATATCTTGTCACTAATGAGTTTAAATATTAATTTTAAAATTTAAAAATGCATATATTTTATGCTAGATGCATGGGAAAATGATGAAATATGCACTATAAAACTTCATACAAGCACAAAAGAATGTGAAACATATTGCTAAACTTAATTCCATATCAAAAGAAAAAAACTAAATGTGCATTTGCATACAAATCTCATGTCTACTCATCAATCTTACCTTTGTGTAAACAAGGAAGAAGGGAAAGCTATTGGCAGGAAGACTTGAATGATGATTTTGGGTTGGGTGGATGAAACTGTTTTGCTAGATTTTACATGCACCTGAAAATGTTGAACACAAAATATTGAAAGGATGGTCAGAAGATATTTTATCCTCCAGATGTTTTTATGAGCTTTTTAATATCAGCTTCATAACAATCAGTTTATTTTTGAATCACTAAAAACATTTATCTTTTGTAAATTTTCAGTATTTTGCATGCCTGCCAGCCATTGTTTAATGATACTCCATAATAAGCACCGGAAAACTTATTGGTGATCCATATATTTTCATTCTTCTTGAACCCTGGCAACTAATGTTTTCTATTGAGTAGTCAGGGTTGTGTTGAAGAACTGAAACATTTTCAGTATTTTGCATGCCTGCCAGCCATTGTTTAATGATACTCCATAATTAGCTCAGGAAAACTTATTGGTGATCCATATATTTCCATTCTTCTTGAACCCTGGCAACTAATGTTCTCTATTGAGTAGTTGGGGTTGTGTGAAGAACTCTGACCTGTAGTTAGGCCCACATGTACTGAATGACATTCGAATCAGCTGAATTTCTCAGCCAGTCAGCCTAAACAATGTTGGCATTTGCTTCATCATGCTTCACAATACTCCTTGACTGTTAGGGAAAGTGGTGTGATTAAACATAGCTTTCTTGAAAATTAAATTTTTTGTTAATTCTCATTTGGCAGTTTGATTTTTTGAGACAATGTGCAAGTCTGTTTACCCATTCAATGGCGAGAATGTTTAGAAAGATTTTGGCAGGATTGCTGGAAGGAAATGATTTTTTTCTGCTTAGTTTATGGTTGTTCTTGAGGCTTCTTTCTATAAAAAGAGAATGTTTGTTGCATTCTTCCATTCAGGCTAGCAGTTGAACTTTCCTATTGTAGAATTTTAATACAATCTTGAATATAACATTAAGTTTCGTATCAGAACTAATACAATGAAGCGACTATTATGTTCTTAATTATCTAGTGAGTCAATTTGATATTGAAATTTTTCTGAGAGCACATCTTAATGTATTCCTTTTATGTGCTGCTACTCCAGTCGGTTTATCTGACAAAGTATCTTCTGTTATGGCTCCAACTCTCTATGGTCATGATAATTATAAGAGAAATCCACAACAGTTCTTATGTCAGCAACTTAATTATTACATACTTCTTTAATCATCTACTTAGATATTTTGGTTCGTCTCTCACTTCTTTTTGAATGTGAGGTCATGCTCATTCTTATTTGCCCTATTTTTGTACAATGATTCATTCTGCTTTTTCTCATCCTTATTCATCCTATTTTCATACAGTGTTTCTTTCTGCTTTCAGATGTTAAATCAATTTGTTTGATGTGCTGTTCACACTAATGATCGGTATTTTTGAGCATAAATGTTTCTTTGGTAGGGTGCTGTTGCCTGTGAAGAAACAATAGATCCACCTTAAGATCTCTGGCATTTGTTCCAATCACTGGCAATACATAGGAACAATATTATGGAAAAGAGAATAGAAGGGTTTAAAAGAACTCTATGCAAGTGAGGAGTGTTGTAACCATATGGTTATGCTGTGATTCTGCAAATGAATATTATGGAAAAGAGAATAGAAGGGTTTAAAAGAACTATGCAAGTGAGGAGTGTTGTAACCATATGGTTATGCTGTGATTCTGCAAATGAACTCCACTGTAATTTTTCCTAATCACATACTCAGAATATCAATTTGCAATGGAAATTTTGTAAATGACTGACTTCTAAGCACAAGAAATACAGAAAAACCTATTCTTTGCTTTTATATATATATATATATATAAAAAAAAAAGAAAAAAACCTGGAAAATAGTCACTACTATCAAAAGGTAGTCAAAAGAGTGAATATTTTTGAGGGGGGGGGTTGAAATTTTTGGGAAAGAACATGGTTCCTGAGAGATTACAAGCAAATGCACCTCAGAAGACTTAATATAACACAAGTGACTGACACATTCTGTGAATGATGAATGGAAAAGGAATTTTTTTAATGTAGGAAGTTTTCTAGGCCTAAGTTTTAGGTACCTCTGGAATATTTGCCATATGAGAACTTTGAAAATCTGGAAATAACTTGTTAGGAATGGTTCTGGCAGGAATTGAATCCCCAACCTCTCGTACATGCGTACATGTCTTATCAACCTTGGCCACCTGTCGCAGCTTCTATAAATGTGATGAGCTCAGCACTGGTGATGTATTGTTGTGCGTTGTTTTCTGTGGAGAATATTTGGATTGAAAGTAGGAAGCAAAGTAAGCTGCATGCAAGAATTGCTCTAGGTAAAATATTCTGATTTGAGATTATAATAATATAATTGATAAGTAGGGCATATTACCTTCATTCATGTAAACTGGGAACATAACGAGTATTCTTTTAATGAAAAAATGGGTTCTAAGGGATGTTTCCCTTCCAACATTTGCTTCATGTGCCCATAATATTTGCCCCTGTTGCATCATTAAGCATTGAAAATTTTGTTCTCTAAACTGCTTTCTGTGATAATTCTGTTATAACAAATATATGAATGAGCAAGATGGCTGACTATTTCTCGAAGTTTGTATTTGAGACTGTTAATGATGAACTTCAATTTGATGCTTCTGAAAATAAAGTTCAGATAGCACATTTTCAATGGAAGATCAGGGTCTATTTCTGATGATCAAATAGAAAAGTTCCTGTTCTGCCATTTGAAGATATGCATTCAAACAATGGAAAATTATGGTATGCATATTATCAGTTATTTGAGGGGTGAAAATCATGCACACTTGCTTTCAGTAATCTCACTTACAGGGTTTAATATTGCATTGGTGCTGAAGGTGAATGAATATTTCTATCCTAAGCTGGTGTACAATCCATGATGTAAAAGAATGCAAAGAATGAAGTTTTATTTGAGAACTACATAAAAATACATATAGAAAAATGTCCCATTTTTGGTTGCACATCTAGCAGTACACATAATCTGCCCAGCAGCAGACTGTTATTTTATACCTGGTTTGTGTGTTTTATCTGCAATAATTTTGACCATGCTGAGCCAAATTCAATTTATGTTGTGGCTGCAAAGCACAGGAATTAAAGGTTTCAGTATATTAATTTATGGTGTTTTATCAACTCTAGATTTTTATTAACCACTTGTGATGTTTGGTTGCGCACCTCTAGTTTGACTTGGCATTGGGCATTCCTGGAGAAGTAGAATATAAGAAAGGACCAAGCTAAACAAAATCATCAGATATTCGTAGTTTGTGGTACAAATTATTTTTCATTCCAGTTTTGCAGATCACCGTGGTAAGAGTAGATCAATGGAAAGAGACTTTTGGTTGGACTGTGGAAAATGGTTGGATTTTATGAATAATTAATATAAATTTCAGTCATCTCCCACTGTTCAGCTATCAGTTAAGCTGCAAGTTTCTATTTGTGCTGTGCACTTGGAAATTATATTTCATTCTTTAGCAATATTAGGCTGTTAAGGATATATTCAATATGAGCAATGCTTAAACTGATTGTTTCCAGGAGATTGCTGAACAGCTGATATACTATGATCTTTCCTATTCATATTTTGCAGATCATAGAAGTTCAAAAGTTCAATAGAAACAAGCAATCTCCATCTGAAGGAATTTTGTACTATTTCCCATCAATCAGCAAGCAAAATATCTGCTCTTCAGCAATAATTCTAGATTTAAATAACCCATAAATAAGCTATATAATATGATTCTAGTTCTACCTTTTATTACTCCAAATTTGAGTGTGTGTTAGAGAGAGAGAGATTACTGATTTTATGTTATGTGCATGTGCAAAAGATGGCTTTGTAAACAAGTCTAACTGAACATTTGGTGATCAGTGGTCTGTTAGTATTTGTGTTCCTGCTTGCTTTTATATGCAGGTTTGTGGTTTTACATTAAGTCTATACAACTATAGTAAACCTTTTACTTTTCCATTTGATTTTTGGAAAATTTCCAGGTGTAGTAATTAAATTTTTGTATTTTGACTAATTGAAACGCTTACCTTGCAGCAGTCAAATGTCACAGCTTTGGTTCCAACATTGCTGCTCTTTAACGTTCTTGTGTATGTTCAAATAAAAGAATCTTATGTTGACATATTTTTTACAAGATTATTTTGAGTTAAGTTTTGGTTCTTAAGTAATAATAAATATGTGCTTACATATGTAAAAATCCTCAAAATATGTATTAAATATGTCATGTCTGAAATGCACCAGGTCTTAAAAATTGTTACAAATATAATTTTATTTTAGGAAAATTTTGACTTCAATTTGCACTTTTAATTATGTCGCATTAACTTTTGCTACAACCCTAGTAAATCAAGACATGGAATTATAATTTTCCTGAGATTTCTCCATATTTTCAGGAATTTGAGATTCTTTTGGCGATTAGAAAGTATGTTCTTATTTAGTGAAAATTATCTCTTGGACATGACACGTCAGTGGTGCAGGGTTGAACAGATGGATGTGTAATTATCGGTCTCTCACTTTCTCTACTGAGGATCTGGCTAACAGTAGATAAAACATGAAACTATAGCCTTTAACATGAAGGCTGCTGTATCAGTGTGCATTATAAGAAAATGTTCTTTTATAAACTACAAGCTACAACTTGACTATTTAGCCCATCATGTACAAATGAGGCAATTGTTACATGATGTGTGCATTGTAGAACTGTGACATAGGGTTTGAATTCTGTCTTCCCACAACCAAGTTGAATTCTGTCTTCCCACAACCAAGTTTACAATATACTGAACCAAAACATAGATGGGTTCATCCACAGCAATCCAGATAGAATAGCGTATCTATTCTCTAATGCACTCCACAGCTTCCATGTAACATACAAGTTATCTTTTAGGAATTGTAGAATTTGCAAGGAACTCAACCATCTCACTTCTCCTGAAAAGCATGGTATTTTGGCTCCTAGAGCAAGTTTGTTGTGATCATGGCTTCATGTGCCTTTAATAAACTCATTTTTAAAGAATTTATATGCATCTGCATTGGTTTATTTTTGTTCTGAAGTGCACTTTAAATGTGCCATTGTGATTTAATATACAGCACACACTTGACACATTTTTCCATTGTTGGTTAAAGCGTCATCCATTAATATACAGAATAATTTCATAGCTAAAGAACTTGTTGCTGGAATTATCATGGTAGAACAATGCAACTTCATTATTCACTTAAGACAGTAGCTACAAAACTGAACTAGTGTCAAATATGAGTGCAGTATATATATGGATGCATCATAGCAAAGAAAATATTAATGTGCCATAGCAATGAAATATTAATGTGAATAATGAGATAAAAGTTAATTATACCTGCATCACTTACAGAAAACATCCTAGATATGCAGTTAGTTGTTTTCTTCTCTTCATGGCTGGTGTCGACACTTTGCTCAGTGAATGTTCACATGAATAGTGGAATAAAAGATAATTATTCCTGCTCCACTTAGAGAAAACTTCCTAAATATGCAGTTATATGTATTCTCGTCATGGCTGGTGTCAACACTTGGAGCAGTGTCTTCATTGTAAACACTAGTGAATATAAATCAGTGGTAATTTTAAGATGCCTTCAGGCAATAATCACATGCCCATTATGTAGCAAGACATGATCATCAGTTAGGTTTTTCTAGGGTTAAAAAGGAAGCAAAAGATAAAGCTTGCAGAAAAAGAAAAATGCCATGGTATAACTGAATGATTGCCCATTGTGAAAGCTGAAATATATGTGCCCTTCCATATCAACAAATTGCAGTTTCAGATTTTGCAATTCAAAATAATACTTAAATAATTTCCTGTTATTCCAGTATTGACCAATAAAAGCAGTTTTAAATTCCCTATTATTGCAGCATTGATCAACTGAAGCACTCTTTTTAAGTGGCGTGTGCACTCGTGGAGTAAGTAAATTATGTTAGTGCTTTGCAGGCAAGCCTTATGTAGGAATTATGTAGGAGGCAGTTAGTCATTGCTACATAATATGAACTTATAGTTCAGTTATTACAATATTTGTTCCAGATTTTATTTATGTTTAAGATTAGCCTTCTTGCAGTCATAATTTTAACTTCCTGGACTACAAACTATAATTAGTGCTTAAGTACACGTGCTTGAGGATATAGTCTGAAAAAAATACTCAATTATAGGAAGGTTCTAATAAGTATATGAAACCAAGTTTGGGTATCATAATGCAATATATTATTATTGTTGACTTTCTAATAAAATAGGCATAATGTATATTATATTCTATTTATAAAATGTAATTTTATTGCCATTGGTATAAAGCATTCATATATGCACTTATTCAATATAATATATATTGTATTGTGCTATTGCATTTCTGGCAACTCACTGTAATAAATAAATGCAATATCTGGATGAATTAACAGAGCATAGGTACTTCTAAGAGCAAATTTTAAATTTATATCTCAAATTTAATTTCTTTCTGTTCTCTTGCTTGTCTGCCATTGACTAAAATAAACAAATCAGAATGATGACTGGCATTTCAAATGAGCTGTAACATAGCAGAATGTCACTGGTGCTATTATCAGCATGAACCACCAGCCCAGCAGTTAAACCTCGTTATGCCATTTTGGGCTACTTTACTAGCACTGCACGTGAGTAAACAAAAAGTGCTCTTGCATGAAGAGCATGAATTCTTCACTGTTCTATTATTCAGTGCATTTAATTTAATGGTATTAAGCATTAATATTAATTGTAGGTAAATGTATTATAAAAGACATTGGTATATTCAAAATAAGCAAAAATATGCTGTACTAAAATTAAACCTAATGAGGCTAGTACCCTACGTAGTCAACAGTTTTCCAACTGATACATACCAAAGAAAATGTATCACTCTGCTCAAATCTGTAAGATCCGTTTCATTTTTATTTCATTATAAGTTGAATACACAGTTTAGGAGAGCAGTGAATAGATTTATTCAAGTTATATTTTTGCATATTATCCTTAAATATGTCTTACTGATGTGTATAGTGCAGATCATTTTTTTTTATATGTTTTTAAAGTGACATTTTCTTCTTGAAAGAGGAATTTAACACTGATTATACAGATATATCATCTCTATTTTGAGTAAGGTAGGAGATGGGCAGATCCTGGGCATAACAAGTTTGTTGAAAGTAATTTTCAAGTTTGATTGAATTAAAAAAAAGGATCAACTTATGCCCTTTACAGTCATGATATGGAGAGAACCAATAGGTCATACAATGACCTGCTATTTCTGTATAGTACCGAAAAACCAAGGTCTATCTGAAAAGAAAAAATACTTTTACAAATATTCCTTCAGCTATTCATCCAGACCACAGTGAAAAATTGCCCACTCTAATCCTAAATCCTATTATGTTATGATTTGCCATCTGATAAAGAACTTAATTCTTTTAGTGGGCCATATACATCTAAAGAACCTGACTTCATTCCTGATATTGCTTCAATATCCTCACATGATATCTCAACCAGAATTTAATGACCTAAGAGATCTGGAGTTCTCATAGAACAAAGCAGAATTACTTGCATCTGGACTGTAACAATGGTACTTGTGCTCTTAAGTTTTGTAATCAGATGTGCTTGGATCAGTACTTTTCTGCAGTTGATATTTGTGATTAGACTTCTCATTATGTGTTAAAAGACTGGACATTCCACAGTCTTCAGAGAAGAAGAGTTATTGAAGTTTGATTTACAAATAAGATTTTGATTTGTCCATTGCACATCAAACAAACACACAAGACTTTAAATAAGATATAAACCAAGAAGTAAAGGCATTCAAATATCTCCTGGCTTATTTTCCACAAATCAGCCAAAGTGAAATCAAGGAAGGTATTTTCATTGGCTCTCAGATCCATGAACTCCTCAATGACTTTACATTTTAAAACCTTTTTAATCTGTACAATCTACCATATGGGGTGCTTTCATGAAGGTGGCAACACAATTTAAGTGCTTGTGGAACAACTTGTATCATACTAAGTATTGGGAGGGATGAGACTAAAAAGAAAGTATTACATGCTGCACACTCATTTGAACTTTACATAGAATAGAACAGCAGTGCAGTCAATGATGATTTTGGTGAATACTTAAGAGTAATTTTTTATAATAAGAGAAGATGGTTCATCACAAGAGATGTCCCAAAACGGAATACAAGCTGCTGACAAAGTGCTACTAAGCTAAGGCTAGCCCATTTAAAATATTATTGGTTTAATACATATTTTTCTAGTAAATCCTGAAGTAAAAACTTTAGGATTTTGAATATAATTTTTGTGTTTAGAAACTAATAGTGAAGATATGTAGATTTTATTTTGAAAGCGAAAGGATGTTCAAATTTGTGATCCAATGTTGTGTATGCCATTTAAATTCAGAAGGCATTAGAATCTAATGGATTCACCAGAACTGAAGCAGTGTGTTTATGAATGGTAGCCATATAATGATTTTGTTTCTACTCACTAGTGCAATTTATAACATTCTACATTTACAATTTATAACATTCTACATTTAGTTACTGCCAGCTAGTAAATAGCTGTGTAGGGCTTTTAAGTGCATGGCACAAGCAGTAATCTTGGATTAAGTAAAGGGAGTGGAAAAGTATATGTTTTGCTTTGATTTATTTCTTGAGTACTAAGGGAGATAGCAAAAGCCTGTTTGTGTGAAAGTAATATTGCTTGTATTAAAGGTGTTTAATTGAATATTTTATGACAAACATTTGCAGATAGTGTTAGTAAATGGATATTTTATGGCAATTAAATTTTGCAGATAGTGATTGTACAAAAGTTAGCAAGAGAGGGATAGCAAGGAATTACAACTGGGCACTGGAGAATGATGGGATTTTCTAATATTTGAAGGAAAATACTGTTTATTCCCCAAGTATCCATTTGTTACTGGCAACCTGAACTATTATCCGCTGTAGTGATGACTCCAGCCTTCTGCCAAATTTTTCTTATGGTGAGCATTTTTAAAAGTTTTTATACGGCACAGATATTTTCCATCCATGAAAATTTGTATTTTTAGCATTTTTCGTATGACTAGCTTTCTTGCTCAATAACTTCATGAGCTAGCAGTAAAATAAACATTTGCATTTTGTGCCTTTTATTGACAAAAGAAATACTAACTTGTTCTCAGACAAATAAAACCTATAAGAATGCATTGAATGTGTTCCTATGAACTCCACTTACATAACATTAGGACCTGTTTCTGGGGCAATTGTTCCTATATTCAGCTTTTGGCAGACTACTCACTTAGGTGGCTGGATCCCACGGCAGGTTTTGATAGTTCAAGTAGGAACCAGAATATTAATTGTTGTTGTAATTAATTGTTATTTAGTGCCTTATTGATTTGCAATTCTTCTAAGCAAATAAGTAACTTTCCAGGTTTTCTTAGCAAATAAAGAATTAATGATGGGCTATAGATACAGTTAATCTTAATGTAGAGGCCAAATTCACATCACTTACTTCTGCTTGTTTGTTCTTGGTATGGTTCTTACCTGAGAAAAATGTTAACATCTGTAGATTCCTCCGAACATTGTCTTGTACTTACTGAGGCATTTTAAATTGGGATAAATGTCTTGATTAATTATTTTGTATAGTACAAGCTCAGATTTGCCACAGTTTTCACATGTGTATTATGCTGCAGATCTATAATCTCCAATTGCAAATATGATGGCATTTCTACATTTTCAAAAAAATTGCTTATTTTATATTAATAATCCCATGTCTATTCCCTGTATATCATGAAATGTGTCTTCAAATTTGGAAAACAGGTTTTCCAGAAGGTTGGTATTTGATACGTGAAATGCAACATTTAAAACATACTTCAAAAGAGGAAGTAACATTAATCTGCATTCTGAAACGGTTGCATCCTTGTTTCATTTTGAACATAAAGGTGTTAGTGACACCCACCATGTTGATTATGGAGCGATCTTTCACTTGTAAAATAATGATAAGCTGATCCAGATGATGGCACAATGTGTTACGAAAGCAAAATCCCTGATCAATGATTCGTTGGATAACTGTAGAATAACAATAGCTTGTTTCCTTAAAAAAAAAACCATTGCATGAATATTAAAAACTGGTTATGGGAAATCCTCTGTTTTACTATCTTACTTGGCTAAAGTAAGATAATTCTGAATAATCTGACCCCTTATCTTGTAAGAATTCTTTAAAATGTCTGTGTCCTATAGAGTGAACTTTAATAAAATTTGCAGTTTTTACTACTATTGATATGACATTCCAATGTTGCAGAATTTGCACATTTAGCTTCTCTATATATGACAAGAGTGTATCATTAGTAATTCCAATTGCAGCTAAATGAGATTGTAATCTTCCAATGAAACCACTAATAAGATCAATGGGCTGGCCCTTAACTAGAGGTAATTTTCCAAAAGTTCAAATTATGCTGCTTCCACCCCCTTTTCCTGTTCCAATCAAAAAATGATCTGTGTAATTTTTCAACTGCATCGAATAACTGAGAGGCAACCCTCATTGACCATGAAGATTTGACATTTTAGTTTAAGTAATGTCTTCTAATATTAGATAAACATTATTATTATTATTTGTTACATTTATTTGTTTTGTAACTAATATCTTCAATGAACGATATTTGAATGATTTTTTCAGAACTATTATTGTGCTGCTGCCACATTGCTCATGCTATGTTCTTCCTAGACTTGTAAAATGGCAGGTAGTTTGTCACACAAGCAATGATTTTTGTTAATTGAAATGTAAATTGAAACTGCACGGTGAAGCCAATCATATAGTTGACATTATTGTATGATTTGGTATTTAGTAACAAATTATCTGGCAGTTTAATTTTAGCCTGGCTGATGATGAGAACGACATGTTCTCAAAACTGGTTTTAAATATTATGACAAGTGAAACATTAAGAGTGTGTAGTTCATGTATGATTTAGTAAAAAATTATCTGGCAGTTTAATTTTAGCCTGGCTGATGATGAGAATGAAATGTTCTCGAAACTGGTTTTAAATATTATGACATATGAAACATTAAGAGTGTGTAGTTCAACTAAATAATATAATAACATGAATCAAAAGGTTTTTATATCTACCTTGTTTGCTACATCTCCGCAAGTTTTAAGAATTTTTTCTACCTTTGATCCAACAAGTTTTAAGAATTTTTAATGCAATGTTAGTGTTATAAATCTTGAAAGTACAGCATTGGTGATTCTAGAAATGTCCATTTTTTTTGGCAAAAAGCATGAATTAGAAGAACTGACCACCATGATTGTTATTCAAATTCTATGATGAATGGAAAGGTTTACAGAAAAATTGGACTAGAACTGCAGGTAAGGATAAAGAAAAAAGAGATCATTTTGTAGAAATTATGGATGATCTCTTTAACATAGCTCATTCAGATGCTTTCTGACGGATGAAAGATTAAGAGGATAATTTCTTGGTGCTTCAGCACCAAAAAGGATGACCCAAGTTACGTAGTAGGTGTAAATCAAAAATTAAAACACAAGGAAGAAAGGGCACTGAAGTGCACTGCAATAAAAACTGCCAGGAATAAAAGGATTTATGAAGAAATGGAGCAACCTTTTGCAGTATGATACTGAGATCCTGGTAATAAATGGCACTTCTTTTCAACACATTAGAAAACAATTTAGAGAAGCAAGATACACAAAAATTCAGCACAAATTTAATCTAAGTGAGTGCCAAGAATTAGTGTTGCACGGGGATGGAAAGCTGCTACCAGCACTCACCACTGTTGAAAAGAGATAGACTGGAAATAATAAATTTTCAAGGCAAGGAGCAATTGTTGGGAGTTGCTGAAATTCCAACATCCCCAAGAAAAGAAGCCATGGCTTGGTTACCAAGCAGTATAGAAATGGGGTATAACTGACAATATTCAGGCACTTTGATATGAAAGCAAGTGACACAGATTGAGTAAATGATGCCTTTAGGAATCTAGAAAAATTGGTTAATCATGACCTAGCCATCATCAAATACTTACATATTTGAGCTAATGTTGAGAAGCTGTTTTGACACTGATGGGTCCAACTTCTAGTCAGACATGGTGTTTTTCATATTTAGATCTGGATGAAACTAGAACATAATGCTATACATACATGGTAGCAACGAAGTGCCATGATGCCTGCTCTAGCATTCTTGGATTTTTTGATCTTAGAAATTATTGTTGTAAATATTTTTTTTCTTATAAAAGTTTTATACATTACTAAAAATTCCTTCAATTTCTCATGCTTCAGGAATTTTTCTAATTTACTTTTTGCAAAATTTTATTGAGAAAGTTTTTAAACAATTGCTGGTTTTTTTTTTTGGTTGGGTGTCGACATAAATTTCTATAAGATGATGATATAAAGAAAAGGTAAGGGGAAGACTATACCACTTTTGTACATAATAAATCATTGCATATAATATGTTCTTACTTCCAAGTGTTTTGAGGGTCACCAAGCAGTTGCCAAATTGAGCTGAATGTACTCGTGGGTAATTAGAACAAGATTGAGGGTTGGGAGGTGGTGAACTTTTAGAGAGTTGAAAAATAATGGCCATATTGATGACCAATCATAGAGGGGACACTAATTTTCCCATGGTAAGTCATATCGTGTATACTGCCTCAGAAATCTTTTCTCCACATGCTGTATCTTTTAGGGGTAATAGATCCTGAAATTCCTCCAGAATATTAATCTCAACATTAATCCCTCTAATGAATACAGCTAACTGAGCAGTATCTGTAAGATTTGTACAGTCATTGATGAGTAAAGAACACCATATAAAGTTGTCTATTTTAATTTTTAATTCAATGTCGTAAGCTATTTCTGATATTCTGGAAGTTATTATTCCCCTCCCAAGGCTTTTTCAACTATTCTAGCTTGCAGGGGCAACATCCTATGCTAACATTGTGGTGTATAATTACATCCTCGGCTGCTGTTGCGTATAATTTAATAAATTCCCCTTTGTTAAATGAATTAGTCCCTTCTGCTATTAGTTTTCCAATTCTTTAAATTGCATGCAATACATTGTTGGGTACAATATTAGAACTAGTAGTAATTTTGCTCCAAAGACATTTTACCTTTAATTCTTAGAATCTTGTTTCACAGGCTGAACCGAGTAATACAGTTACTGTAGTTCTTTAAATGCCATCTGATAGTGTATTTTAAATATTATATATAGACATAAAACACAATTGGAAACATATTGCACAACATCCTTTGTTCTCAAGATTGGTATCAAGATATTGATTTTCCCTTTCTGGGCGGAATTTGTAATGGGACATGTTGACTGCCTGACGCTCGACTTTTGTTTTGGTACTGAAAGTTTTGTGGTTGTATAGCAGACAGCAGTAGCCAATGACATCTTAACTCTGCAAAGCCATGCCACTAAGGGAAACTGAATGGGAGTGAAAAAGTAGGGGAGTAATTTGTAGTGTCACATTTTGCCACAACTGCATTAATTTTGGTGTAAACACATCAGGAGGACTTATGATTGTGTATTTAGTAAGAATCATCTGAGCTCAGACTTTTTGATTTATTTAGGAGATTGTAAGATAAAAGAAATGCTTTACATAAATGTGAGTAATACTTTAAGGTTTTTTGGAATATTTCATGATGGATGAACTGTCTTGACAAAACCTATAAATCAACTGCAAATATGCGCTTCCTGACAAATATTTAGAAGTTGTTCTTTCACACTAGCTGTGTATAGATGAGGGACATTCATGGTTCTATGTTTTGAGAAGGATGGTAGCTCAATTTGAGATTCAGCCCAGAAGGCTGAGATATTTGGTTTGAATCCCAGTTACGATCAGAAATTTTCAAGTTGGTCCTGGTGGTGTAGTGGTTACCATACTTGCTTCCTAAACCCAAAATCGTGGCCAGGACCAATGGATTTTTTTGGGCGTAAAAATCCCAAGTATGACTTCCTTCGGAAGGGAAGTAAAGCCGTGGGTCCCTTGTCGCACATTTATGGCACAAAAAAGAACCTCAAGCCTGAAAGAGAGGCCTCTGAGCAAAATTAGTTGGCCATTCCATGCCCTGAGTTGAATGGGACGCTGATGACCTGAGACGTTAAAGAGCGTCCATAAATAAATTTAAAAAAAAAATTCAAGTGTGATTCATTTTCAAATATTGTATTACCTTAAAAGTAATCTCGGCTATTATAGGTTATTTTCAAGTCTCGTTCATTTCCAAATTTTGATCTGTACATTACTGCAAAATAGAATTTTCCCACTAGTGTAAATATGATTTTAAAATTACATACTGCTGGAAATACCCATACAAACTTGATTTTACTACAGCATTTTTAATTCCCAAAATCAAACTTCATGAACTATACTACTAGCTCTTAATATTTGCACTAATGAACAGCAAAAATTGTAACTCAGTGTAATTATTGCTTAGAAAAGCAGAGAAACATGCAAATTAACAATGAGGTTATTGGCATAATACACTGCTCAAAAAAATTAGAGGAACACATGTTTAAACCTAAGTTTCGTAATAAATATTGCCATAATTTAATTTTTGGCAGTTAATAATTATAGATCAAAGAATTAAAATTAATAGAATAGGTATTCTAACAAACTTTATTTTCACAGGATTATAAATACGAACAAATTATTGATACAGTAAACAAAGTAGAAATACAAGATTACATTGTTAGGTAATCAATGATCATGTGGTTATTTCAACACTCGGTAACTAGTGTGTCCTCCAAGAGCTGTGATGACTTTCATAACTCCTACGTAGCATGCTTCACACCAATCTGCTAATGGAGATTTTTAGGATTCCCATTGTTCAGTGAGTGAATTTGCAAGTTCTCCCAGGTTCTATGGCACAGCAATATGCTCGCAAACTAGTT
Source organism: Metallyticus violacea (assembly GCA_030762175.1). NCBI lineage: Eukaryota > Metazoa > Arthropoda > Insecta > Mantodea > Metallyticidae > Metallyticus > Metallyticus violacea. The sequence goes on along the minus strand of CM060846.1, from coordinate 23,304,274 downwards.
TTAACAACTTATCCCACAGATGTTTAGTGGAATTAAGGTCACGACTGCATACATGCAAGTCCATCATCAGAATTTGACATTCTTGCAGGATATTTTTGATATTTTGTTCTGTATGAAATTTAGCATTATCATTAATTAGAAGAAAATTGGGTCAATACCACAAGCATAGGGTACAACATGTTGAAGGATATCATTAATGTGAACATCAGCATTCATGCGCTGTTGGGCAACAACTAGCTCTGTCTGAGACTCATTTGTAATGCCAACCAAAACCATAATCGAACTGCCTCCGAATTTGTCATGTTCAATAATGGCGGCTAGAAAGAGACAATAACCACAATGTCCCCATACACATGTATGACCACTACAACCTTTCATATGAAATCTTGACTCATCTGTGAAGAGAACAGCCTTCCATTGGCACAGCTGCCATTTGAGATCATTCCGAGCAAATCTCAAGCTGGGATTCCTTGTGCAAATTTGTCAAATAAAGGGCTTGAATGGGGATTCTAGATCTCAACACTCCATTTCCAAGTCTGATTTCCCACAATGGAGACTAAGCGAATGGAATGGCCATCTTCAATCCAAGCTACTGCTTGCAGGACTGATGTTTCATTTAGATGTCTCATTGCTCTGTATTAGCCTCAGAGAACACTAAATAACACTTTCCTACCATAGAGTGCCGTTAAAACCTGTTTTCAAAAAGATGAATTAAAGAGCTATCAATTTGGTTTCAACAGTTCTTGAAACTTCACTATATTCAGTGAAAAACTAACAAATCCTTAAATATATTTATTCTAATTTTAAACCATATAACATCTGACTCAAAAATTACATTGTATCAATATGTATTTAGGGACTTTGATTTAAACATGTGTTCCTCATAATTTTTTCTAGCAGTGTATAATTTTAAGATTTCACGATTCCATTCTTTCCTGGCTGATTTAAACATGTGTTCCTCATAATTTTTTCTAGCAGTGTATAATTTTAAGATTTCACGATTCCATTCTTTCCTGGCTATGGAAGTGCAGGTGCATTATGCCCACATCAAGTAGGTATGAGGTAATTTGTATTTGAATATTTTCGTGATAAACTTCAGGATAATATGGGAGAAAAGTTCTGTAACTTGATGGAAAACAATTATTTTTTCACATAACTTTGTGCTGTAAACTACATGCATTTATGTGAAATTTGATATGTGGAATGTAAATTTTATTTTAGGTATGTATGCATTGAGGAGTAAGAGGGAAACCAATCTGAATTCTAGCAATGAACGCCATGTTGGTAATATTAGCAAAAAAAGTGCTCTGAACTTGCAGTGGTCTCATAAGTAACATACAACGTGGCACTTACACTTTGTGATTTGTGTGATGTGATTTTTAATTCGTGTTTGAATTTTGTAGGAAATAAATGCTGTTTGTATAACTTGGGACACCCACCATGACAGTTACTGTTTTTGCCCACTTTAAATGACACCAATGTTACATGCATCTTGTAATTTGACCTTTTTGTGTATATATATGATGGAAAATATATACAGTCTCTCATTTTACCTCTGTCCAGGAGAGTGGAATAATTTCCAGGACTGTTTGTCAGTTTTTCAGTTTGACATTGCATGGTATGTGGAGCAAACAGCGATGTGCTTTTGGAGCTTGATGGCTTATATAAACTGCAATTTACCATATTTTGACATTTCATGATTATTAGACCACAATATCTGTTCTTCATAGATGACCACACTTACATCGACATATTTAAGTGCTCTAAAATTACCATGCAGTTTCTGTAAATGAGATGTGTTGTGTGCATGGCATTTCTGTGCCATTTAATTTGCCAGTATTTGCATCATGGCAGAGGATTGAAGCCATTGTTTTTAAACATATAAATTTCAATTTGGATGATGCATGACCTTAAGATAGTTTTGCAATGTTGCCATATTGTGCTCCCTTGTTTTCTTGTGAAGTTAATCCCTGTATTGCAAATAAAATTTATGCCAAGAGAAAGTACTCTAGATTCACAGTAACAAATTTACGGGAAACAGAAAGTGATTTTCCTAACATGGCTGAAAACTGCATTATTTTAGCATAAATATCAGATAAATAAATTTAAATTGCTTGTTATGATTATACACGTATATTTTAAAGTGATTCAATCTGACTTACCAGTTCTGTTCATTGCATTACCTCAAATAGGCTACTATAAGCAGCTAATGTGCAAGTGAGAGGAAACTATAATAAGAGTGCAGATGTGCAAAGTGGCAATGCTTTCTCAGTTTTTTCCTAGTGTTGGCTATTGCTTATAATTCCCCCACTCATACTTGTTCTCTTTCAATAGACCTGTGTTTTGTATCTACTACCCGCAGTTACTGGTACATGCAGTGTGAGACACTTGCAAGAAATGTGAATGACTTATTTCATAGGTACATGCTGTTTGATTATTTCTCTACTTGGGTGCAAGTCTCATTTATGAAGCAATATTTTGTTGTTTAAGAAATATTTTTTGTTAAAAGTTTTGGAGATTATGTGGCAAGGAAAAGTTCAACTGAAAGAGGCAACAAGAAATTGACTGTTGGTGGAACTTTGGAGAATATTTGGATTTTTATGACAAGTGAAAGAAAAATCTCAGTTATTTTCCAAGGTTTAACTGTCGGAAAATTACCTCTATAGCAGTGGAGTTGAGAATTTCTATCTGGAAAGTGTAATTATAAATTATCATTCATTCCTTTCAGTGGTATTGTGAATATAATTAAAGGATCAATTAAATATATGAAATAATTATTGTCATTGCTTATACTATATCTGATTTTTCCTGCAGTGCAAAAAGAATGTTCTTGATGCATGAGTTTTTAATGGGATGGATTATTTGTCATTCATGTTTTGCACATTATAGAAGTTACGAAGTTCAGTAGGAAAAGCAAGCATTTGATGACATACATTTTGGAAAATGGTGAGATGATTTATTTTACAGGCTAAATTTCCTTCAAGCAGCAAGGAATGCAATTTTGGCTTCGATATTTTTGGATGAATAAATAAATCTAATTTTCAGTTGTGCATCTAGTTACACACAAACTCTGTCTGGTAGCAATGGGATTGTGCATTCACTATTTTGTCTTTTTCTATTATATAATCAAATCAAGGGAGTTGCAGATTACAGTAAGGCCCAAGCTAATCATAGTGATTCAGGGACGTCCATTTGTGGAGCAATATTTTGTCGTGCAAGGTTGTTGCTGGTTTTTTTTTTTTTTTAAATAATATTTTTTAATAGTTTCAGAGATTATGTGGTAAGAAAATGCTTAACAGAAAGAGGCAACAAGAAACTGACTGTTGGTAGAGCTTTGGGGAATAATTGGATTTTATGACAAATGAAGGAAAAATCTCAGTTATTCTCCATTGTTCAGCTGTCGGTCGAAAATTACATCTACTAGTGTATTTCAAAATTTCTGTCTGGAAAGTATAATTATAAATTATCATTCATTCCTTTCAGTGGTATTGTGATATTAATTAAAATATGAATTGATTACTATCATTGCTTGTACTATATCTGGTTTTTCATGGTTAATGCAAAAAGGATGTTCATAATGCACAGTTTTAATGGGATGATTTATTTGTCATTGAAATTTTGCATATTATAGAAATTAAAGAGTCCAGTAGGAACAGTAAGCATTGGATGACACATATTTTGGACAAAGATGACATTTTTTTTTTTTTTTACTGGCAAAATTTCCTTCAAGCAGCAATGAATGCATTTTTGACTTAGGAGACTATATTTTCTGATTAATAAATAAGAATTTTCAGTTTCTAATTTTCAGTTGGCATGAAGAAATACACAAACTCTGTCTGGTAGTAATGGGATTGTGCATTCGCTATTTTCTTTTTCTGTAATGTAATGAAGTCTGGGGATTTGCAGATTACGGTAAAGTTCTTGCTAATCAAAATAATTCAGAGACATCCATGTATGGAGCAATATTTTGTTGTACAACAAATAATTTTGTTAAAGCTTTGAGATTATTGTGACAAGAAAAGGCTGAAAAGAAAGAGGCAACAAGAAATTGACTGTTGTTGGAACATTATTTACCATGGTTCAGCTATCGGTGGAAAGCATCTGTCAAGAGTGGAATTCAGAATTTCTATCTGGACAGTGCGATTACCAATTATCATTTATTCCTTTCGGTGGTACTGGACTATTAAGTTAAGGATCACTTAAATACATACATTTAAGCTATATCTGATATTTCTAGGTCAATGCAGAAAAAAAAAATGCATGAGTTTGTAATATGATGATTTATTTGCCATTCATGATTGCAGAGCAAGTTCAGTAGGAACAGCAAGCCTTGGATGACATGGAGGTTGGACAATGATGAGTTGTGATTATGGACAACTACCTCACAACCGACTCTCCTTAATTTTTTCCATCAATAACCATACCTAATATCAACAGTATTTAATTTTTCTACCTGCTGTGTTCACTTCGAAGTGCTCTTAACTAGTGTGTAACGAATACTCCTACTCTTTATGGATTGTCATGCTTTTGCAAATAAGTTGAGTTCAACTGTGAAGGTGTTCTATAAGTTAAACAGTTGGATTTTTCTCGGCTAGTTTATTTTGGAATAAGTCAATATTTTATTTGTAGGATCTTTGAACCATTGCAAACTCTCAATATAATTTTCACCTCCCGACTAGGTGGCAGTGATAGATATTAATCATTTAATATTGCTTTAAAAAAGAGTATAAAATTAAATCTTTATAGCTTTAAAAGTGCAATTTAACAAATTTTGGAAAGCAGTAATAAACTCCCTACTGTAATTTAACAGACCTCTTCTGCATTGCAATAGATTTATATGAAAACACATGTAATGAAAATTCTGTAATGTGAATGACCAGTGTTGTAAATGAAGGCATTAGCCCATCAACCCCCAACTTGTGTTTCTTCCAAAAAATAATAAACCAATCAAATATATTACTTCAATCTACAGTATGTCAACAATAGTTTGTGTTCTTCTCTCCATGCACCCAGTAGCCCAAAATCACCTGGTCTATAAATAAATCGATGGGTGTTAATGTAATCAAAACGTACTGTAATAATGAACAAATATATTTCTTTTAATTTTGTGTGTTTTATGTTTAAATTTTTAAAGCAATTAAAAGATTTTCAGGTATTGCAATACCAAGCACCTTCTGAATTCAAACAAGTCCAGGGAATCTCATCCGTGTACTTTGCTATAAACAATTCCACCATGTTTAAACGACAGACATTTCCAGCATTCTTTTCAAGAGGGTGCAGTACCATTTACTGTAGTGCTTCATCACTAGTGGTTGCTGAACACTGATCAAATTTGATGCTAGATTATACATCATTCCATTTCACAAAAAAGAATTTACCTTGAATTTCAAACATATATCATAAAACCCATGTGTTAATTCTTGCAGTAATTTTGTATCCTGGAGAGGCAGTTCAAAAGTCTTGTTTTCTCGAACAGCTCCAGTAGCCCAGAAACCAAGTTTTTGAACATGGAGCAAAAGATCTCCGCTTGTTAAAAATGATCTAAATAAGAGTCATGAGAATGGGAATTATCAATGCAATGCAACATCTTCAGCACCAATGTGCTACCTAAAGCTAAGCTATTCCTGTTTTTGGCTTCAATTCCAATTTAATCTTTTCCACAATATTAGTCAAATTTGTAGCTCTACCCATTAGAACTGCATAGAGCTTGCAGCTTGTAACCAAATCAGATATTTTTCTGTCAAATAAATTGGTTAGGAGTGTTGTGGCCATAGTATTTTACAATCATCTCATCAATAGCAAGGGGATCTGAAAATAAATTGCTGGAAGGAAGTATTCAGCATAGATATAAGTGGCCTGACTTCAAATCCTTTATCTTGCTTCTGATCATTTGCAAGAGCATTGTTAAAATTAATAAAGCTTTTCACTTTTAGGTACTGAGTTAGAGACCTGGAATTTATTTATGTCTAGTCCCAAATCTGGCTCCTCTGGCCTGTAGTGCCCTTCAGAAGGAAGTCTTGGTATCCTGAAAGTAGAAATATGCCTAAGAATACTCTTGAGATCATCAGGATTGAGTGTATCACCACATTGGCCGAGACTGTTATGGTGCAGACTAGTGAGCAGGAGGTCTGGGGTTCGAAGCATGCCGGAACCGTCCTTCCTGGCTAAGATTTTTTCCAGGTTTTCATCAATCCTCATTAATGGCAAATGCTGGGGAGGTACCCTAAACTTAAGCCTGGAACATTTACTTCCTTATAAATCCTTTCCCAATGTATCATTCATTTCATATATCATCAAGTGTCCACTGCCTGTAGTGCTTCAGTAGTAAAAACAGGCATTAAACACTATTCTAAAAAGTATTGTTTTTTATGAGACAGCATGTGATACAGTTTCTTTAACAGTAAATTAATATGTATCATAATTTAGGATTTTCTCTTCAAGCTTAAATGGCATGCAATCGTTTCAAAATTCTTAAAAAATTTTTCCCCATTTTTCATTTGAAGCACGGTCATTTTCTGGAATTTTTGCCTACTTGGGTGCACTTTTTTTTTTATCTTGCTCCACCCCCCCCAGGTCTAGAGCTGGTTGTTCTTGGTCTTTTCAGATGCAGTGAAATGTACTTCAACTGGTCTTCAACATCGTTCACATATACTGTACCTGTTGCATCAATAGGTGCTTCATCTTCTTCTAGTCACATTAGGTGGATCAGGAGGTATTACCACATCAACTGTATCACAATCATCAATCTCATGTGCAAAGTTATTGTCACATACAGTATTCAGCACTTTTTCTAGTGTAATTCCTTTGAATACTACATCATAGTTATTACATGCCATATATCTGAATGTAATCTAAAAATAAAGAGGGGAAAAAAAATTACTAATAGACTTCAGTTATGTTTTCATTTTCTATTAGCTTAGTATTGAAAACTCCTGTAAAACATTAAGAAATTCAATAACTAAACAACAAATTTTAAAATAAGTTACTCTATTTAGAACCCCAGTTTACTTTTATTTCACACAAGAAAGCAAACAATACACATGGTAGATACTATTGCAGAAGCAGCAATGTCACTGGCCCTCATGCCGCATGGAGGTTTCCTTGTACTGACGTAAGGATAACACAAGCTCCCAGTGGTCTAAAATAGATTGCTTAACTCTCTGCTTATATTTTAGTATTAGAATTGTTTACAGTTGTGCTTTCTTTGTGTGATACAATAATAAGAACCTTAATCGACAAGTTTAACTGTATCACAGTAACTTGTTAGGGAAATGTAATAAGAAAAAAAAATAATTTTCTTTCCCAGCTGCTGCAGTCATTTGCACTATACCATTGTTATTAATAAATTGCACATTATTTTACTTTTTGAAAGATGATAATATGTTTAAAAAATTAAATGAAATTGTTAATGACATGTATTTAAAATTAGCTCTTCAGAATTCATTGGACTTGAGTGAAAAATATGTGTAGCAGTCTAGGCTTTAATGGGTTAATGCACATTGAGATAACACCTCAGAATTCACCATGTATACTGAAGCATGATAAATCACTGAATGCCAGTTCCTTTTTTAATTAAATCTGTTTTAAAGCATCGTTTCACTAATCACACTTGTCGGAACAATCTTCCATCTTCTTAACTAATGCAATCAAATTTTTTTCTAGATTTATACTGCTTTCTTTTAGACACCTGATGGTTATTAATGTTGAGCAAAATTGTGCCATTTTGAAAGCTAATATCTCTTATTACTTTATCCTTATAATAGTGTCAGAATGTCCAAATTACATTTGTCATGCAAATTCACAATAGGTTTTTTTTTTTCTTTCCAGTTTCTTGATTATTACCGTACATGATGTGTATTGGGCATTAGTTATGAAATTCATAAGATGAATTTTGGGAATGTCATGAATATTTTCAGGTCATGAAATTGGGAAACTTAAGAATTTTTATGTTGTAAGATTATTAACTAAGGGGTGTATTTTTTCTTTCCCTGCATCACTAAGCATTTTGGGTTATACCTACATAAGTAATCTGTGTGGTGATCTTATGATTGTTTTTCTTTTATATTGTAATAGTGGCACTTTCTGGGCTTTCCAGTGTGGTGCATTGGCTGCTAACTGCTAATTCCAAGAATGCTAGTGTTATATTTGGAAGCAATCAATACCATGATTTTTTTTCTTTTATCTAAACTAGCTTTGCAGTGTAATAATAAATTGTATGAAATTTAACTTCAGTTTGTGTAATCTGTTAATACAATGAACATTGCACAAATTGCAACACAAAATAAATATATGCAAACAAAAATAGTTTGAAGGAAAGAATATGAGAGGACATTATTAAGTGTCGTGAGTTAGTTTTGATTGGCTATGTAAAGGTAAGTCCTGAAAAAGTCTGTATAATGGTTTGTTCTAATCTGTAGACACTCTAAAATTTTCAGAAAGTACTGAATTAATTATAGGAGTGCAAGCAATTTTTGTTTATGAATATGCATCAGGGAATGCTAATGCTTATAAATCAATTTTTTATTATTTTATTTATTTATTTTTTTACCAAAATGCTGAGCTCTAGAGATCAGAAAGATAGCAGGTGTGCAAAATGACCTTTCGTGTAGTTCAATTTCAATATAATTAGATCACAGCAATTCCAAAAATCAAACCTGTTTTTCCACTGGTAGTTTTTTCTTCTCCAAATTTCAATGGAAATTTAAACTAAATCTATTTATATTACCTTTGTTATTTTCTTGTAAACTTTAATTTTTGAATGCATGGCAGCATAAATATTTCAAATTGAAAATTGGTTTACTGTGCCGGAATGTGCCACTTTAACTGTTTGCATAAAGCTGTAACCTAGTGGTTCCCAAACTGGAGGGTGGGAGATTTAAAGGAGGTTCCCATACTGGAGGATGAGAGATTTACAGGAGGGGCACAAACAACTCTTGAAGTAAGAAGAAACATTTGATCTGATTAATAGATTGGTATGCATATTAAAATTTGGCAAATTAAAGAGGTATTTTTTCCTTGGCTCACCAGTGGCAATGCTATAAGAAATGTTCCAAAAATGTGGAAACAAAACACAAGGATTCAAATGTGTATTCTGTTCTTAATGTTTTGATTGGAAATAATTTGTCTTGGAGAAATATATGAAAATTTGTTATACTATCAGTAGTCATGTTGATTGTCTGGTTCACCAAACTTGCCAAAGAAAAATCTCTTATTGGCTCTCTTGGGATCGGATTTGGTCGTGTTCCAGTTTTAAGGTCAGCAGCCAAATTTTAGGTTTTTTAAATCCCTTTTGAGCCAAATTGAATTTTGCGGTGTTCTCTGCAGGCTTTGAGGTGTTTCACATTATCGCAAATGAAGTTAAAAATGTTGCGTGGAACATCTTTTTAGAAATCAATGCCTTCAGAGTACCTTATAGGATCTTATGTTACATTAATGCGAAGTGTATTTTTGGTTTCAAAACTAATGCATCGAGATCAAATGTCAAGTTGCACTTTTTTTTTCTGATACTTAATGTGAAATACTCCCATTATCATGATGTTCTCTTGATAATCATCTAAGTGCGTTAAAACAATGAAATTTAATGTGTTAATAGCACAAGGATGCAGAATTTTGCAATGAATTATTGAAATGACTGATTTATGGGTTAAATGGGACAGACCAGACCTCTTTTCTCCTGTTTGCTCCTATGTCTGCTATTTGCTGTGCATGGAAAGCTAAAGTGGATCCTAATTAATTCGATTAGCAAAGTGTCACTGTGTAATTGCTCTCAATATATTGTCTGGTTAAGAATCATGCTTGTGTTCTTGGGAGTCTTGAAACATGCTTCTTCTGCCAGTTATTGTAAAATTCTTGTGTTTCTCAAGACATGAACCCTTAATTTTTCATGTCTATGACTTTAGCATGATCCACAGACAAGTGTCTAAGCTTGAGAACTCCACCAGAGAAACTGAATCTCATATTGAAAGAGGTTATCAGAGCAGTTAATTTCTTCAAGTAAAGTGCTCTAAATACCCATCTTTTAGAAGTCCTTTGTTGTGATTCATTGCAGCTAATACTGAAGTATGGTGGCTTTCAAAGGGAAATATGCTTAGCAAGCTATATAACCTGAAGCAAGAAGTGGAAATTTTAGTTCCGAGTATGAGCTTTATGATTAACTCTTAATGCTTGTTCTCTTCCAAGGTGACCTTGCAAACTTCTTTGAAATCTTGAAAAATTCTCACTGCAAACTAAAAGGTAAAAATCGCTCATGGTACAGTAAAGTCACTGGAAAGAGACCATTGTGGAAGCAACGACTGGATATTCTAAATACCCACTTGTTCATTTATTGAATTCAATGAGCTTCTAGAAAGGAAATAAATAATCAGTACACACATGATTGTGTTTCAAGATGAGTTCATGTTATTTTCCTGACATCTGCATGCAAATTAACTTCACCCTTCATAATGTGAATGTTCATCGAATGGAGATACAAGAGAATATAATTGAATTGAAGTGCAATTCCAGTGTCAAAGATCAGTTTCAAGTAATGGGACTGGAAGATTTCTGGGTCAATGTCCTTGTTTACCTAAAAGCTGAAAATGGGATTCTTAACACTGTCCATTATTAAAACCAAACAATGGGGTCATTTAAACGCGAAAAGTGAACTCAGGTGCTCCTTAACAAACTATTGATATTGTGTGTTATAGGTTTACCACAGGATTAATAAAATAATCCTAAGAGTGAACAAGGTCTGTTTTTCATTTGAATTTATATTATTTTATAAATTGTCAGCAACAGATTTTGAATTCAACTCACCATCATTGTATTAAACTGCATTAATATTCTCTTTTATTAAGATCAAATGTTTTATTGAATGCCCGTCCTTTATAAGGATAATTCTTGACTACTTGTAAGCTGGATCGAGAAAGGTTCGCGTGGTTGTAATGTTTCCTTCCCTATCCCAAACATCTTTTATTGTTGCCCATTACCGTTTTAGAGGGCCGCAGTGGCGTAGATACTTAATTTGGCCATTGTACGAAGTTTTCAAACTTCCTCGTCTAACTGGCTAGAGATTGTTTTCCTTCCTAAAGAATTTTTTAGGGTAGAATTGACTCTATATCTCATTCCCACCAAATACTCCTAAAGAATGATATTTTGTAAAAAAAAAAAAAAAAAATAACTAGAAAAGTGTGATCTGAAATGCATTGGGGTTAAGTTTTAAATACAATGATTTTTTTTCAGACAATATAGCTCGTCGCGATTTTTTTAATGGAGTTTAGCGCCCGTTTTAACTACTGAGGCCTCACAGGCGGTGACACTGATGATACATGAAATTAATTAATAAATTGGAGGATTTTTTTTAAAGGAAGGAAGCGTTCTAGGCCTAAGTTTGGGTACCTCCGGCATTTATCATTTATGAGGACTAAGGAAAATCCGGGAAAAATCTCTCAGGAAGGGAGTCCGCCCCTCAATGACCTCAACCAACAACATGGATCTCCATGTTGTGATTACTAGTTCCTTTATTTTTTATTTTTTTTTTTTTTTATTATTATTATTATAATTATTATTATTATTATTATTATTATTTCAACGCGCAATGGCTAATAAATATGTTATTTAATAGCGTTTTGAAATGCCTTTTAACGGTTTAAGCTACTGGGAAAAAGCAATTTTTTTCTAAAGCGCGTCAGTTTCTTTTTGGCCCTAACGTGCATCAGCCAAAATGTTGGAAAATGAAATTTGAAAACTATTTTTCTGTGAATAAATCTGAAATTCCATGAATGTGTGGGCGTCTGTTAAATAAGTCAATCAATTTGGTAGTCTTGTTTGCTGATCTGTGACTAAATATACTTGGAATTCTGCAGGGGCCATTAATTTAAATAATTTAGGCATTATCTTTAACGTATACAAATAAATCCAGTATGGTCAGTCAAGACAAGTTTTATTACGTTTACTTATATTTATTTTACTAGTTACTCAATTTGATAATTGTCATCTCGTAGAGATGGTTTCTACACATTTAAATAACAGAAGTACCCTCTATTAAAACAACAATAATAATCATCAATAGTGGCCTCTAATAATTATAAGAATAAGTTGTTCACGTGTTTGCTTTTACGTATTAGTTTCGCAGAATTTTGTTAGCGATATCAATCTTTTGGTATATGATATCACATGGTAATTGTCACATGCACCCTCATAAAGTTCATCTGGCAGGTAGTAGTATTCTCTTTTGCAAAATCGATGGTAGAATTTGTGGAATACAAAATAGTCTGAATTTATAATTGACTTTTATCCATTCTCTGTTGATTATTTCATCCGCCGAAAAAAAAAAAATCCCTATCATATTTACTCTCACTTTACCGTAATTCTTCCAGTAGACTGGTATACGTCTGATGGTGGCGATATTTAGTATCCTAGGTCCTCGAAGAGTCTGGCGATTACATATACAGACACGACGGGGAGTATTGTGATATACACATATGCCTTATTTTTTTTTAAAGAAATTTTCGTTCATTGTATCTAATTTCTACTTCTCTTTGTGTGGATTATTCCCAGATTATTTTCGAGCCACACAGAATTTTCAGTTTAAAAATTTTCATTACTTTTGTAGAACTTTTCGGGCGACCAGCCATGTTAATGGAGATACTTCTGCTGTATACTTTCGTCATTTTCTGTGTTAATACTTTAATTAGAGCCGCACTTACAATATTGAGAGTGGTAGGGCGAGTGTGTCGCCTTGTAGTATTATATTCTAATGTTTCACTGGACCCAATCTGTTGAAGACTATTTGTAACTCAAAATGTTTCTTTTTATTCTTTTGTAGTTTTGCCACGCGATTCCTTCTGTTTTTCTGATTATCATATTTCCGTTTTGTCAAGCTTCTTCCAAACATTCCTGCAGATGTATCACTCCCTGGAGGACTGATTTTCCTTTTGTAAATCAAAATTGCTTTTCCGGTATTGCTTTTTCTACCATGCGGCGTAAGAAATTTGTCAACACAATGAGAGCTGCACATCTCTGGGCTATGCCATGGCATGCGTTTGATTGAGTCGCATCTTTCTTCTACTATCCACTCGTACAACCCCCCTCAGGGGCCCAATTTTTTGGGTACGGGGCGTAGCGACCTCGAGGCACCCGAGCTGCTCCCATAGGTCCGCGCTCAGCGCGTTTGACTCCATTTTAGTTTGTCTCTTTTTACTTTTAACTTTTAAACCTCCCTGCTTTTAGCCTGAAGGATGCCCCCATGTTTGACACGGTTAAAATGTGACTGGATAATGGCGTGACCCCCATCACTGGGCCATCATGTGGGGCGAGAGCGTATCCCCTGGTAAAGGCCAGGCCCGGGGAGGGGCGATTACATGCGCTGTAAACTTCCTGCAGGCGATTGGGTCCCTTTGTCTATACCCAGGAAGGTGTGACCCTGAGGTTACTTGTTCCAGGCCAGGGCAACTAACCTAAGTCGGGGTGGCGCCCAGGAAGCAGCCTGCCACCGGAGACAGCTGTAATGGTGGAGGATGAATCCGCTATGGTGCACGATAATCATCATCCAAATACAAAGAGGAAGAGAGTGGACGTAAAAGAGGTTACTGAAGTCCCATTTCCTCGTTCCCTAATAATTAACCGAACATAGGAAGGTCAGTCTTTTAATCGTGTAAACCCTTTTATTATTCAAAAAGGATTGGACAGCATATCTGGCCCTGTGAAATCATGCACGCGTCAACGCAACGGTGCCTTATTAGTTGAGACGACCGGTATTTCTGAAACCAATGCCCTTCTTAAGGCAATTTTGCTCCACGGATACCCAATCCGATTTGAAGTGCATCGAACCCTTAATTCTTCCAGATGGATAATTACTACCTCTGTGCTGGACGGCACGTCCGATGAAGAAATTCAGGGCTGTTTGGCGGATCAAAATGTGACTTTCGTTTATCGTGTTCAAGCGAAAAGGGATGGCGAGGTACATCCAACAAGAACTTTATTCCTCACCTTGAATAGGGTTGAGATGCCGCAGGAGGTCCGGGCAGGATATGAGGTTATAATCGTCCGCCCTTATGTTCCTAGTCCTCTGCGATGCTTCCAGTGCCAGCGTTTCGGCCACACGCGGTTATCCTGCAAGAGCCCTAAATCGGTTTGTGCTACATATGCACAAGAGAGTCACGAGGGTGTATGTCCATCTGCTCCCCTTTGTGTGAACTGCCGTGGAAACCACCCTGCCACTTCCCGTGACTGCCCTCGCTATCGTGAGGAACGCAGCATCCAGGAAATCCGTGTGAAGGAGAAACTTTCCTTCGTAGAGGCCCGCAAACGATTTCAGTCCTGTCAACCTACGGTACCCAAGTCGGGTACTTATAGCTCTATTGCAGCCACTGCAATTTCACGGCGTGACTGTAGCACGCAAACTTGTGACTTAGTGTTCTCAAAAGCTGCTACAAGTTCTAATGTGTCTGCCTATGCAAAACGCCCTGTCAATGCCAAATCAGTTGTCTTTGCCGCTAGTCCCATCAAATTTAAGACAGTGTACACAAAGGCTGACTTTTTGAAATCTTCCACTACTGACGGGAAAACCAGACAGAAGAATCAAAGCCCCTCGCCTCCTCGGAGGTCGAGCTCCCAAGATGGCTCTGGGAGCAAGTCCGCTAGGCAGTTACCGTCACCGCCTCTCTCCATCTCAAACCGATTCTAAGTTTTTGAATCGGCTGATACCTCCCACCGAGGATGTTACGGAACAGGATGTGCCTGCTCCTGACAAACCACCAATCCCCACGCGCTTAAAGAATGGACGGGTGATTCGTCCTGGTCCGACCAAAAAGTAAGGTGGTCACTTTTTTATTTCTTTTATCTAATTTTAATAATGGCTATCCTTTCGTGGAATGTACGTGGGCTCCGCAGTCGGCGACCGGACTTGGAGTTGCTTTTAAGATCGACTGATGCTTCGCTTTTATGCCTCCAGGAGACCTCAGGATACATTCAATATTCGCGGATATTCTTCGGTAAGATTCGATCTTCCTCCCGAAGATTTTTTAGATCGCCACAATCTCACCTTGCTAAATACGGGCGAGGCCACTTTTCTTTCCGACAGTACTCACAGTTTTTCACATGCTGGATCTGTCCTTTTGTTCCGCCTCGCTTTCTGTACACTTTAACTGGCACGTTCTCTCTGATTTGCACTCCAGTGAACACTTCCCGTGTCACATTGGTATCCTGTCTTCCGAAGTACATTCTCAGCGTGCGCCAAAGTGGCTTTTAGACAAATCTGACTGGAATCTTTTTCGTTCTCTGGTAGTGTTCTCAGGGTGTGTTTTTCCTTCAGTAGACGCAATGATCGAACACCTAAACTCGGTCCTTGTTGCAGCCGCAAATCAGGCTATCCCCCGGTCGTCTTTCCACCCCAGACGCTTTCCGGTTCCCTGGTGGACCGACGAATGCCGGGATGTATTGCGTGCACGCAGAGGTGCCTTGCGAGCCTTTCGGCGCCACCCTACGTTGGAAAACATGATCCAATTCAAACAAATGCGTGCGAGATGCCGTAGAGTTATTAAGCATAGCAAGAAGGCGTCGTGGATTGCATTCGCCTCCTTTAATTGTTTTACGCCTTCATCTGTTGTTTGGAACAAAATACGCCGGGTTGACGGCAAACCTGGTTTTATGTCCATACCCGGTCTCAGAGTACCGCATTGTGTACTTACCGCTCCTAAGGATGTAGCTAATACCTTAGGAAAACATGAAACTGGAGCAAAATTTTTGGTTTGCTTCTTTCTAATTTCCATATTACTAGGAAGATAGTGTTTTTTATTTATCAAAATAGAATATATTGATATTGAAAATATAGAACTGTCATTACAGGCTATTGTATTTTTTTATAAATATTTTGACGCTCTTTCGCTGAAGTAGAAAGCTATTTTTGTTGTATCTGGAATATAAAGAAAATAAAAGATAAGATATTTTATATGCCTCGAAAATTAGTCATTTTATAACTCCGCCCATTATTCTCCTGCGTTTCGCGTTATTCGGGAGCAGGTTGAATCTAGAGGATTTTGCTTTGCCTCCGACAACCATGAGTGCTACAATGTCCCTTTTTCCCCTAGGGAATTGGAACACGCACTAATTGTATCTCGGCATTGCGCTCCAGGGCCGGATGGTATCCATGTTGCTATGCTGCAGCATTTATCAACCTAAGGCATGAATTTTTTACTCCAAATTTTTAACCGTGTTTGGTGTGATGGCACGTTTCCATGCGCTTGGCGGGTGGCCACAGTCGTTCCTATTCCTAAACCTGGGAAGGACCCACACCTTCCTTCCAGTTACCGCCCCATTTCCCTCACCAGTTGCGTATGCAAGGTGATGGAACGAATGATTAATGGGCGGCTTATGTGGTGGTTGGAGTCCAGGCACCTACTGACGAACGTCCAGTGCGGTTTTCGTCGTCATCGCTCTTCCATAGACCATCTTGTGTCTCTTTCCACCCACATCATGGACGGATTCGTGAGAGGGTGCCAAACTGTTGGCGTATTCTTTGATTTGGAGAAGGCTTACGATACTTGTTGAAGGGGCGGTATCCTACGTACGCTTTATGAATGGCGTATATGTGGTCGGACGTCTGTTTTTATTCTGGATTTTATGAAGGACCGGGTTTTTAATGTACGCGTAGGGTCAGTTTTATCTTCTCGTTATACTCAAGAGAACGGTGTACCGCAGGGCTCGGTACTCAGTTGCACACTGTTTGCCATCGCCATCAATTCCATAGCTGAGTGTTTACCGCCGGGAATCCAATCGTCGTTGTTTGTAGACGATTTTGCGATTTATCTTACCTCCAGGAGAACCTGTCTTTTGGAACGCCGCCTCCAATGCTGACTGGACCGCCTTTACCTTTGGAGTGTACGTCATGGATTCCGTTTCTCCGCAGAGAAAACCGTCTGTATGAACTTCTGGCGCCATCACCATCTCTACATCTTGGCCCTGAGGCTCTTGTTTTCGCGGACGAAGTTAGATTCCTGGGCTTAATCTTTGACAGAAAATTAAGCTGGTCTTCGCATATAGCACAGCTCAGAGGCCGGTGTGAACGTTCTCTGTGTATTTTACGCGTTTTAAGTGGCACTTCCTGGGGAGCCGACCGGACTGTTCTTTTACGTTTTTATCGATCTCTAATCCGGTCCAAACTGGATTATGGCTGTATAGTATATGGCTCAGCGCGACCTTTCGTTCTTCGTCGTCTTAACCCCATTCACCACCGGGGTATCCGTGTCGCATTTGGTGCATTCCCCACCAGTCCTGTGTCCAGTTTATGTGCGGAGTCTGGGGAACCTCCGTTGTTTTATCGAAGGGATCTTTTACTTTCTGCGTATGGTTGTCGACTGGCTACGCAACCTCGTCATCCCGCGAATTAATGTGTCTCTCGCCCCATGTTATTCTGCTCGGTCTTTTACTCCTAAGCCCGCTGGCTTTCGTTTCCGGGAGCTGTTAAGGACGATGGACCTGGACTTACCTGCTTTTTTCTTGGCCGGGGAAACCTCTCCCCCTTGGCTCTTAGCAGAGGCCACCGTCCATCTTGGGCTTACGGCCTGTCCTACGTCCTTGACCGCAGCACCATTTATTCTTAGTCATTTTAACGAGATTGTCTCTTACTTTGCTGGGTGTAATTTTATATATACCGACGGTTTTAAATCCGACACAGGTGTAGGATGTGCCTTTGTTTTTAATGGAGCTAGTTTTACATATGGTCTTAACGTTGCGACATCTATTTTTATGGCGGAGCTTTATGCTATATATCGGGCTATTTTATTTATTTCTGACCACGGGCTGGGGAACAGTGTCATTTGTTCCGATTCTCTGAGTGCCCTTTTATCTTTTAAACGCCTGTACACCTACCATCCTCTTGTGCAGAAAGTCCAGGATGCAGTGTCTACGCTTCTGGCCGCTGGCGTCAGAGTGACTCTGCGTGGGTACCTGGACACGTGGGACTCCCGGGTAATGAGGCCGCGGATGTCGCAGCTAAATCCGCCATTTTAGACCCTGTTGAGTACGAGCAACGCTTTTATATAGGGGATTTTAAACATTGTATACGTCGAGGAATTCTCTCGCGCTGGCGCGATGAGTAGGATATCATTCCCCACAATAAGCTTCGAGAAATCAAATCCACCCCTTTTCATTGGTCGACTTCTTCTCGCGCAGTCCGTCGCGAAGAAGTAATTTTAACTTGTCTTAGAATAGGGCACTGCCGTTTAAGTCACCGTCACCTCTTTAATGGTCAACCAGCTCCAGATTGCCCACGATGTGACCACCCCTTTACAGTGCGTCACATTTTACTCAAATGCCCTCATCTGGCAACTTTTAGACTTTCCCTGGGTCTGCCCTCCTCTATTGAGGAGCTACTTGCAGATGATGTGGTTGCTGTGGAACGAGTGCTCCGTTTTATCCGTGTTTGTGAATTTTGGAGCAAGGTGTAAATTTTTATGGTTTTACTCATGACGGCAATTTTCGAATATTTTAAGACTTTTGGCTTTTTGTTGACAATTTTATCCTTGTTGTTTGTTTTAAGGGGTTTCATTGTTATATTTTTAGGCCATTATAACACTTAATATCTGAGCTCTTGCAGCTGCGTTTTGGTCTGGTTTGTTAATGAGAATTTAACCCCAGTTATTTATAGCGGGTTTTATATTATTACACAAAGTGCTACTGTTGCGCAGATTTTGGTGTGTCTGGGCGCTAATGACCTTGTAGTTTTGCGCCCTTTAAGCAATAATCATCATCATCATCCCTCGTACAAAATTTCGAGTGTTGCGATGAACCAATCTTGTTTTCCTTTCTTGTCTGGTTCCGGGGCTATTACAGAGATTGATAATGGTGTTCACTGTTCTTGCAGTTATGTAAGTATTCTCTGTTCCGTTTATCTTCCATTGCTGTACGCTAGGTCGATCATTCTGCTGTACATTTACAATATGTTGGTTTATATAAGAATAAATGCACACTTCAGTGTAAGAATCAAGGTACATACGAAGTGGTACCCAGAACATTCGGGACTGGTGCTACCATCTGGTCAAAAACTTACTTTAAGACTAATGACCGCCATACCCTCGAGGTAGTACCCTTCCACACGTATATACCGGTCCCAGCGATTCTTCCATTTTCCAAGTGCATCTTGGAAGTCATGTTCTTTGAGGATGTTTAGCACAGACAGCGTTTCTCGAATCCTCTCAATTGTGTCGAACCGACGTCCTTTCAACTTGATTTTCAGTTTGGGGATAGAGTGAAGTCGCAGGGTGCCAAACCAGTAGAGTACTGTGGATGGGGACAACCGAAATGTTTTTCGTCAAAAAGCTCATAGTGAACAAGGAATTGTGATAGGGCGCATTATTCGTAATGCAACAGCAGTTCCCTTGTCGCCAACGTTCGGACCGTCGCAAAACGTCACAGTAGTACGTATAATTCACTGTTTGATTTGGTGGGACGAATTCTTTGTGCACAATCCCCTTTGGTATCAAAGAAAACGAGGAGCATGCTCTTGACTTTGCTCTTCACTTGTCTCGCTTTTTTGATCTTGGTAAGTTTCGGCTGTTCCTCTGTGAGGATTGTTTTGTTTCAGGGTCATAAGCGTATATTCCAGCTCTCGTTGCCGTTGATGACCCTGAACAAGAAGGTTCGGTCATTGGATACGGCCTGATGAAGTTCCGTCAAACTTAAACACACTGCGTCTTCTGATCAGCAGTCAGGATCCTTGGCACAAATTTTCGGCGACACGATGCATGCCGAATTCATCAGTTACAAATTCGTTAGCATATCCCATAACGAACTCCCACTTCATGACCAAGGTCTTCAATGGTTCGACCTTGATCCTCACGAACGAGGTGTTGAACTTTGACAACAATGTAAGGCGTTGTGCAGCTGACGGGTCTACCGGTGTGAGCATCGTCTACAATAGCTGTACAGCCGGCCCTGGACCAAGCATGCCACTTAAACACACGTGTACGACTCATGCTTTGTCTCCCAAATACTTGTTGAATCATTGCGAGGGTCTCCGTGGCATTTCCCCCAAGATTTGCACAGAATTTGATGCACACTCTCTGTTCTAATCTTGGATCCATCGTAAAATTGCCACACACTACACAAAGAGTATCATGAAGAGTTCTATAGAATCTCAACACATCTCAGCTACATGAAAGGTTAAACACTCACTCATCAGACGTGTAATATTGCCACCTAGCGGCACGAAACTTTACTACAACTACTATCGAGATGGCAGCACCAGTCCCGAATATTCTGGATACCACCTCGTACTTGTAAATCATTAATACAAACAGAATAGATGTCCCTGCTCACAAAGTGCAAAAAAAAAAAAAAAAAACGTATAAAATTATAGAGGCAACACTTTTCCATTCAAAACGATTTAATTTAAGCACCACGACTTTCAGAAATAGGCTAAACAGGTGACTCATACAATGTTCTTTCTACAGTTATTTGAAGAGGAAAACATACAGTGTGTAACAAGCTCTGGTTCAGATGTTGTGTCTTTCATGTTTTTCTTTTAAGATGTATTGACTTTGACATGGATGGTCATTATTAAAATTATGATAGAAGTCGCAATCTTTCGACCTGCAGTATGAAATAGTGTTTTGTACCGTAACACGAGAGCATATATTTTTTTTTTTTTTGTGTAGGTGAACCGTTTAAAAACAACATCAAAAACTAGAAAGATTATTTTGTTGTATCTGAAATATAAAGAAAATAAAAGATAAGATATTTTATATGCCTCGAAAATTAGTCATTTTATAACACCGTCAAAATATTTAAAAAAAAAAAAAAATACAATAGTCTGCAATGACAGGTCTATATTCAATATCAATATATACAATTTTGATAAATAAAAAACACTATCTTCCTAGTAATATGGAAATTAGAACGAAGCAAACCAAAAATTTTGCTCCAGTTTCATGTTTTGCAGATTTATCTCAAACGTAAACAACTAAGATATTGACGAACAATGCTCATGCATTCTATTCATATTTCTTGATAGGTATAAATATAGCTGAGGACAAAAGGCTAGAATTCTATTGAATGCACTATACCTATTGTAGAAAGCTAACCCAAAATATAGAATGTAAATTAAAAATAAATCTCAAAACTACATTAGAAATGAAAAAAAAATGATGTTATTTAAGAGCAGGAACTCATGTTAGGGATGTTATAAATACGAAATTTTCAACGTTTGCTTATTGAATTAAGTGAATATTTGTAATAATTTATTCTTAACAGATGGTTCCAGAAAGAACGTAGCAGTTGTGTTAAAGGTAACAAATGTATTGATGTACATCAACTGATTAGAGTGTTTCATCCTTAGCTGTATTTTTAAAGGTCGAGATAACTATCAGGTAAACTAGCAGAAATATCAAACACTTCTACCATTGCATATTCATAAGCATTTCATTATTATGAATCGAAAAGTCAAAAAAGTTTAGTACTTAGGAGAATTTTTAAGTGTTTGCACTACATCTGTACCGAATTGAGAGCTTTTGACAGGAATGTTGCAATAGAAATAGCAATAGTTTCCTTGTTACCTAATTTATTTTGTATGCTTAACTTAAACGTTTCCATTCACATAATTTTTTTGGCAGTGCTTTATTGATACACATAGCTTTGTCTACAAGATTTTACACGGCCAGTACAAGAGTCTAGTTTTGTACGTAAAAAGTTGTTTCATCAATTTCACAAGTGTGCTGCCAAATATCAGCTTACTGAGATGAGGTTAAAGTTAGTGAAAGAAGAAAGAGTAGGTTTACGTCTTGCATTAACATGGGAACATGGTAAATTTCTGTGCACCACACTGTACATAAGACACTGCAAAGAAGGTAACAGGTACTACTTTTCATTCCCCACCCCCGCGACCCGAACCAGTCCGAAGGTGGGGGTGAAAGGATTGCCATTCGGAGACCGTGAGAAGCAGTGGGGATCGCTCTGCTCACCGAATAACTCTCTAAGGTCTATAGTTTACATTTTCAAGAAAGCGATTTCAGTATAACACAAAAATAAAACGATATTACCAAATAAAATGCAAGCAGTATTCCAGGACTATCCAAGTCGATAGAAATGCTTGAGTTGCCCAGAAAATGTCTATGTTCTACACCTAATACGTCACAGTAAAAAATGTAGATATTAAAATAGACAATGTTTATTTTATTTTCAGAACAAGCAGTAACCGTGGAACTTTCCTCGCTCTCAATATTCTCGTTACTTTGTAAGTGTAGACGAGGGCAATACGGATTGTTTGACTGCTTAAAATAATAGTTGTTAAGAACAACTAATGACACTTTTTTATGGATCCCACATCCGCCCATCCTGGTGACGTTTATGACGAAATGCAACCACATCGCCCTACCTTAGCATGCACAGGCTATATATATAGCTCAACTTATGTATATGTGGAGGTATTTATAGTATTCGGCCATATTACTCTCGAAAGAAAGCGGGCGCTAATGACCTTAGCTGTTGTGCGCCCCTTAAACAACAATCATCATCATCATCGAAAGAAAGGGAAAATCAAAAATGTTTCAAACAAAACTTGAGGTGCTCTTAGGAGGAGATAAGATAGCGACCTTAACTCGTGCTTGAAAAGCTTGTCTCCAGGTCATTTAGAGTCGATTTATTTTCATATGGAATTGTATTTTATTTTCTGGGAGTGGAAAGAACATTCAATTTTCAGTATAAATTTTTAGTGCATCTATCAGCTAGGGGTGATAGGTTATGAGATAATGGAGTAATATGACAGCAAATATTCACTTACTTTCACTCCTCTCTTTTGTTTTGTTGTTACTATGAAGGAAACGCATTTGTTGACATTTGTACACAAACGAGTGTTCATCATTGCCAATTCAAACCTAAAAGTACATTAATCTCCGATCCGTTTTCGGTTCCACTTCGTTTTCAATTATGGATGTTCGATACACGATCAATGAGAGGATCGACATGGTTTACATTTATGGGCAAGCTCATAAGAACGCTAGAGCAGCTTGCAACATACGGAAATTGATATCCTGAAAAGAGGCAACCATCTGTTAGAAATTTTCAACGACTTGCGAACTTAAAGGAGGTGTCGCATCAAGAAATCTCCATCGAATGAGAAGTGCTACTGGGAAAAATTCGGAAGCAACTGTATTAGCTGCAGTTACCGCTAATCCTCACGCAAGTTCTCTTCAACTAGAATATGATTCGAGAATCTCTCAAAGGAGTGTTCTTCAAATACTCCAGCGTCACAAATATCATCCATTTCACATTAGTCTACACCAAGCCCTTCATGGGCATGATTTTCAGAAGCGTGTTGAATTTTACCAATGGGCTCTACTACAAATTCAAAACATTCACCAATCATGCTGAAGTTAACAGACATAATGCATTATTAGGCAGTGGAAAATTTAAGATGGTTACGGGAAGTACAGCATCAGCGTCAATTAAGCGTGAACGTTTGGTGTGGTATTTTCGAATTCCGTATAATAGGACCATACTTCATTGAAGGTAAACTTAATGGGCAGAAATACAGAAAAAGTTTCGACCAAGAACTTCCGATGTTTTTTGAACACGTGCCCCTTGTGGACCGGGCTGCAATATGGTATTAAGACGATGGTTGTCTATCTCAATACTGAGCTGTAGCTCGAGAAATGATAAACAGAGATTGTCCTGGTCGATAGATAGGAGGACTTCTCCATTAACCTGTCCGTTACCGTGATCTCACCTCTCCAGACTTTTTCTTATGGGGATACATTAAAGATAAAGTTTTTAAACAAGTACCAATTACATCTGGTAAACTCCGTTGACAAATTATGAATGTCTGTGCAAGAATCAGGGAAGAAATGTTGGGACATGTTCATCGTTCTTTCAAAGCACGTTTGCGGAAATGCATCGAAGTTAATGGTCATACTTGCGAGCATTTAATGAATTGAACTTGTTGGTAATGTGAATGTGGTTATAACTGTACTGTACGTAAATTGATGACAGTAAAGTGAAAGTGAGCGCAAAATATTTGCTGTCTTATTTGTCTAATATCACCCTTGGCTGATGTATTAGCACTTTTATACTGAAAATTGAATGCTATTTCCATTTTCAAAAGAAAAAAAAAAAAAAACGCCATTGCATTTTAAAAATCCAAATTGATCTTGAAATGGTCTTGAGAATGGCATTTCAAGGACGAGCACTTCAAATTTTGTCTTAAACATTTTTTTATTTTCGTTTCGAAGTAAAACGGTCGCGTCACTATATATATATATATATATAATTAAAATAACAGTAACTAGACAAGCAGAAAAGGATAAAACACTAACTAACAAAAAGTCACAGATTTGTAATCGTTATATTTCGAACTGCTAGATTTCTTCTATGGCATGAAGACAAGTCAATATATATTTAATGTAAAAATAAAAATAAAGTAACACTTAACAATGTAACAAATTAACAGTGATTATAATAGTAGAAAAAGATAGAACACTAAGAAAAAGTCACACTTGAGATCGTTATATTTCGAACTCGTGGAGTCCTTCTATGGCAAGACCTCTATGGCAAAACTTGTCTTTTTGCCATAGAAGGAGCCCACTATTTCGAAATATAGCGATCTCAAGTGTGTTTTTTTCTTAGTGTTTTATTCTTTTCTACTGTTACAATTACTATGTATGTGTGTGTGTGTGTGTTTGTGTGTGTGTGTAAAGTCATACTAAGCTAGTAGTTACACATAAGTTTAGGTGCTAATATAAAGACATTACACGTGTACTTTCCATTGTGATGTGTTACATACCTCATGTCAGTAATGGGCACAGTAGTTTTTTTTTTCTATTTTAAATCTAGGAACCACACATGTAGTTGACAAGGGAATAGCTCATGGGGGTCAGCTCAGTCATTAACTGGGGCCACAATACACTTCCATTCGCACCATGTGGGTAAATGTATTCGCCGGAGACTACCTGGACTCATAAGGAATTCGTGGATATCTGTGTATGTTCTTTAGTTAATGAGATGGTTCAATCAAACAGTGACGAGGGTCTTTATTGTTTCGCCAGTGCTCCTGCGTACTTCCTTAATTGCCCTATTAAGGTATTGCCTTTTGATAAGTTGTACCACTATGTATTTTAAGTTTGTCATGTATGAGTTTTAGATGAGCCGTTAAAGGGACATCTAAGAATTTTGTTTTGAAGCGATTGAATAAGGACCTGAGAGCAATAAACCCATGCAAGGGCAGTGTTATGACGTGTCCTATCAAGCTGCAAGACCTGGGAGTGCTCCGTTACCCATCTAGACAATTGTGTTCATCCTGAAAAAGGTTTGAAAATTATCTTTCGCTCTTTGAAATATGTGGGGATTGTCCATCCAGTTAAAAAATAAAGAAGAAAAAAACTTAAGTCTTCATTGTTTCCAAATTTATAGAAACCTTTAATTGCAGGGATTGTGATTAAGAAGTACTAGGAGATGTATTTTGACGAAATATTTAAATCACACTCTCTATAATCGAGCAAAGAAATTACAGAAAAACAGAAAAAAGAAGATAAATTCAAAAAACCTATAAATCGAAAGGTTTTAAAATTGAAAATAAGGTATCGCGAAGAATTGTCATGATATCACTAATAATAATATGCTGGTATTATTTTATCCAACGAACTTCATAACTTTGTTAACAATTTGTTTTATTTGTCATAAAATGTAAATAACTAATTTCCCCGTCAGTAATATATATAATTATGTTAATTGTAAATTTATCTGTGAATATTTAAAGCAATACTTGAATATAAGAAAACTATTACATACGAGTTGAATTTTTGTGCATTTCTCTGTTAAACTAAACGGAAGCACATTTCAGTTAACAGCACTTTGGCGGATTTGGGAAAAACTACATGATTATCTGGTAGCCAAGGCATATTACCATCTATAACCCAAGGATATAACATTATACTCATTGCGTTAGCTTCACTTTTTTTATCTGCAGATGCCTCTTATATAGGACCAAGACGTTTCGGACACTTCTCGTTGAAAGACCCATAGGGAGTTGCAATATATATTATGGAAGTAGAAACCCCTGATGTGAGATTTTTATTACTTTGCATAGGTTGGTATATGTACCAGTAGTGTCAACTGTCGTCTGTGAGTTCAGTGAAGAGTTTTGTTTCTAATTTGGATGACATATGCCCTGTTATTAACTGATTACGTGTAAAAAAAAGTAATTATTCTGTGGCTACAGCTGCACATTAAGCCCAAATTTTAGTTGTATCCGTTACAGGATGTAAGTGAAAGAAAGTGGTGTGTTCGAATTGTTCAGGCGGCCTGTAATCATTCGCTTCGTACGCTAACATAATAATAGAACTTGTTAACTTTTCAGTTGCCGATTATTATAAGGGAAAATGGACTTGCAAGGGCGGTATAATGAGCGATCACCAGGTAAGTTTATAGACATGTGATGTACCGAAATGTGATATATTGTGAGCAGTAGAATTGGTTGTCAATGGTCTATTGTGTTAAGATTAAAATGTCATTTTCTTGATAAGACTTAGGTCTTTCAATAACACAATTCCCCCAGTTATGGATTTGTTATGATATAAAGGTAATAATGGTATAAAGGTAATGAGTGACAATAGTATACTGCACAACATATCAATGTATATGTAAATATGTATTAATAAAAGTTATATGATTGATTTGTCTGTTTTTGGTGTTGGTTGAGTTGTTCTAAGTGTTGTTTTTATTTTTATGGTAATTATATATGTAGATGTAAACAAATTTTGTAAATACAGATTGAAAACTACTGTGATATTTATATATGACAAGTTCAATGTTCGTAGGTCTCTGTGGCTGCTTCACGAACTCACTGAATGCTCCGAGAACTAAACTAAACTTAAGTTCCGCGGGTTAGATAGCATTTAATCAACTTATTTCTTGCTTTAGCATAATGTGACTGCACCTAACCGTACATTATTCGAAATACTTTATCTCCCCCCTCTCAAATTTTATACACAATTCATTCTCATTATAACTATCTTGGGTAATGTTTCTAAATTTTTGGCTAGTTAGTTCTCGGAGCAGCCACAGAGACCTACAAACATTGAACTTGTCATATACAATTACCACAGTAGCTTTCAATCTGTATTTACAAAAATTTATCAGCATCTACATAAATAATTAGAATAAAAATGAAAAGAACACTTAGAACTACTCAACTAACAACAAAAACAGACAAGTCACTTAATCATACAAATTTTATTATATACATATTTACATATACATTGATATGTTGTGCAGTATAATATTGTCACTCATATATTCCTTTACAGAATAATTGGCCTTTTTACATAGGTATTTTCTAAGAGCAGATTTAAAGGAATTGTCATTGAATATTAAGGCTTTTAGGCTAGAGGGAAGAGCATTGTATACTAAAATGCACTCATAATAAACGCTTTTTTGATGGCATGAAAGTGCTGAAATTGGGCAATGTAGATTTGCTTTTTGTCTAGTATTCTTGTCATGTATATTTTGATTTTGAACAAATTTTTGTTTATTTCTTATATAAAAGTTCCTGAGGGATAAAATATATTCACAAGGAAGAGTTAAAATTTCAAATTTCCTAAAGAGGTTTCTGCATGAATGTCTGCTATGTGTACCAGCGATTATTCGTATGACTTTTTTCTGTAACAGGAAGACACATTCACTTTTAACTGAATTTCCCCCAAATATTAGACTGTACTTCATTGTTGAGTTGAAATAAGCATAATAAACTAGTATTAGAGTCTTAATTGACTCCAACATTACTAATCCACATATTGCATAGCATGCACTGCTTAGTTTAGGTGTAATAAGATCAATGTGATCTTTCCAATTCAGATGGTTATCAATTATTAAACCAAGGAATTTAATATATTTGGTTTGTGAAAGTATACTGTTATAATATCCTATCTGTAATTGTGGATATGGAGATCTGTGAGTAATGAATTTCATAACATTTGTTTTATCTAGATTTAGAGACAATTTGTTTGCTTTGAACCATACACACAATGAACTGAGAACCAAATTTAATTTAATGGCACAATCATTAAGGCTCTTTCCATTTATCAATATGCTTGTGTCATCTGCAAATAGAACAGTATCTCCTCCATCTTGGATAGATAAGGAGAGGTCATTTACATATATCAGAAAAAGAAGAGGACCCAGAACAGATGGCACATCCCATTTTAAGCAACTTAAAAGATAATGCATTTGTACATGATTACCATTGACTTTTTCCAAATCTAGGAATAGCACATACAATCTATTATCAATTGTTCTTCCTTTTCTAAATCCTGGTTAAAGATCAAATTTTTCCTTTCTCCTCCATCCATTCCTGTAACCTTTTAGCCAAGACAAAGACAAAATGTACAGCTAGCCATATTGCAATCTGTTGTAAGTGAATTTCATATTATTTTTCATAGGCAATGTTTGTAGGTTTTTAATTTACTTTTTTTGGGGTCATATTCTATCTCCTAGAGCTCTCACTAGACCTAGGATCTACAAAATGATAGATATACGTGCATACACACCATTTGTCACTACTCTAATGTGGTAGTTTCAGTCATCAGTTTTGCATTTCAATGGATTGTAAACATGTACCTGCTAAAATATAATGCTTTGGTCATAACTCAGCTAATTTTGGAAAGCTGTTTTAATGTTAGAAAGTTTGTCCTAGAGTAACAGCATGCTTCTTTCAAATTGCACAAAATTTTTTTGAAATTTTTAATTTGATTTCATTTGGTTCAGTAACTGTTATGCAATCTTTAGACAACTAGTATCACTCCACTAACTTCATCATTTTCATAAATTAAATGAATAGCTTAAACAAGTACTTCTGGTAGGCTTTTGTGTTTGGTTTTGGGTTCGGGCTTTCTATGATCCATATTTCTCTAAGGAATTTGTTTGTCATACCATGTAATTTCGAGTGGTAAACTTGTGCATAATATACCTTATTCCAGAATAGAGAAATTAAAGTCATGATCTT
Organism: Metallyticus violacea; assembly: GCA_030762175.1. Taxonomy (NCBI): domain Eukaryota; kingdom Metazoa; phylum Arthropoda; class Insecta; order Mantodea; family Metallyticidae; genus Metallyticus; species Metallyticus violacea. The sequence continues at coordinate 23,275,308 of CM060846.1, read as the reverse complement.
CTTAGCCCCACCAGTAGAACTTGAAAACCTGACTTTAAGACTGGTTGCTTAAATGTTTGAATTTGATTTGTATTCTATCAATAGGAAATTACCTTAGCTCTTACAGTGAGATGCTTAGTGTCTCAGTCACCTCTGAAGTGCAGAAAACTTGGGATATGTATCAGAATCTGAACTCAGTTCTTGATCTTGATGAATATTGGAAGAAGCAGCAGCATTTAATAATAATTTATTTTCAGGAAAGAAGGCACATATAGAAATAAGTTGGTTTCTTCTTCTGAACAGCAAGCATGAATGAATAGAATGAATTTTATCTCAACAAATAACATTAAAATCATCAGGCATTGCAATTTTTACTTACAATTTATAGATGTAAGTAGACATATTAAGTGAATTTATGCATTTTCGCTGTTTCAAAATTTTTTCTAATGTGTAATGTGGATTAATTAATACTTGGTGCAATCTTTTTCTCATTTTGCTACCTATTATGTTCCTGGTTTCTTAAGGTATAAAATTTAGGAATTCACTTCATTGATAGTAGGGACTTTTTTCAAAAACTCCCATTTTGTGGTTACTTATGAAAAATTTATTTCTGCCTCTTGTATAGTATTTGTAGTTAAGTTTATTCTGTGGAAGAATTTGTTCAAATGCCAGCTGTTTTTAGAATATAAATTTTACATTGTAATGTAAGTTAATAAATGGTTATCTACACATTCCCAATTGCCTATAGACCCAATTCATCATATTGCTTTCTTTTGCAAAAATAATGATTTGTTCATACTTTGGATGTATTTTCCCTTATTTAAATTGCAAGGGTGAATGTTTATGAGCATAATAATCTGTAAGACTATAATATCACTATGTTTTCAGTTATTTAACTACAATTTTAATTTTTATACATACAGATTCAACATGGCCACCACATGTAAATCTATCATTAACTCCTAGGAAGTTTATAATTTCTGTTCTCTTAATACTCTCTTCATAATTATTTACTATGGGTTCAAGGCTAGTTGTCATACTGTAGTTTTTTTTAATGTTGGAAGATAAGGCATTTTCAGCTATAGCTCAGACATAAATACATGATTTGAATAGTGTTTGACACCCATTTTTATTGCACCACAGAGGGTAAACATTGATGGAATATGAGATGACATGGTAATTTGGGAAAGGATATTTATTTTTAAGGAAGGAAGTATTTCAGGCCTAAGTTTAGGGCACCTCCCTGGTATTGGCCACTTATGAGGACTGAGGAAAATCTGGGAAAAACCTCAGTTTGGGGAGGACAGTCCTGGCAGAAATCAAACCATAGACCTCCTGCTCTCAATTCTACATCTTAACAACCTTGATCATCTGTGGCGGTATCACTACATAGTGAGGAACTATCATCAATAAACAAAAATGATATTCCTATACTAGATGTAGAAGTTCTTGTTCTTTGGATACCGTAGAGAGCAATGCTCAAGGACATTGAATAGATGAACCATTACCATTTATAATATGTGTGCTGTGCAACTTTATAACTATTAGTAATAAATACCCACCACCACATTAAACAATACTAGCTTAATGTTAGCAAGAATGTAATAATTTCTTTGATTATGGTATACCAAAATTAAGATATTTATCCCTATATTAGAAGGCATGAGTATTTAAATATTCATTTAATTTTCCGTGAAACATTGAACTTCTGTAATAGAGCCACTACCATATAAAATGCGAACTTGGTGGAATAACATGATAACTTTATTAATTAAACTATACCAAAATTAAAATTTTCATCAAATTATGGAATATGTAAGTATTTAAAAACTCCTCTTTTTCCTTTTGCAAAGCTTGTACTTTGAAATACATAATTTCAGTGAAACTGGAAGACTGTTATACACTACCATGAGTAATAACTGCCCTTCTATAAAAATGTTAATAAATTTATTTATCTATTCTAGTCAACAGCATGTCTAGTGTTGTGATGTGTTCAGTTTAAATTTATCTAAGTTTTCATCCACAAAGTTCATCAGAGAATATATTTATTCTCCAGTAGGAATAAGAATATTCAGCTTCTTAAATAATGATTTATATAATTATTGAATACCAACAACATTGAGAATTCTTATTGCTCTTTTTTGCAAGATGAAAACACTCTTACTATGAACAGAATTACTCTAGAAGACTATTCCAATCTCATAATGGAATAAAAATACACATAATACACTCATCTTAATGCATTTTGGTTTACAAGATTAACTTAGCTTCTCAAAGCAAAGCACACGGGGCTGAGATTTGGTACTGTAGTGTCTATATATTTATTTCAATTTAACTCTTTGTTATTCTCTAGTCCCAAGAACTTAGTATGAGGAACTTTTTTCCTAATAGTGTAACTAGTATTACTAATAGTCATCTCTGATACTGGTTTATTATTAGTTCTAAATTGGATAAAATTTGTTTTCTCAAAATTTAGTGAAAGCTTATTAGCTTCAAAACAAGTATTTAGCTCTTTAAATACCTTTGCTACTACATTTGAAAATTGAGTATATGGATTCCCAGAAAAAAACACACTGGTATCATCTGCAAATTAAGCACTGTCTTAGGTATTTTACTTAGCTGAAAGGTAAATCATTGATTAAAACAGGAATAGGACCCAGTATTGAGCCTAGTGGTACTCGCAAGTTTAATAATGCCAGCAGCTAACTCACTATTACTGATGATAGTTTTTTGAATTCTAATGGTTAAATATGAATTTAACCAATTTAAAACTGGCTTGTGAACACCATAAAAATCTAACTTCTAGTTTTGTGGATTCTAAAGATTAAATGCGAATTTAACCAATTTAAAGCTGGCTTGTCAACACCATAAAATTCAAACTTCTATAATAGTATTTTATGATTTACGCTATCAAATGCCTTAGCTAAGTAACAAAATATTCCCAGAAGAAATCTCTTTATATTTAGAGGTGATAAAATTTAAGTAGTGAGTTTAAAAGTGCTAGTTGACATCTGCTTCCTAAAGCCAAACTGGGTTACTGATAGGATATTGTTTGAATCAAGGTTATTCACAATGCAATTATACATAACTTTTTCAATAACCTTTGAAAATGCAGCTAAGAGTGAAATAGATCTGTACTTGGAGGGTTCATATTTACCACATTTTTTAAATAAAGGCTTATTTACAGCCCTTTTGGAAATATTCCCATTAAGTATGTCAAATGCTGCTAAGGGGCCCACTTAATTCCTGGGCACTATACTTCAACAATTTTATACTTATAACCCAACCTATCCATTCAAGGTTTTGCCCCTAAAAGCCAAAATAGTTTGTTAAATTTCTAAAGAGTTATTTTAAATTTACATTGGATTTTTTTGATATGATTCCTGCAATATGTCAAGTGCTGTTACATTCAACATAAGTTCAACTGCTCTGCCCTCAGCTGCAGTTAAGAAGTGTGAATTGAATGCATTGTCAGTTTCATAATCATAATCATTACTGAATGCTGTTTGGGGAATAATTGTTTACATTACATCTTTCAGTTTGTATTACTTTCCATATTTAAATTTATAAGAATTATCAATAACCTTAGAAAATAGTTCTTTTGGCTTCAGTGATTACTTTATTGAGTATTTTACAATATAGCTTATAGTATTTTTTTACAACTTGATCACTACAAGTACGATATTGCAAATATAATTTCATCTTATTAGGGTAGGATTTTCTGATACCCAAGTTCACCATGCTTTATTCTTGATTTTTTTGGGGGGGGGGGGTTAGTTACTTTTTCTCAGGAAGGTTGGATTCAAACAACTATAACACAATATTACAAATTTATCAAAATGTTTATTTACTAGATTACTAGAATAGACTGGTAACCAATCATTATTTACCAAAAATATCTCTACATGAAGAGTTAACAATTTTCAATTCACTATGCATCATATCTTGGTCTTTGGCTCATCATTGACCATTCACTGGAATTTCCCAAAGACTCCGGTTGGTTACATACAATATATAAACAAAAGAACCCACTATTATTTACCTCTTTTTTGTTTCCTTTTCTTCTATTTATAATAGCTCTTGGTATTACTAGCATTTGAGATCATAATTTGACAGGCCATTAACGTAAGGGCAGACTGAACAAATTGGAATTTTGTTATATCTAGTAAAATATCTATAGAACTTGTAGTGTCTAAGAAGATCTGAGTAGGAAAGGTCAATTATATGTTCCAAATTATAGATTCCTAGTAGTGAGATAAGCCTAGCTTTTAATTGTAATGGATTTTAAATCATTAACGTAAATTAGGAACAGTATTGTCCCTAATATTGACCCTTGTGTTACTCCACTTGTGATTGTCCTTTGCTGTGAGTAAAATTGTCCATTAAATTGTTAATGTGAACCTATTGCTTTCTTTAGTTAGATATTAGCTTAGGTTATATGCCATGTCATGTATAACTAACACAATGCTGTAGTTTAGCTGAAAGAAAGTTAATACTAACAAAATCAAATGCTTTTTGGAGGTTCAGAAAGATGCCTAGTGTATGTTTATGTTCTTCAGTCCTGTGAAATATAGCAATAAATTTACAATGCTTATTGTTTTGGAAATATGTTTTTTTTGTGAAATGAAGCTGTTGAGAGAATTATACTTTATTGCTCTCCAAAATTCAATGATGCCTTATGCATAGATATTTTTTTTTCAAATATTTTGGAGAATAAAATAATTTTGCTATAGATATATAATTTGAAATCAGACTCGTCTCCATTCTTAAAATTCTGAATAATGTTGGCTATTTTTAGTTTCTCAGGAAATATTCCATTGTTAAAGGCAAAATTTATTATATCAACTGTAGGGTCTGCAATGGAATTGACTGGCACATTTTGATATTTTAATACTTCAATTTCTTTTCTAAAACTATTACAAATTTTTCCATGTTTCCAATTTAGGAAACAAATTACACCTCCATTTAGTAACATTTAACATTTTTTGTTTCTAATTTTGTGATTTCAAAGGATGAAAACAGTATAATTTCAAGAATTGTTCCATATGGGCCAGCTTTTATTCTAACTGCACCTTTTTATTGATTTAAGTTGCTAACAAAATTAACTCAGTATCTCCAAAGTAAAAATCACTTTTCAAAATGAAGGAATTTTTCCCCATCTGTTTATTAACTTCTTAAAAACAATTAAATATACTAAAGAAATATATATAAGGTTAATGGTTTTTAAGAATGAAAATAAACTATGTAAGGATGAGAAATAGTTCATGGCAGATAAAGAAGTTCCAGGTGGTTGGTGAATCATATCTCGGCATAAAGTTGAATAGTAATGGAGGTTGGGAAAAACAAAAGAACTGCACTGGTGAAGAAAATGGCAATGACAGTGATAAGAAAATGTTTATATAAGATGCCAGAAGTGAATATCAGTGGTTTGAAAGTCTTTATTCTGCCTTGGTTCAATCACGATGGATTTATGGAGGTGAAATTTAGGGTATAGAGGAGGGATGGTATAATATGGATTTAATATTAAGTATTTTCTGTAAATTAATTTTGGGAGTTTGCATATAATACTGCAGATGCTGGAGCATTGATAGAGTTAGGAAAGATAATGATGGGTCAGAGGGTTAATGATGGAGAAAGTATTGAAATATTTATTTAGGGTTCAAGAGCTATTGGACACTGACATTATGAAAATATGCCTGAAATATCAAGAAAATAAATTTGGGTATAATGACTAATACCTAGTTGAACAGAATAAGAGAACAGTTATGTAGAAGTGGGTTAGCAGATTTTTGGGTTAAAATTGGATATTTTAAAAGAGGTTGCTGGAGGGAAGTGAGATTAAGAATGGTTGGTATGGATAGACATGTTTTATTTGCCCAGATTAGGGAGAAAAGCTCACTAGCATATTATGAGGAATTAATAGATGATCCAGAAAAGGAAAAGTATATTTTAATATGCAAGTAAAATGAAAGAGAAGGAATTGCATGGTTTTGATTAATGTTTGAAAATTAAGGGGAATGAGAGCAAAACTTATTCCAGGAATGTGTCCCATCTGTGGGGAGAAGGAAGATGAAATTCATATTATCTTTTAATATAAAGCCACAAATGTTTGGAGGGAAAGTTTAATTATTAAGAAATGGTTAATAAGAAATAAAGGAATTATTGTATTGAGAAAGATCTTTGAAGATAATGAGCAGATATCCAAATTAGGGGAATTTTTATGGATGGTAAAAATGAAATGGAGATGGTCAGTTGAAAGATATGTAATTTAGAAAATTTTAGGTGACAAAGAAATATGTGTATGATTATGAAACATGTCATTTGTCTGGGAATGGTTGGAAGTAAAATTATATTAAATTTACTGAATTATGAGCTTGGAAATTAGAAATTGCTCTAGAAAGTGAATAAAGGTAGCAATACAGTTGGTATTTGAGAAATAAATGAATTAGTAGTTTGTAGGGATTATTGTTTTAATAAAATAATTTGTGCAGGTAGAATAAGTGAAATATTTATTTTAATGTCTTGGTAGGGTTGAAGCCTGTTCCCTGGAATTCCAGTGGGTTGCTGCTGATGAACCGGGGACTGGGAATTGGGGCACTCAATGTGGGAATTTTGTATTTTGTTCAACTATCTAGAATTTAGGTAAAGATGTTAGTATTGATGTATTATTGTATGAACAATTATAATTGTGAGGGGTTACATCTAAAGATAAAAAGAGACCCAATAGTAGTTTGTATTTAACTTTTTCTTAGCACTTTATAAAGTTCAAATTTCATTATAATTGATCTTCCAGAAATAAAAAACATTAGAGTTGTAGAGACTGTAGCTAGCTGATAAAATAACAGTATAGGTATAGTAGATGAAATATTTTATTTTAGTCCCCTGGGTAGAGTTGAAGCCTAGTCCCCTGGAATTCCAGTAGGCTACTGTTGATGAACCGGGGAATGGAGTCTGATGCATTCAGGGTGGAAATTTTGTACTTTAATTATTTAGAATGTAGATAAAGGGTTGGTATAAATGATTATTGTATTAAAATTTCTGTAATCTGTAGGAGGTATACTTAAAATGGCCTGGACCATATAGGTGGAGACCCCTTGTAGTTTGTATTTTTCTTGGCACTTTAAATAAATTTTGATAAGAATTTAAATTGATTGAGTCGAATTTGTAACACTTACATCACTAATATTTAAAAAAGGAAAACTAAGTTTCTGGAGCTAATCGCACCCATCATCAGTTCCAGATTGACAGTCAATAAAGAGTGCCATACATGTGATACAAGAAGAGCAAATGATTACCATAGGGTGAGGCATGATAAAGCTCAAACCAGTAAGGACCTGTATAAGATAGGAGCAATATTATATAATAAACTACCATTATCAATTAAGAATACCACAGGCTTGAAATTTAAATGTTCTAAAATTATTCCTAATATAGAAATGCTTATATAGTGTTATTGAACTGTAATGGATAAGAGTGTATAATATTACTAATTATGAATATAAAGATATGTACATATGATTATATAGAATGATGAATTATTACTATTCAGAAACATTCAACTTGGAACATGTGTTATTGCTTCAGGAACTGATGTAAACAATAATATTAATGAAAACAGTTTGAACAATGTTGGAATATTACGTGTTATATGTGTTTTTCTTTTCAGAATTCACATAGAACTTTTGAGAACTGTCATCACTATACTTTTTGCGAGGTATTTATTTCTATCATGTTGATGAAAGAGCTCCACAAAAATTTTTCAGAATAATATTTTTAGCATCAATCATAGTCATATTATGTTGATGTTAAAATTTTTTTTATGTATATAAAGTGAAAAAATAACTCTAGGAACAAAGTGCCTAAAATTAGAAGAATTCCTGTGCCTTTGAAGAAAAGCACAAGTTATTTGAAATATAGTGAAAATTGTGTGACTATTTGAGAGTTTTGTAATTTTCTGCTCCTTTAGTTGTGTTTATATATATATATATATATATATATATATATATATATATATATATATATATATATAGGTTGTGAACTATCTGTTTATGTTAGATAAGGAACACAACATGGAAGCACAATGAAAAAAATTAAATGTTTAAGCTTGTTAGGCTTTTCCTCATTGTAAAGAAGGAAAGTATTGGAACAGGCTCTATATATTAATTTTTTTTTAATTCAGAAACCTATACAAATGATAACCACCTTTATAATGTGTGTGTATAATTTTTTAGTATGAATGGTTGTATATATGATAGTTTTTTCTAGCTGAAATTTATTGGGTTGGCCGACATGAGTTTCATTTTGTGGTGTAATTGGTGATTGTCCTGGTGGATGTAGCTGGATCAATAGTGATCATATTTATGTGTCAGGGATTTTCAGTTTCTTTCATCTAATTCTCCAGCTATTGTTGATCCTACCTGATGATGTCTGGTATTTCTAATTGGTTCTCCAATGGGCAAGAACCCAAGACATGTTGGTGGGTTTCAAACTCACTGTGGCAGTGACTACAGTCTTGGGATCTTTCAGGAATAGTCCAAAGTGCTGATAAATTAGCAGTCATTTTCAGACTCCTTCCATACATTGCTGGTTAACTCTTCTGGTTTTTCTACCCATAGTTGGCAGGGCATATTCTTTATATAAAGTCATGCCTTTGTCTTTGTCTGGTAGGGAATACCAAGATTAAAATCTTTCTCAAATATCAGTTTCCTTGTTTTTCTGTCAGTTATAGGTTGCTCATTAAGATCACAGTCTCTTAATATTGTATTATGTGTTCTGAGTTTTTGTAAGCACTGGATTTGATCATTTTAAAGGTCACAAGTATGGTTAATATAAATGTTGTGTGCAGACATCTAGAATGAATTTATATGATGTGTAAATGCATTCCATTTCACTTTAAATATTCCAAGCCGCTTTTATTTTCATACCATGTATATTATATTATCAAGTATATCTGTTGGTAACTGTAAGAATTTCTTTCAGTGAGCTTTCCATAAGCAGATTGTCATCATTTAAAAATTTATTTGATATCATATTAATGATATCACAAGGATGGATAAATTAGATTGAAACATATTTCTGAACATGAGATGTTAAGGTTTTTGATAAGGTTATAAAAGAGAACTTGAATCTACAAGATCTAATTTCTTTTTTAAACAATTTATGTGCTTTCTTGGTTTGATTACTGAGATGAGAATTTTTTTTAATTGTGTTTAACACCAGTTTTCACTACTGAGGCACCACAGGCAATTGACACTGATAATACATGAATTGAAATGATAAATTGGGAAAGGAGTATTTTTTTAAAGGAAGTAAGCATTTCAGGCCTAAGTTTAGGGTACCTCCCTAGCATTTGCCATTTATGAGAACTGGGGAAAACCTGGATAAAACGTCAGTCAAGGAGGACGGTCCTGGTAGGAATCGAACCCAAGACGACCTGCTCACAAGTCCATACCTTAACAAGCTCAGTCACCCATGGCAATATGAGATGAGGATGACCAGGTATCTATCCTCATTTGTCTGAAAATGTCCTCCTATTTGTATTTGTGTGGGATCCATACAGATTTTTTAAAAATAATGAAACATCTTTTTGATAATTTCTATGCTGAAATTTTGAAATATCTTTTTTGATGCCTTTTTAAAGTGATTTGCCTGTAGGTAGTAACAGCATCAACAGAATGTACTATTTGCAAACAAATAGCTAATAAATTGAGAGAAAGTAGATCGAGGTGTAGTATTTTTGCCACATTCTCACAGTCTGCCCACTCTGTTTTGCATTTAGTGTGGAAGTAATCTTTTGTAATCCCCCTCCTCCTCAATAATATGGTTCAAAAGTTAACTACATGTCACCTATCATTCATGCATTCAAAATACGTAAAGTTCAGTTCTGTCTTAGCCAAAAATATCCTGCTTTCAGAAAAGGAAGAGATAAGTTTGAAGTTGAATTTAAAATTTGTGGGTCCAGAACCTAATACCCCTGAAACACATTACAAAGAAACATTAAATTCACATCATGCTGCCTTTTTATCTTTTGGCAATTTCATAATTAGAATTATATTTTTCTTGCCTTTCATGTATAGGTAACTGTAAAATCATAAATAACTTTTAGTTTAGTTTAGTTATCGGAGCATTCAGTGAGTTCGTGAAGCAGCCACAGAGACCTACGAACATTGAACTTGTCATATATAATTACCATGGTAGTTTTCAATCTGTATTTACATATTAGTTTACATCTACATAAATAATTACAATAAAAATAAAAAGAACACTTATAACAACTAAACCAACACCAAAAACAGACAAATCAATCATACAACTTTTATTAATACATATTTACATATACATTGATATGTTGTGCAGTATACTATTGTCACTCATATATTCCTTTACAGAATAATAGGCCTTTTTACATAGGTATTTTCTAAGAGCAGATTTAAAGGAATTGTCATTGTTTATTAAGACTTTTAGGCTAGAGGGAAGAGCATTGTATACTAAAATGCACTCATAATAAACGCCTTTTTGTTGGCATAAAAGTGCTGAGATTGGGCAATGTAGATTTGCTTTTTGTCTAGTATTCTTGTCATGTATATTTTGATTTTGAACAAATTTTTGTTTATTTCTTATATAAACGTTCATGAGGGATAAAATATTTTCGCAAGGAAGAGTTAAAATTTCAAATTGCCTAAAGAGGTTTCTGCACGAATGTCTGCTATGTGTACCAGTGATTATTAGTATGGCTTTTTTCTGTAATAGGAAGACACATTCACTACTGAATTTCCCTAACATATTAGACTGTATTTCATTCCTGAACTGAAATAAGTGTAATAAACTAGTTTTAAAATGTTAATTGACTCCAACATTACTAATGCACGTATTGCATAGCATGCACTGCTTAGTTTAGGTGTAATAAGATCAATGTGATCTTTCCAATTCAGATGGTTATCAATTACTAAACCAAGGAATTTAATATATTTGGTTTGTGAAAGTACACTGTTATAATATCCTATCTGTAATTGTGGATCTGGAGATCTGTGAGTAATGAATTTCATAACATTTGTTTTATCTAGATTTAGAGACAATTTGTTTGCTTTGAACCATACACACAATGAACTGAGAACCAAATTTAATTTAATGGCACAATCATTAAGGCTCTTTCCATTTATCAATATGCTTGTGTCATCTGCAAATAGAACAGCATTTCCTACATCTTGGATAGATAAGGAGAGGTTATTTATATATATTAGAAAAAGAAGAGGACCCAGAACAGATCCTTGAGGCACTCCATGGTTAATCATTCCCCACTCTAATGCATTGTTTTTATTATTGAAGGGACAATTTATCACTACTTTTTGTTTCCTTTTGTCAAGGTAGGATATAAACCATTTTAAATATTGGTTGTTTATTCCATACAAAGCTAATTTATCTATCAGAATTTCATGATTGACACAGTCAAAAGCCTTAGCTAAGTCACAAAATATTCCTCCTACATGTGCTCTTTCATTAAATGCAGTTAAAATTTCATTACTGAATTTATAAATTGCATTTTCTGTTGAAATTCCTTTTCTAAATCCAAACTGATCACTAACTAGAATATTGTTACTTTCAAGGTAATGGTAAAGCCTATTGTACATTACTTTCTCAAACACCTTAGAAAATGTAGGTGAATTAGCTATGGGTCTATAATTAGAGACATTTATCTTTTCACCCTTTTTGTACAGAGGCCTCACTATTGAATATTTTAGCCTCTCAGGAAATACAGCCAATGCTAAAGATTCATTACACAAGTGACTAAGGGGGGCACTAATTTCCTTTGCACAGGCCTTTATGACTTTGCTGTTGATCTCATCATAGCCAAAAGAGTTTTTTGATTTTAGTTTCCTAATGATATTACTAATTTCTAGTGGGGTAGTGATACATGGTTTGAATTCATTATTATGAGGGGGAGTTGATGATTGTAAAATTTTTAAAGCATCTCTTTTATCACCAGAATATAAATTTAAATTTTTTGTTACATTAAGAAAGTAATCATTAAACTCATTTGCTACGTCTGCAGGGTATTGTGTCTCTTGATTGTTAATACTTAAGATTATTGCATGGTCTTGTTACAAATTTTTGCCTGTTTCTTGTTTTATTATATTCCAAGTAGTTTTTATTTTGTTTTTTGACTGATTGATAAGTGTTTGGTAATGGAGGCCTTTCGCTGCTTTTATGACTTTCCTAAGTGTTTTATAATACTTTCTAAAATATATTTTTAATTTAGGGTCTTTACTGAGCTTTTGCTCATTATATAATTGTCTTTTATTTTGACAAGATTTTTAATTCCTTTGGTTAACCATTCCCTGCTCATACTATAACTTTTTTTTTTTTTTTTTTTTATTTTTAGTGGGAAATATGCTTCAAAATGCAATTTAAAAATATGTGAAAAATTGTTGAATTTACTTTTAACATCATTTGCACTGTAAACAGTATTCCATGATTCTTGTCGAAGAGTCTCCACTATTATATTGAGGTTAGCATCATTAATATCTCTATATTTTATATATCTATAACATTCTTTGAGTTTTATTGTAGAATTTTTTTTCATTATTACTTGAGCATCATGGTCAGAGAGACCATTGATCAATGAAGACACAGAATATAATGACAGTTTGTCTAAATTTACAAATATATTATCTATTGCTGTGCTAGAGTTTTTATCAGTCCTAGTGGAAAAGTTAATTGTATGAACCATATTATATGCAGTTAGAAGGGAATTCAGCCTATTCATTCTTACACTTGGCATTAAGTAATCAATGTTTATGTCTCCACATATAATTATTTCATGTTTAGACTTAAATAAAAAGTTTAAGGTATCTTCAAGCTTCATCAAGAAAGTTTCAAAGTTTCCTAACGGCGAGCGATAAATAGCAATTAAAATTATTTTTGTATTGTTGCTATCTAATTGGTTTGTGCATAATTCAATGTCCTGTTCTGAATTAAATTTTTATACGTCTAATGTTTTATATGGTACATCCTGCCTGACATAAATGCAAACTCCTCTGTTATTTAGTTTTTTTCTTGAAGCTCTGCTCCCAAACAATAACCATGTGATGACAATTGTGATAATTCCTGTTGTTTCAAATGATGTTGAGATAGGTAGATAATATGTGGTTTTATATTGTCACTAGTTAACCTGTTTAATAATTCATCTCTTTTGCTTCTAAGTCCTCTAATATTTTGATGAAATATACAGAGATTTTTTATTGCTTGTTGAGTACTCTTCAATTTTACTTTATTTTCTGTGCTATCATGATCATTGATATAATTGTCATTTGATTTAACATTAACTATTATTAAGTTTGACTTGATGAATTTCTGGCCTGGACCAGATGTCTTTATACTAAAAAATGGGACCTTGAACTATTTATAACAACAGGAATCTTACCCTTGATTCTGTCAGCAATAAGGAGCGAAACCTGCTTTTTGCCTCTAGAATTCAAGTGCAGGCCATGTACAGTAAAATTATCTCTACCTAGGTGATTTACATCTATCATACAAATGTGGGAGTTTCTGGGTGTCATCAATGCACACTCAAGCCTCAGATTTATACTACGCACCCTCCTATGAAGCTGAGGCCTATCATGCCTATCTAGCAGTCCCAGAAACTTCACATTGGTATACCTGCTTTTGGTGCTGATGTCACCAAGATCTTGCTGAATCTGATAGGTATTATCTACATCAAGACTATTACCTGCACCACCAACAATCACAACATGGTCCTTCTTACTGAAATCAGCAGTTAGTTTTCCCAAGCCTTTAGTGACATCAGCGAGTCCAGCACTTGGCTATAAATATTTTGTATAAAATAGATGTAGACATAATTTTAAGTATAATATAAGCCTAGATCTAAATGAATATTTTCTGTCCTCTTTCATTTTAACAGTGTCCTCCTTTTTGAAACTGTTATGTCCTGTTTTTATTGATGTGAATCTGGTCACCCTTAATGAGATGCAGATGATTGCATAACAATGGAAATACATTTTCTGATTTGAAATGCTAATTGGAACTTGAACAGTGAAACTAATCATATAATTAAGATCATTGTATTATCGAGTCAAACTGCACTCTCTTATTGGCTCCACTTGTTTAAATGTAGTACTTGGCTTTGGGTATGTGTATTTTGCTCTGGTGGAGGTGTGATGAACTTAAATTTTATGTTTTGATCCCTAGAAGTGTCAGAGGTTCATTAAACTGTCTCTGCATTTATAAATGTAGATTTCCTACCATATTGCTAACTATGTGGTCCTTGTAATGATTTCAATAATTTTGCTTTTTTCATTATATCATGGTTTTCTGTCCAGAAATGAGATGCTAATGCTGATTTCTCCATTTGTTTGTGTTTTATGTTCTTGAAGTGATCTTTTGACTGTGTGCCTGTTTCCTTTTGTTTTTCCTATACAGACTTTTTTGCATTCTGCACATCTTATTTGGTAAATACCTGCTTTTTTCTCTGGTGAAATACTGCCATGAACATCATTCAGGAGTCTTATTTTGATTTAAAGTAAAACACTAAAAATCATGTCGTCACATTAAAACTCTCTTTAAGTTTCACAAACACACTTATAAAAGTAATTTTGGTACATGTTTCGTGAGGTACATTCCTCACATTGTCAACCAAAACGACGACTGAGGAGCCAATTTCAGCAAAGTATGTATGTTACTATGCTTGCTCTGGTGGTCTGTTAATGAACTTAAACAATATGTTGTCTGCTTCCGGTATATCAAAATTCATAAGTTTGTATTCATATTTTTTTATGTAAATTTTTTCCCATATATTAAGTTCTTTCGGATGTTGAATTGTTTTTAGTAATGTTATGTCCTTCTCTATTTCATGATTCTCATTCCAAAAATGTGCAGCCACTGCTGATTTTTCTACTTGTTTGTGTCTAATATTTCTCCAGTGTTCCTTTAATCTTATCCCCAGATTTCTCTTTGTTTTTCCTATGTATATTTTCTCACAATCCTTGCAATTAATTCTATATATACCTGAATGTTCTTCTTTCTTCTTTTTTTGTTTAATTTCATTTAGATTTAATAGTTTACCAACACTATATCTGTTTATTGGTGCTAGAGTAATGTTGTACTTTTTGAAAATTTTTTGGAATTTATGGTTAACATAAGGGTGATATGTGAATTTTTGATAGGTATTTTCTTTAAGTGAAGAACTGAGTGTGGTGATTAGTTTAATTTCCTTTTTATTTTTAAATCTTTTTATTTTTTTATCTACCATTTGTTTGTTAAATCCATTTATTTCTGCTATGTGTATTATATGTGCATATTCTTTCCTGTATTCTTCTTTACTGAGTGGTGTATTAACTAGCCTATATGTCATACTATTGAATGCTGCTTCCTTGTGGGGTCTGGGGTTGAAACCTTTTGCTTTTATGTAATTGTCGGTATGTGTGTCCTTTCTGTATATACCAAATTCTATATTTTTATTCCTTTTTATTATCCTTAGGTCCAGAAAAGGTAAAGTATTATTAACCTCGGTTTCCATAGTGAATTTTATGGTTTTTTCTTGCAAGTTCAACAGTTTCAATGAATCTTCTATGAATCTATCTTCTACAATGGCAAACACATCATCAACATATCTGTACCATATTTTGAATATGTATGGGAAGGCTTTCATTATATGTGTTTCAAAATAGCTCATGAACAGATCAGCCACTATCTCCTTTTTTGGCTGATCTGTTCATGAGCTATTTTGAAACACATATAATGAAAGCCTTCCCATACATATTCAAAATATGGTACAGATATGTTGATGATGTGTTTGCCATTGTAGAAGATAGATTCATAGAAGATTCATTGAAACTGTTGAACTTGCAAGAAAAAACCATAAAATTCACTATGGAAACCGAGGTTAATAATACTTTACCTTTTCTGGACCTAAGGATAATAAAAAGGAATAAAAATATAGAATTTGGTATATACAGAAAGGACACACATACCGACAATTACATAAAAGCAAAAGGTTTCAACCCCAGACCCCACAAGGAAGCAGCATTCAATAGTATGACATATAGGCTAGTTAATACACCACTCAGTAAAGAAGAATACAGGAAAGAATATGCACATATAATACACATAGCAGAAATAAATGGATTTAACAAACAAATGGTAGATAAAAAAATAAAAAGATTTAAAAATAAAAAGGAAATTAAACTAATCACCACACTCAGTTCTTCACTTAAAGAAAATACCTATCAAAAATTCACATATCACCCTTATGTTAACCATAAATTCCAAAAAATTTTCAAAAAGTACAACATTACTCTAGCACCAATAAACAGATATAGTGTTGGTAAACTATTAAATCTAAATGAAATTAAACAAAAAAAGAAGAAAGAAGAACATTCAGGTATATATAGAATTAATTGCAAGGATTGTGAGAAAATATACATAGGAAAAACAAAGAGAAATCTGGGGATAAGATTAAAGGAACACTGGAGAAATATTAGACACAAACAAGTAGAAAAATCAGCAGTGGCTGCACATTTTTGGAATGAGAATCATGAAATAGAGAAGGACATAACATTACTAAAAACAATTCAACATCCGAAAGAACTTAATATATGGGAAAAAATTTACATAAAAAAATATGAATACAAACTTATGAATTTTGATATACCGGAAGCAGACAACATATTGTTTAAGTTCATTAACAGACCACCAGAGCAAGCATAGTAACATACATACTTTGCTGAAATTGGCTCCTCAGTCGTCGTTTTGGTTGACAATGTGAGGAATGTACCTCACGAAACATGTACCAAAATTACTTTTATAAGTGTGTTTGTGAAACTTAAAGAGAGTTTTAATGTGACGACATGATTTTTAGTGTTTTACTTTAAATCAAAATAAGATTAACAAAAGTTTCACTGTGTGGATTCCCAAATTCCGTAAACATATCATTCAGGAGTTTTTTTTATAAACCAAATCTGTTTATAGATGCCAACTGCCAATCTGATATAAAAGTCTTTAGTATGTTTTTAAAATTTTTGCATAGCCCATGGATGATATATGAATTTTTTAAAACTTATCTTATCTTTTCCTGCAGAAAGTATTGTGGTTTCTTTAATAAGTTTGTGCCTCTTGACTTCTGTACTTTTTTGTGGACTAGTTCTTTGCTAAATCCATTTTTCTTTGCTATTTTTTCTATTTGTTTATGTTCTTTATGGTATTCTTCCTTGTTAATGTGTAGGTTAGCTAAATTGTGTGTTAAGCTGTTGGTCACTGCATGTTTATAAGTTTAGGGGTGTAATGTAATTGCATGCATGTTCTTATTGTAAATTCCAAATTCTAGGTTTCCTTGATGTTTCATTATTTTAATGTTCAGGAATAGTAAGTAACATGTTGTGTTTCATATGTGAATGATATGCTTTTACCTTGTATATTTAGAAGTTTTATGGCATCTTCTTCTTTTTTTTGTTTACTATGGCAAGTATATCATCAATATATCTGTACCAGATTTTAAATGGGTATGGGAATGCTTATTTGATGATTGTTTCAAATCTGCTCATGAAGAGGTTAACTAGAAATGGAGATAAGGGGCTACCCATAGTAAGTCTTGATTCTTGTTCATAGAATTTGAGCTTGAATGAAAAATAGGATCGGTATGTGCAAATTTGGTATCTTTGGTATAAAAATCTTCATTAATTTACCTTTTTTAACATTGTATATAAATGTGATTTCCACAACCCTCCAAGACATTTAAATCTAATATCTGTGACCTGGGAAGGAATTTAAATATGATGCAAATGGTTTAATACCTGTTCACAAAAAATGATATTGTTTTGAAAATCATTTCCTTGAACTCCTTATGGGAAGAGACATGATGCAGATGGATATTATGATGGTGGAGTATAAATAATATGTTTGCCCCACTCATGCCATTTCATCTTGTAATTTTCTGGAAGCTAATGTGTGGATCTACAGCAACAGCAGCTGGAACATAAATTTCATCCTCTTTTCCAGACACACCTGTTTTGGGAGTATTTTTGATGTGTTATGCTTCCAGTTTCTCTTAGTTAAAGAGATGCAAATACTTGTCGAGATGGTTGACATCTGTCTTAGATATATCTCAGCATACACATTGTAAGAAAACAGCTAATTATTTTTTACATTTCCATAAACTAAAATCATATTGGCATCTTCAGCACTTGTAAGTTCCATCGTGACTTATGAAATACCATGAAGTACTGACCAGGAAGTCTCAGTGCAATCTGTGTAAAGTAAACAGAATGTAAACATAAACTTACAGCCACAATATACAGTAATCAATGATATTGAGGCAGACAACACTATTTCAAAGATTCAATGGAACATATTTCATTATCTATTTGCACTAGGATCATGCAAAAAAATTCCATTGTGATTCTTATTGACTTTTATTTACTTTGTACTAATATGCATTGCTGCATTTAAAAAATGTAAATTTAGTGTTAAATGAAACATTTTTTGATCATTGTTGAAATCTCTGAATGTGCACATTTGTGAACCCCCTCTCTGTACTTCCATTCTATGAAGACAGCTTATCAATTGCACACCTCATTTCAGAAATATTCATGGAATAGTTTTAGACTATTCAGAAGAAAAATGCTACATATAAAAAGTGTATTGTCTTATAAAGGAAATATGGGTTCAGCTATTCTATCAACACCATATAATGAAATTGACATTTAATACAAGACTTCAAGGAAATAAACAAATTCCATAAATGTTACCCATTTGATATGGATGCAGTTAGGAAATGCAGCTCAAAAATTTAGGATAAAGGAGAGTCAAAAAGATGACTTATATAAAATGGTACATGAACTTTAATGAAAGCTTAGAAATGCCAGGTGCCAAGGCAAGCAAAAAGAAATAAATGTAAAATAATTAATGCAGAGAGAAAAGTCCTAGAGATGCCTAACATGATGCTGGCAAGTAAGCACCTGCCGGAGCACCAGTTACCTGATCCCTATGCAACGTCCATACAAAGAAGAAGAATGACTTTAGTGAAGAACATTATTTCATATATTCCAACATGCCAAACCCAAGCAGCATGATTTTTCAGAATGTTCTACACCTCATTATCAATGAAATTGCAAAGAAATAGGTGCCTAATTTCTTTAGAAGTATGTGACATGGAGTATGCACATCTCTGCAATGACCAAATCAACAGAAAACCACAGAATTCTATGAATATCCTGGTTGCATTCTTTTAAGTTTTTGAGACTACTTAAATTAATCACTATAATTTTGTTACTTTTTATATGCTCAGCTTCTATATGTGTAACAATATGTATCAATTACATGTAACACTGTATGTGGGGTCCAGCACATGTCTCCCATTTTTATCCATCAGAGCACTTCTGTACATCCCTTTAGTGGTTCCTCCATTATGTTTCAGGCTTGCCAGCAATTATTAATTTTACTATATGCAGTTTGGTGCAATATTAATGGAATTGTGGAAATAGACATATAAAAATAGCATTAAGTCCACTATTGCTACTTGTTAACTTTAACCTAACCTTGGGTTTACATTTTAAGATTGTTATGGATAACCTATATGCTATTCATAACAATCTTAAAATGTAACCCCTAGGTTAGGTTTAAGTCTCAGGAAGATCCTTGTAATAATTACAGGGGGGATCAAAAATGTATACACACTTCAAGCAAAGGAAAATCTGTGTTAACATAAAAAAACTGGATTCACACAAACAGAAAATGATGAGCACTAATCATCTTAGACTATTACAGTTACTCATAATGCCCACCATAGCCTTCGATACACTTCTGAGTATGTTGAACTGCTGATTGAGCATGTTTGCAAAAGTGTCCTCAGCGATTGCAGCACATGCCATTTCAATTTCTTTCCCAAGTGCTGCCATTGTAGCTGGTTTTCTACAGTATACAACATCCTTAAGAGTTCCCCATAGGTAGAAGCCCAACAGAGTTAGATCCAGAGAATATGGTGGAAACTCAGTCTGCCCTATTTGTCCTATCCAGTGTCTTGGATAGTGCCTTGGATCCTGTGTGGGGATTGTTGCTGTGCGAGGTCTTCCAGATCTGCCCTTGTGAACATCACATTTGTCTCAAATGCATGCAATTGTTACTCGTGTTGGCAGTTCTGTTCTGTACACCTGTCTCCATAGTCTTTGAACTTTAACAACATTCTCAGTTTTCCAATACCACTTCAAAATTGCTTTCTGCTGTTCAAACGATAATCTTGGTTCCATTTTGTTGTAGCAATGCTAGCATAACATAATGTGAGTCACATCTATTTACAGAACATCATATGATAATCTTGGCTTCATTTGTTCATTGTTGATCTACCTGTCATGTAGCAACTCTTATCATAATGTATGTGAGTAACATCTGTTTACAGAACATCATACTACACATTACTGTTGTTTTTCGGTCCAACTTGGAAATATAATAGATATATTCTGTGAAAGTGTGTATACATTTTTGGCACCCTCTGTATATTTACTAACTTTATGTCAGGTTAGGTTAAGTGGTCGCTTAAGTTTGATAAATAAGAAATTTGCCTTAATTCAGCTTTACCCCTTACTCCTCTTTGTCTGCACTGCTCTAGTTTATTTCTTGCTGTTGGCAACACCACCTTCACCACACTCTGCTGCCATTTTTTTCTTCTTGATTGAATTTCAACTATAAAAGTCCACATAGTTTTTCAGGGTGGTGTGTGGGTTTACTACCTTCCAACTAATTCAGTTAATCCTCCTGCATACTGCTAAGTTTTTATGCAAATTTTTGCAAGATTTTGCTAAGTTCTCATATTTTTTTTATCATTGGGCATATACAGATGCTTTATCAATATATTTATATCAATGAGAGCAAGAAAATCCATCAGGTTTCAAGCACATATTATAAACTATTGAAAGAAGATCTAATGCAGTGGTGTAATGAATTTTGATAGAATAAGCTGAAGTAACATCACAAGAAGTTCAGGCATTTTGAGATAATGAGATCATACTGCTTCTGAATGGTGAAATAGAAGGGAAAGTTTTTAGAATGCAAACAGAAGAAAGGTAAAAGGTGTAATAGTATAATATGTGTTGAAGGAATGAACAGAAAAGGTTTGTGGCAATATATGTTCATTGTGAGAGGATAGAATAGCTAAGGATTGTACAAATGAAAGCAGTGTCCCATGAGAGGGGTAAGTGAAAATATGTGAATGTTAAGGAAGCTGAAATAAAACATCTAATTATTTAAAAATGAACTGCATAGGAAAGTTAATAACAAAACTTGAAGGTATTGTTTATCAATTCATAATGATCAGCCTGTTAAAGGGCTTAAAGGCGGTAATAAAGTAATGCAGCAGAATAAGTAATAGCTGCTCAATAAATGATAGTATTGTTTTCGCATACATATAAAGCATAGGTGGTAGCCTGAATAGTACTAATATTTTATTAATGTTACAGCTGTGAAGCGTTTAATGCGAGAAGCTTGTGAGCTGAGGGCCTCAACAGAAGAATATTCTGCACACCCCCTTGAAGATAACCTATTTGAATGGCATTTTACGGTGCAAGGTCCTCCAGGTACAGAATTTGAAGGTGGAGTTTACCATGGCAGAATAATTCTACCCACGGAATATCCCATGAAGCCGCCAAATATAATTCTCCTCACAGTAAGTCTAGATGCATAGAACTTAATGACATTTATAGATGTTAGTGTATTAGCTATAGTAATGGAAAATATTTTCTGAGAGTTATAGATTTTTTCATTTATTTTTCAATAGATGCTGGCAGGGTAAATCCCTCATGCTGACTTCTTTGGTTTAAGTTTTGTATATAATTCCACTTTATTGTCTCATAAAAACTTGCAAGAACTAGTATGGAATAAAAGTTGCTATATAATATTTGCTAATAGCTACTTTGAATAGACTGAAAAAATAACTTGTGTTTTTAATTGTTTATAGCTTTAATGTCTCATGTCAATATTATTGGTGTTTGATTCATTTAATGAAATGACAAAATGGTACAGTTCCTTTCAAAACTGTTGTCCAAAACAATAGCATGCAACTAAACTTTTTAACACACCAAGTTGGTAATATTAAGTAACATATATTCAATCAACTGGGGGGGAAGGAACATTATCTTTCAAGGCTATAGCCAAAATAAATATATTCATCTAATGGAGTTTTGAGCTCAAAAAGATACAATCCTGTCACTGATACATTTGGTGTACAATTAATGTAACTAATAGAAGTATTGTGAAGTTTCTGCACCAAGATGTTGACATATTCCTTTTTTTTAAATATAATGAAACATTCCAGATGGAATGATTAACCAAAAAAACAAGTGATCATTGAATGAAAACCTTCCTACCAAATTAGATTTTACTTTCCAATTTGTTTTTACAAAATGAATCCATACCATTTGTTTTTCTTTCTTATTGTCTTTGTTAATCAGCATTTTTTATGGTTTAGTTATTACTTTCTGTTTGATTTAATATCTGTTTAGATGGTATTACAGTGTTGAATTCAAATATGCAAATCAAAGAGCAATATTTTAGCTTATAATATGCTATTGGCCCTAGTCAAGAAATAAGACTGGAAAGGGGAAATTAACTGCTTAACTTTCCTAGTGCTTATAAATAGTATGCTAGATGTTGGTATTATATCATACTAAGGCTAATGTCATTCCACTGATTCAAGGAGGAGGACTGAGCACTACTATTGCTGGAGAATGCTATGGACTGCACCCAAGAAAAACATTTCATTGGTGAAAACATATTTAACTGCAGATTTTCACATAATTGCAAATGCAATTAACTGTGCTACATTGTAAATTTAAAACAATTGTATATAAATTGCTATTTACTTTGGAGAACCTCTCCTTCATCCTAATTTATTTATCTAGTACTAAGAAAAAAAAACAAAAATTTAAAAGGTTCAGGACCTAGCAACATTTTCTATAGACCACTATAATATTTCATACAATTATGCAATTAAGTTCACAAGTAGTGAACTATTAAATAGCAAATATCTTTTATCCTCTTTATTTCACTATACCTGCCTTCGGAGGCAAGAAGGCAGAAACACTGGCCACTCTTGAATGAGAGAAGCACACAGAACTATAAGATATAATAGTATCTTTAATTGCTATTGATTAAATCAATATAAATGCAAAGCTATAATTCAATTTCATTCTATTATTTCTACATTACTACATTTCCCATTCATTAAACAATAAATTAGTTAGTTAGTTCTCGGAGCATTCAGTGAGTTCGTAGAGCAGCCACAGAGACCTAGGAACATTGAACTTGTCATATACAATTACCACAGTAGCTTTCAATCTGTATTTACAAAAATTTATCTGCATAATTACAATAAAAATAAAAAAGAACACTTAGAATAACTCAACCAACAACGAAAACAGACAAGTCACTTAATCATACAAATTTTATTATATACATATTTACATATACATTGATATGTTGTGCAGTATAATATTGTCACTCATATATTCCTTTACAGAATAATTGGCCTTTTTACATAGTTATTTTCTAAGAGCAGATTTAAAGGAATTGTCATTGTTTATTAAGACTTTTAGGCTAGAGGGATGAGCATTGTATACTGAAATGCATTCATAATAAACGCCTTTTTGTTGGCATGAAAGTGCTGAAATTGGGCAATGTAGATTTGCTTTTGTCTAGTATTCTTGTCATGTATATTTTGATTTTGAACAAATTTTTGTTTATTTCTTATATGAAAGTTCATGAGTGATAAAATATATTCATAAGGAAGAGTTAAAATTTCAAATTTCCTAAAGAGGTTTCTGCATGAATGTCTGCTATGTATACCAGCGATTTTTGTATTACTTTTTTCTGTAACAGGAAGACACGTTCACTTTTAACTGAATTACCCCAAAATATTAGACCGTACTTCATTATTGAGTTGAAATAAGCATAATAAACTAGTTTTACAGTCTTAATTGACTCCAACATTACTAATGCATGTATTGCATAGCATGCACTGTTTAGTTTAGGTGTAATAAGATCAATGTGATCTTTCCAATTCAGATGGTTATCAATTATTAAACCAAGGAATTTAATATATTTGGTTTGTGAAAGTACACTGTTATAATATCCTATCTGTAATTGTGGATCTGGAGATCTTTGAGTGATGAATTTCATAACATTTGTTTTATCTAGATTTAGAGACAATTTGTTTGCTTTGAACCATACACACAATGAACTGAGAACCAAATTTAATTTAATGGCACAATCATTAAGGCTCTTTACATTTATCAATATGCTTGTGTCATCTGCAAATAGAACAGTATTTCCTACAGCTTGGATAGATAAGGAGAGGTCATTTATGTATATCAGAAAAAGAAGAGGACCCAGAACTGATCCTTGAGGCACTCCATGGTTAATCATTCCCCACTCTAATGCATTGTTTTTATTATTGAAGGGACAATTTATCACTACTTTTTGTTTCCTTTTGTCAAGGTAGGATATAAACCATTTTAAATATTGGTTTTTTTATTCCATACAAAGCTAATTTATCTATCAGAATTTCATGATTGACACAATCAAAAGCCTTAGCTAAGTCACAAAATATTTCTCCTACATGTGCTCTTTCATTAAATGCAGTTAAAATTTCATTACTGAGTTTATAAATTGCATTTTCTGTTGAAATTCCTTTTCTAAATCCAAACTGATCACTAATTAGAATATTGTTACTTTCAAGGTAATGGTAAAGCCTATTGTACATTACTTTCTCAAACACCTTAGAAAATGTAGGTGAAATAGCTATAGGTCTATAATTAGAGACATTTATCTTTTCACCCTTTTTGTACAGAGGCCTCACTATTGAATATTTTAGCCTCTCAGGAAATACACCCAATGCTAAAGAGTGACTAAGGGGGGTACTAATTTCCTTTGCACAGGCCTTTATGATTTTGCTGTTGATCTTATCATAGCCAAAAGAGTTTTTTGATTTTAGTTTCGTAATGATATTACTAATTTCTAGTGGGGTAGTGATACATGGTTTGAATTCATTATTATGAGGGGGAGTTGATGATTGTAAAATTTTTAAAGCATCTCTTTTATCACCAGAATATAAATTTAAATTTTTTGTTACATTAAGAAAGTAATCATTAAACACATTTGCTACGTCTGTAGGGTGTTGTATCTCTTGATTGTTAATATTTAAGATTATTGCATCATCTTGTTGCAAATTTTTGGGTGTTTCTTGTTTTATTATATTCCAAGTAGTTTTTATTTTGTTTTTTGATGATTGATAAGTGTTTGGTAATGGAGGCCTTTCGCTGCTTTTATGACTTTCCTAAGTATCTTACAATACATTCTAAAATGTATTTTTAATTTAATGTCTTTACTAAGCATTTGCTCATTATATAATTGTCTTTTATTTTGACAAGATTTTTTAATTCCTTGCTCATATTATAACTTCTTTTTTTAATTTTTAGTGGGAAATATGCTTCAAATACAATTTAAAAATATGTAAAAAATTGTTGAATTTACTGTTAACATCATTTGCACTGAAAAAAATACAATTACTTATAGCTTTAAACTGTTTGTTAGAATATTAATTTAGAATATTAAGTCTGTTTTTATGATTGTCATGTTTTATTAATTTAAATAACCATAATTAAAATGACAAAATGAAGTTGTCTAGCTTAGTTTTGAATTGAGGGAATTTTCACTGTGAAATATAGTATAATATAACAAATTATTATTGAGGAAATCACTAGTGGAACCATGCTGAAGATGAAGGCAACAGCCTTTGAAACATGTCCAAGTAAGTGGAACAAAATTGGTGAAATTTGAGTGATTTCTTCAATAATAATTTGTTATATTTTTTAGCTTAGTTCAACTTTTCCTGTGGGCAGGATTAGTTAGCTATTGTATTATCTTGGGAGTGGGTAGGGGCTTATATTATGATTTAAAAGTGTTACATTATTTTGAACAAAATATTTTCATAGGACTGCAAAAATGAGTTCAGATTTCATCATTAGCCTCCCCTGTTTCAAAAGTTATTATGCCCAGTTTCAACCGCCATAATGTCTTAGGGCAATTAATTAAATTAATTCAAGATATTATCTTTCACACAAGTAAATGAAAATATTTTGCTGTATGCCATAATTCAGTCTTTTGTGGATAGTGTGAAAATGAAATATCATTGAATTTATTGAACATTTAGTGTCAGTTTCCCACTTTATGGATTTGCATTTTATTTACTTTCATTTTTATAGCAAGACACCTATATTAAGGGGGGAAGCCCTTAGCACAAAAAGCAAAATCCCTTTGTAAACAGCATAGTGGCAGAAGTTACATAGCATGGTTAAACGGCACTACTCTCAGAATGTACAAAACCTGAAATACAATCAATAAATAGTTTTCAGTGCACTGCTGACATATTTTGTAAGCATTTAATGTCCTGGCAACTCCAAGGTTTTTAAGACAGTGAATGAAATTTTTCAAATGAGTTCGAAGTCCTTAACATCTAAAGCTAGCTGGTATTGACCTTTTCAGGATAAGGGAAACTGCAGAAAAACTTTACTCAGGGATCAGGGATGAAACCAAGCCACCAGTTGACAAGCAGATGCACTCTGAGCCATGGTGGTACACTCTGCTGAAATTCACTGGCAAATGTCTACAATGTATGTTGGGAAGAGCTTTGCCAAATGTCAAGTGTTTAATTTGGTGAACAGGTTCAGAAACAGTGTGACTGTTATGAAAGACAAACTGTGAGTTTGCAGATCGCTGGAAATTACAATGGAAACAACAAGCATGTTAAAGCAGTTATTTGTAAAAAATCATGTATTACTGTATACAGTAGTCCTTGCAGTGCAGTGCTTAGCTGTAGGATCATTTGAAGCCTGCAGTAAGACAATGGGATCATTGTTGACTTGCAAAAGAAAGTTGTCCATATCCTCTAGACTTAGTTCCTTGTGATTATTGGCTCTTTGAACTTTTTAAGTAGGCATACTTCATATCTGATGGAGCTGAAAAAGTGATGCACTCCTTTTTGAGACAGCAGCTAAAAGGATTTCTTTTCAAAATATATGTGCGCTAATTTTCTTGTGTTCATCAATTATTCAGATATGTTCTTGTGATGCTAGTGCTTAATGAATTGTTGCAATGAAAATAACATGGGCATTTATACCAGCAATATGAAGGTATCTAAAAATACAAGTGTTTGTTTTTCTGCTATGGAATAGAATGCACACTTTTGATCTACAGTATTCACACTACCCTTAGTTCCATTATAATCTAGAATCATTGTTGACTTCTTTGTCTCCTCATTAGTCTCCTCATTATTGTCAATACTTGTTTCTTTTAGGTATATATGAAAACAAGGTAAATTCTTCTTGGAAACTGAAAAGGCTAGGATCAACTTCATGTAATATACTTTCATGGAATTCTGCTGGAATTTCTCTCTTATTTGCTTTAAGGGTTCCCAAAAATGTGATGCCATTTTCAAGCAGGTGTCCACCAAAGGATATTTACTGTAATAATAATAATAATTTGTAGTCAAGTTCCTTTGTGAATGTTTGATGGATTCTATTAGTTTTTTTCACCACATCAGAAGGTTTGTTCAACATAAAGTAAGAGCCTTATCTTTGCTTGCCATAGTAAATCTCAAAATTGTAAGTATAGAAGGTGTTGTCACACTTTGCATGCAATTTTAGGTCATATTTCACTGTTTTTTTGTCATGTACTGAATAAAATGGCATTGACCTCAAAGGGGGTGCAACATTTCATCTATAGCATTAAGTTCTCTGAGACTATAATTGTGTTTACAATTCTCAACAAAGTTTGTGTAAAATTCCCTTAGTGCTGCTAGAATATCAATTTTTAGGCAGTCATATCTGGTTGTCACATCATCAAATAGTTCAAATTTTCAATGTTATATTCAGACCTTAATTGTAACATTTGTTAGCATACGAACAGACCTGTGCTTTTTGGGTGGGATTTAATGCGCATTTTTACTGCTGAGGCATCACAGGCAGTGGATGCTATTGATACATGCGATGAAATGATAAATTGAGAAAGGATTGCTTTTAAAGGAAGGAAGCATTCTAGGCCTAAGTTCAGGCTACTTCCCCAGCATTTACCATTTATGAGGACTAAGGAAAATGTGGAGAAAATCTTCAGTCAGCTAGTATGGTCCTGGCAGGATTCAAGTACCACATTTCGTGCTCACAAGTTCACTTCTTAACAATCTCAGCTACACTTGTCAGTCAGCTGTGCTCTGTATCACACTACTCACAGTTGCTGATGTGTACTTACCAGGAAATGCACAGTATCACACAATGACATATCTGACAAGTACACCCTTTGACAAAATAAATGAGTCATCACTAGATTCTACTTGTTGATTGGAGAACTTTGGGGATGCTGATAATATTCATAAGTGCTTACAGTGACTGGCACACTGCATTGGAAGCTTTGCCTGTAAATACAATGGTCACAATAAGTATATGGAAAGAAAACATTAGGTTAAAGTAGTAGTGGCCAAGCGGTTTAGAAGGCATTACTCTTCTACATAAGCTCATGGATTCAAATGCCATACAGTGGTTTTATTTTTTATTATTGGTTTTATAAGTGTATACGTAGAAATATTGCCTTAATATTATATTATATTTTAAAGTATCATTTTTTGTTTTATGGCATCACATATGAACACAAAAAATTGTAATCCCAAACTATTGTATTCTTTACAAATAACTAAATAAATACCTGAACAGAAACATTTATCTCTAAAGTGAAGTGAAAACACACAGAAATAAACACACATTAAAATCCGGTATGTGAACCCTCAGCATGCATACCTGCCCTCAATCTCTGGGGCTTAGATGATATCAGATTTCTACAGTAGTGTGGACAAGAGGCTACAATATCCGGCACTTCTTGAATGTGTCTCCATAAGCCATCTTTTGTGCTTTATATATATGCATGAAATGCATGTGCAGCATATTGCATTTAGGTGGAACAAATACTGAAGGAAATATAATATTCGTCATAATATATATAGTATGTTAACGTTAAAGCTTGCTATTATGGGAAACAATGTTACAAAACTAATTGGTCATAATATGTTACAAAAGTTTATGAAAAAAAAGTTTTTTATGCTGGGAGGCTCTTAACCATGACCTCACTGCACATTATACCACAGAGCTAATGGAACACACAGTAGTCAGTATCTTTGATGCATGCCATATAACACAGCTGCTGCAATGACTATACAACTTTATCTTGTAAACTGCACACTATAACGAGTAGGACTTAAAAGAATTTTGCGTTCAGAGTTGACTAACTTTTTGTCAAAGGGTATACATGGTATTTGACTCTTTATACTTGTATACATTAAGAGCTGCTCACCCATTTTAGTATACTTGTATACATTAGGATTGTGCACCCATTTTAATAAGCCATGCTCTATGGCTCGCAGGTAGTTGTCAGTGCCATCCATTACTTTTATCCACCACAGAAATTTTCATGACATTTCTTGCCAAGAAGGTTTGATAGAATCCCTTGTAACTATTTATAAATGTGATTATAATGATGAAATTATAAGTGCTTCTAAGAGTACTACATGACTTTTAATTCAATTTCTGCCCCTACTCTGCAATTTTAAATGGATATGTAATGAATAAAACTCTTTTGAAGGTTTATTTCCAACTCCAGAAATTTTGCAAAAACTCAGCTCTAAGCAATTCATTTACATTATTTATGATGCTAACTTTCAATGCAGTGCTTATGACACTTCATCAAAGACAAACAGCATGCCTCAACCTTGGAGTTGTGAAAAGCCGAAAGCAGCTCATAGGGGGAAATTGTTGGTGGTGCTTCTCAAGGTCAGGATGCTTCCTAGAAAAATGGAAAACTTGGTTGCACCCAAAGAGCAGTGAACAAATGTGTAGATCAACATCTGATAGAGGGAGCCCATTTGGCCAAATCATGGCCACAATCTTTCCAGGTTTTCCTCAGTCCTCATAACTGGCAAATGCCGGTCAGTGTCCACCGCCTGTGGTGCCTCAGTAGTAAAAATCGGCTACTCAAAAAAAAATATATATATATTCTTTGCTAATCTGAATGTTACTGCAGTTTATTTTCTAGGCAGATCTGTAATTAAATTCTCATTTCTTCCCATATAAGCATACTGTATCATGGTGTCAGTTGGTAACTTTTCTAACCATTTTACTGTATGTAAGATAAGTTTTTCAATGGGTCTTCGGAAGTTCACTGCCTGCTTTTTACCATTTTATCCAAAATTTCATTTTCCTTTACATCACATTAGTGATTTAATTTTTTGCAGATTTATATATATGTATAATTTATTTTCCCATCACATTTAAAATGATATTCTGTACAAAATAAGATGGTGCATTTTAACATGGTAACAACATTATGTACTTAGAATATAATAGTTTAATCTGCCAAATAGGATCCTGTTACATCTCATTTTCTTGTTTTTATTTGCTAATAGAGATGCATCAATTAATCATGTTTTCTTTCAATCTAACAGTGTATAATAAAATATAAATTATCACTTTATAGCAGTTCAATGAGTATTATAGTTTCAATCTTCAATGAAGCAGTTTATGGGTGATGTTCAAAAAATATATATATATATAAATTAACAATAATAATAAAAGTAGATGAGGCTAAAACACTGAGAAAAAGTCACAGTTGAAATTGTTCAGTGTTTTAGCCTCATCTACTTTTATTATTATTGTTAATTTGTTAAATTGTTAATAGTGTTACTTTATGTTTATTTTTCACACACGCATGCACACACACACACACACACTCTCTCTCTTTCTTGTGCAAAATTTTAACTTGACAATATTTTGTTAGGTTCATGTGTAATGTGCACATGGTACTAATTTCATTGTTGTCACTTCTGGTTCCTAACTATGAGAGCTGTGCATTATACCACAGCTCAATTGTAGTTTAAAATGTTAAAATAGGGAGCGATCAATTTCAAAGCAAAGTCAATCACACAGCAGTTTGTGTCAAATCGAAATAAACATTAACATTGCTACTTTCATTGTGAGAGAGTATCATCGAACCAGAGAATTTCAGAATTTCTGAAAATTTCACTGGATGCCAACTCCATGTTGTTTGCATTGTCTGTTCCAGTGCTACTGATTCCTATACAAAAGATGTTTGCTAGTAAGTTTGCTTGCAGCCAAAGATGTTGTTACAGGAAGATGTGGAGTTTCTTTCAATTATCACTGCTGATGAAACTTGGCTACATCATTTAAATCCTGAGATTTCAACACAAAGCTTTACTGTTTACTCTTAAGATTGTAATGATGTAATCAAGTTTCATTAGCAGTGATTACCTTGAAAGAAACTCTACATCTTCCTGTAACAACATCTTTGCTGCATGCAAACGTACATATGAACATCTTTTTGTATAGGAATCAGTAGTCTTACAACCGAACATGCAAACAAGATGCAGTTGGCATCCAGTGAAATTTTCAGAAATTTTTACTCTGGTTTGGTGATACTCTCTCACAATGAAAGCAGCAGTGATTACTTCATTAGATGCAAACTGCAGTACGATGGACTTTCCTTTGAAATTGATTGCCTCCCTATTTTAACATTTTAAACCACAATTGAGCTGTGGTATAAGGAAAAATAAACTACTTCATAGGCCACCCATAACATTCCATAGGCCTCAGCTGTAAAATGGAGATAAAAGTAGAATTTCAGAGCCGCATATTGTTCATTGTGTATCACATTCATTTTGTTGTAGGTGGAACTGAACGTGTCTCAACTAGCACAGCTGTCATAGTTGGGAACAAGAAGTGACAATAATGAAATTAGTACCATGTGCACATGTACCTAACAAAATATGGTCGAAGTTAAAATTTTGCGCAAGAAATTATGCCTGTAAAAATTATATATATATATATGTATATATAGATATTTGTTTTTGAACAGCCCTCATAAACTGCTTCATTGAAAATTGAAACTATAATATTCACTGAACTGCTATAAAGTGATAATTTATATTTTATTATACACTGTTAGATGGAAAGAAAAAATGAAAAAATTGGGATGTAACAGGTTCCTATTTGGCAGACTAAACTATTATATTCCAAGTAAATAAGAACATTAGGAAGAGTAAGTGCAACCGTCCAAAGTACAGCAAAACAAACAATATTGAAGATGAGTAAATTTGGATTATAGGAACAGCATAACTGAACTAACCAAAAACTTCATCTTGTTTGTTAATGAATACAAATTTACAATTCATTCATTTGGAAAATCCAATAATATAATAATTGTTCTCATCTTTCTCATATTATTGAGATAAAATATGTTTCAATTATGTAAATTGTACATCATCATTATTATTATGACATTGGTTAACTTACATATAAGAGATTTGAACTATTGCAAATGATGTTTATGGTACATTTAATCTAAAATAGTTAATGAAGGCAACTTCTTATTATTTTCATAATTTTAGGTACTTCAATAAGCGATGTAATGAATACATCATGCACACACTTTTGTTACATAAATAGGCACCTGTAGTTAAAGGTTAATTTAAGAATGTGTTCAAAGGTGTACCAAGTCCAAAAATCATTTTGATCATCTTTGTGTTGAAGTGTATAGTTCTTTGAGGATGTGGTTTACAGATTATTCAGCTTAAACTTGCTTTTGCATGCTGGAACAGATACCATTTTTTGCAGCAATCCCCAAAGATGTGCTTTAAATGGCAGACTTCAGTAACTCTTTCATAATTTTTTTTCTTGTTTCTCTTTTAAATTTGCAGCCTAATGGACGGTTTGAGACTAATAAAAAGATATGCCTAAGTATCTCAGGACATCACCCAGAAACATGGCAACCTTCCTGGTCCATTCGAACAGCATTACTGGCACTCATTGCATTTATGCCTACTCCTGGAGGTGGAACTATTGGTGCTCTAGATTATACACCAGAGGAACGTAAGGGATTAGCACGCAGGTTAGTGTGAGCTTGGTGCCTTGAATAAGCCAGTGGTTACAATCTGCATTTCGATAGTAGTAATGAACAATTATTAAATAAAATTTTCCAGCCTTTTTTATGTAATATACATCAATTAACATGTTTAAATCAGCAGATGGCTGAACTTAATGACACTTAAGAAAAAAAAACATATAATTGTAGATGTAGAACTACTTTCTTGATCGACACATGCAAACTTATATAATGGTATTCTCAGCTACTAGTTCCCAGCAATTTAAAATAATCTAGACATGAAATTCTTAAGTGGCAGTAGTTGGACAAATTATATGGATTAGATTTAGATTACCAAACTTTGCATTAGTGTAATGTTTTATGCTTTTGGAAAGAGTATGTTACTCAGTGGATGGCAGCAAACAGCCTGTTACTTTTAGTTCTGCACTGACTGCTTTTAATTCTGCATTTAATGGAATGCATTGTGTGTATATGAAGCATGAGCATAACTGCATTAATTTGATACAGAGTTGGTTTGGTGACATTTATACTTCACCTACTTGGTTTTTTAATTGGACATGTTAGGGAACATTCACTCCCAGTCAGCAGAAGACCAACTGATAGAAGAATACCTGTAAGCTGTTGGAAAATTTTATGAAATATAGCAAATGATGGTGTCTTAAAGTTCAATGATACAATTTTTATTTTTAATCATGTAAATAAATTTTTTCCCATATCTTTAATTCCAAAGGTTTGCAAATGTATTTAAATTTTTTCAAAATCAATTTCATGATTTTCTGACCAAAAGTGCGCTGCCACTGTAGATTGCTCTATTTGTTTGTAACTGATGTTTCTGAAATCTTCTTTGGTACCGAAATCCAAATTTCTTTGGTATAACTTGAAACTAGTCAGAAAAACCCTGTCTGCATAGACCTGAAGAGAGACTTTCTTCAGAATATCTTAGCAATAAAATGCCATTGATGAAGTATGTCAGTGTGCACGCATTCATGTCTCATTCAGAATTTCTTGCAAAATAAAGTGCATCATATGGGTCTTTTGAGCCCTTTAACCTCTTCCTTGATATTGATGATATATACACATCCACGTTCAAATGGGGACCCAGTGATAATAGTGTGTATAGATTTTCTGCAATTGTTTAAAAATTAATGCAATTAAAACTTTATATTAACTTTTTATCTATGAAACAATGTATAAAATATATAAAATCTGATTGAATTAGTGATTGGAAAGGCAAAGAAAATCCACCAACTTCAGAAATTATTGCATTAATGTCTATTTAGTTAATCCATTCAAACTAATCACCAATTTTATTCAAATGGCTAAATTCTACAAGTTTGTAATGCATCAGGAAAATGTACAAGCAAAACAATTAAGTATTTTAAAGTAATTTTTTAGTTTTCTCAAAACATTGTTCCATGGACATTTTTCCCTTTTCAAATCAGTAATTTAATTATAAACACAACTTGCGCTTGTAAAGTTACAATGTGTGTGATTCACCTGGAAGCATGGGTAAGTACACAAGAACACCAAATCACTTTTAATTTCCTTGCATATTTCACATTTTGGCTTAGCACACACTTCCATAATGGATGCAACTTTTTGACTGTGTGAGGGATTCTTTTATGGAAATGTTTTCCTGTTAATTTAAAAGGTGTAGGTTTCGTGGATATTTTACCCTCTGTGTGTGCAGGTCCCTGAATGTTGTAGTCAGCAGTTAGGCTGCAAGCTATCAATAATCAGATATCTAAGTACGCCATTGGCCATTGTTTAAGTGGGTTTTAAACTCTCCAAATAACCAAACAGCATATATATTTTTGTAGGATTACTCATAAATCTGCTGTCATAATTCACTGCATATTTTTGTATTAACTTATTAGTACTAGGCAATACATATTTTGAATATGACTAGGCATTCAGTCCAGGCTCCTATCCAGGCATATTCAATACATAATTCAATGTCTATATATAATTGCAATTATTTCTTAAAAATTACCAAATTACTAAAATACAAATTAACATACAATTTTGTTTAAGCTGCCTCTTATTTCAATAACCAATACACTTTTTTTTAACTTTACTCAAAAACTGTCCTATGTTTCCATTATCCTTAGTAAAATTTTAAATTTAAGTCTTTTTCCTGCCTAATTTTAGCCAGAAATGCTTTAGTAACTCCTACTTCCACAAATCCATCCCTCGTAAGAGAGTTTATTAGATGGGAGCTCGCATGGGTATTGTTTTAAATGCTTTGAGTGTGCCCCACGTTGGTAGCCCAAAGTTTGAAGGAGACTGCAGTGGTGTGGTGATGAGTTGATGAATCATCAACTCCTTGAGACTTTCTCGGGGTTTCTCGATGATTTTGGGAACTGATAGTTGCCTGGTCAAGTGAGGGGAGTTAAAGATGATACTTGCTGATAAAGAACACCTCGTATTTTGCCGATTAACATTATTTATTGAACCACAAGTGAGTACCTGTGAGTTTCTCTTCGCACTGCAGAACGACAGCTTGGCAAACACGTGGATCTATTCTGATTGCGAAATAACAGTTGCGTGTTCAAAGGATACGAAGTATACTGCCGTAGAGATGAAGGTTCGATCTCGACGTTATGGTATTTTAGCCGAAGACTTAGGCCACTCATACTCTTATTGCCGGGCGACGCTGCAGACACGCGGCTCGCGTGTTGAAGTTTCTTAAGACTGCTGATCAAGTGCCTATAAATTGCCCGAGAGTACAGAGCGATGCCTCAGCCGCATGGGCTGGCACACTGAGGATCCTAGAATTGCTTATCGACTGAACTGCTCACCGCCGCGGGTAGCCGAGGTCGTTAAGGCGCTGACTGGTGAGCAGGAAGTCTGGGGTTCGAATCCCGCCAGGACCGTTCTCCCTGACTGAGGTTTTTTCCAAGTTTTCCTCAGTTCTCTTAAATGGCAAATGCCGGGAAGGTATCCTAAACTTAGGCCTGAAACGCTTCCTTCCTTAAAAAAATCCGTTCCCAATATATCATTTCATCTCATGTATCATCAGTGTCCACCGCCTGGGGTACCATAGCAGTAAAAACGGTAGTTAAACACTATTAAAAAAAATAAAAAACCTGCTCAAAACTGCCCGTTCATATGGGCGGCCGGTCCTTAAATATCTCTAAGAACCGACGTGACCACGTGAACACAGACGCAATATTTTCCCGCCATTATTGAGTAGGACTTTGTGATAGGATACCATTGTCGTCATGGGGCTTCATTACAATTCGTTAGTCACATTTTCTGGAAATATCATTTCCGCGATTCGTCCTCTGTTCGATTTCGATTTGTAGCCTTAAAATACAATAGCCTTTTAACGGTATTGCAGGTGTCATCAGCACCGTCTCCTGGTAGCGTGCCTGCCAGAGAGAGGGCAGCCTCTTTCACTTGAACAAAGAAAGGATTTATCCCATTGTGTGCCAAAATTGCCTCTCTGCTGTCCAAAAAGGAATTCATGGTTTTTATGATATTTCCACACATTTTCAAAAATCCCTTTACTTATGTTTAGCTGGAATAAAATGTGAAACACCCCTTCCTCAGTCCTTTTAAAGTTTTTGAATTCCTACATCCTCATATTTCCTCCTTGCTACCTTCCAAAAGCCCTTATTATTTTCTCTTCTTCTCCAAATTCTTCCGAATCCATTACTCTGTAAACACATTCTGGAGACTATTAATCCATCCAGAATTCCTAAAACTCTTCTCTTGATATTTTAAACATTGTCTTAAGTTGTTAGATTTTTAATCTTTCTAGATTAAAAATCCTAAACCAATATTTTAGGTCTCATTCCATAATCATACCCTTCCTTGACACACTTCCCAGTTCAATTTGAGTCACTTCCTTAACCGTTGCACTTGCTAGGACTGAGACTTGCCTACAAAACATCCTGTGTAAAATATCTATAATTTCTTCTCCTCATTCATTCCCCAAACCTCATTTCCATATACCATTTTGTGTTCAGTCACCATGTTGTAAATTCTTTTTAGCCACTTAACATCAATATTAGGTAATCTATGTTTCCAACTTTTAACAGCTGCCATGCCTCCTTTCCTTTTATTCATTGCTAATTTCTTTGCTTCTCCCATTCCCTTCCCCCATCCATTTTAACTCCTAAGTAAATACATTTTCTAACTACCTTATAGTCTTTATTCACCTTCTTCTACTTTTCATACTTGCTCAATTTTGCCCCCTTTCTGAAAAATGACTATTTGTGTTTTCTCCTGTGTTTACATTCAGATTCCATTCTTTACAGCATTTATCTATTTCCTGTAAAAATTATGTTAGGTCATTTATTGTTATTGATCCTACTACTAGATTGTCGGCGCACAGTAATCCAGGAATACCTTTATTATTCTTGTTCACCCCTAGTAGTAAATCATCAATGAATATGTTAAAGAGAATTGGACTTAATTTACAGCCTTGCCGTAATCCCTTTGTTTTATCTCTCTGGTTGCTATTCCTTCCCCAAATCTTACACAAAAAATGCTTTCTGTATAAAATATTAAGATTATTTACGATATGTTGACTCACTCCTTTGCATAATAATTTATACCATGATAGTTGTAATTTTACCCTGTCATAAACTTTCTCAAAATCAACAAATGCCATATATGTTTTTCCCTCTTGTCCTTTAGGTATTTATCTACTAA
Source organism: Metallyticus violacea (assembly GCA_030762175.1). Classification (NCBI taxonomy): domain Eukaryota; kingdom Metazoa; phylum Arthropoda; class Insecta; order Mantodea; family Metallyticidae; genus Metallyticus; species Metallyticus violacea. The sequence goes on along the minus strand of CM060846.1, from coordinate 23,237,673 downwards.
TGTCTTTATTATAAATATACTATCAACTGTTGACTTCCCAATTTGGAATTCCGAGAGTACATTATTTTCTTCTACACAATACTGTATCCTGTTAACCAAAATGCCAGTAAAATTTTCCCCTACATTTGATAGTAACACAATCCTTCTATAATTATTTTCTTTCTCTATGCTATCTTTCCCTTTCTATATTGGGTGTATAATTGATTTGCTCCAGTTGTTTGGTTCATACCCTTTCTCCTTGACTGAATTAAACAAATATGTTAGAATTATATCACTACCATTCTTTAAGGAATTCAATGGGAATACCATTCTATACTTATTATTTTTCATTAATTTCACTTGTTTTATAACTTCTTCCTCCTTTATACTGTCTAAAATTTCCACAAACCTATTACTGATTTCCAGATACCTATTAATTCCAGCTGCGGTAAGATACTGACACATCCATATTCACCATAAAGATTATTATTGTATCATATAACAAATTATTTATGAGGAAGTCACTCAAATTTCACTAGTTTTATTCCACTTACTTGGACATGTTTCAAAGGCAAATTTCCTTCATTGTCAGCACGATTCCACTGTCAGCTTTCCAGCGTCGTATTAAGTTGTCGCTCTTTGGATTTTATAAACTTTTTGATGAGGTTGCTGTTGTTTGGAAGATCAAAATTAACTAAATTTTCCGTGTTTTTGTTCAAGAATAGATTTTCCCACACGGATAATTCTATGGGTTTTTGAAGAGCTTTTAAGAGTTTTGGTTCATTTTGGAACTCTTTTTTTTTTTTTTTTTTTTGCCAGAAATGGTATGCTACTGCTGATTTTTCCATATGTTTATATTTTACACACTTCTCATGTGTTAGTAGAGGCTTTCCTACATATGTACAAATGTTGATATCGTTATGTAGATGTCTTTGCAATAGTAGATGAAAAATGGAAAGATTATTATAGTATTCTAACTACCCTTCTGAATCAATGTTAGACTGATTTTACATATTTTTATATGTTAATTTTATAGCCTTCCATACCCTGCTAACTTTATTTTCATTTAAAACCCTAACTAGACTATTCTCCTTTGCTTTTCTCACTGTAATTTCTTTTGTTCTAATAATCTTGTGATTCTTCATCTCTTTGTTCTCTCCATTTTCCCAACATCCATTTCACTAATTTTTTAACTGTTCTGCATTCTTCATCAAACAATTCCTCCTGCAGTGGAAATTAAATGTTCATGTATGTATAAAGAGCAGAGGAATTAATTTATAGTTGGTCAGTGAATAAGGAATGATAATTGTTTGATGGAGATGATATGTTAATGAAAATGCCATGTGTTCCTCCCGATGATTCTCGCCATCTTATAGTTTGCCTTGGCTTCCTGAGGGAAAGGAATCAAGGAGGTAACAGGAAATGGACAAGGTTTATCATAATATAACATGAAATAAGATTTATTGAGTTCAAAGTCTTTCCACTTATAGGAGTCAATATTAAGCCTTGGAGAATGTTTTGTGCTAGTAATTTTACTTTTGCATAATCTGACTCAACTTTGAACACTAACCACATATTAACTTTCTAATGATAATGATGTCTGATTGCTCTAATTTTCCCTATTCTGATTCACTTATTACCGTCGCTACTTCTCACTAAAAATACTCTTGATAATTCCATGAATAATATTTAACTGATAACACTTGACGAATACTAATACTTGATACTGATCTTGAATAATAACGTTGGAGTAACGACAACTATAACAATAATACTGTGTTGGAGTACTAATAGTAATTTAACAGTAATCCTCACAGTAGTAACCTCAAAGCCCTGAAATTGCATCTTAAGTAACTATTGCAGTTGGCTGGGCTTTAGATGCTACATTTGTTCTTTCGAAATCTGGTTTTAGAAAAATCCAGAACATCATCTCTCATCTATATGCTTCTATTAGATACTTTTTTTATTGGAATGGTGTTTAACACCCGTTTTTACTACTGAGGCACCATAGGCAGTGAACACTGGTGATATGAAATGAAAGGATATATTGGTAAAGGACTTTTTTTTAAAGAAGGAAACATTCCAGGCCTAAGTTTAGAGCACCTCCCTGGCATTTGCTAGTTATGAGAACTGAGAGAAACCTGGAAAAAACTCAGTCAGGGAGGATGGTCCTGGCAGGATTCGAACCCTAGACCTCCCGCTCACAAGCCCATGCCTTAACGACCTTGGCCGCCCGTGGCAGTCTATTTAGATACTGTTCCTACATACAGTCATTCTTATATTTGTGATTGGATACTAAGATTATGTAACTATTTGTTCATAGTGATGCCTTAGACCAATAAATTGCCCTTTGAAAAGTTAGTGGCCTGTTTTCCATGCCAGTTTATTGCACAACAAGGCTCTATTACACTCATCCTTACCCAATATAACAAAGCGGCACTTTCTGAGTATCACGAAAGAATATTTTTTAATTGGACCCTTCTTAGCAATTCTGCAAAACACATTGTTTCATGTCCTACTGTACTTGGGTTTGCTTATACAAAAACAAGTTACACGAAAGACTACAGGCTTCCCTCCCTCTTGCCAGGTTAAGTCTAATAGCTCTGGAGTATCTGTACTGCACTCTGTCTAGAAGGTAATATAATACACAATAATTCTACATAATATACATGAAATGAACGGAAGACTGTAGTCATGATTAAACATATAAATTACACGGAATTAATTAATGTGACATTTATAATTTACATGGGGGATGAAGTTAACAAATTCTGCTTTAATATCTTCTTCCCAACCCGCATTCCCTCTCCTGCCATATACATTATAATATTGAAAATGTTAATTGCCCTTTCTATTTCATTTTCTTTTACAATTAAATTAATCCCTAACTGACAAATCTGGCCATAGTTTGAAGCCAATAGGGAAAATTATTAGGCTGTTCATCCTTCCATTTAAATCTAGTATATTCTTTGCTACCTTTTTATCTGTGCCTAAGTTACAACTTGCTTGGTCTGTATGCACTTTAATGTTCCTATCAATGGATAATGGTCACTACTAGAACTTAAACTAAGCACTTTGAAATTACTAATAATATATTCCATATTGACTGGCCACAAAATATAATCAATCACATTAGGACCACTTTTGCTCACAAATGTATATTCACTGTTTATATCCTCCCCATATTTTCCATTTAAAATGTCCAATGAATTTTTTTCACAAAACTCAATTAACTTCTCATTTGCACCGTCTATATTTGTCTTTACTTATGACAACTTCTCTTTTGTTCATTTCACTTCTTGCCTACTTGTTTCCTATCTCCACATCCTTTTCTCCTATTTTAGTATTGAAGTCTTCCAGTATTATAAACTCAGCATTTAAATGTTTTTTCCTTATCCTTTCACTATCATTTTCCAGCTGTTTAAATTAAATAGGTCAAGGTTGTGAAACTGTGAAGAAACTGGTGGATTGTAAACAATGTCTAAGCGAATTATGGATTCATCTGTTTATCTTCTATTATGACCCAAAATACACTTTTTTTCCCTACACCAAGTTTCTGTAATCTCCTTGCTCAATGATCTCCTTACAGAAAAGCCAATGCCAAAAACATTCTCCCTTTTGTATCTTAATTCCTACATATATAAAATCCGTTTCCACAATATTTTCTTCCTTAAGCCATGTTTCTGCTAACCCCAAATAGTTCATTTTGTCCAGTAGTTGTTTTAAGTCATTAATATATAGTGATGTCCAGTATGTGAATGAATAATTCCTTGTACCATTTTATAGCTTTTTGTGGAATGTATCTGCAATACCTTGTTCAATAAATCGTCATCGTCAGTATGCATATTATATTCTTGAAAATGGTCATATTAATGTGGGCATCCATTTTGTTTGTTTCAACTATTAGATTAAAAAAAAAAATACAATTTGATAATACTATGACCACCCTTCTATCCTGCCCAGCAATGTATGTCAAAGATGAAAGCTAATGCATTTATCCTGTCTTTAGGCCTGTGTATTTAAATCCTTTGGCAACTCAGTATGATTTGAATTTACTGTACCAATTGCATTTGCTATTCTATTACATAAGGAAATGAATAGCTTTGGTGAGCTGTACCAATTATCTAAATATGGAGTTCTACCCTGATCAAAAATAGTTCCATGAGGCACATTATATGGAGCGAGACATCACCAAATATTTGTCTCCTGTGTTGCCATTCCCTTTACCTAGTATAAATGCAGCTTTGTAGACATATCCATTTTTCTTTCAGAAAGATCAAAACTTTTTATGGCAAATCTGGCTCTCGTGGTTCTGCTTCCAACCTAATTTTCATCTTATTTCAGTCCCAATACCCTAATTTATTATTTCTTAGCTAAACCTTTTTTGTTGGTTTGAAGAGCTAATAAATATAGGAAATCTAAAAAAAAACAGATCTTGAAATATTTAGTTCCTTGTGGAAGGAGAGGTGACAGAAACCAAATGATTTGTGTGCATGTGGCACCCACGGAGGAGGCAATAGAGTTTTATTTCACTTTATAATCATCCTGAGTTGAATAATGGTACAGTGTGGACAAAAAGGAGCATGCATTTGGTCTAAGAATAAATTACTTATATAAATATTCCTAATATTTTTATGGTTTTTAACATTTTTTAAATCACAATACTGTTACTTGAAAGAGGCAGTATATTATATGCATTAATAATTCTTTAACTTTATTTTTGTTTCATTAAAATATCTTATAAAATACAGGAAATATTAATGCTTTTCATTACATGGAGATCTAAAATTTCAAGTCAATTCAACTAGCCATAGAGCAAAATGTTAAAGATTCCTTGTTTAGTTTCTAGCTTTTGCATTGAAAGGAAAAACTTTTCAGACTGTGGACAAAGCAGCTGATGGTCTCAGTAGAGGGTCAGTGTACATAATTCAGTGGCATTTAGCATAGACATACCTTGAAATAGGAGAAGCATAATTTCATAGAAAACATTGAAAGTAGTAGTCATTAGCAAAAAGGCATGCCTTTACATGTTATAGAAAGCATTCCCCCCTCATACAGCATTATTCACAACCTCAATTTCCTGTCAACTGTTTGCTTAAACTTCCATAAGAGTCCTTATTTTGTTAAGATATACTGAATGGATAGAAATCTAGTGAGGTAAGGTCAACACTGGGGTCAAAGTCTTTTAGAGATGGCACAGTCATGAAGGAAAAAATTTCCAGTTGTACTGATTGAGGTGTGGCAAGTGACACACCCTACTGAAAATAGCCGATACGGGATACAGAGTTCACATCAAACTGATTCATGAACTTAAAAGATGATATCCATGTGGACCATGCTATCTTAACATTATGTGGAAGAAGATGGGGCCAATCACTGCTGCAACAGATACACCAAAACCCAATTTTTTAATTTTAAAGAGGTGCCTCGTGAATGGTGTAAGGGGTCTCATTATGGTATTCTGGGAATTATGTGCCCACACCTCAAAGCAGACCTTTGTGTAGTCCATTTTGTGATATATGATAACTAAAAAACTGAGTTCCACTTGGTGAATACTAGAAAAGAAAAACTTTTTGAATTGATACAAATATTCTAAATATACTTAGTGAATCTGCAGAAACAGTTTGCTTTGGTGTGATATAATTTTGCAAGCCTCTTTCCTATGTGAAATGTCTGTTGTAGAATGATATCCTTGCCTTATCCACTCTGCTGCAAACCATTTGCAGCAAAATATTTTAGACCTGGCCCATTAATGATTTCAAAAAAACCGCCATGGATGGGCAAGGTTGTTAAGGCAAACTCATGATTGGGAGGTCTGAGGTTTGATTTCCACCAGAAACTGTCCTCCCTGACTGAGGTTTTTTCCAGGTTTTCCTCAGTCCTCATAATTGCAAATGCTGAGGAGGTACCCTAAACTTAGACCTGAAACACTTCTTTTAAAAAAAAATCCCTGCCCAGTTTATCATTTTGTATGCCTCAGTAGTTAAATTGGGCACTAAACACTATTAAAAAAAATTATCACAAACATTATAAATGTTAGTGTTTTAATTTTCATTTGATTCTAGTGTTTAGTAAGAGTGTTATTCATTGTCACTAAAATCCCTTTAACATTCTGCAGAAAACAGTGTTATTGTTTATATACTTTCCATCTGTTTGCTTAATGTTTCACCCATAAATTCATTTTTCTTCACTTGCTTGAACTGTTGAAATTCTTTCAAAGTTTTCACAACAATAGAAGTGTCAGTGTTTGAAGGCTCAAATTTTTCATCGCCAAATAATGCTAATTCATTTTCTTACTTTGGTCACTGTATTTTATTTAAAACTTTACATTCCTTAAAAAATGAACTAGCACTGGAAAATCTCTGTCATAGTGTCCCTTAATCCTTTAAGAAATTGTTGCTTATAATTTGTGAACAATTTTTTAGCAGTGCTCAAATGCTCATACATAGGGTGACTTTTAAATGTTTTTGTAGTTGAATATTTGACTTTAGCTAATTGAAGATGAACACAATTTTCTCTTTCATTGCAGTCAGTGCCTAAATGCAAAGTTTTATTTCTGAAGAAGCAGTTATATGGGGACAGATAAAAAATTATCTACACTTCTGCCATAACATACCTTTAAGTTTGTCATACTGCCTTCTGTGCATTAGTGCTTAGAGTTGGTATGACTGTTGTCATGGGTGCAGAATTTGACCTCCAGTGATTATAGTATAAATACATCTGCTCTGCTAACAGTTTGCACCAAGGAGGCAATGATTCAATTTCTCTGATTGGCGTGTGAATGAGGCAAAAATTCATCATATGGGTACGATGCGTTATCAAGTAAAAGTGATTTTTCATGGATCAAGATGTTTAAAAGTGGGCGGACGAATGTGATACACAAAGAGGTAGCAGGACACCTGTCAACCTCCACTATGAACAAGATTCAATAAGAGAGATGGTTCTGGCAGATAGGAGCATTACCATCAATGAGGCCTTCTTTGAATGTCAGTCATGGTCTGCCCATCAAATCATCCAGGACAAACTCTGCTTCCTTAAAGTCTGTGCAAAGTGCACACCAAGACAGCTTACTGCAGAACAAAAGCTCAAACGTGTTGGCATCTGCCAACACTTACTTAATTGTGTCACCCAGGAAGGCATTTTTGAGCAGGGTAGTCACAGGTGATGAAATGTGGGTTCATCACAGTAAGCCAGAATCAAAACGCAACAGTATGGAGTGGAAACACCCGGGATCTCCGATGAAAAATAAATTCAAGACTGAGCCATCGGTGGGAAAGATTTTTAAGATGCAAAAGGGCCTATACTGGATGACTACATGGAAAAGGGAACTACTATCAACAGTGCTAGTTAACAGTGAATTGTTGGACAAGAAGCTAAAGCCAGCAATTTGCAATAAATGCTGAGGTCTGTTGTTGCAGAAGTAGTGGTGCATGACAATGCCTGGCTGCAAATGGTTGGTTCACCACACCATTCAAAACATCAAAAAGTTGTGTTTTGAGGTACTGGAACACCTTTTAGCCTTGATTTTGCTCCCTCTGACTTTCATCTGTTTGAGATGTACAAGGTTGCTTTATGCAGTCATCATTTTTCCATAAAATTAGCCATGCAAGAAGCGATGCAAAAGTGGCTTTACACTAAATGAAAAACATCTTCTTGGATGAAATATGCAAGCTTGTGAACTGCTGGGCCAAATGCATTAAAAAGGGAGAAGACTATATAAAAATTATGTACATGTTGAACGCTTACCTTTGTGTAAAAAAAGTGTAGATAATTTTTTACTCGCCCTCGCATCAGATTTCTACACTGCAGATACAGGGAAAGTGGCTTTATTGTTTCCAGAACATCTCTAAATAGAACCAATGCCATGATGAAATTCCATGAAGTAATTTTCTGGAGGAGTCCATGAAATATTGCTATGCTTCATGAAGGCATTGAATGATCATATACTGGGTTTGTAAAATACTGGATAAGCAACATATAACTTGACATCACAGCCATTACAGTAATGCATGAAATTGCTACCAATGTCAAATATCCTCTGTATTTTTTTAAAGTTGAAGTCCCCATGTCATGGCAATTTCAGTCAATTCTCATTGATTTTTTGGGCTTGCTAAACAGTGTGAATATATTATGTTCATGAAAGACTTGAAATGGAGCAGTATTTATTATTTAATATACTGCAAGTTCCAGTTTATGATTTAAACAGTGAATAACTACAGTATTAGGATTATATTTATCTGAATATATGTAGCTGTTCCTTTTTAAATTCTTTGTAAATTTACAGCTCCATCCAAAGCAAATCCTTTCAGTGCTTAGATAAAATCTCTATACCAATGTATAGAGCCATAATAAAACAAGATTTAATACTCTTAGCAATGGCTTCCCCTGTTAAAGAATTTAACTATACTATATTCTAGAAATAGTTGCACTATAAACCATTGTAGATGCAATGAATATAGAGAATTAAGCATGATTCATTTACTTGATTAGTGTTTTTGTCAACTAAAGTACTGAAAACACAACCAGAACCAATTATGTACTTCAACAGGAGAGTCAACATATGTTTGCAAATAAAATTTATTATATTTGCACAAGTATCATCTGAGTGCAACATGCTTGTAATATCTTATCCATTCAGGGCTTGTAGTTCACATATACTTTTGAAAAGTAAGAATGATTATTCTCTTTACACATGAAACACACTGTTTTAAAAACATGTGGTCATTTATAATTTCTTTAAATTTTTCTTCCCATTTTCTGAAGTCTTCAGAGAAAGATTTAATAATTGCCTGTATCCTTTTCATTAAAAATTGATTCACACTTCAAGTGAAACTTATTCCTTCTGTGATCACTAATTTTATCATTTAATGTTTTATAAAAGTAAATGGCAGTGATTGGTGTCGTAATGTGAAATATGGCTCTAAATTTATATAAAAATCGTGGTAATTCAATGAGTCAGGCGAGAAAGAAGAACGGCAAACAAAGTAGTGGCGACGTGGGAACTGGAGGAAATAAAGGTAGTTTTGAAATAAATACAGAAATCGAAGAAAGGAGAGAAACACGATAGGTAGCTAGTAGGATGCACGAGGCAGAAGTGATAGCATCCCTTCAGATGGTAACCGGGATGTTACACAAAGATTTAAAAAGTGCTCAAACAGAAATTCAATCATTAAAGACAGAAAACGAAGATTTAAAGACCAAATTAAGAGCACAAGAAGAGAATACAAGTCTTGCCAATGCAGTGAAAGGAAAATCTGAGAGAAGAAAACATACAAAATCCATGCGAGGTGAACAAGATGTAAATTCGGTCATTCCAATACTTCATAACAGATTTGAGATATTGCAGGGTAAGGTAAATGAAAACACGTTTAACTACGAAAATTCTGGTGCCTTGGGAAGTCACAAAAAAGTGATGCTGATAAGGGATTCCATGCTCAAGTTCTCCGTAAATCTGTGCGGAGAGAGAGGTTATGATGTGCACTGCATGCAGGGGATAAAAGTAAACAAGCTTAAACACAGGTTAGAGAAAATAAATGTTAAGCAATTTAAGCCAAAAGTGGTGGTGATCCACGCAGGAACAAATGATATAAATCGGGGAATAATGGCTGAAGAAATTATGGGAGACACAATGGATCTGGCAGTACCAGATGTGAAAATTGTTATAAGTGGTGTGCTAAGAAGGTATGACGTGAGTGAGAGAAAGATTGCAAGAATAAACAGTGAATTAAACTGGCTCTGTAATGTGAGAAAGTGGGTGATGATGGATGGAAACTTTTGGCTGCACAATAATGATTTTGGAAGGGATGGAGTGCACCTTAACCACAGAGGATCACACAAATTTGGCAGATTGCTGTGTGAAGTTATTCAATCTCAGTTAAAGGGAAATTAGCTAAAGTCAAGGTGGATGGAGAAGACAATGAAAAACAAAATATAGAATCAAAGGTATGTATTAGTGGGAAGGAAACAAGAGTTAACAAATTATGCATACTACATCAAAATGTACAGAGTATAACAAATAAAATAAACCAACTAGATATATTATTAAATGTAGATTTGTTACGTGTAGATGTTCTATGCATAACTGAACATTGGTTAAAGTTAGAGCAGTTAATAGTTACTAACCTCAAACAGTTTAGGCTAGTAGATTCCTTTTGTAGGAAAGCCTATAAACATGGGTGGTCATGTATATATGTTAGATTAGCTATAAACACTAGATATATAGGCCTGTTTGAGGCTCTCAAGGAGGATAGGAACTTTGAGCTATCGTTGATAGAGATTATTGATCAGAATGTAGTTATGTGCATTTATAGGGCTCCAAATACAAAACTCGATCATTTTTTAACTAATTAGATGCCATTCTATTCCGCCTAACTTGAAAATATAAGAATATTATAATTTGTGAATATTGGAACATAGATTGTTTGGAGAAGAATAATAAGGTAAACAAAATAAAAAAATTTGCTCTCTGCATACAATTTAGTTAATACGGTAATGGTACCGACAAGAATAACAGATACAAAACAATCATTATTGGATGTAATGATCACCAACAAATCTAAAGTTCAAAAACAACCATTAGTTGAGGATATGGCCCTGTCTGATCATTGTGGACAAATATTAGAAGTCGATGTACTAGTACCTAAACAAACAGGGAAAACAGGAACGAGTATGAAAAGGACGTTCAATCCAGAAAGCATAAATTTATTTAACTTCTTATTAAAAGGGGAAACATAGGAGAAGATCCTTCAGGAAAGGAATATAAATGCAACATTTAACACCTTCTTAAACATATTTCTCTACTGGTTTAACATTGCCTTCCCACAAAAACGTATATGTATGTATATATATAAATAGTCAAACCCAAAATGGGTGGATAACAAAAGGAATAAAAATCTCAAGTAATAAGCCGAAGCTGCTGTATAGACTAAAGGAACAGGTTTAAATAAATAATGATTTTAAGTGTTATGTACAAAAAGTATAAAAGTATCTATCGCAAAGTAATTCTGGAAGCAAAAAGACAAGAAAATGAAAGAATCATATTAAATGCAAATAATAAAACAAAGGCACTGTGAAAAATAATAAACCAGGAAACTGGGAAGAAAAACTCTAAACAGTGTGTAACAGAACTAATTAATGATGGTAACAAAATTAGAAGTCTTCAGCATATAGCACAGTCTTTCAATACATATTTTTCAGAAATAGCAGACAAACTCCTTATTTCAAATCACTCCCTACATTTTGACTGTAAAACCATAACAGAGATAAAAAATAATAATAATTCTATTTTTATAAATCCAGTTACAGAAAGTGAAATATAAAAAGTAGTCAACGAAATGAAAGGCAAATATTCATCTGGAATATATGAAATACCAGACTATGTGATTAAACAATGTATAGAACAGGTGAAAGTCCCTTTGATTAACATATATAACTCTTTGCTTGACTCGGGAATCTTCTCTGATAAGCTTAAAATTGCAAAAATTATCCCACTACAGAAGAAAGGAGAAAGGACAAAGAAAGAAAACTATAGACCAATAAGTGTACTATCATGTTTTCAAAAATTTTTTGTACAATAGATTAATATTGCTCTTGGAAAAATATAACATCCTTTCTCATGTACAATTTGGTTTCAGAAAAAACAGGTCTATAGAAACTATAGTCTATAGCCATAACTAAATTACTGAATCAAATTCAGCATGCAGTGGACAAAATATACCGACATTAGGAATTTTTTTTTTATACCTTACTAAAGCATTCATGTATTAGACCACAAAATCCTAATGGGAAGTAAAGCTGTGGGTCCCGTGTCATACATTTATGGCACGAAAAAGAACCTCAAGCCTGAAAGAGAGGCCTATGAGCAAAATTATTAGGCCGTTTCACGCCCTGAGTTGAATGGGACGCTGATGACCTAAGATGTTAAAGAGTGTCCATAAATAAATCATTCAAAAAAAAATCCTAATATCTAAGTTGTACAAATATGGAATTAGAGGAAATATGAATAGGTGGATTGAATTCTATCTCACCAATAGGAAACAAGTAGTGGATCTACAACATGAAAAACAACTGAGAATAAGTAATTATCGATCAAATACAAAAGAAATTATGAGAGGTGTTCCTCAAGGTTCAGTACAAGGGCCTGTGTTGTTTTTAGTGTATATAAATGACTTGCCTAATAATATTCAAAAGGCTGATATGGTTCTTTTTGCTGATGATACAAAGATTCTTGGAAAGGAGATAATGGTACTGTATTGCGAAATAAAGTAGACATGACCATGAATAGCCTCAATAACTGGTTTAAAATTAATGAACTAATCATAAACAATGAAAAAACTATTGCAATGACATTTCATAGATGGCCATGTAAAAACAGTATTAACCTAAATTATATATGATGCAAACATTATTGAGTACAAGGGAGAAACAAAATTCTTAGGTATACATGTGAATGAAAATCTTAAATGGGATACTCACACATTATTTAGCAACTAAACTTAAACTTATATGCTTAAAAGTCTAAAAAGGACACTGAATTTATTAGGATTGAAAAACATATATTTTGCTCATTTTCATAGTCAATTAAAATATGGAATAAAATTTTGGGGAAAAAAAGAATATTTAAATTCCAGAAGAGAGCCATAAGAATTATAAGTGGAATAGATAGTATGAAATCCTGTAGACCCTATTTTAGGAAACATAATGTACCACCATTAGCCTGCCTCTTTATAATATATATATATACATATATATACCGCCACGGGTGGCCGAAACCGCCACGGGTGGCCGAGGTCGTTAAGGCACGGACTCGTGAGCGGGAGGTCTGCGGTTCGAATCCCGCCAGGACCGTCCTCCCTGACTGGGGTTTTTTCCAGGTTTTCCTCAGTCTTCATAACTGGCAAATGCCGGGGAGGTACCTAAAAACTTAGGCCTGGAACGCTCCCTTCCTAAAAAAAAAAATATCCTTTCCCAATTTATCATTTCATTTCATGTATCAAGTGTCCACCGCCTGTGGTGCCTCAGTAGTAAAAACGGGCATTAAACACTACTCAAAAAAAAAAAAAAAACGGGTGGCCGAGGTCGTTAAATTGCAGACTCATGAGCAGGAGGTCTGGGGTTCAAATCCCTCCAGGGCCGTCCTCCCTAACTGAGGTTTTTTCCAGGTTTTCCTCAGTCCTCATAAATGGCAAATGCCAGGGAGGTATCCTAAACTTAGGCCTGGAACGTTTCCTTGCTTAAAAGTAAATCCTTTCCCAATATATCATTTCATTTCATGTATCACCAGTGTCCATCGCCCGTGGTACCTCTGTAACAAAAACGGGCATTAAACACTATTCATTCATTCATTCATTCTTTATAATAGAGGTCGTAAACCAATTTAAGAGACATCAGGGAGAATTATGTACAAATATAGATATTCATTCTCATAATACAAGAAGGAAAAATAACCTTCATGTTTGGATATGCAGGACAAATATTTTAAAAAATAATCTCACAAATGTAGGCATTAAAATGTATAACAAACTACCAATAAATATTAAAGAAATAACCAATATAAAACAATTTAATAAAGACGTCAAAGCCTTTCTACTACAACATACCTTTTATTCAGTAAGTGAATATATGAACTTTAAATAAGGCATATTCTAAATCTAGTATAATTACTAAACTTGTATATTGCTTATGTTATATTCTGGACGAAGCCCATATCATGTAAATGATCCAAATGGTGAATAAAGTATTATTATTATTATTATTATTATTATTATTGTTGTTGTTGTTGTTGTTGTTGTTGTTGTTGTTGTTGTTTACTTTCAACCTTTTGATAAAACTACTTCATTAATCTTGCAATTTCCACTATATATGTCACTAACAGTTGTCACCACTGCTGGAATTTTTAACCTGTTAAGTAGATGAATTAGACCTATTCTTAACACTTGAGAATCTGTTAGGCGTACCTATTTGATTCTCTTACTTTACACATTTTATCACAAATTTATCCATATTAACCAACTGTTAATAACATCTACTCTCCTTAAAAGACATACACAACTGATTACCATAGAACACCAATCATTACTGCATTCCTTGTCATAGCATACATATAATTTCTATTATTATCAGTTTAAAAGAAATTGACACAAGGCAGTAATATAAACTGTACAGAAAATAAAACATTTATTGTTGTATTTCGGTTGTAATGCTTTTTAGATGATTTATACTCTAGTTATGCATCGTGCAAATGATTAATTCACAGAATGTTATTATGAAGAAGCGTAAATATATGTTTCCAGCAATTGCATTTAAATTTAACTTGTATTTACTCATTGACATTTCTGAAATGGGGAAAAAATACTTCCCTTGCAAGGAAGGAATTTTATTTGTTGAGTTAGGAAAATTTCCTCATTAATTTGGACCCTGTGTATGGCTCATACCAGAAAAGCACAATAACATTGAAAATCCCATACACAATACAGTTATATGTGTTATGCTACTGCCGAGGGGAGCAAATTGCAATCAGGGTATGCAACACATAGACTACAATGTAGTGCTACCACTCATATACTTCTGTAATCATATTTCTATCAAGTTTCAATTAATTACATCCATTAATATGAAAGTTATAAGGGGAAAATCGTTTGACCTTGAGCTGCAATGAGAGACGGAAAAAACCTACAATGAAGAATGGGCAGGCTCACTGTTGTACTCCATAAATGAAGCACAAGAGCAGGCACCTCCATGAATAATATCATGAATTTAGGGCTTCCATGCCATAACGAAGTCAACATTTGGTGTGAACCTGTAGGGGCATAACTTTGTGAGCAGAAAGTTAGAGTTTCAAGAAAATTAAATTACTTATAATTCTAACTCTTTATTTGCATGATTTGCAAACTGTAGGGAACTAACAAATCCTTACCTTACTTTTAACAGATTCTCCTAAAATCAAACCATTAGTGATAATCTGGAGCTAGACTCAGGGTCCTGGGCAAAGTCCAAATAGAAAGAATGCCCTCCCAAGCTCTGATTGTTTTCTCTCTATCCCCCCACTTCTTTTTTTATCATTCACAGTCAATTATTTGTAGTTTATGTTTAAATTATTCTCATATAGTGTGGTTAGCTTTGCCCATGTTTCCCAAGGGTTGAGGTTCATTATTTGTTCTCAAATAAAGCAAAAGAATGCCTGTTATGTTCATTGAAAAAAATAGCAGCAATAAACACAATATTTTAATTAATTTTATCAATGAATTTATATAGCCTTAATACAAAAAAGGCAGTGCCATGGCCAAGAATTTGAACTGCTTGCCTCCCACCAAGACCCAGCAGCCATAAATGGAATTTGTGGCAGACAAAACAGTGCCTGGACAGATTTCTCCAAGCACTGTGGTTTCCCATATCACTCATTCTGCTATTACTCTATCTCATCTCCATCATTGCAGAAAAAGCAATGTGATGCTACCACATTAATTCTCCCCAGAAAAGCTGCATGCTCGGCGAGGTGTGGATTCTCTCTCTCTCTCTCTCTCTCCCCCTCTCCCTTCTTCTTCTTCTTCTTCTTCTTCTTCTTCTTCTTCTTCTTCTTCTTCTTCTTCTTAAAGAAACGCTTTTTGCTTAATTTTATTATTTTATTCCAAAGTGAGTTGCTATTCCATTCCAATTGTTTTAACTGGACATTTCTAAAATGTTCTTTCTTCATGATTTCCAAATTTCTCTTCATTTTTCCATTGCAATCTAAGCATTCTATTGCATACATGCCTGACTTTTTTTCTCTGTTTCTATGCTATTTTTCAATGCAGAACCTAATAAGTTTTTAATGTTGTATTCATTTTGTGGTGCTAATTTTATGCCATGTTATTTATAAATCTTCCCCCACTTGTGATGATATTCTGGATGATATATATTTGTAGTTCTCTTTGATATTTTTAAGTGTAGAAATGACTTTAGTGGATTTTAGCCTTATAAATTTATTAATCTTTTTAACTATTGTGTTAGTGCTCTACCCATTGATTATTGCTGTACTGAATGTATATTGTAATTCTTTTTTGTATTATGTTTTTGTGAGTGGAAAGATTAACTGGTCTGTGCATCAAACTATTAAAAATGGCATATTTATGTGAAATTGTGTTTTAGCTATTGTTTTGGAATTTTTTTGTGCACTGGCTTGTTACAGGACTGATAAAAAGTAGAAACAATATTTTTGGTCTAGAAACTTCTGTGTTCGGTTTTTTAATACAGGCATCAAGATATGAAATATTGTTAAAGATGGAGGCTGCAAACTGAAAGAGAAAAGGAAATGGATCTTTGATAAGCTATCAAAATTAAAGAAGTGTTGCAATTAGTGGATTTAATGTCTACAGATGTAAGAAAAAGACATTAATATCCTTGTCTATAACAATAGCAGCGTTGGGGGAAAATCATTTTTATAACAGTAGCAGCATTAGGTGAAACAGAAGAAGTTAACTTAAATGAAAATTTGAGTTAAGATTGGAAAGGAACTGATGAAGGGATTCTGGACCATGAGTCCAAAGCAATAAGATATCATCAGTATATTTCAACCATAATAATGATACAAAAGTTTCTGACCTTAGAAGTTCCTTCTCTAAATGAGCAGAAAAGGTTTTGCATAAGATGGTGTCATTCTAGTGGCTATTGCAGTGCCTTTAACTTGTAGATAGTATATATCAATCTAAAAAGTGCATTGTGATTGAGAACAGATAGACTGACAAAATCCATGGATGGAGTACGAGAATGTGCTTGAAAGTATAGAAAATTTGAATAGCTGCTATTTCCTCATGATGTCATATCATTAGTGGGCAGGATGTGCCAAAGGGCCAGTTCTTAACTGTTCTCAACAAATAAATAATAATATACTTGAAAACATTTTATGATACAGTCGAACTACACACTCTTATGCTTCACTTGTCATAATTGTAGACCGGTTTCGAGAACAGGTTGTTCTTATCATCAGTTCAAATCTCTTGACTGTTGGATAATTCGTTGTGTTGTGGGTATTCTGCTCTGGCGGAGGTGTGATGAACTTAAAGTTTATATTTTCATCGCCGGAAGTGTCAAAGTTCATTAAACTGTCTCTGTATTTGTAAATGTATATTTTTTCCCATGTTGCTAATTCTGTAAGTCCTTGCAATGATTTTAATAATTTTGCTTTATTCATTATATCGTGGTTTTCTGTCCAAAAATGAAATGCTACCACTGATTTCTCAATTTGCTTGTATTTTATGTTCCTGAAATGTTCTTTTAACAGTGTGCCTATGTTTCTCTTTGTTTTTCCTATGTAGATTATTTTCACATTCTTCACAACTTATTTTGTAAATTCCTGATTTTTTTCTCCTGTGGAATACTGTCATTAACATTGTCTGTGAGAAGATGTTTAACATTAAACTTGTTAATCGGTGCCAACCTGATATTAAAATATTTAAGAATTTTCTGAAATTTTTTTGTAGCCCATGGATGATATGTAAATTTTTTAAAAATTTGTTTATCTTTCTTTGCTGAAAGTGTTGTGATTTCTTTTATAAGCTTTTGTCTCTTGAATTTCTGTATCTTTTTGTATACTAGTTCTTTTTTAAAACCATTTTTAACTGCAGTTTTTTCTATTTGTTTGTATTCCTCTTAAAACAGCAGTTAAAAATGATTTTAAAAAAGAACTAGTATACAAAAAGGTACAGAAATTCAAGAGACAAAAGCTTATAAAAGAAATCACAACACTTTCAACAAAGAAAGATAAACAAATTTTTAAAAAATGCACATATCATCCATGGGCTACAAAAAAATTTCAGAAAATTCTTAAAGATTTTAATATCAGGTTGGCACCGATTAACAAGTTTAATGTTAAACATCTTCTCACAGACAATGTTAATGACAGTATTCCACAGGAGAAAAAATCAGGAATTTACAAAATAAGTTGTGAAGAATGTGAAAAAATCTACATTGGAAAAACAAAGAGAAACTTAGGCACATGGTTAAAAGAACATTTCAGGAACAAAAAATACAAGCAAATTAAGAAATCAGTGGTAGCATTTCATTTTTGGACAGAAAACCACGATATAGTGAATAAAGCAAAATTATTACAATCACTGCAAGGACCTACAGAATTAGCAACATGGGAAAAAATATACATTTACAAATACAGAGACAGTTTAATGAACTTTGACACTTCCAGCGATGAAAATATAAACTTTAAGTTCATCACACCTCCGCCAGAGCAGAATACCCACAACACAATGAATTATCCAACAGTCGGAGATTTGAACTGATGATGAGAACAACCTGTTCTCGAAACCGGTCTACAATAATGACAAGTAAGTGAAGCATAAGAGTGTGTAGTTCGACTGTATCATAAAATGTTTTCATTTATATGATTGGCTTCACTGTGAATGTTCCAATTAACATTTTAGTTATTAAATAATAATGTTTTATAAAAGATAACATGGATGTAACAAATGGCTGTAACCAACAATCTACTAGGGCAGAAATGTATTCAGCAGAGTAGTCAAAACCAACTACCATCAGGTGGCCTGGACAGTTCTTTTTATAAATTACAAGGAGAAAATATTTGGTGGGAGTACAAGGGGCATTAAAAAAGTAAGGAGAGTGACGTCTTGCAGACATAAGTTCTTTTGCAGGACCAAATGAGTGAAGCCACAAGAGAGTGTAGTTCACTCAATCACATAGTATTGTAATTAAATGATTTGCTTCACAGCACATGTTCCAATTCACATTCAATTTAATTAACAATAAAAAGTTGGAAATATGTGACAACATCAAGGTGTTGGTACGCTTCGGTCTTTAAGAAGAATATCCAGTAATGCTGCTGAGGAACCTTTATTGGCCAGAAGAATTATCAGATCAGGACTATTTGCCAAACTTTTAGTGTTGATTTCTTGCTCGGTTATCTTTCAGGGTATCTATAAATTTACAATTATTAATCTTGTTTAAAACCGATTAATGAAAGTTTCTGAAGAATAACTAGAAGATAACAAATGATCCATAAGTTTACAATTGCTAATCACAGTTGAATCTGGTTAATAAAAATTTCTGAAGGATGACTAGAAGATAACAAATGAGGTTTATGAGCACACATGAGAAAGCAGGGAGTGATAATGACAAGGCTGTATAGATTAATTTGCCAATAGAAATGTCATCTATCCCGCAAAATTTTATGCCATCAGAAACTAATTTAAGAGATTAAATTTAGGGGTCCTGGAAAACTATAATCTTTTTTGTAAAAGTATCATATCAGCATCAGAGTGTAGAATAGAAGATAAATTAATGAAATACAAGTTGTACATTTATTATTGTGATGCTGGTGTCAGTAATAGAGTAAAATTTAAATGACGATGTAAATTGAAAATAATCAAGTCAGGAGGTGATGCAATGATGGAGGTACCAAGTTATGTGTAAGGACATACCAAACTTATTAGGAATACCTGCTCTCATATATTGCAAATATGTTTTTAGTTAAGGGAATTTAGCAAATTATTTGCACAAGTCAAGGTACCGTTAACAGTAGTAATAAACTTCAGAGCACATGCTAAAATAATTTTAATAAAACTAATTAATTTGCAACAGTTTAATTGCTGCAATAACTGGCATTATTGAGAATCACACATAGATAAAACTGGGAGATGTGATTTCGTACATAAATGAAACTGGTCATGGGCATTTTAATGTATGAGTATAAACTAAGTTACCTGTTGTTGGAAACTGTAAATATAACCTATGTTAGCTCTGAAATTGAATGTACTAATTGTTCTGTTAGTTGAAGCATCAAAATCCAAATCATAAAAATTTAATCATTATGCTAGTTCACCTATATTTTGTACTCCTCTTTCTTTCATTATTAGTGACATGCAACATTTTACAACTTTACCATGCCATTTTACATTATTATTTTGGCTTGTGACCAAAAAATAAATAAAAATCAACCAGTCTTAGTAACCATTATCTGAGCTGAAATTGTTTGTTGAAAAAGCAATTTAGGGAAATTTTAATTACAAGTTCCCCTTGAAAAGCAATTGACCTTAGATCTCAAAAAATGTTACTAACTGATGCCCTTATAAGTAGGCCCTTTGGGATCCCTTTAATCTTCCATTAGAAGTACCTCTGGAACGCATCTTTTTGAATGACCCTCATCTCCATTGTATGTTGGGTATAATGTCTTTTAATTGGAAATTTTAGTTTCAGAAATAAGCAGATGTTGTATGGAGTCATGTCCAGAGATTAAAGAGCCTGGCAAAATATTGCAATGACTTTTTTTGTCACTAAATTTTATCTGCTATATTCCAGAAAAATGAAATTTGATGTCACACAGAAACAGTACCTCACTTGCCAACTACCTCTCATTTATAGTTGAGTCTGAAAGTCTAATCAAAATTCATGCACATGCATGAAGGATCCCTGCATCTATTTGCATAGTGTTGCCAACCTTTGTAACAATTACTTTCTGGGGGGGAAGGAAATTTGATATCTTTCAGACCTGCCTTATTTCTTGTTTATGAGTTAATAAATGTATCATTAGTGAAATTAACCTAACAGAGTGATTCTTTCTTTCCCACTGTGCATATCACTTAAAGTTGCTCTCTGAATACTAATACTTAGTTCTATGCTAATATGTAGGTCACAGCACTGGGAATGTCCAACTTGTGGCAGAATTGCAGATCAGCTGGCACATTATCCATCCAACAGTCAGCAGCCATCAATTCCAGTTTCAGAAGATTTTTCAAAACTACCACTACCATCATCACCACAGCAACCAGCTCAACAGGTATAGCTTTACTTCAACATTAACCTGTCAGTGCATATATCACAAATAGTTACCCAAATGCACTGGTTGGGTTTTAAAACATATTCTTATAATCTTTTAGATAGATTTTCTCTTATTCTGCTATTATTTCAGGAATATAAGATTGACCCTTTCACAATACATTGAGTATTAAACTTAGTGTTATTTTTAAAAGGCACTTTCTGTAATAAGTTCAGAGTTACCTATAAAGCTCATACTTAAAATGAAAGAACATAACATGTTTCAATATTGCATCATATCAGTTGTGCTATTAGCATCATTCAATACAACAGTGACTCATTATGTTTGCAGTCATTATACAAAAATAAAAAAATCATTCAAACAGAGGTAATTTTGCACTGGGAACACAAATAGGTCTTCTTTAATTGTATAAAATATAGTGAACTTTTGTAACAGTGATGTCAAATATTAACATTTTAAAAAATTGAGTAGAGATTGTAACATACACAGCACTAAAATTCAATAAAAAGGGAAGACTAGTTTCGGGAGCCATCGCTCCTATCGTCAGTTCCTGGTCAACCTCCGGCCTCACTGTTCGTGGTAGATTGATTCGCCTCTGGTGGAGGTAGAATGAAATTTTGTATTAGTACATCACTTGGCGGAATTTCGAAATTAAAAACTTTCTCCTTATTCTTCCAAATTTAGATGTTTTCCCAGACTGTAAGTTCAGTTTTCCCTTTAATATTTTTAAGTAATTTGGGGTTTTTATTAATGCTATGTTCTTCTTTCCAAAAGTGCCAAGCTACTGCCAATTTTTCTGCTTGTTTTTGGTTTATATTCCTAATGTGTTCTTTAACTCTTGTTTTTATGTTTCTTTTGGTCTTTCTAATATAAACTTTTTCACATTCATTGCAGTTCATCTGATATATTCCTGATTTATCTTCTTGTTGTAGGGTATTTTCTTTTTGTTTTGAGTTAAGGATATTTTTAATGGAATAATTATTTTTTGGAGCCAAAACAATATTGTATCTTTTAAAAATCTTTTGAAATTTATGAAAGGCTGATGGATGGTATGTGAATTTTTTGTATGTTCTGTTTTTTTCTTTGATAGGAGTAAGTGTAGTGGTGTCTCTTAATTTTCTTTGCTCTGTCTATTTTCTTGTGCACAACTTCTTGTTTGAAGCCATTTTCTATAGCTATATCCACTATAGCATGTGGCTTGTCCATCACAAAGAGGCCCATGAAGATATCAGTTCAGAACTTGTGAACAGCTGCTCACAAATGCAGGAGAGAATTTTATGTCACTGTAGTTGCTGATCAGACACCTTAAGGCTTGTTAACAATGTTTGTTTTTCTTCTCTTAAAGTGTCTCATAAGACTTATAACGGTATTGTTACTATGCACATTTTTTGAGTAAATCATGGATTTCAATTGTACTGATGTCTTCTGCAGTGAGGAATTAACAGAACCGTTTATTTTATATGAGTATCTGAAACACCCACCATTTTGGCCTGCTCTTGCATCACATTCACACACTCTTTATGGTGATCCAAAGACATCTAGAGACCACTCAGCACAACTCACAATGTTACTGATTGCCAGGTATGAAATAACAAAAATAGCAAACATTACTTTAATGCCAATGTGATATATCCCACAATGGCATAAATACTAGTGTTTTATTTGCAGTCAGGAGGCGCAGTAAACCTCAGATTTATTTGTGCCATCATTAATTTATTCCATTCAGTTTGCTTAAGATGGATGGCAATATAGGACAGTGGTCAAACCAATCAACTTCCATTTAGACACTTTTGGGTTTGATCCAAGCAGCTGGACATAGCATCTAGGCAGGTTCCTCTGCACTGCCAAACACAAAGGGTGCATCATTATGCTCGTGCGCAATATTTCCAATATATCACCTGTTAGTGATTAGGAGATTGGATTACCCAATTCCTCTGTTATTCCATTGAGTAAGTTAGCATTATTTGTCACATTGGTGGCAGTTGGCATGAGCCATTAAAACTTTATATACAAAGAAATTTTATAAATGTTATTGTCATGAGAAAAAATTAATATTTTCTCTATACAGAGCTTTTTATGATAGTGAATCTGTACACAGCAATCATAGCAATTTTCTAGAAGTTCCTCAAAGGTATCATGTAAAACAGGTTGTATCATCCTAAATTAATTTTGCTAAAAATTTGTGAATTTTAATAGATATTCATGAACTGTGTTTATTTTATTTTCAGACAGAAGAGGAGCAACATTTGGTTGAAACTGCTGTAGCCTTGTTAAGCCCTTCTATGGGAGAATATTTCAAGACTGCAGCTATGTGGTTATTAGTTGCTCTGATTAGTATGTTACTGTTCCGCAGATTATTCCTATTGTAAGTTCCCAGTTAATAAAACCTTTTTAGGGATGTCAATATTGATAGACCTTTAACATGGTACAGAAATGGTTGAAATTGAAAATATTCAAATTAGAAAGACAAACCCAAGCTGTTATCTTTAAAATATGTTAGAAAGGATATCCTGTGAACTGTAGAAACAATGGTTCCATTGAATCTACACCAAAGTTCTAACCAGAATTTTGTCTCCATGTCCCAGTATAAAACATGTACAAAAGGGGGGGGGGGAACAGATGCTGTACAGATGCAGCATGTAGATGTGTGATGCTGTACTTGAAACAGCAGGTCTTGCACATATTTGACAACTGTAACTCTTTACTTAAATGTAAATTGGAACTTGCACAGTGAAGCCAATCATATTAATTGATATCATTGTATGATTCAGTTGAACTACACACTCTTAAAGCTTCACTTACTTTTCATAAATGTATGGAACCGATTTCGAGAACATTTAGTTCCCATCTTCAGCCAGGCTAAAGTTCAACTGTCGGATCATTCGTTGAGCTGTGGGAATGTATATTCTGCTCTGGTGGCGGTGTGATAAACTTGTAGTTTATGTTTTCATCCCAGACAGTGCCGAAGTTCATTATGCTGTCTTTGTATTTGTAGATGTAGATTTTCTCCCAGGTTGCTAATTCCGTAGGTCCTTGTACTGATTTTAATAATTTTGTTTTATTTATTATGTCATGATTTTGTGTCCAAAAATGATATGCTACTGCTGATTTCTCTATTTGCTTGTACTTTATGTTCCTGAAATGTTCCTTTAACCATGTGCCTATGTTTCTCTTTGTTTTCCCTATGTAGATTTTTTCACATTCTGCACCGTTTATTTTGTAAATACCTGATTTTTCTTCTTCTTGTGGAATACTGTCATTAACATTATCTATCAGCAAATTTTGAACATTAAATCTATTAATCGGTGCCAACCTGATATTAAAATCTTTAAGAATATTCTGAAATTTTTTTGTGGCCCATGGATGATATGTGAATTTTTTAAAAATAAGTTAATCTTTTGTTGCTGAAAGTGTTGTGGTTTCTTTGATATGTCTCTTGAATTTCTGCACCTTTTTATGTACTAGTTCTTTTTTAAAACCATTTTTAACTGCTGTTTCTTCTATTTGTTTGTATTCTTTAAAATATTCTTCTTTGCTAATTTGTAGGTTAACTAGCCGATGTGTTAAACTGTTAATTACTGCATGTTTGTGTGCTGTAGGGTTGAAACTGTCAGCTTTGATGTGATTATCTGCATGTGTATTCTTTCTGTATATTCCAAATTTAAGTTTTTCTTGGCATTTCATTATTTTAATATCCAGGAATGGCAGCATGTTATCTGTTTCTATTTCGTATGTAAATGATATGTTTTTATCTTGAATATTTAGAAGTTTTAAGGCATCGTCAATGAGTTTTTTGTTAACTATGGCAAATATATCATCCACATATCTGTACCACACCTTAAATATGAATACCTTAATACCGTATGTGAATACCTTAAATATGAACACACATCAACACAGCGTTTCCATTCATATTTAAGGTATGGTACAGATATGTGGATGATATATTTGCCATAGTTAACAAAAAACTCATTGACTGTCTGGGATGAAAACATAAACTACAAGTTTATCACACCGCCACCAGAGCAGAATATACATTCCCACAGCTCAACGAATGATCCGACAGTTGAACTTTACTTCAACTCATGTATACACATTCTTACACTAACTCCATTTTTTTCACTTACTCTTAAGTAAGACGCATTTCGGGAGAATCTCTCCCATCTTCAGTTGCTGACTGAACCTCTGCTATTTGAAAATCTGGCTGGACAAACTGCTGTTCCTGTGGTGGCCTCTGTTGGTTGAAGTAGGAAGTCGCTGAGCTCGTCTATGGGAGGAAACTCGAAATTCATTAGGCTATGTTTATTTTTCAATATGAAAATTCTTTCCCAAGTGGACAACTCCAAAGGGCTGTGAAGATGTTTCAACAGCTTAATTCCCGGTTTTATTTCATGATTTTTGGTCCAAAAGTGAGCTGCCACTGCTGATTTATCCACCTGTTTAAATCGAATGTTTCTAAAATGTTCTTTCCTTCGAATTTCCAAATTTCTTTTTGTTTTTCCTATGTAGCTCTGTTCACAATCTGCACATTTTATTTCATAAATTCCTGATTTCTGTTCTGGTGGTATGGGGTCTTTTAGAGTGCAACCTAACAAATTCTTGATGTTGTATCTGTTCCTTGGGGCTAAAATTATTCCATGTTCTTTGAAGATTTTTTTGAACTTGTTGTGGTAAATTGGATGGTATGTGAAACTTTTGAATTTGAATTCTTCTTTTATATTTTTCAATGTGGAAACTTCCCTTATCTCTTTTTGTCTTTTTGATTTTTTGATAATTTTTATCACCGTGTCCTTGTTGAAACCATTCTTTATAGCTGTCTGTATTATTTGTTTATATTCCATTTTGTATTCTGCTTTTGTGAGTGGAATATTCATCAATCTGTGTGCCAAACTGTAAAAAATTGCATATTTATGTGGAATGGGGTTATAACTCTTATTTTTAATGTAGTTTTCTGTATGTGTTTCTTTTCTATGAATTCCAAAATTTAAACCATCTCCATTTCTTATAATTTTTAAATCTAAAAATGGTAGCCACCCATTTCTTTCTTCTTCTATAGTAAATTGTATGGATTTATGTTGCAAATTAAGAAGTTTCAGGGCATCTGTTGACAGTTTCTTTGGTACTATTGCAAAAATGTCATCCACATACCTATACCATGACTTGAAAATTAAAGGGAAGGCTTTTGTGATGTGTATTTCAAATGAGCTCATGAATAATTCTGCTAGAAAAGGTGACAAAGGGTTTCCCATAGCCAGGCCTGAAACTTGTTGGTAATATTTGCTGTTGAAGCTAAAGTAATTTTGTTGAATGCAAATATTAGTAAGTTTTACTAAGTCTTCTATTTCTTCTGTTTTTAAATTTATTGTTGTTAACCATTTCTTTAGTATAAGCATGAGTTTCTCTGTAGGTAGGTATGTAGGTATGTAAAGTTGAACTTTAGCCTGGCTGAAGATGGGAACTAAATGTTCTCGAAACCAGTTCCATACATTTATGAAAAGTAAGTGAAGCTTTAAGAGTGTGTAGTTCAACTGAATCATACAATGATATCAATTAACTGTAACTCTTTTACTAATAACACTGGGCACCAAAAAAATAATTTTTGAATGTTTCGAGCACTTCACGAGGCAATTCCTACTAATTTTGGGTTGAGAAAAACAAATATGACAGTGAAAAATTTTTATTAGCTCTAGTTTCTATGATATACACAAGGTGGAAGTATTACATATTAACGGATTGAGAGAAAAGGATCTATTTTAATTACATACATGCTAACAACAATGAAAGTGCATTTCATTTTTTTAACTGGTACTTACATGCTAAGAGTTCTAAATTGCTGAAAAAATATTTCGCAGATAGTCGTGTCTGAAGAGAATTGTGTGGTGGCCTATTGACTTCGTCGTCTTTTAGCTTGCCTCTTGTGATGGAGTTCCGCAGAATCCCTATACAAAGACCAACAGTAATCCGCAAGCATTACTTCATTCCAACGGCCCTGATATCTTTGTTCCATAACAGAAATGTCCTAATGGAATCTCTCCCCATGTTCATCACTAACAGTTCCACAACTAGGAGGGAAAAAGTCTAGGTGGGAGTGGAGAAAATGGATCTTAAGGGACATGTTGCATCCAAGGTTACGGTATTTTTGCAGAAGCACTGTCACCAAATGCTTGTAGTTGTCATCTCTTTTGTTGCCTAAAATCCATGAACAACACCCTTGAAGGCTTCCCAAGCTTCCTTTTCTTTCCCCTCCAAAACTTGGTCAAATGCAGGATCCTTTACAAGTTCTCTTATTTGTGGTCAGACAAAAATCCCTTCCTTAACTTTTGCATCACTTAATTTCGAAAATTTCTCTCTGATGTACTTAAAGGCCTGTCCTTCTCGGTTCATAGCTTTGACAAAGTTTTTCATCAAACCCAGCTTGATATGCAGGGGTGGAAGAAGAACGTCTTTTTGGGTCCACAAGAGGCTTGGCAGTCTTTATAAGAGGCGTCAGATTGCGTTTCTGTGAGGAAAATGTTATTTCACCACAAATATAACAAAAGTTATTCACCATATTTACACATTTTCGTGGCATTTTTACAAATTTTACACTAAAAAAGCACTCACGAACCAGAAATTTTGCATTAATTTGAGTAGAAACTACATGTAATTCACAGTCACAGCAACAGTATCTATGTTTATGACTTACAAACAGCTGAAGAGCATTTGTGTTTTGTTATTTGACAGGTGTGCCAACTCCCCAAAAAAATTCCCCCAAATTTAAAATCTTCATTCTAAAAAATGAAATGTCACTTTATCTTCAAAACAAGAGCTAATCTATCATTTTTATGGTGATTTTTGAATTCAGCAGATGGAAATACATGTAAATTCACTATTTTTAAGCCCGAAACATTTTCATTGTTGCCCAGTGTAATTAATTGGGTTAAATACATTCACTGAATTGTATACCAGCTAATGTTATATGTACTCAGTGCAACTTACCAAACAAAGGCAAAGCTCTGGCCATTTTCACCAAAGAAAATTAACCATTTATAGCACATCAAGTATTGAGTTTCAAGCATATGATCAGTGCATGTACATTAACTCATAATTAATTAATATTCTACAACAACACTGGGAAAGGGTATAGCACACAGTTCCAGATGGACTTTTACACAAAAACTAAACTTCATGTATGTTGTGTCTGGTACAGTGTCAAAAGTATTTCAGTGTTCCTTTTAAGCTTAATTGTAATGTAATGTTTAAAATACAGCCAGCAGGCATATGCATGTTAATATGGAATGTGTTGCCTAAATAAAAATGCTCTGTAGGCATATGTTAAATCTCTCTTCAAGCTCTAATTTTAATTCCTTTATGGGAGAAAAAAAAAAAAAAAAAGACAATGGATGTTTTATGGTTTTTGTTTGTTACTGTTAAATATTCATTATTAAAATAATACTAGAGAGGAGAGCAGAAGATATGGGGAGGAAAAGAAGGCAGTTTTGTTCTGAATTAGTCAAATTATGTTACTGAAGCAAAAAGCACAAGTGTAATATAAATAATAAACTGGTATAATAAGGAAATCGGATAGATGCTATTCATTCTATCTGAAATTGCAAAAAACTCTGAATATCAAAGGAATAAGAAATTAATAGGTGCTAAATATTAAATAATAGGGTTGTGAAAAACATGCTTTTGACCTGTATAAATGTGTAACTCCAGCGGACAGTTTCATGTTTTCCAAATTATGACTTTAAATTGATGTAAATATTCTTCTTTAAAAATGATTGCCTCTTGTCAACAGTTATCAAAAATAATTTAGTGTTTAATTTGGTTTCTTAAAGATCTTAATTTTATCTAAATCTCAGCTGCAACTCGCTGTATAGTATACTAAATTAATTATTGATAAAAATAAATTAAAGTTTGGACATATTAGCTGTTCAGAGCAAAAAGTTTGGCAAATGGCATGCTTAAGAAAATTTGAGCATAATCTGGTGAAGGTATAAAAAATAAACTTTTGATGACTGTGCATATCAGTAAACAACAAAGATGTCAACCACAAGTTCTAGTCTCATTCACATGCTTAAAGTGATTCTGAGTGGGCTCTCATTACTTAACACTAAAAGGATCAGCAATACCTTAATACATAGTAGGACTGCCACCAATTATTTTGATTGCTAATCTTTTCATTCTAATATATTTTAGTATATGGCCTTTTTCAAAAGTGTATCTAGAACTATATTTTAAAGAGCTAACATTTTTAATTGAAGAATTAAAAATAATGAATATATTGTTTTTATTCAAAAGAACAGGTTCAGATATAGAATAGACTTATTATTCCAAATTTTATTCAAATTATTCAACATTATTTCTTTCATTACCTCAACATCCAAGCTGCATGTTTGTTTCATAATTAATTTTGGTATTAGGATTTTTTTGACTATAAGGTTAAATAAAATCACATAAATAATTTCAAAATGCTGTAATATATGCAAAGCTTAATGTTCTCATTATCCACTAATCTGGCTCTATGGCTATGGGTAGGAACATCCTACTCCTTCTATTTGACTCGAGCCTGCAACAACATGGATATCTGCCTGTTTCTCTGGAGGCTTTGCATCGCTTACATTATTTTCATTATCCTTTGATTGAGACTATTCACATCATCAGAAATGTGAGGAAGATATTCATCATCACAGTTATCAGCTATCACCACAATCATAAATATCCTCTCATTCCAACTCATCTTTTGGTAAAGTATTGAAATGACATCAATGTGCATGATGATGAGAAAAGGTAAACTTTAGATAGCCTACAAAGGAATGTACTAACAAACAAAGCTAAAAGCATGTCCATTCTCACACTAAATACATGTAATGTGAGAGAAAGTACAGGAAATCCTCTCCAATAATGACCCAAATGCTAGAAGTTGTATAAAATCTATTTGTTGCAATTTTAAATATAACACACTTGAAAAATTGCATTAGCCAAATTGCTGCTGCAATCACATTTAAAGTAAAACTTTTGATAGAGGTTTGAATTTTTAAAGGAACTACAATTGATAAATTAATTAAAAACTGCACAATTTAATAAATACTCGCAGTCAAAATGACCATTATGGTTCTTCTATGTTAAATTTGCATTATTATATGGAAATAAAATCTATAACATTATTTTTGTTATAACAGTGTTGTAGCATTAAACAAATGCATTTAAAAAGTTGTGTTTCCATCACCTTAGTCATATCTATGTGGTCTGAAGTGGCAGATCTGATTGGTAGGATCACTACTGGTTCAGTTCTTTATGAATTAAATAAAGCAAACTTTTCTCAAAAGGATTTAACCAACAAAGGCCTTGTGTCTGCCGGTCCTGACAACTATGTGCTGTAGTTAGTAGCACAATATGGTTTCATTATGCTATTGTACTATTGCACCATGGACAGTTCACTTTTTTTCTCTCTCATAACAGTTGAAAGTGCCTTCTTTGCCTCATTTAAAGTGCATTAATTTATCGCATCTTATTTTCTTTGTGTTTGTGAAGAAAAGTAACAATCCTGGAAAAATGTTGATGTAACAATCCTGATGGTTTAACATCAACACGCTAAACATATAGATGTTAGTTAGCCAATGCCTGCCCCTGGCAATTCTGCCATTTGATGCCACATTGACCAATAGATTTTGGTGAGTCAATAATATGCTGGGAGACTGTCTCTCTGTGCCCTTGCTAGTGCTAATTTTCAACATTCAAACAAATGACATGTTGCAGGATCTGTGGTGGTAGAACAGGCACACTGGGGATGGTTAGGAATGCCTAGTCTGTGAAGGTGGGCAGATCACGGCCTATAAAACATACAGAAGAAGGGCACAGCTGTGTATCTTGATAAGCTAGATAGAGGGTCTACTTTAGCTGAATGCTAACTACTCTTCCCACCTGCAAAAGACAAGATGCTGTTGCTATACGCATATTCTCATACTTGTGCTTGCAGACTATAGTGGCACTTTCAGAGCTGGCTGAGATAGCATATTACCAGGGGGCAAGTTGACCTTTTCATTACCTGAAATTTTGACATGGCTGGGAACTCATTGCAAACAAGAGAATCCACCCTTTAGTATCTAGTTCATTTAGAGATAATGTATACAAGGTCATTAGGCTGTTTGTATGTTCGAGCTAATGGAGAAGACAGCCTTCTGATAACAATGTTGTGCAGTTTTACCAGTGATTGATTTGGATTATCCATTATAGATATGGAGCCAATTCTTTGCTATATATTAACTTTGGATAGATAAAAAATGGATAGGCCAGAGGGCAGCTTTTCTTAACTTGACATATACTGACTCGCCTGATCTGTGAGCTGAAGATTGACTTTGAAAAGGGATATCCCTAATAGGGCAAGATTTCTGCAGCAAATTCCATGCTTATGTGTTAAAAAGTTCCAAAAATGTTAGTGTAGTTCTTTGAGTCTTTAGCCTCCTACTGCCACCTTGATAGTTCTTCCAAAAGTTGGCAGTATTCTTCTGTTCTGTTTCCAGAACTTTTGGTTAACAGTCATATAGGGTTCAGTTGAACTACACACTCTTAAAGCTTCACTTACTTTTCATAAATGTATGGAACCGGTTTCGAGAACATTTAGTTCCCATCTTCAGCCAGGCTAAAGTTCAACTGTCGGATCATTCGTTGAGCTGTGGGAATGTATATTCTGCTCTGGTGGCGGTGTGATAAACTTGTAGTTTATGTTTTCATCCCAGACAGTGTCGAAGTTCATTATGCTGTCTTTGTATTTGTAGATGTAGATTTTCTCCCAGGTTGCTAATTCCGTAGGTCCTTGTACTGATTTTAATAATTTTGTTTTATTTATTATGCCGTGATTTTGTGTCCAAAAATGCTATGCTACTGCTGATTTCTCTATTTGCTTGTACTTTATGTTCCTGAAATGTTCCTTTAACCATGTGCCTATGTTTCTCTTTGTTTTCCCTATGTAGATTTTTTCACATTCTGCACAGTTTATTTTGTAAATACCTGATTTTTCTTCTTGTGGAATACTGTCATTAACATTATCTATCAGCAAATTTTGAACATTAAATCTATTAATCGGTGCCAACCTGATATTAAAATCTTTAAGAATATTCTGAAATTTTTTTGTGGCCCATGGATGATATGTGAATTTTTTAAAAATAAGTTAATC
Organism: Metallyticus violacea; assembly: GCA_030762175.1. Classification (NCBI taxonomy): domain Eukaryota; kingdom Metazoa; phylum Arthropoda; class Insecta; order Mantodea; family Metallyticidae; genus Metallyticus; species Metallyticus violacea. The sequence continues at coordinate 23,205,757 of CM060846.1, read as the reverse complement.
TTTTGTTGCTGAAAGTGTTGTGGTTTCTTTGATATGTCTCTTGAATTTCTGCACCTTTTTATGTACTAGTTCTTTTTTAAAACCATTTTTAACTGCTGTTTCTTCTATTTGTTTGTATTCTTTAAAATATTCTTCTTTGCTAATTTGTAGGTTAACTAGCTGGTGTGTTAAACTGTTAATTACTGCATGTTTGTGTGCTGTAGGGTTGAAACTGAGATGTTCTGACAGGCATTCATGCCCAACAATTAAGCAGAATTGGGCAACTCCAATTTTTCTTGATTTCTATAAAAGATGTTTGAAAATATTTAGATCTCCATATGGTTTTCCTTTAAGTTTTTGTTTGATATTTTGTTTATACTACATTAATGTGTTCAGTTGTTAACACTAACTCCACTTACTTTTTTAAAACTTTGGACTAGTTTCGGGAGAGGTTCCTCCCATCATCGGCAGTTACTGTCCAGTCAACAGCCAAAGTTTTAAAAAAGTAAGTGGAGTTAGTGTTAACAACTGAACACATTAATGTAGTATATATTACCACTCCATTGTCTACAGCTTCGTAAGTACAATTTTTACTTAATGATATTTTGTAGTTTTGGTTCTGACATTAATCTTTTAATGAGTTTTAATTTAGAGGGAAGTTCTAGTTGAAAAGGTGGTTTTAGTTTTATGGTGGCTACATTTTTTGCTAAAGTGTCTGCAGTCTCATTCCCCTTCATTCACACATGGCCCGGGATCCATTGTAAAACTATTTCTGTGTTTCTGATCTGGATTGTATGATATAGTTTTGTTATTTCATTTATAGTTTATGTCAGTTGGTAACTGTAATTCATTATATGTGTAGTGCTGCTTTAGAGTCACTTCTGATAACAATTCTTTTATGTATTTTAGGTCCATACAGTAGATTTTGTAAGACTGCTCTAATGGCCATTATTTCACTATCAAAAATGTTAGCATACTGTCCCAAAGATGTATATTGAGACAGTTCTTAACAGTATATTCCAAAGCCTGCTTCTCCTTTTTAAGAGATCCATCTGTATACACTCTACACCATGTATTAGTTGAATAATAGTAGTTTAGTGTACTAAGTGCTATCAAACTCATACCTCAGGTAGATCATTCTTCTTGGAGACCATTGATTGTATCTAGATTTAGTTTTACATGTATATTGTAAAGGATCAGTTGGTGTAATAACAGCTTTTAGTGCTTATTTTTAAAAGTTTGTCTAAATCTTCTTTCTTTAATTTTGAAAGACTGTTGTGTTTTTAATCATTGTGTTCTGTCAGCAATTTGAAATCATTTATTCCTGTTTTGATTACATTTTAATTTCTGTCCCAGTATAGCTGTTTTAATATCTAGCTCTATTTGAATTGACAGGTTATTAGTTATGCTCTGCATTGTACAAATTGGTATTGTTTTAATGGCTCCTGTTATTATTCTTAAGGACCTCAATTGTATTGTATCCAATTTAGTTTTAAGTTGGTTGTTTATTGTGGACATTATTTCACTTCCATAGAGAAAATTGGACTTTATATATCTTTGTACACATCATTTAGGGGACCTATGGTTCCTCCCCATTTGACTCCTGCTAGTCTTTGTAATATGTTGTTCTTATCCATTTTTTAGTTATATTGTTGATCTGTTCAGAGAAGGAAAGTTTTTTGTCAAGTGTTATACCAAGATGTTAATATGTTCTTTCTCTTGTAGTACATTATTGATTTTAAGCTCTAAGTCATCTGTAATGTGTTGAAGACTGAAAAGCTGAAAAACTGTCTTTTTAGTGTTTATTTCCACATTGTTGGTGGATGCCCATGTTTCCATGCTATTGACAATTTTCTGCATTTATTTTATAGTTTTTTTTTTTTTAGTGTTGTCTATTCTGCTTATTTTTTGGCTAATCCATATGGCGATATCATCTGCAAACAATCCCATATTTGCCTTTGGGAAGTCGGCTAATATTTTGTTGATGTCATCTAGGAAAACATTAAAAAGAATTTGACTGGAAACACCACCTTGAGGAAGGCCTACTTTAGTTGTGTGCCATTTAGAGAGGACACATTAATCCATGTTACAGCTATCTACCTTTGTGATAATAGGTCCATGAACAATCTCAACATGTTTCCTCTTATCCCAATATTACTCATTTTATAAATAAGCTTCTCTCTCCATACATTGTCAAAGGGATTTTTGAATTCAACAAAGATATAAGCATTGTTTGTTTTTTGTTGAAGGCATTTTGAATACCTTGTGTTAAAACCTGATTGATTGTTGAATAGTGCTTTCTGAAACCTGCTTGATGATCTGAAATGAGATTTTGAGATTCCAGATGGTAAGTTAATCTTGTAGTAACCATTTTTTCCATTGTTTTAGCAAGTACTGAGGTTAAGGATATAGGCCTATAACTGTCTAACTGGCCTGCTGGTTTGTCTTTTTTCTTAATTGGTATGATTATGGCTTTTTTCCACTAGTAAGAATGCTATCTTTGCTGTTCCAGATCTTGTTGAATATGTTCAGTAGTACCTTTTTGGCTCTGCACCCTAAATTGTTGATATATTCACTATGAATTTTTTCTGGTCCAGGACTCTTTTTGTTCTTAAGAGATAATATTGCTTAGTTGAGTTCTTGAATTGTAAAGTTTTCATAAAATAAATGTTGTTTGCCTGCAAGTATTTCAGGCTTATACTTTTTAATATTTTGCTAATTTCCCATTGTCTGTATTCAATTTATGTGCAAGTTTTATAGTGAGCAGCAAATCTGTTGGCTATGTCTCTATTATGATTAAGACTTTATTGTTAATAATAAAAGGTTCTTGTTTGGTTTCTGGGACATTGTTTAGTATATTAATATATTTATATACTTTTGCACTATTACTTCTATAGTCAAGGGAACTCAGGAATTTATTAAATGACTCCTCCTGAGTATATTTTATTTCCCTGTTTAGAAATGGAGTTTTCTTTCTCCATTCTCTCATTAGGATCTTTTGTTGCTTCTGCTATATTTCTGATATTTTCTCAGTCTCTTTTTAATGCAGCTAATTTATGATTCCAAAAAGGTTTGTGCCTAATACCCTTTCCTCTGGGTATTGTTATTTTTGCAGCATTAATCAGTTTTTTGTTAACTTTGTCAGTTTCAGAGGACTTTTCTCCATGTCAATATCTTCAAATTTTTTGTCAGTGAGTTTCCGAAAAGTTATCCAGTCTGCTTTTTGGAAGTTCCATCTCTTCAGTTGACTAGGTTTTAAATGACTCATTTGTGGCTGAATGGTTTCAGTTGGGATGACTCTATGGCCACTACCTATGTCTTCCAATACTCTTCTAGTGGTATGATTTGCAATATCTGAAGAGGCAATAATCATATCAGGATTTGTTGAGTCTCCAGTATAGTGAATAAAATTTTTAGAATAATTGTTTTTGTATATTAAATTGACTGCATTTGCTTCCAAAAATTCTTCATTTGTTTTTCCTATTGCTTTGAAGGAATCGTACCCCAAATGTTTTGAATGTCCATTCAGGTCTCCTATTATTATGGTATTTTGTTTAACTTCTATTTAAGTCAAGATTTAGTTGGTGTTTATTTGGGGGACTGTATACACCAAAAATTGTATATTTTACATTCTGTAACCATGTTTCTGATCGAGTGATTTCAGCATAGTCTGTGGAGTTCATGGTTTTCAGTGTAGTTGTTTTACTTAAAAAGGAGTTTTTAATCCTACTAGTATGCCACTTGTCAATGTTTATGTAGACAACATATGTTGTAGTTTTTAATACTATAAAACTTTTAGTTGTCAAGGTCAATATTAGCAAGAATTACAAAGATATCTAATTTATGTTTATGTAATATTATTTTAACTTGTGACTTTTTGCTGCATGATAAGCCACTGGCATTCCAGAGTAGCATTGAAAAGCTCTGTATGTATTGTCTAACATCTTGGAAAACTGGCCATATCTGTAATCTGCATAGCGTTACCCAGGTGCACCACAAGGAGGTGGGTTTACTGCGCACCCTAGTGAATGTGACTCCTCTAGTAATAACCTGTAATGTTGCATTGAACTTTGCCTAATTTGGTCAAAATGTTGCTATTGGTGATATTGAACACCTCACTTCTGTATTCCATTATGGGACATCTGTGTGTCTCTCAGGCAATGTTTAGTACATATTGCCTTGTGTCTCATTCTGTTGTATGCCTAAACAAACAGGAACACTTATATACCTTCTCCATAATGGCCTCAATTTTCACTTAAGCCTCCTGTTCAAGGAAAATCCTAAATACTTGGCAACATCCTATTCTTTCAGGTCTTACATTTATACTGGAGTTTGATACTGGCAGATTTTGTTCAAAGGGTGAAAAGCTTAAACTGTCTTGTTAATATTTCTGATTATGGCATTGTCTTAGACTGTTTGTCCAGCTTACAGTAGACTCCATTTATAATAGGTATCCTTCAGTCTACCAAAACTCTTGTTTGGTTGGCCATATGGGGAAGTTATCAGCTTAAAGCAGTGCTCAGCTTACAGCTTTGAGGCATCACTTACCAGTACATTGAAGAGTGTGCAGCTAATGATGGCTCCTTGTTATAGACTCTTTTTACTGGCAGTAGAATAAGTTTGCCATGAAACTTACTATTTCCAGCTTTTATAAGTTTGTACAGCAGCACACATATATTTGACTTGAATATCCACCTTTACAGCCACAGTAGATATTTGGATGCTAAAACTGCCTGTATGATGTCCTGAGCAAATCTGACAACTTTGACAACCTGGGTCATAGTCGTCTTTGGCCTAAAGCTGATTTGAGCATCATCAGTAGTGCCTTGTATCATTTAGTGAGCTGGTTATTCACCATTCTTTCAGCAACCTTGCATGCAACATGGCTAAAAAGATAGGTCTGGAGCTTTCAGCCTTTTCATATGGTCTTTTCCTCTTTAAGACAGAATAATCTCACTTTACTTCCATTTCTACTGTAAATATGATTGCAATCAGTCATTTTGACCAATATTTATTTTATTATATGTTATACTTAAACCTGTAACAATGTTAAATAAAATATAGTGAACTTTTGTAACAGTGATATAATAGCTTTTGGTTAATTGTTGAATCATTGTTCTCTGTTTTTTTTTTTTCTTTCTTTCTTTCAGATTGCAGATATTTAGTGTAAGAGTAGATATACTTATGGTATTGTTTGTTGGTATATTGCTCTGTAGATCTATCTAAACTTTGCCTTTTCTCATCTTTATGGCACATTGTTGTTATCTCAAAAGTTTACTAGAAGATGAGTCATAAGGAGAGGAATGTTTTAATGTAATAATAGCTGATAATGATGACCGTAAATATATCTCTCTCATACCCTAATTTATGTGAATCATCTATATCAAAGGATAATGAAAATAAAGTAAAGGATACAGAATCTCCAGAGAATCAAGCAGATATCCACATTGTTGCATATTCAAGTCACATAGCAATAAATGTTCCTGCTCATAGTGAAAAACTCGGTATCAGTGAACAAATAAAAAATTAAACTTTGCATATTTTGCAGCATTTTGAAATTATATTTCTGATTTTATTCAAATTCATATTCACAACATCTTAATACTAAAATTATTTATGTAATAAATAAGGAGCTTGAATGTTAGGTTCTGTGAAGAACAATATTGAATAATTGAAATAAAATGTATAATAATAGGTCTATTCAGTATATGAACCATGTTCTCTTAAATAAAAATAATATATTTATTAATTTGCACATCAGTTATTCTTTAAACAATGTTAGAAATAAAGAATCAGACTTGAAATATTTGGGTCATAGCCGGGAATTTTACTACAGGTCTTGTTTTCCAACTTGATGCTCTACCATGTCAAGTGACACTCCTGAGAAATGGTGTTCTCCAAGCATGGAACCATGAATCTCTCTTATCCTATCCTGTATACCCTGGGGGCCTCCCTAAGGTTTCTGTATTACATGAAAGATTATATTCCATAATAGGCGACTTGCAATGCTACGAGTACTTATGACCCCGGCTTTCAGTTTAACCAACTATATAGGAGTTAATTTAGATATATAAATTGTTTTTTCACATTAACCATGTGTAGGACATAAGTTGCAAACTATACAGTCAGTGAAAGGTTGAACATTGCAAGATGTATAAGCTTATCAGAAGTTCTGAATATATTCCATTGCTTTCTTTTTCTGAATGAACTCTAATTCAGCCAGGGAGAAAGATCAATTAAAGAGCCAGTGTAATCGTTGTGGTATGCAGGTTTGGGTCGACTGCTTCTCTGTTTAAAGTGTCTATTCATTAGGATCCTGTTTTTTTTAATATGAGCCTTAAAGAGGCATTGTCCATGGATTCAGTCAACATTCAGCTTCCATACTAATTGAATTTAAATTTTTTAGAACTGAATTTGTAATTGAGCTTAAGAAATAAATTATAGGATTTATTTCCATCTTTATAGAAATATATTTCTTTAATAAAGTCTCTAAATGCTTTCTTCTGGCTTAATGTAATTATTCTTATGTAGTTCTACTTGTTGCTTCCTGAGGATAGGAATCTTCTCAGATTACTGGATCTCTCAAGCATATTTCTTGCTTTCTTCAACATGGTTAATGTGGGATACAAACAGAGCAATGATTTTTGTTTTGCCCACATGGAATGAAGTTCATGATGCATGAAATTGTGACTTCATTGATTCTCTCATTGGTTTTCTATGAGTTATTCTCAATGATTAGATTATCCAGGATGACTGTGTCTCTTTCTTCCTTATATTTGAAATTCCCCTTGCAGAAATTCCAACATGAGTCTTTTGTTTTACGTGTAGCCAAGTTTAATAATTATAGCTATTCCGCACCTTATGGCCACATCCAGGTTGTTGCCTCATAATTTAATTTTGGTGTGGTTTATCAGGTTATAGGGATGAAACTGATGACCTGTGTATGACAGGTACATTGATGGAATATTGATTGACATTAAATAAAGTCTTTAAGCTGGCAACCAGTTGCAATGGTTCTGGGGTATCCCAGTCATATTGGTGTGTATCTTCAGTGATAATACTGTTGGTTTGCGAGGTTGACTGAATATCTTGGAGATTATTTGAAGGATTATAAAGCCTAGCAACAGTGAAAAGCTGTTTGAGTTTCCATACATTCACCTCAACTGCTTCAAGTATGTCTTTCTCATTAAATGTAAAATTTTAAGTTTAAAATCAATACCATTCGTCATTGCAAGTATAATCCCAGAAGTCACTTGTAATGGTCTTGACAAAAATATGTAGCTTAACAAGTCATCTGACTAAACTTACTGGATTCGATAGTAAGGCCAACTTCAAGAATAAAATGCCTGCATTATTGTGGAGAACTTGATGTTGAAAATACAGAAATTATAACCTTATATTGGCATCCTGCATTTCAGATGTTGCAGAGTTCTTCATATAAGCCCTAAGAATGACTGTTTAAGTGTTGATTTTGGTATAGATTGTCCCTTTGTTTTGCAATACTCAAAAGTGTATAATATAATCTTGACAAAGATTTTGCTGACTGTTTAATTTATGCAGGGAGATTCATGTGTAGGCAATCGGCCCTACACAAAAAATGATCAAAGAGGATTCTTCTCTCTAGTAAAGTTTGATACAACTTCAGTTTTCCACCCCCTTCTCTGTGCATCACCAAATACCACAAAATTCTTCCCACCAAAATTAAAATTACTCTTTAAACATGTCAGTTAATTATTGCGAATCACAGTGGAAAGTATGTTCTCTTCAGAATCACCAGGTTTTCCATCAGTCACTAGAGCACTTATTTGCCACTGTGAAAAGGATGAGGATATGAGCAGTTGCAGACAGCTGCATTCATTTTTCCAAAAATTTGTTGTTAGAAAATTTGAAACAAGATCTCATTTATCAGTACCCATGATAGAATGAAAGAAATAATGGAGGTGTTGAAATAATATTTATTTTGTGCTGATTCTGGGATCAAATTACATTGATTTTGTATATTTGTATATTTATGGATGGTCTTTAACATCTCAGGGCATCATCTCAGCATTCCATTCAATTTAGGGCATGAAATGGCGGATAAATTTTGCTCAGAGGACTTTTAGGCTTAAGGTTCTTTTAGGTGCCAAAAATCTAAAACATGGGATCCATGCCTTTACTCCCTTTCTGAAGGAAGGATTATTTATATTTTTATGCCAAAAAAAATCCATCAACTCTGGCCAGGTTTGAATCTGCAATCTTGGGTTTAAAAGGCAAGTATGGTTATTACTAGACCAGCATGTCTGATACAACTGCATTGATGAAATTTGTGAACCGTGGTGGGAATGTGAATGATGCAACAAGGTTTCATTATAGATTGATAGCTGCTTTTGAGTACAAGGGCAGTCCAATAAATTTTTGGCCTAACTTTGAAAGAAGTTTTTAACTTGAACATTATTTATTTTGCAACTTAATATCTCTTAAGGTCAGTACATTTATACTAGCAATGCTTAAATTGCCATTATCCCATCTCTGATGTGGTTTTCCAGATACTCTTTACACCCCAATCATCTCTTTAATGCTAATTAACAAGGAATAATTTGAGTTTTGGAGACATATGGAAGTCAGTGGACCAAATCTGGAGAGTAAGGTGCTCCAACAATTCATAACTCAGATCTCTCAATTTTCTCATTGCTGAAAAACTTTTGTGGTCAGGTGCCTTGTCTATAAACTGGATCTTATCTCATAACAAATTATTATTGAGGAAATCACTCAAATTTCACTAATTTAGTTCCACTTACTTGGACATGTTTCAAAGGCGGTTGCCTTCATCATTGCCTGGATCTTATCTCTCAAAATTTTTCATCTAGTTGGTTTTGTAAGCATTTTAATCTTCCACCAACAGCCAGCATCTTTGGAGATTAGTGGAATGAAAGAAATGATGCAAATGAGTAAAGTGACCTTAGCTTCTAATGTTATGTGGTATTCACAGTTAATGAACAAAAATCTTACCCAGACATGTTTGACTGAGAAGCAAACTCAAGTTTGCGAATTGACAGATATACTACCATCTGAGCAATGGCAGTGGACTTGGTTATGGTTTTACCCTTCCTAAAATAATTAATTAATAAAATTTCTTTAGCATCCTAAAATACTGATGCCAAACCTTTCCTGCAGATGGAACTGAATTCTTTGGCTTCTGTTAAATGTTTTGGTTGCTGTTTCGATTTTGGTGTGTATTGGTGAATCCAGGTCTCCTCTGCAGTTATAAGCGAATGCACAAAATAAGTTCTGTTGCTGTTAAAATTCTCCAAACATTTACAATATGTTCATGTGAATGTCTGCTTTTAGCAAGTGCGGCATTCAACTTGCAAAGGCTTTTTCATATACAATCTTATGTAAGTAAAATATAGCGCATACATTCCTTTGAAATGCCTATGGCTTCAGCAATGTCACAGGCTTTAACTTGCTGGTCATCTAATACCATATCATATATTTTTCTATGAATTCTGCTACTAAATGAATTGTACTTATGAAGCTGTAGAAAAGGGAGTGGTATATATCCTACAATTATGTATTAAATATGTTCACACTAACTGCACTTACTTACACAACACTAGGACATATTTCAGGAGCATTAACACCCACCGTCAGCTATTTTTGATTTAGTTTATTTATGGATGCTCTAACATCTTAGGTTATCAGCATCCCATTGAATTCATGGCATAAAAGGCCGATAAATTTTGCTCAGAGGACTTTTCTTTCAGGCTCTACAATCTTTTACATGCTGTAAATATATGACATGGGATCCACAGCTTTACTCCCCTGCCGAAGGAAGCCATACTTAGGATTTTTACCCGTGAAAATATCCATTGATCCTGGCGGGATTGAACCTGGGATCTTGAGTTTAGGAGGAAAGTATGGTTATCACTACACCACCAGGACCAACTTATCAGATGTTGACTGACTACTGGACTTGGTAGCTGGATCCCAAGATGCTTCTGTGACAGAATCTGATGATTCCAGCAGGAACTTGGTGAGTTCATCCATGGGTGGCACATCAAAATTCATTAAGTTTTTCTTATTTTTTAGGATGAAAATTCTTTCCTAATTGGATAGTTCCATTGGGTTTTGAAGTTCTTTCAGCGGCTTAGCTTCTAGTTTAATTTCATGATTTTGGATCCAAAAGTGAGCTGCCACTGCTGATCTATTAATTTGCTTAAAACGGATGTTCCTAAAATGTTCCTTTCCCCGAATTTCCAAAATTTCTCTTTGTTTTTCCAATGTATCCCTGATCAAAATCAGCATATTTAACTGTTCTGTTGGTATGGTGTCTTTTACTGTGCAACCAAATAAATTTTTGAGATGTTTGTTCTTTGCTGCTAACATTATGCCATATACTTTGAATATTTTCTTGAATTTGTTGTAAGTTGGATGTTATGTGAAACTTTTGAATTTGTATCCTTTGTTGATGCTCTTCAGTTTGTAAAACTCTGGTATAGATTTTTGTCTTTCAAATTTACCAATAATTTTTTATTTCTGTATCTTTGTTGAAACCTCGAAACCATTGATTATTGCCATATTAATTCTCTGTTGATATTCCATTTCTGTGAGTGGACCCAAAATCATGAATCTAAACCAAAGGTTAAGCTGCTGAAAGAACCTTACAACCCAATGGAGCTATTCACTTGGAAAACATTTTCATCCTGTAAAATAAGAAAAGCTTAATGAATTTTGATGTGCCACCCATGAATGAACTTACCAAGTTTCTACTCGAACCAATCAAAGTCTGCCACTAAATTGAGTAGTCTGTCAGCAGCTAATGATGGGTGCAAATGCCCCTGAAATATGTCCTAGTGTTATGTAAGTGGAGTTAATGTGAACATGTTTAATACATTATTGTGGGATATATTACCACTCCATTGTCTACAGCTTCCTAAGTACAATTTATTTAATTATACGAGACCAACAAGTCTACGGGGGGGAATTGATTTCAAATGTTTTTAAGGATACAAATGAAAAAAATTCACTAAATATAATTTGGACATTAGTAACTCAAAAACTGATATAAATAGCTTTATGAAATTACAGATTTGAAAAAGAATCATTGTGGCCAACATTAATTTTTTGAAACAGTGTCTCAAAAATAAAGTCATCCCTAAATTCATAAGGAAAACAGTTAAAATAGGCGATAGCATACACCAAAGCAACAGAGAAAAGATTTCTACAATATAAAAAGTTACATGATAAGAATTTATGGATTACGTCTAAAATTTTCAAAATCATTAGGATTCCACATTTGGGAAAACTTGCACAACATTTGCGCCACAATTAAAAACATTATATGAAAAACAAAAATTGGAAACTGAAAAAGAAATTGCAATATACATGGATACCAAATCCAAACTTTACCCGTCTCAATGTATAAACAGATATTATTGTGATTAACCTTTCTAACATAGCCTTTTCCAACAAAGAAATTTCTTTCCTAAACAAAAACCTCAAAACTTGTGTTGACTTTTCAGAAAACAAGAGTATATAGTGGACATTGGTAGTCACCCACTACCTATGCGAAACAAAAAAATGTTAGTTGAAATGAAATGCAGCAAAATATAACCTAAAAAATCTAAAAAAATTAAAATTACAATATTACATTAAAGTAGTTAAAAGATAAACTGGTGATATATACAAAGGCAGATAAAGGAAATAAAATATCCATTTTGGACAAATATGATTACATAAACAGAATAGAAAATATGTTAAAACTGAAAGATTACATACTAATCGAAAACAATCCTCTCAATAATTGCATTAAAAAATTAACCAAAACACTTAAGGCAGTCAAAATGTTATCCACTGCTTAGAAACAATGAATCACCCAGAGCAATCTAGACTTTATGCACTTCCTAAAATACATAAAAATGATAACAGCATGAGACCAATAATTAACATCAATTCAACCACATACCTAATAGCAAAAAAGTTAATTGACAATTTCAGCTCTTTTAAAAAATTTCAAAGCTTGAGCATCAAAAATTCATTTGATTTAGTTCAAAAACTTCAAAATAGCAGAATTGCAACAAAAGATGCAATGCTGTCTTTTGATGTAAAAGCCTTATTCCTGAGTTTACCAATAGAGAATCTTGTGCGAATGTTAAAGAAATTGTTAATCTCCTTAAATTTACAAACAGAAGAAATAGAAAACTTACAAAAACTTACTAACATATGCATTTGGGAAAATTTCTTCAGTTTTAGCAAAATATTTTATCAACAGATTTCTGGCCTAGTGATGGGAAACCCCTTGTCTCCATTCCTAGCAGATTTATTCATCAGCTACTTTGAAATACACATCACCAAAGCCTTCCCTTTAATTTTCATGATATGATATAGGTATATGGGTGACATATTTGCAATAATACCCAAAAACTTCTTAATTTACAACATAAGTCTATACAGTTTACCATGGAAGACGACAAAAATTGGTGGCTACCATTCCCTGATTTAAAAATTATAAGAAATGGAGACAGAGTGAACTTTAGAATTCCCCAAATACAGACACACACAGAAAATTACATAAATAACATTTATAACCCCATTCACAGAAATGATACAAAATGGAATATCAATAGAGAATCAATATGGCAATAATCAATGCTTTCAACTAAGACACAGAAATAAAAATTATTGGTAAATTTAAAAGACAAAAATCTATACCAGAGTGTTACAAACTGAAGAGCATCAATGAAAAATAGAAATTCAAAAGTTTCACACACCATCCAAATTAACACAACAAATTCAAGAAAATATTCAAGAACATGGCATAATGTTAGCCACAAAGAACAAACATAATCTCAAAAATTTTATTAGGTTGCACAGTAAAAGACACCATAACAACAGAAGAGAAATCAGAAATTTATTAAATTAAATATGCAGATTGTGATCAGAGATACATTGGAAAAACAAAGAGAAATTTAGAAATTCGGGGAAAGGAATATTTTACGAACATTCGTTTTAAGCAAATTGATAAATCAGCAGTGGCAGCTCACTTTTGGATCCAAAATCATGAAATTAAACTAGAAGCTAAGCTGCTGAAAAACTTCACAACCCATTGGAGCTAACCAATAAGGAAAGAATTTTAATCATAAAAAATAAGTAAAACGTAATGAATTTTGATGTGCCACCCATGGATGAACTCAGCAAGTTTCTACTGGAATCATCACATTCTAACACAGAAGCATCTTGGGATCCAGCCACCAAATCGAGTAGTTGGTCAACAGCTGATGATGGGGTGCAAATGTCCCTGAAACATGTCCAAGTGTTGTGTAAGAGGAGTTTGTGTGAACATGTTGAATACATTATTTTAGGATAAATTCTGCTGCTGTTGTACTTTTGGACATCCTTCATGTGGGCCATCTTCAACTTTGGCATGTTTAAATAAAGAAAACAATTTTTAATACTTAAAAATGAAGAACACTCCCCATAAATTTGTACAAATTTGGTATAATTTCCTTTTAAGTTAAGCCATATATTAAAAACAGTTTTATCACTGCACGATTTATTGCATTTTATAGAATAACCACAACATATCTAATGCAATCACCTTAGGACCCAAAGTTCACAGGTTCTGTCCCAGCTAAGAATGATGAATTTTTGAGGTCATAAAAACCCAGAGCACAAGGCCTCTTAATAGATCCTCTGAGAAGGACTTGTCTGGTATCACTAGACTTTTGGCATGTTAAAAAGAATCCTTCTTCTTCTTCTTGGAAGAGGAAGAGGAAGAAGGAGGAGGAGGGGATGATGTTCTGTTTAGAAAGCTGTATTAAATGAACTATTCAAAACAATTGTGTGATATTTCAAATAAATGCTTAAGACAGGTGTAGGAATATAAAAAATAATTACCTTGCCAATTGCATACCACTTATTGTATAGAGTGAGAATTTTTTTCAGATTTCCCTTGTATATGTAAGAGGTGCATTCCATAAGTTTCCAGCCTGACCTTGTTAGGAAGGGGATAAAAAATAAGTATCATTTTTAAATGCAATTTCCCTTCACTTGAATGCATTTCTCACATCTCTGCAATAACATTTCATTTCTCCTAAAAATAGATGTATTTTCTGCAAAACTGTGAAAATTGCATTCCTTCGTTTTGGTGAATCCTTTAAAGATAAAATTTCCTTCTATAGAGTTCTGGGCTGTGCAGTTGTAAATTCTGCTCCTGGAAGTTGCATTCGCAAATTGGCAACAGCAGCTATGTGGACCAATGCAACAGATGAATTTACTGACTGAGTATTTAGGGTTGTTCTTCCTTGATGGTACTGTGCAGTTGAAGCTAAAGCTCAGTATGGTTGTCATAAACATTTTTTCTCTGAAATCTACCATATATGTAGTTACCAAAAAATTGTGAGTGTTATCTTATTCAGGACTGCAACATTGTACTTTTTAGGGATTGTGTCCCCCTTCTTTTGCCACTCCATAGACTCTCTTTTTGAACTAGGGTAATAGAGAAAAATATAGTTTCGTTTCCCATAATGATGGATTGCAATACTATCTTCTGGTGGCCAATGCAAAGGTTAGAAAACTTCTAACAGCATTCCACATGCACTTGAACTACTGAAAGAATTTAGGGCACCCACCTTGTACTGACCTTGTATATGCAAATGTTTATGAATGGTGCAAAACACAGTTGTTTTAAAAAGTTCCAACCGTATAACTTTTCTTTTGTCTTCAGATGCATGTCTTTCAGAATTTCCTATTTGACAAGGACAATATTTTCTTGTGTCAACATCAGCTGGCTCTCACAGGGTTCCTCTTCAACTATATCCTGTGGAATATGAAGGGAAAGCTTCCTCTTACATATCGTCAAGGCATTGTTTAATACTACTGTTAAGTGATAGTCCCTCTGGAATATGAAGGGAAAGCTTCCTCATACACATCGTCAAGGCATTGTTTAATACTACTGTTAAGCGATAGTCCCTCTGAAGTTAAGAATTTATATAGGTCATACTGTATTATGCAATATTCCCGACTTAAAATAAACAGTTCTATCCAACTGATGAGGTGATAGAAAAGCAAGTGCAATGCTTGCACTCCTGAAAGATGTGAGTGTTAGATAGTATTTGCTCTCTGATATGAATAATGCCTTCATGTTAGCCCAAAAATTTATGGACCACATCTCACATATGCAATATTGTACTTACCAGGCCAAATTTATAAACCAATTCTGGTACATAACATTACATTTTGATTGCTTGAATTTAATATAAACTGCCTGAATAAAAGATTCTGCTTAAAGATGCATGGATGGCAAGATATTCGCATAAGTTCTTTTGTGATTATGGGGGATTCCTCTTTCATAGTTTACAAAAATTTGAAATGCAAGGAATAACAAGGTTTGTCCAAAATAATAAGTGTTTATAGGAAGAAGAATAAGTACAGTAATTTGGAAGTTAATAAGCATAAGGACATTTGTTCATAACTGTGTGGCAGTCAAAAAACTTTTGTGTGAATCAGCCCTCTAACTTACTAGCACCCTGTTAATGTAAGTTTTATATTTAGCTACTATTGCTTAATGTAGTTCTGTTTGTGTGAAACATTAAATGATGGTGTTTTTATCTTTTGTTTTTTTCCCTTAGTACTAGTCAGTCACCAAAGCTTTGAGTGAAATTAATGGAACTTGCCAACAATGAAAGTGTAATTTGGAACCTCAATATAGTACCTACATTCCATAATGGAAATGTGATTAAAAGCTTTTTTGATGGAAAAAGGTTAATGCATTTATTGAAACCTTGTGTTTGTATTAATTTGTAATAACGACTTTGGTAGAAAGTTTATAAATAATCCACATATAGGGCTGAATTTGTTACAGTGATTATTGTATCTGTGCTCCAAATAAGTGATTATATTATATTTGCCATTTAAAGCTCATCAACTCAAAGATGAGAAACCATACATTACATTGATTGTAAACATAGACTTTTATTTAATTTATGTAAGAGAATGTAGTTAAACGAGAGAAGACCAGAAAAATTTGTTGTCAACTTTGTGTATAAGATATTACAGATGTTGTTTCTTATGAATGAAAGAAAACAGATTTACCTGATTGTAAATAAATTATATATTTAATACAGATATACATATCTTCAAATTGCCATACTTTATTTTGTAATCCATCATTCCAATTGACCTAGAGGTAGTCCTGTTTTGGAGTAGTTTTTGCACAAATTTGAGTTCATATCACACAGTTTCTATTTCTGAAGTTCTTCATTGCTAGTTATGCATTTGGTTACTCTTTGGCTTAACTTTAAAAATGTATACATTGCCAATTTGTAATAATACCAATGAAAATGGAGAACAAGATATATTATGACCTCCACCTGGAAAGAAAATCTCAGTCAACATTTCAAGCTAGTTCAAATTTAAGGAGATAATAAACTATATTTCATCCAGAGATGTGCTATATCAGTTATACTGGGGGTGATGGTGTGGCACAAGAGAATTGCAGCCTTTCTCAAAGTGCAGAAGTCTAGTACCAGAGAAATCTACAGTACCAAATGAAGATGGTTCTCCAGCTGAAGATTTCACGTATAACAATTGATATAACTTTTAGGAAACTTTCAACTTGAATTTTAAGACAAGTTAATGTGTTTAGCCATAACCAGTATGGTGCATATTTTGTCACACAACTGAAATGGTGGGGGCCAGTGGACCCCATTATTATTATTATTATTATTATTATTATTATTATTATTATTATTATTATTATTATTATTATTATTATTATTATTATTATTATTATTTTTTTTTTTTTTATTTTTTTTTTTTTTTTCCAAAATTATAAAGGATGAGGATAATAAATCTTAATGAACTAAACATAATTTTAATACTAAAGTTACATTTACAAATTATTCAGGTAACAGTTACATTGAAAGCTTCTTCATGCATGCATAGTGACCATATATGTCTTTTTTAAAAATCAACATGCAATCATTTTGAACTGAATTACATGGTTTACTCTGGGAACAAAGTTTGAAATAGCAAATTCAAGAATACCTAATGAAAAATAATTAATAAAACTTGGACAAAAGTGCAATAGGTATTTACAAATAACTGTATAAATAAAAAATCTCTCTCCCAGTCCTGTCAGTTGTGAAAATTGAATTAAGATCTTCATCATTGGACTTAAAAATTGATGAATGGAAAAACAAGCCCAAAAATGCCTTCAGCTCTGTTATGTCTATCTGCTGCTTGATATCCATAGTTTAGATAGCTTTGTCTGATTTGCTGTAGCTTTTTGTTTGTTCTGAAAACAATTTCCACTGTCAGACATGACTAGGCATTCAGTTCAGTGTAAGACTTACCGAGACCTTTGGCAGGTCCAGTGACTCCTGGCAGATGAAATAATAAACTATGTGCACGAGTTCAAAGTTTGTGGCAGGTGATATGGAGCTCCATTTGAATCAGTTCTTTCTTAATGATGGTGTCCCATTTCCCTCTTCTTTTTCTTCATTACTCATATCAGCCCACTGATGCACCCCTTGGAGAATGCTTGGTAGTGGCAGAGGAACCTCCCTAGATGCTATGTCCAGTTGCTTGGATCAAACCCAAATGTGTCTAAATGGAAGTTGATTGATCTGACCTCTGTCCTTGTTGGATGAACCTATGAATTTGATACTCAGTAAACAACTTTTTTTTTTTTGATTGGTTTGTTTATGGACGCTCTTTAACATCTCAGGTCATCAGCGTCCCATTCAACTCAGGGTGTGAAACGGCCGAAAAATTTTGCTCAGAGGCCTCTCTTTCAGGCTTGAGGTTCTTTTTCGTGCCGTAAATGTACGAAATGGGACCCACGGCTTTACTTCTCTTTCGAAGGAAGCCATACTTAGGATTTTTTACTCCCGAAAAAAATCCATCGATCCTGGCCGGGTTCGAACCCAGTAAACAACAATATATCTCATTTAAGACTTTCTAAAAATAAAATATTTTTAAAAAATTCTGTTGGAACTCGCACAGTGAAGCTTATTAAATGTAAATTATATCTAATCTGTCAGATTAGATATAATTTATATTTAACAATATATCTGTCCATATCATCCATGCCCCAATGGAAAATGCTATCCTGGGTATGGAAATGGCCATATTGAAACTACCTCCTACAGAGGTGGACACCATTAGATCATGTTCCACCACATTCATGTTAAGGCCAAACCAATCTGGTGCTACATTATCCATATTTAGCAAAATGAATGGAATTAATGATGCACACTGGGACCTGTAACAGTGTTGCCACCCTTGCCTGGATGATGGACAACAACAACAACAACAAAGCCTTTGGGTTCATGCAGGCTTGTTGGATGATCTATACCTTTCTCTTTCATGCGCACTTACAACAGACACAGGAGATCCATAGTCCATGAGTAGCATAGAGTGTATAACGAGCTAAAGTTGGAGTTCACAAAACTTCCCTCTACCTATTTCTTCTACATTAAATCTAGGGGTAGTGAACTGTCAGCCTTCAGCATATGTAAACACTGGATGAACAATGAGTATGCAAAATTTTATGATTACAGTAGCAGTTAAACTTTGTCAGAAAATTAATTATCACTATATTTCCATGCAAGACATGTTGTGGAAGATTTATCAGCTGACCTAAAAATCATTAACTAAAATTACGCTGCATAGCAATTTTGGAAAAGAAAAAAATAGGGTAAAAATGGCTAGACAGGGTCTGGAAGCAAGTTAATTTTGTTTATAAAACAAAAACATACTAACTGAGCTAAAAGTACACTGAATAACTGCCTTTCTGATTAGCTTACAAAGGAAAAACTGTGTTACACTGTTATCAGTGGTGTGTATATTCTTGCCGAAAGCTAATTTTTGCCAAAACAGCAATACCTATGTTTAATGACTTTGGCAACAAGGTTTTACACCCATTAAGGGAGTGGGAATTAATATTTTAAATGATCAGAAAATACTTTGCTTTAATGCCAGCTTACTATTACTAACATCCAATGTCATAATACATATCATCAACATAGGTTCCAAACAGTATAAGATGCCTAACTCAAAATATTTATCTAAATTGCCATTGCCACCCTTGGAATTTGTGTGGTGTAATTTTGAAATACCTATGCATAACAGGAGACATAATATTTTATGTAAACATAAAATGTAGCTATATTTAAAAACAATTTTACCATCCAAGTGTAAAACTCGTTAACCAGTTATAGAGAATAAAAATTGTTAATATATAAATTAATAAAAATGCATTTAATTTATAGGAGGAATAATCGCCAACTTATGGTATTATTCTCAGTAATCTGCAATAAAAACTGACCAAATAAAATATATACAGCAAAAACTGTAATACTATATTCATATAATAGTGCAACATTATATGAATATAATGAATATAAACAATAAAATTACAACACAAATATAAAATTCATTAAGCAGTTACAAACAAGTAAATATTTTATTTAAATTAATAAAAGTGTATCTAATTTGTAGAAGGAATTATCAACAAACAAATTTATTTTATATTATTTTCAGAAATTAACCATGCAAACCAACCAAATAAAAGGTTTACAGCAAAAAAATGCAATTCATATTCATGGAAAAGTGCATCGTATTAAAATTGAAATGTTACCATATGCAATATTGTTCTATATATTTTTGATGCATAAAGAATGTTACAAATATTAAAATATTTACTAGGACATTCCTGGCATCTGGCACACCAAAGGCTCTGTTTGTCATCATTCAGCTCTGTTCCTAGGGCATTCTGTTAAATTTGCCAAACAGTCATAACGACATGCAAAGAGAGAATTTGTCATTTACAATAACTACAATAGTACTCATTCTTATGATATATGTATATATGTTTACAATAAAAATGAAAAGTAAAGTAACTCCTAAAACAATTTAACAAAAACAAGAAGAACTAGAGAAGCAGAAACAGACAAAACACTCAATGGTTATACAAATTTTGCTATGTACATATTTACATATACATTGATATAAAATCATTATAATGTTTTTGAACTCAGTATAATGTACTGTCACTCATAACTCATTCCGTTAACAGCATTATAAGCATTTTTACACAGGCATTTTAAGAGCAGATTTGAACCCATGGTTTATTAGGACTTTTAGGCTAGGAGGAAACAATGATTTGTATTGAAATGCATTCTAATTAACTCCTTTCTGATGGAGGAAAGTGTTGAAATCCAGTCTATATAGATTTGCTTTTTTCTAGTATTTTTCATGTATATTTTAGTTTTGTATAATTTTTTTAATTTCTTATATATGTTCATGGGGGATAATATGTATTCACATGGAACAGTTAACATTTTCTAATTGCTAAAGTGCTTTCTGCAACATTGTCTATTCTATGTACCAGC
Organism: Metallyticus violacea; assembly: GCA_030762175.1. NCBI lineage: Eukaryota > Metazoa > Arthropoda > Insecta > Mantodea > Metallyticidae > Metallyticus > Metallyticus violacea. The sequence continues at coordinate 23,185,400 of CM060846.1, read as the reverse complement.
TACTACAATGGTTCCGGATTTTAAAACTAGTTTTCTGTAGTTTCGCATCTGATATGCACTTTTTACCCCACTCCCCTTTTATCTGGATTTGAAAATAATCTTCAGTTTTTCCCTACACATCAGATTTTCATACAGATCATAAAAATGAGAATTAAATTGGCAATAAATTGATTGCTATCTAGAAATTATGTTACAGTTCATGAAATGCCCTGAAAATTATTTTGTTAGAAAAAACTATGCTACAATTAGCTATTAACCACTAGCAATCACATATATAATTATCAGGAAAGTAATTTAGATTGGAATGAAGAAACATACTTTGAACACTCATGTTGCAACCAATCTTTTTGAAAATTTGTAACATCACTTTCGCTTTGTTAATGTAATTTGGATCCTCTTAAAGCAATTCAGGCATACTTTACATTTCCACTCATGATATTCTCGAATTGTTTGCCATCATTAAGTTTCAAATTTGTGGGCGAATAAATATACCAGCTTTAACTTTTTCATAGATTAATGATAGAAATTAACATAATTATATTGAAAGCACCCACTCTCTTTGGGCCACTAGGGCTTTCACAAATTATTTCATTAAACCTAATTTTACATGCAGAGGTGGTAACAATGTTTTTGAAGGATCGATTAAAAGCCGACTGCTTCCCCCCCCCCCCCCCCCCCGGAGTAAAATTAATCTTAGGTGGCCACTGTTAACTTTTCCAGTGTTCTGAGCTAGCTCTGCTACTCCGTTCAATAGGAAGTGCATATATGTAGTGAAACCAGCCTGCTGAGCAAGTAATAAATAGTCCAATAATTTTAAAATCTCCATAGACAGACCACCATTGAATTTCATACTTCTGTTTTTGAACCAAATGTTTTACATTTTCATATGTCTCCTTTAAAATAACAGAATGGGCCACAGGAATGAAAGGATGGATATTTCCGTTATGAATCAAAACGACTTTTAACACTTTTCTGAACAGCCTTCACTCTTTGGGGTTATAGTTTATGTCATAAAATTTTAAGATGGTGGGATGTCTTGGCAATACACTAAATTATTTTGTTCAGAGAAAAAAAGGGACAGGTTCCTTCTCACGGTGGCTGTACCACGAAAAATACATACCATGGGTCAATATTTTCTTGTTTTTAAACTAGAGCCTAACTATTCTCCTGAAATTTTAGGCAAATATAAATCCCCCACTAAATCATTTAGCTCACTTTGATTAAAACATTTATCATGTCAGCTTTCTGGTTCATAATATCATCTTCTGGAGATTCTGTTTCAGTGCTACTGGATTCAGATAGCAAAACATTTGATTGGGAGTGTACACAAACAAGTATATCAGGACCATGAGGTATGGGCAAAATGGCAGGATGTTATGATATACTGATATATTTCTTACTTTTAGCAGTATGTTCAGCTATCTTAACTATACATATATAGCAATCATCTCTATGATTTGCAGTTATCTCCATATCTTATGGGTATCAAATGGCAGTGACTTCCTTTTTCCATTTTTCTAACACCTCAATTCATCTACACAAATACGACACATGTTATGAGGACACTGTGATTTGTCCTAATCTAACTTAATGCCAAAGTATTCAAAAATAAGTGTTCTTAACGAAAACTGTTATATTGCCTCAGCTTAACTAATGTATATGATCCACACACACACACACATATATATATATATAAAAAACAAATTTGGATAATTTACACAAATGCGTTTCTACATTTCTATGGAATCATACAATATTCTGTACTCTTCAGAATAAGCTGACACACTTCACTATAACATGACAATGAACAACAGAAGACTGAGCCTCCAAGTTGTAAAAACAATTTTTAAAGGGAGGTATGTTATTAAACGTGTTGTCTCACAGACTAAATCGCACTCCCATAAATCTGTCAAAGCTATGTTCTGTCTTTTTGCTCCCTTTTGGTTTGTTTCAATAGCAAGCTTTTAAAAGGGTAAGCAATTCTTTCCATAAAATTTGTTTTGAAAACACATGCGATTTCACTTGTGTAAATGAAGTTGGGTGGAGAGACTGGGGATAGATAAGGATGCTCAAGAATATATACCAGGTATTTTACCCAAATATTTTAAGCTGTGAAAAGCAGGATATGGCAATATTAGGCTTTACTCTCTATTGAGGGAAGCACGTTTTCACATTTTAAGTAGTAAAGTTGAAATCATTAACTGTGACGTCTTGCAAATAATGTTTTAACAATTTTCAATCACAGTAAAATAGTAATGGTTTAATATATTACGAAAAATATTAAAAACATAAAATTTAGAATTGGGAAAAATTCTGGCTTGGTACATAAAACTAATTTTTGTAATCAGTTTGAAGTTCTTATTCAGAAACACTAATTTTTTCAAAACAATAAAATCGTGCACACCAGTGTTACTCGTTAGGATTTTTTTTTTCTGTAATAGGAAGGCACACTTATTTTAAATTGAATTCCCCAAAATATTATAAACATATTAATAATAATTATGATGGGGAAAAAAGTATGTTTCAATTTACTTGGTCTTTACGAAATTAAATTATGTATTTTTATAATTTATTGCATTTTATCATGTGGATTTTACCACAAGTTCACGCCGATTATAAACAAGTTATAGTACCTTTTATTGCAGTAAATCGCATTGCATGACTGTATATAGGGAAACTTCACTTCACACTCAGAAAAGTCACCATTGTAATATTTAGAAGAGAGTGAAATTGAAGCATCATGTGAAAAATTGGATTCAAAGGGAACAAATATAAAGCTTTCAAGATTGGTGTACCGTTTAAAAATAATCAAACAATTAACAGTCCGGATTTCTGGCCAGTAGATGTATGTACTGGTACAGCGATATAATTTTCGACGCTCACAGGAAAGCAGAGTTCGGGTCGGATCTAGAGAGGAAAACTTTAACTAAACAAAAGTTAAACATGGATGGAAAGGATTATGAAGCACACAGAAATGAGCAAAAAGAATTTTAAAGCTCTTCCAAATGGTATATAGAAGGGAGGGGGGGAAAAAAAGAAAGAAAGAAAAAAAAAGAGAGAAAGAAAGAAAGAAAGAAAAGAAAAGAAAAGAAAAAGATGAACATATTTATAGAAATGGATAGATTTGAAGAAGACATCATAGTTTTAACTCAGAGATTCTGACAAAGTCAATGGATAAACAAGTTACTATTCTTTCCATTCATTAGCTGTACAAGGTCAAACAGGTAGACCCAGTGGAAGAATTACAATATTAGTTAAAACAACTATAACGCTAGTCCACAAAAAAAATCTAATACTGGTCACTACAAATGTAGCCCACCATTCTTGCTGCCTATTTTCAACCGGAAATAACTCACCGGAAATTATCGACAACCTCAATGAAGCGCTAATAAAATCAGATCATATCAAAGTGATCATTATAGCTGGGGAACCCAACTGCAGGTTTGAAAAAGAAATTCCAAAACCAAAAGAGTTGTGGAATATCTAGAACAAAAAGGTTTCACTGTAAACAACAACCCAACAGTGGTTTCATACTAAAAATAACACTTCCACCTTAGATCTTGTTCTAACAAATAAAAATGCAACAAAAGGTAAAAACAACGAATCCCACAAGGAAACACCTACTAGTTAACACGTTCTGAAAATAGACGGGACTACCGCAACACGAAAGAGTGGCGTGAAAACACAATTACTAGAAATATCGACAAAAAGCCGTGGAAAAGACGAGTTTACAATAAAAAGTTGTAAAATAATGATAGCTGAACATGAATAAGGTACAGAGACAATTGAAGATCTGCTACACGGGAGGGGAAAAAAAAAATAGGAGAAAAGCCATAGCACGGTTCGATACCAGATTGGGAGGAAAGAAATACGAATAAGTAAGAGGACCTAAAGAGGTATAGCATTTCCAGGAAAAAAATACAAAGTTCTACTAGAAAGCAAGAAGAAAAGCTTTTCAACTCACACCACACTAGTCGACCACCGACTACCTCAAAATTTGGCGCCCAACCGGGGCACGACGGTGACAAGTGGGAAAAGATCGCAGACACCACAGAGGACAGACTGCGACGCAGATTGAACCAGAGTTGCATCTAAGACGACCCGAACCCGTCGCTGAGGCTAATCCAGGGCAGGCCATGCGCAGTTTGGACCCGACGCCGTACGAGCGAAGCTATTGGCCTAACGCTGGGCCAATCACGGACCAATAGCTTAGTGCAGTGGAGACCACAGAGAGACAGCAGGCGTCATCGTCACGAGAAAAGAAGCCCTTGAAAGGTAGAGCAAGAAATTCTATTTGTATTTTTATACACACATATATCTGTATATTTATTGTTAATGCTTCTTAGAAGTAAAATATTTACAAGGATGACAGAAGAAAATGTAATAGGAAGTGTAGAGAGGCAAACAGCTGAGCTAGGTAATATCGAGGCTAGACAAAATACGCTGATATCAGCCAACACTACTTAGAGGACAGTGATAATGACAATCAGCATGGAATGACTGAGGGGAATCAGCAGGTACCTAGTAGTAGACATGCAGTGCAGCTGGGGTTGACCACACTAGGCAGAATGGTGTATTAATAGACGGTAGGCAATATAATAGTCAAAGCAGTATGGAGTTAGAAATGTTGGCTCAGATGATGTCGCAACTTATGCAACAGCAGGCAGAACTTAGCCGCCAGTTAAATTTAAAAAAAAAAAAAAAAAAAAAAAAAAAAAAAAAAAAACTGGAAACCAAGCTAAATAATAATAAAAGAGAATTAGAAATATCTCAAAAGGAATTAGAAGCAAAATTAGACAACAGCCAAAGAGAGTTGGTACGAAAGACAGGAAATTCGAAGAGGGAAGGTTAGTGCAGGAGGAAACTGATAGCACAATTAAAAGCTAGCCAGGAAAAATGGGGCCAGGAAATGATTGAGGTTAGAAATGAAGTAGGAAATGTTAGGGAGGAAAATCGTCAGAATTAGGAGCGAGCAGGAAGTTGTTAGCCTTAAGTTAAGTTCTGATCTGCGTATAGGACACTTTAACTTGAATAAAAAGTATGACGAGCTTGAGTCTCATGTAAATGATTAGTTGATTAATGTCAGAAGGGCAATAAAAGATAATAGCACGTCTCTATTAGAAGAGATCAGGAGCGTTAAGCTTATGGTCCAAGCCCTGGACGCCAATCAGAACAGAACGGCCGAGAAGTCTTGGATCTGAGAGAGTCTGTGATTCAAAACGAACAAGTATCTCAGAATAGTGTAGACATAAGTAATTTATCTGTGGTAGGCGGAAATGAAGCTATCGGTGCGGTAAACACCGTGAGTCAGTGGCGGACTGTTCTATAAGACCGGTGTTATGTATGTATGATAATATAAACCATATGTCCGGACCATCATGTAGTGCATGGCCTAGCCATCTTATGGCTGAATTGACTACTCCAAACTTTCGTGGAGATTCCTCAGAAAACCCAAAGAAATTTATAGGGGAATTAGATCATTATTTTAGGGTTAGACGGGTTTCCGAGGACGGGAGAATGCTGTTTGTGAGAAGGAGCCTTAAGGGCAAGCTCAAAACTGATTCAACCCGACACAAGCGGATTGTGTGAGTTATGGCTCATTAAAAATGTGTTCTTAACGAGATACTGGGGTTTGACCCACCAGAACTCGATTAAACTTGAGATCTCAAAAGGACGATACCAAGCAAAACGCAATGTGAATTATGCAGGACTACTGTCTAATGATTGCTCGCAAAAGCAAGTTTCTGGATCCACCTAGGCATGATAGGGAATTGATTGCCCTTGTGGCAAATCATTATCCAGAACACATTCGCAATCATTTTATTTTAGCCAAACCAGAGAACTTCGCGAGATCATCGAACTCCTTACTGCGTTTGATGCCCATCTCCCAGCTTGAGGTGACTTTCGAAGCCAGGAGCCGAACTTTAGACATTAAATGAAAGAGAGAGGCCGAGACAAGTTGTTCAATGCCATTTTGGAGGCGGGGCAAATTTCCATAGCGCTGCATTGCAGCAAAACCGCGGAAATGGAAACCACACGTCAATTACATAAATACAGTGTTTGTAGGCGGGGGACGTGAAGGTAACACACACAGGCAACGAGCACCACAATGGTCAAGAAACCGTCAAGATGGGCAAAGACCATGGGGGCAAGATCATCAATCCTGGCGCTCGCCCCTCGAACCGGAAATCGATAGCGTTCCCGGAGAAGTACCCCGGAAAGATCCCCAAGATGACATGATGACATGAGGGATTTCCGGAACATTCTGTGTCAACATAATAGTGGCATGGAGGAATTGCAAAATAACAACTTTGATCAAATAAGTAATAGGTCGCAGGAAAACTCCCTTCCAAGCCAATCGTGCCCCGAGTGATGCTGGGAACTTCTGAAATACAAGTTAACGTTCGCGAGGACTTTGAGGGGCCAATAATTACTAAGAACACCGTCCCAATTCCGACAGATCATGATCAGGCAGATGAGTTAGCAATTGACACTCCGAAGATAGTTGTGATGATTGAGGACATTCATTTTGAAACGCTTATTGACACCGAAGCATCTCATCCTGAGTGTAGCGCAGCATTCTTCAACAGGTTAAATGACCATAAAATTAAATTAATGTGTCTCCCAGTGTGCGGAGTGTATTGCGCTGTCGCTAGCACGCAAGCAGAAAGAGAGAGTCAAGTTTCAGGTTAGCTCGAAGTGAAGATTAAAAACGAAAAATTTGAAGTAATGTTTTAAGTTATCCCGTGTTTAGTTACTGACATGGTTTTTGGCTGTGATGCATTCTATGTATGGGGTGCCTGCATAGTTTTTATGAAAGGAACCTTGTGATAAATGAAGCGTCGTAAAAAAATAGTAGTGCCTTTTAACGCAAATAGAGTAAAACAGCAAATAAACAAGCTAGTGGCAAAACGTGATATTGAGGACCCCCCCCCCCCGGTTGAATACTTTGATATTGGAATGGCTAGAGTTGTCGTGAGGTAATGGATCAGGCCGTGAGAGCCGAAACTAAAGAAATTCAAAATTGCAATTATTTGTTAGATCTTTGTAGGGACTGTACAGAGGATGCTATCACAAACCAAGACATTAAGCAAGTCGTGGAAGGGGAAAATAAGAATTTAGCAGTAGCAGTGAGCATTTTTATTTATTTATTTATGAACGCTCTTTAACATCTCAGGTCATCAGCGTCCCATTCAACTCAGGGCGTGAAACGGCCTACAAATTTTGCTTAGAGCTTTTTGCTTTCAGGCTTGAGGTTCTCTTTCATGCCGTAAATGTACGATACGGGACCCACGGCTTTACTTCCCTTCCGAAGGAAGCCATACTTCGGATTTTTACACCCGAAAAAATCCATCGCTCCTGGCCGGGTTCGAACCCGCGATCTTGGGTTTAGGAGGCAAGTATGGTAACCACTACACCACCAGGACCGACGTAGTGAGCATAAAAAGGTTAGACAAAGATAGGAAATTGAGGATACTTGAGGAAAATGCGGCAATGGCATATGGGCTAAATCAGAGTCAACAAGAAAAATTGGAAGTGATAGAAATTAAAAATACTGTCAAGAAAAGGCACTAAAGAAAGGCTTTAAAAGTTTAAAAACATTGCAGGAAAATATACCGAACTCAAGGAAATGTTCGCAAACGTCCTAGACACTCACGGTCAAGCTCAAGGGATTGTAAGGGAACATCATGGAATACTCTACTAGCTTCAAGGTCAATGTGCACGATGTTAGAAGCCCATTATTCCCCAAGCTTTGGAGACTAAATTCATTAGTGTGCTTCATGCCTCATCGGTGCATTCAGGCACCGAGAAAGTCTGCTTGAACAGGTGTTCAACCTAAAGAAGTTTGATATTGAACCATAAACAGTTATCGAAAAAAATACATAATCCAGGAATGATCAGAAAACCCCCAAAATGCCTTAAGCATGTTAATTTGTATGTAAATATATGTAAATTTCTTCTTGCTAGTTTTTTAAATGTTTTATCTGCTATTGCATATGTAGAAAGTAATAAATGGTCATATGAGAGTATCTTAAAGTTCATGCAATACCACAGGAGTTTGATTTTCAGTATATATTGTAAATTAGAATAAGCAAAGTGCTACGTAAACAAAGTGATAGAGAGTAATTACTAGTGATTTGCGAGTAAAGCGCAAAGCTAAAAGGAATGTCAATAAATAGAGCACAAAATTCATAGTGATTGGGTCGATTTCAAAAGTGTTCAGTGATATAGTTTGATGAGATAAATCCAATTGAAGTTATTTAACTTTAGAAAAATATAAATGTTACTCTCGAAAAACTCGAATGAGCAATCCTATATAAATATTTTATATTATATTATACATACATATTTCATTGTATACCCATATATGTATATGACAGGCATTCATAAGGGCACACCATACCATGTGAAAATAAAACAAGTTCACCTAGGCTATAACAAGAACACTATTGAGCACAAATAAAATAACCTGGTGCTTAGTGCTCTTAATTTAACAAATGTTTTAATATGTTTTAGTGCATTCATAATGTCACCTTTTTGGGGGCTTACCTTCAGAGATAGATACCTCTGAACTGCCCATAGCTACCATCTGAATATATCTATTATGTGTAATATTTGTTTGTCTTTTGTATAATTTTTATACTTTTTGTAGTAGATGAGAAATACCATCTTACTAATGTAATTAGTTCTTAGGCAGCCGCTCTGCAGAAACACAGTCGTAAATGTTACAACAATAGCAAAAAAGGTTCGCCTTCCAAAGCCACGGACAAAATGCTTCTTAAAAGTGTAGAACCTTCCCTGGGCATGTGAACCAAATCTTCGTGAGAATTTCAACCCCTTACCCGCTGAGGACACCCATCTGTGTGGGAGTCCCATCTTTAAATCTCAGAGAGTAAGCCTATGGCCCAGCCCATGTTTTCAATAAATATTTCTAGCGAATAAGACGTTAGAAAGATTTTTGGAAGGCATCCGAATAGCCGACAGTTTTATGCAAATGGCATGAGCACTGTCATGGAAGCTGAATTGGTGTTGCCAATGTAAACGAGCCTTCTCCTATTTTGCTATGACTATTATCTAGCATTCGTCTTATTACTCAGCTTCTAGGTGCGTAGTTCGAATGAGATCGCAGGGAAGTTTCAGCCAAGCTGTGGTAAAAGCCCCAAGTATCAATTTCAGTATTATTAAGCAAAGCGTTATGCTGTTCGCGACTGTGCTATTCCTAAGTGGTGAGGTTCACCAATCGACCATTAAATGATCCAACGATTAATAAACATCAATTCCATCATATGTTGTGTGGAGTGTTCTATTTCACCTGTTAAGTCCCATCTTATCTACGTTGAGCCCCCTCAACGAAAATCAACGAAATTCCCATGAGACAGAGTCCCAGAGGAAGTGTTGGCGATCGAGATGAAGCTTCTACGTCAACTCATACCACACTATAGTCGACCACTGACAAACTCAATATGTAAGGGTTGAGATGCCAAGTAATATGTAATTTTCAAGTGTTTTCCCCTGTGAGTAATCTTAAAGATTATATCCTATAAGCAGCAGAGTTATTAAGAGGTACTTAGTTAAGACTTATATATGATACACTAATGACAATCTGAAGAGTAATTGGATTTTCCGGATCATGTTATACAGCTCACATATGATTTACGTAATTTACTGTTTAGCTAAGGTTTAATGCCATTATTTATGTTACTGTTGTTACAGAGCATTTTTACAATTTGCTTTATATTTCCTTTTGCTTATTTGTAATCAACAACGTTATGAATCTATATGAAGTAGAACTTCATATTTACCGTATTTATCCCTGCAAAGTACTAATTACATGGTCAAGACAGTGAATAGAACTATTTAAAATAAGGTAATTTAAAATAATTACCTTCATGCAACTGGACCAGGCAGAATTAAATTCTGCGACGTTACTTTTGCAGCTCACTAGGACCAATGCCCAAACCATGAGTGCCATGGTGATGGCCGTTTGTTGGTAAAAAAAAAAAAATCTTTTATACATAATAAGAAATCATGTGTAAATCGTAAAAAATAAAACAATGTTTCAAAAAGTGCCCTGACAATACAAATGTTTAGTATGTTTAGTTTAATTTAGCTCCTGGAGAATTCAGTGAGTTTGCGAAGTAGTCATAGAGACCTACGTTCATAGAACTTATCACATACAATTACCACAGTAGCATTCAATATACATTTACCAGAAATTTGTCTATATCTACATAAATAATTACATTTTTTTTGAGTAGTGTTTAACGCCCGTTTTTACTACTGAGGCGCCACAGGCGGTGGACACTGATGATACATGAAATGAAATGATAAATTGGGAAAGGATTTTTTTTTTAAGGAAGGAAGCGTTCCAGGCCGGTACCTCCCGGCATTTGCCAGTTATGAAGACTGAGGAAAACCTGGAAAAAACCACAGTCAGGAAGGACGGTCCTGGCGGGATTCGAACCGCAGACCTCCCGCTCACGAGTCCGTGCCTTAACGACCTCGGCCACCCGTGGCGGTTATAATTACAATAAAAATGAAAAAGAATACTTAGAGCAACTCAACCAAACAACAAGAACAGACAAGTCACTTAATTATACAAATTTAACTATACACATGTTTACATATGCATTGTTATAAATCATTGGAGTGTTTTTAACTCAGTATAATATTGTCACTCGTATATTCCTTTACAGAATAATAGATCTTTTTACATAAGTATTTTCTAAGAGCATTGTGTACTAAAATGCATTCATAACAAACGCCTTTTTGATGGCATGAAAGATAAGGTTTATGAGGTTAGAATGGCGATTTTAAATGAGACCGAATATGTGAGCAAGTTAACAGAATCTTTTCCAATTAGCAACTAATTCATATATACACACACTAATCTAAGGCTAACCTCGGGCAAATTCTAGAAGTGGCTAACTGCTGTAATTCCAATTCGCAAATAATTTAGGAGTAAATCATTTGTAATTGTAGCAAATCTCCATAACTGGTGCAAAAAAAAAAAAAAATGACTTGGCAAGTTAACAGAATCATTTCCTATTCGCAAATAATTCATATATACACACACTGACCTAAGGCTAGCCTCGGGCAAATCCTAGAAGTGGCGAACTGCTGAAATTTCAATTCGCAACTAATTCAGAAGTAAATCATTTGTAATTGTAGCAAATCTCAAATTGAAAGAGGGAACCCCTATTAGCTAGATAATAGCATTTTACATTTATCGGCGTAGCAGCGTAGGTGGTTAAGGCACTGCGCTCAACGGGTGGAAATTTAACGCGGCTTCTAATATAACTATGTCATTATTTATTTATTTATTTTTTGCACGAGTTAAGGAGATTTACTACAATTACAAATGATTTACTCCTGAATTAGTTGCGAATTGGAATTACAGCAGTTCGCCACTTCTAGGATTTGCCCGAGGTTAGCCTTAGGTCAGTGTGCGTATATATGAATTAGTTGCGAAGTTAGTTAGTTCTCGGAGCATTCAGTGAGTTCGTGGAGCAGCCACAGAGACCTACGAACATTGAACTTGTCATATACAATTACCACAGTAGCTTTCAATCTGTATTTACAAAAACTTATCTGCATCTACATAAATAATTACAATAAAAATAAAAAAAGAACACTTAGAACAACTCAACCAACAACAAAAAACAGACAAGTCACTTAATCATACAAATTTTATTACACACAAATTTACATATACATTGACATGTTGTGCAGTATAATATTGTCACTCATATATTCCTTTACAGAATAATTGGCCTTATCACATAGGTATTTTCTAAAAGCAGATTTAAAGGAATTGTCATTGTTTATTAAGGCTTTTAGGCTAGAGGGAAGAGCATTGTATACTAAAATGCACTCATAATAAACGCCTTTTTGATGGCATGAAAGTGCTGAAATTGGGCAATGTAGGTTTGCTTTTTGTCTAGTATTCTTGTCATGTATATTTTGATTTTGAACAAATTTTTGTTTATTTCTTATATAAAAGTTCATGAGGGATAAAATATATTCACAACGATGAGTTAAAATTTCAAATTTTCTAAAGAGATTTCTGCATGAATGTCTGCTATGTGTACCAGCGATTATTCGTATGACTTTTTTCTGTAACAGGAAGACAAGTTCACTTTTAACTGAATTTCCCCCAAATATTAGATCGTACTTCATTATTGAGTTGAAATATGCATAATAAACTAGTATTAGAGTCTTAATTGACTCCAACATTATTAATGCACGTATTGCATAGCATGGATTGCTTAGTTTAGGTGTAATAAGACCAATGTGATCTTTCCAATTCAGATGGTTATCAATTATTAAACCAAGGAATTTAACATATTTGATTTGTGAAAGTACATTGTTATAATATCCTATCTGTAATTGTGGATCTGGAGATCTGTGAATAATGAATTTCATAACATTTGTTTTATCTAGATTTAGAGACAATTTGTTTGCTTTGAACCATACACACAATGAACTGAGAACCAAATTTAATTTAATGACACAATAATTAAGGCTCTTTCCATTTATGAATATGCTTGTGTCATCTGCAAATAGAACAGTATTTCCTACAGCTTGGATAGATAAGGAGAGGTCATTTATGTATATCAGAAAAAGAAGAGAACCCAGAACAGATCCTTGAGACACTCCATGGTTAATCATTCCCCACTCTGATGCATTGTTTTTATCATTGAAGAGATAATTTATCACTACCTTTTGTTTCCTTTTGTCAAGGTAGGATATAAACCATTTTAAATATTGGTTTTTTTATTCCATACAAAGCTAATTTATCTATCAGAATTTCATGATTGACACAATCAAAAGCCTTAGCTAAGTCACAAAATATTCCTCCTACATGTGCTCTTTCATTAAATGCAGTTAAAATTTCATTACTGAGTTTATAAATTGCATTTTCTGTTGAAATTCCTTTTCTAAATCCAAACTGATCACTAACTAGAATATTGTTACTTTCAAGGTAATGGTAAAGCCTATTGTACATTACTTTCTCAAACACCTTAGAAAATGTAGGTGAAATAGCTATAGGTCTATAATTAGAGACATTTATCTTTTCACCCTTTTTGTACAGAGGCCTCTCTATTGAATATTTTAGCCTCTCAGGAAATACACCCAATGTTAAAGATTCATTACAAATGTGACTAAGGGGGGTACTAATTTCCTTTGCACAGGTCTTTATGACTTTGCTGTTGAACTCATCGTATCCAGAAGAGTTTTTTGATTTTAGTTTCCTAATGATATTACTAATTTCTAGTGGGGTAGTGATACCTGGTTTGAATTCATTATTTTGATGAGGAGTTGAAGATTGTAAAATTTTTAAAGCATCTCTTTTATCATCGGAATATAAATTAAAATTTTTTGTTATATTAAGAAAGTAATCATTAAACACATTTGCTACGTCTGCAGGGTATTATATCTCTTGATTGTTAATATTTAAGATTATTGCATCATCTTGTTGCAAATTTTTGCGTGTTTCTTGTTTTATTATATTCCAAGTAGTTTTTATTTTGTTTTTTGATGATTGATAAGTGTTTGGTAATGGAGGCCTTTCGCTGCTTTTATGACTTTCCTAAGTATTTTTAATTTAGGGTCTTTATTGAGCATTTGCTCATTATATAATTGTCTTTTATGTTGACAAGATTATTTAATTCCTTGCTCATATTATAACTTCTTTTTTTATTTTTAGTGGGAAATATGCTTCAAAATGCAATTTGAAAATATTTAAAAAATTGTTGAATTTACTATTAACATCATTTGAGAATTGGAAAAGATTCTGTTAACTTGCCAAGTCATTATTTTTTTTTTTTGGCACCAGTTAAGGAGATTTGCTACAATTACAAATGATTACTCCTGAATTAGTTGCGAATTGGAATTACACAGTTCGCCACTTCTAGGATTTGCCCGAGGTTAGTCTTAGGTCAGTGTGTGTGTGTGTGTGTGTGTGTGTGAATTAGTTGCGAATTGGAAAAGATTCTGTTAACATATTCAGTCTCATTTAAAATCGTCATTCTAACCTCATAAACCTTATCTAACATGCTACCTTGCTCTTATTTACTTGTGAAACTGTCTTCCCCTGTCGCTCGAAACTGGCCTCCCCGTAGGAAACCTTTTTCCCTCACTGCTCCCGCAGAAGGAACGTCAGCAGAGGAGCAATATTTGTTTCTCTTTGGAACGTTAGCGTCCCTTTCCTGAGAGTTTGAAATGTAGCGTGGAAGTAACAGTGAGATGAATTGCTAGATTGTGGAATTGAAGAGTTTTTGGCGGTAATTAGTACATGTAAGTGTGCCAGACATATCCAGAGCATGTATAAGTGAGAGAGATGAACATATATCACAAAATACAATTAAATAATACACTCACTAATAAGAAAAAGATGGTAGATATCCAGCTCCTTTGTTCGAGCCTGAAACCCAAGTAATCCAGTTTTCTAAAAGTGTTAATAGTAAGGCAATTCCATATTGTTGTTCACTGTTGAAGGTTTTATTTGACTATATGAATGTGGTGTAGTAAAACTACATAGTTCACGCATTAATTTGATTGTTCATCCCCCCACGCCCTTGGGTGAGTGATTTTATTTTAAGGCGGCCGATGCGTATGTAAGTGCCTAAGTTCGATAAATATCTGAGTCTGAATTTGTGCAATGTGATTTGTTGGTAGTGGGAAGTTATTGTTGGGTTATGTTCGAATTTATAGGAAATCCCCCCCCCCCCCCTACACCGCTGGCTTATCTGAGCTTCATCTTTTGCGTATAATTTTTCAGTTACCAACCGTTATATCATTTTACCGTATACCATTTGTGGTGCAACGTTAATGGAATTATGGAAAACCAGAAATAGACATGATCCATAACCACGTAAAAATCGACGGATTATATAAAACATGTTGGGGATGTACATTCCCATAAATACACATAAATTATTGATTTGCAATATTTTAAACACTCCACAATATTGTTGATACAAACTTTTTAATAGGTACGCAACTAAACCAAAATTTATAAACTGAAATGAACTTATGAAGCCAAAGTGAGTATGCATTATTTCAAAAAGCTTAATTAGTATAGATATATGAAGCCAAAGTGAGTGTATGCATTATTATAAAAAGCTTAATTAGTATAGATATTATTATTATTATTATTATAGCTCGGAGCTCATGGTTGAGTATGCAGTGTAAACATGAATGTGGCAAATTTCCACAGTATGCTTGCATGCTTGCCTTGTTTTTCCCCACCAGGGAGCTCTGGAACAATCCTCAGTTGTTTTTCGTAGTTTTCAACACCTATATAATTGCTCAATGTTGTGCTTTCTTTTTTTCCCCAATAGCGCACATTTTCCTATATGTTACTTCATCGCGCAAATGCATCCAATTCAGGTTTATGATTTCTTCCACTAGGTGGCACTATGTATACCTCGCACATTGTGCTCTGGTAGTTGCAGTTTCACCACTATTACAAAAGTTGTACAAAAATTCAGCTAGAATTTCAGTTAATGCTGCCCATGCTTATATCTGCACTTGTGGGATTGCAATCATCTCTGGTGGGTAGGAAGGGACTGAGGGTGGAGGTTAGAGATCTTCGTTCAAACACATTACTCGAGCTGCAATGCAAACTTTTCCTAAGTCTGAAGCAGATATAGTGCACATTACAATTGACAGATTGAAAGAAATAGAGTTTTGTACATGTTTGAACATTTTCCCCAATTTTATGCTAAATAATGTGTTAAATGATTTGCGATCACAGCAGAATTCATATATATTTGTACATGTATTAGTTGTATTTAATTTTACTGTGTTATTGTGCAGCAGAATAACCATTGTAATGTCATAACAATGAATGCAGCTAATAGAAGTGTCTTGTTCGTAAAATATCTAAACCTAAGCTAATCTAAACTGCACTAATAAAATACCTAAACTAATCTAAAATGCACTAAATGTTTAAACTACTGGATACACCAGCTGAATGTCTTCCATCAGTTGTTGAAAAGGGTCTGCTTATCAGTTTTTGCGGTTCTTGTGCCACAAAAATTAACAAATGGTATGTCCATTCTGTCCCACCTAATGCCGCTGCTAGACAGATGACATAGTTCTCCAGTGGTATTCAGTGTTATTCGTGTGACAGTTTGTCATGGGGCCCACAAAATGCACTGAGTGGTTGAGTCAGATGAGCTGCAAATTTGTCAGCCATTAGCCCATAATAACCTCCCCAGTCATATGTATGGATCGTGCTGGTAAACTTTGTTACTTGATTCATTTGAATAGCATGTTGGCGTTTCGCCTGTTATTGGGACAAATCTCCATCCTTACTTAGTTTGTCACCATGTTGATCATCCTAAGAATCCAGTTACCCTCTACAATGCAGCCCCGATTTACTTTACATTGTCCTATTTTACAACATTTGTTGATCTGAACGACTTGACCAGGACCTCTAATTATTGCCCTTGCCATGATGGTCCTAGACCTGAAGAATTTTTTCCCTAGTGAGCTTTCAACAGTCCTCAGCTCATAAGACTGATTGTGTGCAAAGCAGTGGGCTAGCAGCAAGATTTGGAATGGTGACAAATTTGCCTGCTTGAATCTTGTACCTTTGCACATGACTAGGTCACTTTTTCATGTCTGGTCCTATAAAGTAAAGTAAATATGATTTTATAAATGAAGTACTTAAACTGCAACAAAATTCGGGATACGTTCAGTCCCCTCTCTTAACACGACAGAGAACTGTATTGCACTCAGTGCATGGAATTGCTGTTCTCAGCAGACCCTCATCAAATAAAAGTTTTAAACAAGCCTCTTCATTTAGGCACATCAGTGTTAGATCCACTTTACTAACAAAGCAATCCATATTGGTGTTAGCAATACTACATTTATTTTCCAGCTTTGTTCTGAAGAATAAACCATGCTCGATCAAGAAATAAAGGTAACAATGGAATATGGCCTGGATTTTTCAAAATGGTCTGCTCCTTAATTGCTTTCAAATGCTCTTGTGACAGCCATGGGTGGTCAAGGTTGTTAAGGCCCGGATTCGTGAGCGGGAGGTCTGGGGTGGAATCCCACCATGACCATCCTTCCTGGCAGGTTTTTTCCAGGTTTTCCTCAGTCATAAATTGCAAATGTCATGGAGGTACCCTAAACTTAGGCCTGGAACATGTCCTTCCTTTTAAAAAAAATCCTTTCATAATATATGATTTCATGTACCATCAATGTCCACTGCCTGTGCTGCCTCAATAGTAAAAAATGATTGTTAAACACTATTTTTAAAAAAGAAAAGGAAAGAAAAAAGAACTCTTGCATACAAATGTTGCTCAGATGTTGCGTACATGTCCGGTGTTTCCTGCAACAGTTGGCTGCACTACAAGACTGGATGTCTTCCTGATGCTGACATTTACGTACTCATGAACATTGTATCTCCTTTGGACTTAGAAAAATTCCTGTGATTCTCCCGTCACATGTTTGAAAGGTTTTCCCAAGATACAGAATTAGTGCTCCAGCAAAACATTTATAAACATGAAATTATGCTGTTTTTGACTTTCTGGATGCTATATGTTGTTTTTTTTATAACTAAACTCTATATTTTATGTTAGTTTCAAATTTATTTAATTACACTTTATCATTCATTTATTTTATTACACTGGAACCTATAAGTACCAATACCACCCATAAACTTAAACTCAACTTATAAGTTCTATTTTAAGATCGTAATGCATTCCACATTTTTTTTTTATTATTAGTGTTTATTGCCTGTTTTTCCTACTGAAGCACCACAGATGGTGGAAACTGATGATACTTGAAATGAAATGATAAATTAGGAAAGGATATTTTTTAAGGAAGGAAGCATACCAGGCCTAAGTTTAGGTACCTCCCTGTCATTTGCCATTTATGAGGACTGAGGAAAACCTGGAAAACACCTGAACCAGGGAGGATGGTCCTGGTGAGATTGGAACCCCGGACTTCCCGCTCACGAATCCGAGCCTTAACAACCTCTGCCAACTGTGGCAGTATTTTATGTGTGTGATCACAGTCTTAAAATTTAAACCATAATTTAGCTTTACATTTCATGAGGATTCTTGTAAAAAGAATATTCACTTATGTTAGGGTTGGGTCAGGTTAGACATGGCATTTGGCAAGGTTTACTTTCAGAAATTTGCCATATTGAGCTTTACCCTTTATTCCTGCTTTTATGCAGTGTTATGTAATATATTTATTGCACAATTGGAAAGCATATATTGATTGATTGTATAACATCTCATTGGCTGTACCTACAGGTAACTTTTGAATATAAATGACCATGCCTGGTTTTTGTTCATGTAGTACATTTCTGGCTTTTGGTCCAAACATGATGTCAGTACATTGATGTCATTTTGTCCTTGGTGTGATTTCAGCTATAAAATTAGAAGCCCTTTTTGGGCCTGGTGCTAACATTTAACACAGTCATATCATCTAATAAAGTTTTTATCCACTTTCCTGTTATTCTAGGGAAATTTAATTCTTCTATTTAATCAATGTACCCAAATGTAGGTTTCACCTACAATTTTATTAAGGAAAATCATTTGAAACTTGAGCATGGGTATATGACTCAAATATAGCTTTAAATTTACCTAGAATAACAGGAAAGTGAATAAAAACATAAGGAGGTGGTCATTTTGTTAAAATCTAGAATCCCAATAAGCCTGCCCCAAAAAGTGCATCTATTAAATGGCTGAAATCACACCAAGAGGGATAAAATTGCAATATAGTGTGCTGTCATAGTTGTACCAAAAGGAGAAGTGCAATAAATGAATAAAAAAACTGCAAATCATTGAGATAAAATTATTGCCATAGATGCAGCCCATGGAGACATATGAACAATCAGTATGTACTTTCTGATTGTGATGAAATGCATTACATAGCAGGGATAAAGAGTAAAGCTCAATAAAGCAAATTTCTTTTAACTAAACTTTCTAACCTAATCCAACCCAATCAAAATCATAATGTAAGTGAATATAATCATTTTACAAGTTCCTTATGAAATTTAAACCTATCATGGGCTACATATTAAGTTTGTTGCAGATCGCACGTATGTTATCAGAATCTTAGTTAGGTTTATAGGGATTAATGGACTTAACCATACTTTTATTCTATTTTTAGTTTTATACAATAGTATATGGTAAAATGATATAACTGTTGGCAAATCTGAAAAACAATGAACCACTATAGACGATGCATAGTTCTGGCCTGATAAGGGAAAATGAAGACACAGGTGAACATGCGGATGTGGAATTTTCCTATATTAATAATGCAATGTCTTAAGTCATGATGTTCACATTGTGCTTTTATAAGGACTCATTCACTTTCCTGTTTTTGAGATTAAATTTTTAACTTCCGATTACAGTGCATGCCAATATTCAAGTTACCATTTTAATTAACTGGTTAAACTTACATTTAAATATGAATCTTTAATATGTGCATCTCATTTTCAACTGTATACGTCAGCCAGTTTTGAATTTAAATAATGCTACACGGTCCATCCCCCCTCCCCCCCAGAGTGTTTTGCCTATGGGTGAGTGCACCGCACGTTAGCCAGTTAGCTGGTCATCTGGGTATCAGTGATTAGTGCAAGGGTATAACAATAAAACAAACCAACCATACAACAACATGGAAACCAATTTAAGATGCTCATTGCTTATTAAATTATCAAATGAAATTTTGAGTCCATAATTTTTCATACAATTGTGGCATCTCTTTAGGAAATTATTTTAAGAAATTATTCATCACTGACTATAGTTCAGTTTGAGACATCTGACAATTTGCTGATGAATATTATCATTTGAGTTCTTTTGTGGTATGTAGTCATCTTATACACAGCATTTTTCAGTTTACTGCAGAGATAATAGCCGTAGGCTGTTAAATTTGGAGATGAAGGCACAAATCCCTATTATCTGTCTTGTAGAAACGCATTGTGAATTGCTCAAGGAATTATTTGCAGTGGCAGAGTCCTGTTGAAAAAATGCATGATCAGACTCCCTGTCGGTTAACTCTCTGAAAAAAGGGGTTAGTATGGTCACATAAGAAACAGAATTTACTGTATGCACCAAAAAAAAAAAAAAAAAAAAAAAAAAAAACACCTATGATTCTTTCACTACAGAGTTAACATATGAATCGTAAATAAAGACATGCTGTGCTATTGTAAACACACAAGGCATAATGCATTTTATATATACATTTTAATTGGAATAATGCATACCTGGAAACACCAGAAACAGCTGAGCTATAACTGACAGTCAGCAAAGTCGACAGGAAAGCAAGCAGGCTTGCTGCTCCCTCAATGGTATGGCAAACGAATGAGAGCCCACTCATAGGAAAAATCCTGTGCCTTAGGGGAAAGCATTGCTGATTGCATGGGGTTACAGGGGAGTAGATTGAGATATTGTTATAAAAATAAAAAACTGCCGAACCCTCCAGTTTCTAGAATTCACTTGAGGCTAGGTGTGTATGTATGAATTGATTAGGAATTCCACTTTTATTAACTGTTGTATTGGGTTAGACTTATAAAAGGGACGTGAGCCTGCTATTCTAGCTAAATTTAAAAGTTTTAATTGTGGTATGCACATAATAGTTTCACTGCTTAAGGATATCAGTCATCTTATAAGCCATTCATTGAAACTTATATTAGTCTCAGTTTTAAACCTTCTCTTTCGTATATGCGTTTGAGTTTGAAACTTACCTAACATAACATGTTAGAAGTTCAGATTGTCCTGTGTAATGCACTGATGCCCAGACTTAATAACAGCTAAATTGCACATTGGCTTGTTTTTGTTCACATCTTCTATTTTTACAAACCAGAATTAATCTGTACATCAGCTTCAGGAATTACTGTTTTATTTTTTAGAATTGTCACATTATATAACTTTATCAAGTATCATGTTTGTATGTACGTACCAGTTTTCACCAAGTTGGCTTTTTACATCATCTTCAGCTGTTTTTAATTTATTTTACCATTTGTGTACTAATGCTCATTGTGGCAGCATGTGTGGATCTATGGGAATATGTTGAATTATGAGAATTAGTATGCATGTTTTCACGAACAAATATAACAGCATTTGAGAACATAAGTAACATTTGGGCTTTTATTATCCAAAAAAAATTTTGGTTGAAGAATATGCCATCCAAATTGAAGTAATTGCAAATAAATTAGATATTTTAATTTGGATAGGTCATATATATTAAAATTTAGATAATCCAGACAACTACCATTACAAAATAGCCCATTTATGGAACATTTATTAACACGATGTTAAATATAGTTCTATTTTCCTGACCAGGTCTGTTCTGTGTAACTTCTTTGTTGTTTATTCTATAATGTTATATTGCCCAGTGTGTTAGCTGGTGTGCAAATTTGGCAATGTACAGAATTATGAGAAATTAGTTCACATGTTTGCATGAATCTATATTCTAACATAGGTCTGATCTGTGTATCCTCTTCTTGTATTTGTTCTTTATTTAACATTAATATAGTTCAATGTGGTGGAATGTGTGCAACTTTGGCAATGTGTAGAATTATGAGAAATTAGTACACATTTTTGCATGAATTTATATTGTAACATAAGAGAATATAAGCTACATTTGGGGCTTAATGAGCCAGAGAAATGAACAATTGAATATGCCATTGAAACATAATGAAATAAAAGTTGAAAAAAATGGAAGTAATTGAAAAAAGAATTAGAAAGGTTAATCTAAATAGGAGAGAGGCCTTAGAAATATAATAGCATCCCGATGACCATTATGGCAAAATAGTTTAGTTTAACCTATATCAACGTAACCATTTACACCTAATGAAAAGTAGGTAAATCTGGACTGTCATGCTTTAGCTATCCTCGGTAAACCACAAGTTTCTCCGGTTTCTGAGATTTGCATGAAATTATGTTTAGGTTAGTTTGTGTATTTGGGAATTGGTTAGGAATTCCTTTTTTGCTGAGGATGGGAAGGAAAGGATTACTGCCAGTGGTTAACAGCTAGTGGTTCTAAGACCAAGAATTAGTTTTTCAGCAACATATTTACAAGTATGCGATTACCTTGTATTTTGCTTTCTGGCTGTCGTATGTTGGTCTATATTACAAAACTGAATTTCTTGGATGCATTATAACTTCTAAAGGGCTACCAGCAGTGGTTACCAGCTAGTGGTTCTAAGACCAAGAATTTGTTTCTCAGCAACATATTTATAAATATGAGATTACCTTGTATTTTGCTTTCTGGCTGTTGTATGTTGGTCTATATTACGGCATCCAGAAAGTAAGTCCCAATCGCGCCTAGAGATGGCACCACTAGTCGGATAGGAATGCGCATGCGTAGGAATAGAGAGGAAGTATGTGGTAATAATGCAGTAAAATTTCAGCCTTGTGACGGCCGTGGTTACCGCGCTGTGCTAGGAGAAAATGGGTGCTCTGATATTGTCTCCCGCCAACTGCGAAGTTCGTGCAGTCATCCGAGGTTTGCACGCTCAAAAGCAAAGTCCAGCAGAGATCCATCGCCAATTGTGTCAAGCTTCCGGGAGACAATTTCGTGCACAAGGGAGCGAGACATCTGGGGAATTGACAAGAGAGTTCTGAAATTGTGAAGCGCCGGTTCTGCTCAATTGCTTGCCGCACACTTTCCAACACTTCTGCCGTCACCAGGGACGGTCGGCCACTACGGTCGTCGTGAATATTGGCTTGTCCTTCAGTGAACTGCCTGCACCATCGTCTTACCATAATGCCGTGTCCATACACTTGACACAATTGGCGATGGATCTCTGCTGGACTTCGCTTTTGAGCGAGCAAACCTCGGATGACTGCACGAACCTCGCAGTTGGCGGGAGACAATATCACAGCAGCCATTTTCTCCTAGCACAGCGCGGTAACCACGGCCGTCACAAGGCTGAACTTTACTGCATTATTCCCACATACTTCCTCTCTACTCCTGCGCATGCGCATTCCTATCCGACAAGTGGTTCCATCTCCAGACGCGATTGGGACTTACTTTCTGGATGGCCCTCGTATTACAAAACTGAGTTTCTTGGGTGCATTATAACTTCTTTTTCTGCCAATTTTATGCCCTTTGATTTATTACACTTTACTTTTTAGGCTTTATGAGGATTCTTTTAATAATAAATACTTAGATTAGGTGTTGGTTTGAATCTGATTAAAGAAATTGGAAGTGATGCACATGAGGCCTGTTTGTATTTTATAGCATTTTTACTCTTAAAAATAAGACAAACAGTTGATCAAAGTGTCGTTTTACAATAGCAAATAAAATTATAGAACTTAGGCTTTTACAGCTGGTGTCAATTATGTGAACTGAGTCTTCCAGGCTGCAAGGCTGTGGCCTAACAGGATTCTTCTCCATCTTCTCAGATGTTTTGTCCATGACTGCAATAGACATCATCAGTGGTGTGCTGAATGTGATATTCTTGGAGACAAGGCAGTGATTTACTCGTTGCTGGAACAGGTGGCAGTATACACACACACATACCTGGAGCTGCCAGTCATTTCCAGAGGGATGTTAATTTGCGATTGGTGCATGTAGTTTCTTTGTCTTGGTATTTTGTAAGGCCAGATATGCTGAGTGCATTTTCAGAGCTTCTTTTCTGATAAAGTTGTTTCTATGCTTGTAAATTTTAATTGCCTCCTGGTATAAGCAAGGAAGAAAACAAGATGTAGAAGGTAACATGCCAGTATTTTTAAAATGCAATTTTATGTTCACAGGAGGTCATATTCAGTGTCTGCTGATTTGTTTGTCTGACCTAGGCAGCAATGTCTCTTCTGTTCTGTGAGGTGTGTATTAATGCTGCGAGGTCTGTTGCCAATGTAAACTGCACCACATGAGTATAGTATTTTGTAGACACTGACTGGGGCAAGTGGTTTTCTTGTGTCTTTTGTGGAGCAGGATGTATTTATGTTTTGTCAGTTTAAAAACTCTCTTTTCACAATGTAGTCTAAATGACTTCAAAATGTGGTCTATGACATTTTCAGAAATGGAAGATAAGCTCTGCCCTTCTTAGATTGTGATCCATCTGTTTTGTGTTGTTTCTGGGATGTAAGGCTCTTCTCTTCCTTGGCTCCTACCTGTTAGCTCATGGTAAAATGTTTTTTATCTTGACCTAGAAGCTTTGATTCACAGATTTGGGAGGCTCGGTTTACAGGTGTTTTTATTGTACCACATTTTTGCCTCTGATGGTAATTGGAGGCATTAGAAAGATATCTGTCTCTGTGTGTAGGCTTATGACAAACTTTGTGTCTGAGGGTACTATCACTTTCTTGTTGATCAAAACTTCCAGGAAAGGCAGTTTACCATCTATTTCCATTTCCATTGTAAACTGGATCCATGGTTTGATGTTAGTTGACTGTTGCAAGAACTTGTGAAGAGCAGACTGCCCTTGGTTCCATACTATGAAAGTGTCATCCACATAATGATACCAACAGGTTGGCTTATGTGGAGTATTTTGTAAAGCTGTCATCTTAATGCTCCATGTAAAAATTGCCAATGACAGGGCTAAGAGAGCTGTCCATATACCATGTCATCAGCCTGTTCATAGAACTTGTTATTCCACTGAAAATATGTAGTGGTCAAAACTTCTGGAATAAGGTTGTAATTTTGTCTGGAAATATTTCTTTGACTTGCAAAACAGCTTCATTAACCAGAATTGTAGTAAAAAGGGACACATGATCAAAGTTCACAAGTAGCTCAACTTGGAGACCTATTTGTTAGCTTCAACATTGTGTCCCTTTAGCATATGATGCGCCAGTTGAATAACATAGTTGGTTCCAGTGGTAATAATACTTGCCTTGGAGACCCAAGGTTGCTGGTTAAAACCTAGTCGGGATCATTGGATTTTTAGGAGATAAAGATACTAAATATGGCTAAGGAAAGAAAACCATTGGTCCTGTAATGTAGATTTACAGCATGCAAAGGGACCTCAAGACTGTAAGAAGAGACCTGTGAGCAAGATTTATCAGCCGTTTCATGCCTTGAATTGATTAGAATTCTGATAATCAGATTTAAAGGCATTCCTTTAATAAACATAATAGCAGTAGAAATAATTATAATATAATTTAATAAAATGAGAGGTTTGTTAGTCATGCTGTGCTTGAATTAAAACATTTCTCGATATTATAGATGGCATGAGTATTCAATAATTTTTTCTTGAAAATTCGGTGCATCTGTGAATTACTCAGCAATTTCAAGGAAAGGGAAAGACTTGCACTGCAGTATAATAGCTACCGAACTGCAAAAAGTGTTAGTGAATTTTTTGTTCTATTCAAGGCCGTAGCTTGCATAGTATTGTAATTATGTGTAGGTATGATTTGTTTTTGTATGATACTGATGTACTGACAACAATACACTTGGCCATTGTGGGACTAATATGTAGGTGCTAGCTTTGATGTACATACCTTACTCTTTCCACCTCTTAAGTTCTCATCTCCACAAGATTAATATTAGGCATATGGGGTAAAACAAGCACATACGGCATTTTAACAAAAATATTAATATTTAGAGGTTGCTTCAGGGCAGAAAAGTTTGTATTCTGTAACTTATTAAAAGAAAAAGTAATTCAGTTGGATATGTGATTAAACTAGCTTTTGAAGGATGGGAAACTTTTCGGCATTTGAATATAAGTGAAACAGAAACTGGTTCTGCTCTCCATCCTTCATTAGTGTCTCCATTTAATTTTAAGTCAGGTTGACAGCGCATTCTGGCATGTCATTTATACTTTTATTTGAGAAGTGTAATCATGAAGTTGAAAATTGGATAATCTGACCACTAAGTAGGAGGTCTCTGCAGGAAGGATTGAAATTTTATGTTTAGTAGGAGGTCTCTGCAGGAAGGATTGAAATTTTATGTTTCTTCCTTCAGTCAGTACATAAAATAATTGTTTGTATTTTTTCTTTCACAAGATAAATTAATTTCATATCTTCTGATTAATACATAATATTTAATTGTTGAGGAGTACTAGATAAATGTGGACTCTTTATGTTTGTCACCATATTTTTATTTGTCTCTGTGGTTATTTGATCATAAAAATGCTACTGTAACCAGATGTTTGGAAGGAAGCCAGAGGTGCCATGCAAAGGGTCATATGTGCTTTCTTAGCTACAGATTTGGTTGGGGTAACTTTAGAAGAGGGTAAGAATTTGTACTTTTAATGCCAAAAGGTGCCTAATTCTACTGTTTAATGTAAACAATACTCATAGGAGTCATTCTTGGCTTCTCATTGTGTTTAAATAGATTGGAAAAGGAACATCTTCAATAAATAAATAAATAGCTTTCCTCTTCCATTGAGCATAGTATATTGGGCCAAGAGGTCTCAAAATGAATCATTGCACTCCCTCTGCCAAGGAACAAAAGAGATAAGAGTAGGAATTCCTACTAATAATAGTCATCTCCTGGTTGCTGAACGTTAGAATGTGTGCAAATAATCCAGTATCTGTTGCTGCAGTGTTCTCAAGTTCTGGATCTTAGAATACTTTGTCTATTGCTGCTGAGTAATTATGCTGATTTATGTTCAGTATTTCTGAAAATGTTTTAATGTTCTTTCCGGATTTGTAGATGTGCCAAAAATGTAAGAAAATACATAAAATAATATGATTTCCAGGACAAGATGGCAAGCAATGCACAACAGCTTGGTAGCTAATTCAATCCTGATTCAAGCTCCTCTGTTACTAGCTGTAGTATCAAATTCCAGTCATTTTATTTTTGACATAAGATTCTATTTTTTAATTAGGTATATGCAGTTCTGAACTTGATATTCTCTGGATCCTCTTTTTATTTTTGGAATGTACAGAAGCATTTGGTCTATGTTCAGTAACAAGAATAGCAATTCAGTCAATCCAAAATTCAACTCATATCTTGCATCATTTTGTCATCCAAATATAAAAGATGATGTTTCATGGATATTTTTCTCGTTCACTGCTGCAACTGCTTGCCTTTTTTTTTCTTCTCTGGGTTGTAATCTTTGCAAGGTCCCATGATAAAACTGCTGGGAGTGTTTTACCTTCATCCAAGTCGTGGAGCTACATATTTGAGCATATCTTATCCATGTAATAGTCTTGCTGTCAAAGATTGGTTTTCCAAGAAGCCAATTTGCAGGAGAACTGAAACTAGTAAACATATATATATATTTAACTGGAAAAATATAGACAAACTATTAGGCTCTAGCAACCTATAAATATTATTTCACAAATTTTAAATTTAGCACAGCAGTTGACAAAAATAAGAGTATGTAGAACTAAGATTTGAACAACTTCATTTTTTTTGCCATTGAATTATGAACCACACTGCAATGCATATCAGCTTTCAGTAGACAGGGTATAATCTTGAAATTCTGATTAAAAAATAAGGAATATTATGAAAATCTCATGAAACCCTAAAGGATTCTATTCATAAGAAATTGCAAATATGCCCCCATTTAAGGGCCTCAAAATATATTTTAAGGTGATTTGAGATATAGAATAAGAATGTTGTGGGAGAAAATCCTACTTCTTAGATTTGTGTACAAAAATGGTTTTGCTAACATGAGAGACATAAGATCATGGTGTGTATATGGCTTGTTTGTGTTTCTTGACATGTTTGTTTTGAGAAAAGTTCAGCAAGGGTATGTCAAGGAGCAACAAAGGAGAGGCTATGAGGCATTCTATTGGGACCACAGGAACTTTGTCATCTTGCTTGTTTACATAGAAAAAGAAGGTAAAATGTGAATATAGATGCTGGCCATAACCAGGCAATAAAAATGCGAATATAGAAATGCATTTTTATAAAACAGCAAAAATGTGATATGTAGCATACATATATCAATGTAATTTCAGGGCAAGGACTGTTTTACTGGAATACTGTTTTCTTTCCACAGCCTTGAGTTATTAACTTCCCACTGTCTCCTCCCGCCTGTGTATGTATAATAATGATAATAGGTTCCTGCGAACACTTATAAATGCAAATGCAGAGATGATAACATAAAGCAGCTAGCACCTAAATTATTGTGTTTTACAATTACATGTTAAATGAAATAATGTTCTCCAATGGAGAACAACCGTGGCATTTTGAGCCACATTAAGGAAAGCAGTGGTAATGTGACTAGGAAGAGATAGCACGTGAAGTATGAATGTGGTGGCAATAAAGCAAAGTGAAAAATGTGCTGTAAGTTTAAAAAATTGATTCTTTAAAATAAATTTAAATACAAACACATACTAACCAAAACCTAACCTTGGGTTAGGGTGAATCCTAGAAACCTGAGGATCTACTGGTTTACTGTGACTTGCTATGGCCTGATGGCCTCCTCTTGCCTCTTTTTTGTAAGTATGAGTTTGTAACTTTATATGTTTCATACATATCTGTGTACTAATTTCTCATAGTTGCACACATGACATTGTACTGAACAGCTCAGCATGGCATGTAATCCTGCAATTTAGCAATGAAATCTATTGCTAGGAATTTTGTGGATTGGTCTAATTTCTGTCAAAAAGTTTATATTAACTGGTTTCCAAGTGCCATGAAGTCCCTTGGTTAAGTTAAATGTAACCTGAGTTTGTTTTAAATTAACCAGTGGCATTAGCAGATTTCATGGTATTTTTGTATAGCAATGTAGTTGAGCATACTGCACATTATAGCAGTGGTGAAACTGTTCCCTGTGGTAATAATACACCATCTAGCAAAAGAAATTGTAAGTCTCCCTTTGCTTGGTGCTAATGAGTTGTCCATTCATTGCATGTAGGCAAATGGTGCATTTCTAAGTAAAACAGCTTTTAAAAGACATAAGTTAAAAATGAGTGTTTTTAAGATGTAGCAGCATTAATGCATGGTCCATGTTTGTCTAATATAATGCCACAAAGGTATGTGTCAAAAATTCCAATCTATCTATGCTGGACTTATGATAAAAGATTTTTTATTATTGTTTTTGAAAATTCATCTGTTTAAAATTAATGTACAGTCTGAGCTTGGTGTGTTGCACAAAGTTTCTCTGTATGTGGCCTTATGGTTGACAGGCCTGCATGTAAATCATCAAGATGCAGCAATATATTCTTATGTTTAGTTTCACTATGGTGATGGTAGAAAATGTTTATTTACACAAGCATAACATTGTAAATGGCAGTAAAATGTTGATGGCCCTCTTTGCAATTGTGGGATACTGACTTCACCCATAAATTCAAAAAGGCTGCACTGAATTCTCTAGAAATTTCAATTTCATAGCAGAATCGCATGACAAATCTAGCATATCATTTTTCTAATTGCAGGTTGATGGCATTTTGAATATTGATCTAACCAGAAGTGCCAAAAGGGGAAATTACCCATCCTAACTCTGAAATGGACAAGTTAGGGAAGTACTTTGTTACTGAAGTTTGTAATGCTTTTAGTTGTTCTGCTATTAACTTCTTCAGGCATTCTTTCTCATTTTCAGCAGTTGCTTTTAAAAAATCTCAACTAAAGGAAAGAGAAATGATATAGCTGCTGTAACTGAAGACTCTCAAAATCCATTTTTTTGTAAAAATCCTTATTTTTTATATATGTTGTGAGTGTGTTGCTGCTGCTGAAATAATGGTTCATATTTTGTGTTGCATGTTTGTAAGAGTTCAGTCACTTGAAAATTTCAGCAAGTTTGGCAGACCAAAAATTATCTTCCAAATGTTTAGCATGCTCTGGTTTTTCATCCTCAAAAAAAATAATCTCGTCTTGAAGCTGTACCAATCACATCATTGATTTATCCCTAGAAAGCCGACAGGTTTCAGTGTGAAATAATAAATATGTATGCTAGCCCCCATAGATTTGCAAAGCTTTTCAAACACTATAGACATAAATGGTTTTGTTTTACATAATTTATCATACTTAACACAATTCTAAATTACCCTCTTAAACAGTTCTGTTAATTAATGCCTCTGTGCAAGAAACCATGTGTTATTATAGTTAGGTTCATTACTGTCACAAAACCTATAAAACCTATTACTTTCCCAAGAAATATTATGTTGAACAAAATAATCATTGACACAATCATAAATATCTTTGCCTGTAGTAGTGGTTTTAAGTTCTTGGCGAAATAAAAATTCTTCAATAATATCTAAATTATATTGGAACTTAATAAAGGTAATTAATATGCATATACCACTTGTGTCTGGATTTTTATCAAAATGTATAGCAAACACAGTATCCCCACTAATTTACTGCTCACATTAATTTCAATATCATGAGACATATCTTTTATTCTGCGACTAACAGTGTTATTCAATTGAAATTGAAATTTATTGATATGCTGAGAACAAATACAAAAAATACAAATACAAAACTACCAGGGGGCCTCCACTTTCAGAATATGGCCCTCACAATTACAAAAAATATAAATACAATAATTAGTTTTACACTATCACCTCTATCCAAAATCTAATATAATGAACAATACAGTATTTCCACCCCATGATTGCATCAGTCCCCAGTCCCTGGTTCATCAGCAGCAGCCTACTGTAATTCCAGGGGACCAGGCCCCGACCCAATCCAAGGTCCTTAATAACAATTTTTCATTACTCTACCTATATCATTATAGCTGCTACAGCCTATACAAACTAATAATGACTTTATTTCTCAAATGCATACTAAATGCTGCATTTCGAATTTAATAAAATTATAACTCACTCCGAACCATAATCATCTTTATCTACATCCTAATATGAATAATCAAATGCAACCCTTTAAATTATTGGATTTACTTCCCTTCTTAGTACTCAATTCCATTTATTTTTATCTTTGCTCAGGAATTCTCCTACATTCCTGCTATCTTTACTAAAGATTTTCATTAAGGCTATTTTTCTATCTAATTTAAATCATTTCTCATTTATAAACTTTTTCCTCCAGAGTCCTGTCAGTGTTATTCAATAATGGAGTTTTGAATATTTCTTCTTCTGCAGCATCACTAAACATAATTTTCACAATTGTTTTTGCAGCTGGTATTATTAGTTTCTTGCTAATTTTTTTCTGTTCAGCTGTTAATTCAATTCAGAAACTACATATGAAGCATGCAACGCATTCTCAGAAACAGAAATGTATTTTACTAAAGCATTAGAGGATTTTTGCTGTGACTTCAAAAAAAGACGTTTAAAATATAAACATATCTTGGGCTTTGAAGCTGCATGAGAATGATTCTGAATGTCTTTTTAGTTTATTTGTCCCCATTGACTGATTTACAAAACATTCACCCATATATGACATTTGGGATTTTGTTTATATTATATTTGCCACATAAAACCATATTGCAAATATCACTATTTTCAGAATGCGTTACATTTTTGTGAACCCTGAACGGAATTTCACTCACATTATTTGAATTAATGCTGCTGTCATCTAAGCCAAAAGGAATTCAGATTTTATTCTTTTTTTTTTCTAATTAAAAATTTGTCCATGATAAAATGTAAATAAAGCACTTTTGGTAAAATAGTCGCACTATCACCTCATATATATACTGAAACTGACCAATATGTTCTGACAATTCTAAACTCTGTTTATTACTAAGTGGAAAGAATAAACAAATTATGAATCAATGTTGCAGGTGTTCACTTTCATTTAAATTATTGCCAGGCAGAAAAATTAACTGAGCATTGTTGCAGGTGTTAATACTTCATTGGTAAAGACTGTCACAAAATAAAATGTATCATATGATAGACTTCATTGTAAATAAAAATAAATGAGACTTTCTTGATGGCATAAAATTTATTTTTAATTCCAAAATTTTGCAACACATTCCATACGGCTGTATGACACACCAATGTGTCCTTGGCCATCAATTTGGAACCACTGCTTTTACCAATTAAAAAGTTAAAGTGTAAAATTCTGCCTGTAACTTCATTTGGTCAAATATGTACCATTACTATGCTGTGTAATCAGGAGAGCAGTTTCACTACACAGGTCAATACAAACATCATAAAGGCAGTATTACACTGCCTTTAATGTTTAACATGGTTTTTTTTTTTTTTTTTTTTTTTTTTTTTGCAGATATCAAAAATACTCCCTGCTTATTAGCACATTCATTTTACATTAATTATTATACATTGTACATATCTTAAATGTATTTATTTGTCCTCTGCTAATATCAGTTCCTTTATTTTCTGCAATGTTTTGTAATTTATAGTTTCCATTCATGTATATGTATTTTATTTGTGTATACTAGGGCAGCTCTGCATTACCTTCATAAGTTTCTCTCTTGTTTTTCAGGGTTGTGAAACATATAATTTTACTACGTACAATTTGGTGCAACTGTGATGGAATTGTGGGAATAGGCATATTAAAGTACAGTTAACTCCACTAATGTCACTTGTAAACTTAAATGTAACTTCTAGGTTAGAGGAACTTTGTAATAATGAGTGTTTCTTAAACTTAGGTATTCATTTTTTACACTAAACTCCACTTACTTACATAAAAGTAAGATGCATTTCGGGAGAATCTCTCCCATCTTCAGTTACTCACCGAACTGCCGTTACTCCAAATGATGGCTGGACACCCGGATGTTTCTGTGGTGGCCTCTGTAGGTTGAAGTAGGAAATTACTGAGTTCATCCATAGGAGGAAACTCGAAATTCATTAGGTTTTCTCTGTTTTTTAATATAAAATTTTTTTCCCAAGTGGATAACTCCAATGGATTGTTGAGATGTTTCAGCAGTTTAGTTTCTGGTTTTATTTCATGGTTTTTGGTCCAAAAGTGAGCTGCTACTACTGATTTATCCACCTGCTTAAACCGAATATTCCTAAAATGTTCTTTTCTCTGAATTTCCAAATTTCTTTTTGTTTTGCCTATGTAGCTCTGCTCACAATCTGCACATTTTATTGTGTAAATTCCTGATTTTTGTTGTTTATATGGAGTCTTTTACTGTGCAACCTAAAAAATTCTTGATGTTCTATCTGTTCTTTGGGGCTAACATTATCCCATGTTCTTTGAAAATTTTCTTGAACTTGTGGTAAATTGGATGGCAGGTGAAACTTTTGAATTGGTATTCTTCTTTTGTGTTTTTCAGTGTGAAAACTTCCCTTATCCCTTCTTGTCTTTTAGATTTATTGATAGTTTTTATCACTGTCTTTGTTGAAAACATTGATTATAGCTGTCTTTATTATTTGTTGTATTCTATTTTGTACTCTGCTTCTGTGAGTGGAATATTCATCAATCTGTGTGCCAAACTGTGAAATACTGCATACTTATTATGGAATGGGGTTATAACTCTCATTTTTATGTAGTTTTCTGTATGTGTTTCTTTTCTGTAAATTCCAAAATTCAAACAATCTCCATTTCTTATAATTTTTAAATCTAGAAATGGTAGCCAACCATTTCTTTCTTCTTCTATGGTAAATTGTATGGATTTATGTTGCAAATTAAGAAGTTTCAAGGCATCTATTGACTGTTTCTTCGGTATTATTGCATAAATGTCATCCACATACCTATACCATGGCTTAAAAATTATGGGGGAGGCATTTGTGATATGTGTTTCAAATGAACTCATGAATATCTCTATTAAAAAAGGTGACAAAGGGTTTCCCATAGTTAGGCCTGAAACTTGTTGGTAATATTTTTTGTTGAAGCTGAAGTAATTTTGTTTAATGCAAATGTTAGTATTTTTTTTTTTTTTTTTTTTTTTTTTTTTGACTAGATCAATTGAATTTTTAATGCTCAAACTTTGGAATCTCTTAAAGAATTGAAGACTTTGATCATTTTTTTTTTTTTTTTTTTTTTTGCTACGTGGTATGTGGGTGAATTGATATCGTTTATAATTGAACTCGTACTGTTATCATTTTTATGTATTTTACGTAGTGCATAAAGCCTGGATAGTACTGGATTACTCTCTGTGATATTATTTTTTTCAGTAGTGGATAGTGTTTTGACTTCTTTTAATGTTTTGTTTAACATTGGCATTTTTTGAGCAGATTCTTATCAATTGGTTTGTAGTCTTGACATTTTAACATAGTTTCAACTCTGTGTATTCTTTTTTTTGTCTAAAATGGCTATTTTATTACCTTTGTCTACTTTTATGTATATCACTGGTTTTTCTTTTACTTTTCTTAGTGTTATTCTGTTGTTTATTGATTTCTTTGTTTTTTATGTTCTCTAAAACTTTTTTGCATTTACTTTTGAGGAACCATTTTTCCCTTTCATTTAGTTGTTGTGTGGCTATGTCTGTGTTGGATTAATCTTCTATATTATCTGAGAAATCTATACAAGTTTTTAGGCCTTTATTTAAGAGATTGGTTTCATTTTTGGAAAATGTGGCACTCGAATGATTAACTGCTTTCTCTGTTGTGTGTATGTGTGAGGGTGGAGCCATTTTTATTTGATGTTTTTGTAAGTTCTGGAGTTTCTTTTTTATTTTATTTTTTCCCCCCTCTTTTCTCTCTCTCTCACTCTCTCTCTTTTTTGGTACACCTCAATTTTGATGTAGGTGGTGGTGTAAATTTTTCCCATACGTGAAATCCCTTTGTTTTTCGTTAGTTTTAAATACTGATCGTAAATATCTACATCTATTTCATGTAGTCTTATGATGTAAGCTCTTTTCAATTTCAATTACCTTTGTTTCTGCTGCCTTCTGGCATATGCTATTGTTTACTCTAACGTTTTTCCTCATGAATACAGGTGTGACTTTTCTTTTAAGACATGATTTTAGGATGTTAATGTTGGCCGCAATGTGCCTTTTTCTGATTTGTAATTTTATATATGTTTTAATCTCCCATTTTGTATTGCTAAGATTTACGTTATAAGTTGTGAAATTGTCCATGTCTGTATTCGCCATTTTTTCTAACCAACGGGTGTTCAATTTTGCTTCTAGACTTGTTTGTCTTGTATATAAATATGGTACTTACGAAGCTGTTGACAATGGAGTGGTAATATATCCTAAACTTAGGTATTCGTTTTTTACACTAAACTCCACTTACATAAAAGTAAGACGCCTTTCGGGAGAATCTCTCCCATTTTCAGTTGCTCACCAAACTGCCTCTGCTCAGAATCTGCACATTTTATTTTGTAAATTCTTGATTTCTATTCTGTTAATATGGAGTCTTTTACTGTGCAATCTTAACAAATTCTTGATGTATCTGTTCTTTCGGGCTAACATTCCATGTTGTTTGAAAATGTGAGTGTTTGTTTAGGT
The DNA here is from genome assembly GCA_030762175.1 of Metallyticus violacea. Classification (NCBI taxonomy): domain Eukaryota; kingdom Metazoa; phylum Arthropoda; class Insecta; order Mantodea; family Metallyticidae; genus Metallyticus; species Metallyticus violacea. The sequence goes on along the minus strand of CM060846.1, from coordinate 23,150,272 downwards.
AGATATTTGCTTAAGTTTAGTTTAAGAAATTTGCCTTAATTCAGTTATATCTTTTATTTCTCCTCAGCCTTGCTATGTAATGCATTTCTTGCAGTCTGTTGCTAGCATAATAGAAAGGTGTAAAAAACTGAAACATGTTGCCCACACTGATCACCAAGCTATACAATAGAGACATATGTTTCTTCTAATGGTTCAGTTGCAATATATGTAACAACATTAAAGGGGTTACAAAGTAGTTGCTAGTTAATATAAAAATTGCTTTTGTAATAAGAAGCAATACATACAGGCTGTCCCAGAATTTGCCACTAAATCATAGTTTGTGGACAAATGTGAGAAAGAGGTGTAAAGAAATAATTTGATGCACCATAGTCCTCAAGTTATTAGCAAAGAAAGTTAAGCCAGCATTCCATGCTACCATAATACCAACCATACCAGTAGTTCTAAAAAGCAAGGAGCTGGTGATTAACAGAAAAGTCTAAAGCACAGAGAAAGAAAAGGACCAAAAATATGGAGGAAGTAAAGACTATGTTCAAATCATTAACCGAAGATATAAAGGAGATTAAAAGCAGGGAAGCAAGAAAGGAAGAGAAATTGAAGAAGAGCATGGAAGAGAGAAATCAGAAGATTGGATGACTTGAAGAGGAATTTGGAGGAGCGTTGGTGGAATTTAGAAAGAAATTAGTTAAAATAAAGAAAGTAGCAGGTGTGAGCATTAAGTTTAATGTAGTGATCTTTGGAGTGGATGGAAGAAGAAAGAAAGTGACACTAGAAGAAGTGATTTAAGGAACACTGGGCAACAAATTGGAGGGATGGGAAATTAGATGTGCCTGGAAAATCGGATGAAGGGACAAGAGAGCAAGGTCAATAATAGGTGGAATAAGCCCAATGAATATGAAATGGAAAGTATTAGGCCAAAGTAGTGAATTAAAAGGCACCAGAATTTTTATTGAAATTGACAATGATAATAAAGAGAATGCGAAATAAGAGTGCATATAATAAAAAAAAAGATGAAGGTAGAAGAGCAGTTATGCTTGGTATGCACTTATGGATAGACGAAAATCAGTCTGCGGCAGCAAGGTCAAGAAACCATGGCTAGAGAGGAAGAGAGGAGGATTGGAGAAGGAAGCCTGCTGAAGCTGCGTCAAGGTCTATAAATGAGGAATGGAGGGGAAGAGAAGAGAGGGAACAAAGAGGAGCAACCTGCATCTGGCAAGGAGGGGAGGAGTGTATAGCAATGAACGTGTCCAGGACCTCACTGAGTGCAAAACAGCTGAGTGGAGTAAATGATATGCTGGAGAGAAGTGGATGGTGGGAATCAGCTGGTCGGTAGTGATTGCATTGGCAGTGGGGAGTTCAATCGAAATAGAGAGTGATAAATACTCAGGGTCAGTTAAAAGAGTTACAAGAGCAAAAGCAAAACTAGAGCGATTTATCCGGAAGAAGCAGAAAAGAAATACTTAGAGGGGGATTATTGGTGGTTTTAAAGATTTATATTGCAGATTGATGAATAATGGATCAGAAATGAAGTAAAAGGGAGAGGACAGTTTAGTGAAAATATTGAAATGTGTAGAGAGTGGGAAGTAGGATGTAATGCATATACAATTAGGGAGTTACATTCATAGATCCTAAATAACAAGCACTCCAAGGATGTTTTATAATATGCATAGTTAATGTAAGAGAATGATGTAGAAATAAAGCATTCATTCACCAACCATACCTTCCAGCAATAGAGAGAGGCCTGCCTCTATCAACACCAGGCAATGTTTCAACACAAGGTAGTGTGTTGCTCTGTATAACTCTCAATTCAGGGAAATTTGAACTACTGAAGGTTAAAGCGGACCTGGGAAATCTTTTCTATTCGAATACAATACGAAATCCTGGCAATCATTTGTTGTAAGAACATGGCACAGTTCAAAGTCTGCTCTGTTTACAATGTCAACAAGTGCAGTATTAAATTAAGGAAAGTAGTTGAAAGTAAATAACATAAGGAATATTCCAATTCCCAAAACTTTGTTTCATTATTGTACTATAAATTCAAGTTGTTTACATGTTTTACATTGAAATACATTAATGAAAATAAAATAAGAAAATTATTATAGAATGTTCAAATTGTCTATAACCAGCTGCTATGCATGCTTCGGCTCATTTTTTTTGAAATTTTCTCTCATGTGTTGCAACATATCATCTTACCTAACTGATGCATGCTTCTTGCCACAAATGCTACATTAGGTGTTATTCTTGATAGCTATATACTTTATATGACTCCAGAAGAAAAAGTCTAGTGAAATTAAATCTAGGGATCTGATTGGCCATCCCATAACTCCACCATGTCCAATCCACCATCCTGAAAATTTATTGTTTGCCTTGCTTCGACAGTATAATGGGCAGGAGTACTATCTTGCTGGTACTCCATCTTCCTGCAAATATTCTTTCATGCCTGGTAGCAAGGATCAATGATGTAAATCTGAACATTCCTGCCTTCATGTTCAAGAGTTCTACATTCCTGATTACTGCGATAATTGCACTGATGGGGACTCATAATTGCCCAATTATGTATATTTTTGGAAATAAAAATATCCTCTAGTGAATTGTATCTCATTTGTCTATAGAACAAATCTACAAATCTGTTTTGTGCACAGAGCCATTCACAAAATGCCATACATCGTGGAGTATTCTCTTCTCATAGTTGTTGCACTCTAGTGTCTGGATACAGATAAACTGCGCTCTGTAGAGTGGCCTAATCCTGTGTGATTGACTATGTTACATACACTAGTGATAGGGTTGTGTGCAGCATATTTTGTTTATAAGTATCTATGGGATTGCCCAGCATTGATATGTGTGATTGCCACCAACTGGTCATATTCTCAGAACCTTCGGTTCAATCAACAAAAATGGCTTTCAGCTGCATACCTTCTTTGTGAAAGTGCTCACAGTAAACTTGTGCTGTTACACTTCCTGTGCACTCTCCAAATAACATGTACATGCTTTTATAAAAAAAGAAATGAGCCATTGCCAGATTCTATGTGTCAATCGGAGAACTTAGATGTTCCTCCAAATGCTGTATTCACAAGCATATGCAGTGAGTGCACACTGCAGTGGGCATTTTGCCTATAAACACAATCACAATCAAAAGCATCTGGAAAGAGAGTTTTAGGGCGAGTAATGGTGGTCTAGCGGTTAAGAAGGTATTGCTCTTCTGCGTAAGCTCCTGGATTCAAATCCCACAGAATTATTGGTTTTATAATTGTATATGTAGAACATTGTTACCTTAATATCATATATTTTAAAATATCATTGGAGTTTTGTGGCACTACCTATGTACGCACAAAATCGTAATTACAAACGTATTCTTTACAAATAAGTAAATAAATACATGAACAGAAACAATTATCTTCTAAAGTGAAAACACATATAAAAAACACAAATTACTATCTGGTGTATGAACCCTCAGTATGTATAACTGCCTTCACTTTTCTGGGCATAGATGGTGTCATATTTCCACAGTAGTGTGGACGAGAGCTACAGCATCCCAACCTTTTTTAATTTGTGCCATAAGACATCTTTTGTCCTTCTTGCAAGTACAGGGAATGCATGTGCAGCATATTGCATTTAGATAGAACAGATACTGAAGGAAATATAATATTCATTATAATATGTATATATAATAACGTTAAAGCTTGATGTGTTTGGCAAACAATATTACAAAGCTAATTTGTCACTGTATGTTACAAAGGTTTATTTTAAAGAAGTCTGCTTCATGCTGGGAGACACCTGCACTCATGGCATCACTGCACACACTTGCCACAGAGCTAACAGAACACCCGTACTTGTCAGCATCTTTAGTGCATACTATATAGCTCAAGTGCTATAGCGGCTGCACAGTCTTGTTTGGTACCTTGTGAACTGCATGCTGCAACAAGTAGGACTTAAGAGAATTTTGCCTTTGAGGGATGACATAACTTTTTTTGTCAAAGGGTGTAATACATGTTAGCATAATCGTTGAATATATCACTCAGCTGTTATGTGATTTTATGTTTGTGTGCATCACTTTAATGCACGTGGTTGGGATTGCATACATGTATTGGAATTAGTGGAGTTGTTTCTTGTTCTCACTCTGAACTTCAGTAGAATATTTATTTTTTGTGTATACACTGCATTCATATGGGGGGGTCTGTTAAGCCATCTTCCTGTTTTGTTGTGTACATTTGCATTATCGCCATATGGCATACACTTGTCTTGGTCTTGGAATCTCCTTTGAGGAACTAGTACAAAGTTTGCCCATATAAATCTGTCCAGGGTATAAACTGTAAACATTGCTATGCATCAGCAGCGGTCAAGGCATGACAACCGCCAAAGTGTCATCAAACGCTCAACTTCCAATTGGGTAGCTTTGTACTGAAATGACATGAAATGTGTCACACTTATAGTAAGATTTTTTTACATTTATTTTTCAGATTTGCTCTTATAATACAGTAGTGCAGAGTTGGTGTGCAAATTCTGGGACAGCTTATATGTGTAATGTAGCGGAAAACAAGGGTACAGCTGCAGCACATGTGATCTTTTCATTTACAAATTTACCATACTTTTTAACAGGATACAGGTGCAATATTTCACAATTATAGTACATCAGTTAATATTTTCTGACATTTTTAAAGCAATATTGTGGGCTGTTTATTTTTCTTACATCTAGCAAGTATTTCTATTATTTTGCAACAAGCTACCAATTGAAGCTTACAATATTTTTAATGCTCTGAAACAACATTGCATTTTAGTCCTTATTTGTATCTAAAGGGGAAAAGTTTGCTATGCCTTGTGCGTAATGTCATTACTTCTTGCTAAGTTGTCCAGATAAGACATGATTTCTGCCACTAGATGGTACTATAGTTCTTTAAAGGTGTCAGTACTATTTTAACACATAATATGCTGATTTACCTCTCAAGATAGTGACTTCAGTATCCAGTACTGTTTTAGGCGGATATCCTGAAGTAAGGTAAAGCAACTTAACCTAACCTAGTATTGTTGTGATCACATGTATGCTTAAGTTAGGTTTAAGTTTAATGAAGATTCAGTAATAGTGATCATTTGCTTAAGTTTGGTTCAAGAAATTTGTCTTATGTGTATGCACCGCAGCCAGTTGCCATGCGCCAGCTGATATTTTAAATTTTCTGTTCTATAGAAATCTGCTTAAGTTTGCCCAGTATTGGTGTATGTTGCCCACCATGCTTTTATAACTGGTGGGAGGATGATGTGGCTGTATAAGAAATGAAACTTGGAGGGAGGGGAATGTAAATGAGGTTAATAGCTAATGGCTCTCTGCCCAAGAAATAACTCTTCGGGGCTCTATTCCACAAAATATGGTCCATACATTACAAGTATATTAGTGCAAGTTCTTGTAAAGTATGGACATGTAACTTTCTGTTCCTGAAAAGAATAGACAACACTAGTAAAGTATTAGTAAAATGGTACAAGTGATGTCACAAAAGATCAAGATGGAGGAACAGTTGCTTGACTTACCTTGAATTAGGTTATGTCCATTCCATAGTAATAAATTTCTATCTTTTTAATTACAGAGCAGATTATAGTTATTCCTGCTATGGGTCTTGTATTTTTTCTCAGAAAAAATGATAATTTAAATACTTGAGTATGCATTTATCATTAGTGCAGTGTGCTTTCAAACAGTGATTGAATACAAATACACAGTAATGTCAATTTCAATTGTCCAGAGATGCCAGTAGAATTTTGCTTCCTGATTACTCTTGGCCATTTATTTAATTAGTCAATTTGTTTATGTTGTTTGACAATTACATTTTTATTATGAGCAAAAATTGGGAAAATGGTGTAAAAATAAAAAGAGAATGAGAAATGGATAGAAATTATTTCAGCGGCATATGGCAAGAACCTTAAAAACATAAACCAAGATTCTGGAGTGAAATATGCATTTGAAACAGGGAAGTCAATCGTAAGTGTACTTAATTTGTAGCTAACCCAACTTTTAGATTACACTTAAATACTGAATTATTCTTTTTTTATACTTATCCTACCATTATCATCACTTTCACTGGTATTTCACGTATTTAGGTCAACTGATTCCAAAAATTATTAAAAAGATGTTAAAACTTGCACTAGTATTTGTAGTTAAAAATTATTCCTACATTTGTAGAGAAACATATACAAGTTACAAGTGTACGAAATACTTCTGTTGGAACAAAACAAGGAAAAATCACATATTATTTGTAAGTGTAGAATTGTAAAGTATAGGTTTAGCAGAATTCTTTGTGGAAAAGAGTTCTACAACTAACTAATAGTTATAAGTCCATACAGTTGTAATGTATACTTTTGTGGAACAGGGTCCAGGAAACACTAATAACTTTGACTCAATCATGTTTTGTTTACTTAACTATGCTAAAGGGTGACAGAAGGTATTGAAAGTAATTTAAAAACTTACTTTTTAATAATTAATGAAACATGCATAGAGGGCCAAAAATATACACACACTTCAAGCAAAGAAAAAGCTGTGTTACCAAAACAAAACTGAAATCACACAAACAGAAAATGATAATCAGCTTAGACTTTTACAGTTATAACAGTTGCTCAAAATGCCCACCATCTGACTCGATACACTTCTGAGTACGTTGATCTACTAATTGCGCAACATTTGAAAAGTGTCCTCAGCAATTGCAGCACATGCTGCTTCAATTTCTTACTGAAGTGCTGTCAGAGTAACTGGTTTTCTACGGTATACAACGTCCTTAAGAGTTCCCAATAAGTAGAAGTCCAAAGGGATTAGATCAGGAGAAAGTGGTGGAAACCTCTTTGTCTTATTGCCTTTGATTTAAACAACATTCTCAGTTTTCCAATACCAGTTCAAAATTGCTTTCAGCTGTGCAAATGATAATCTTGACTCCATTTTGTTGTGGCAATGCTTGCATAACATAATGTGAATCATGTGTTTACAGAACATCATACATCTTAGGTTCATTTGTTCATTGTTGATTTGCATGGAGCAACACTATCATAATGTATGAGAGTCACATCTGTTTACAGAACATCATACTTCACAGTACTGTTGTTTTTTGGTCCAATTTTGAAATATATTAAATAGATATCTACTGTGAAAGTGTGTGTACATTTTTTGGCACCCTCGGTATATGCAATATAGCAAAGAACAAGGTAATATCAAAGTAATTACTGTTCCTTGGTATCCTGTTTGTTAAAATTAGACTTGCTAGCTATTAACATCCTTCCTTGATCCCCACACACCTATCTTGATAGTGCTTTCTAATATAGCCACAGGCTCCTCTGACTAGTTACAAAAGCAGGGTGGGCAACAAAAAACAGATAACAGTAGAATTTTAGCAGATTTTTATAGCACAAAACAATAGAAAATGTTGGTAGGAAAAGAGTTGCCGTGATGGATCTCTATGCAAGTATACATTAAGGCAAATCTTTTAAACCAAACTTAAGATTGTTAACCTACCCTTTACAAGGATCCTCATGAAATTTAAATGTAACCTAAATATACATTAAGGCAAATCTTTAAACCAAACTTAAGATTGTTAACCTATCCTAACCATACATTCATTATTACAAGGATCGTCATGAAATTTACATGTTACCTAAATTCTGATTGACTAAAGATGGGTTTTGTCAATTGTCACATTATTGGAGTTGAAAATGGAAAAGCACTTGCTGTGGAAATTTAAATAAATGTTGCCATTTGATTATTATAATGACTCAGGTCCATACTCCTTTTCTTTTGTTGTGTGTACTTTAGAAACTGTGAAAGTTACGTGTTATTTTAGTTGCAGCATTTTGTTAGGCTACTATGCTGCGAATAACATTGCACTTAGAAAACATGTTATTTTGTTGTATGTGTTTTATGGTATTTTCTCAGCACACACTCTGCAAAGAACTTTTAACAAATACAAATTATGATTTTCTTGCTATAGAGGAGGCCCAAAAATCCACAGTCCTTGACAAAGATCAGCTTCTGGGTATAGTGTAACACTGCATGGTCACGCTAGGGAATTGAATTGTTGTCTGGGGGACTTTTTTGAATAGGAAGAAGAGAACATGTGTCTCAGAGACAAAAATTTGATTCTATCCAACATAAGTTTTTAATAACTCAATTATTCAAAACTTATATTAAACATCACTGTTACATACATCCACCATATTTAACTATCTATCCAACATATTATGGATAGGATTGTGTGTGCTCTAGTATAAGTGACAGACTGTCTTCAAGAAAAGAAGGCTCATCAGTTCATTTTCGGCTTTCAAAACCAGGAAAGAAGGTATGGAGGTTTCAATTATTGGAAGATATACATAGACATTACACCCAATGAGAGCATCTAACATTGTGAAAGCTTCTTCCATCAATTAAACAAGAACAACTGTTTTAAGGAAGTTTCAGCTCTTTAAAGAAGATCATTCGAGGTATAATAGTTGGTTTTAAGGCAGTAAATAAGCAAAAAAAAAAAAGAAAGAAAAAGAGAGAGAGCTTACATTATGGCCTTAAAAGCCACATTTCTAAGAATTATTAGAAAAAGAATTAATTGATATTTTGTGGCTTAATGAAAAATGGGTGAATGCCAGCCATAATATACCAAAAGTGTGGATCAATGATATTGTTAAATGCACTACAGGAGGACCTATGGGAAGAGAAGATTGGTTTATAATTGCTCATGCAGGAACATTCCATGACTTCATTGATGGCACCCTCCTACTATTTAGATCAAGGAAATCTGAACATCATCACCATGATTTTAATACATGATTCAAATAGCAGTTAATATGCAACATTCCCACAACCAGTGTTTTAGTCATGGATGGTGCCCCATATCATATAGTCTTACATATGTTAGACACAACAGCAAACCGTCACAGGTAGCCGAGGTCAATAAGGTGGAAAAGGCCTGGAGTTCGATTCCAACCAGGACCATCCTTCCTGACTTTGGTTTTTTCCAGGATTTCCTCAGTCCTCATAAATGGCAAATGCCAGGTGCCAGGGAGTACCCTAAACTTATGCCTGATTGTTTCCTTCCTTTAATTAAAAAAAGTCCTTTCCCAGTTTATCAATTCATCTCATGTACCATCAGTGTCCACCGACAGTGGTGCCTCAGTAGAAAAAGTGGGCTTTAAACACTATTCACAAATAGCAGCAACATGGTGCAAATGTTGAAGTGGCTAATTCACCACAATGTTGCATTCAGCCAAAGCATGACAAAGGAGGAATTTTTGTTCTCATACATGATCACAACCAGCCACTCCAACATATTTTTATGAATGAAATGACTATGCAACATGAACATTAAACCATTAGGTTACCTCCTTATAATTGCCACTTCAGTTCTGTCTAGTTGTTTTGGGCACAAATGGACTATAGAAACAAGACGTTCACCCTCTGAAGTGTAAAAACAAGTGAGGCAATAAATAAAATGACATTGAAAAATTGAAGGTAGTGTCTTCTGTGTGGAAGGACAACTGAAGAATTCTTGGTGATGTTCACAATTTCTTATTTGATACTTTCAAGCTTTGGGTATAATTAAATGTATATTTGCAATAAAGGAGAAAAATTAAGCTATTTATAGCATTTACAATAATGTTATGGAAATGTCTGCATATATCAGGCATATTTTCATTCCTTATAGATAGGAATGCAAGCTGATACAAGATAGGGTCCCAAAATAACTTATCCTTTTGCTGACCATGATAACAGGAAGAGCTGAAGTAGATGATGGAATGTTTTGCAAGTCTATGCCTAAATTCAGACAATAACACCTCTATATATGCTGTAATTGCATGTTCTCGTGGGTAATCTTTGATAAATCAGAGTATAGTATTAAATTTTGAAATTGTGTGATCCAAGCAATTGTAAATTGTACCTCCAGGTTAGGTTTAAATTAGTACATATGCCAATTATTTAGAAAGAGGTTGAGCTAAGCTAGGAACCATTATGTATGTTTTGCATGAAGATTTGCAGTATAATTTCATAACCAGTTCTATAAGCACTTGCTTATAATATTATGAGTTCTCATTCTGAGTTGAAACAGTTAAGTTGTATCCAGCATTAATACAACATGCAGGCATTATAAACAAATAGTAGTTTTTTTCAAATACTGTTTTTATTAAATTTGATAGCATTGACTATGCAAATTTTTGTTTTTTATTAACAGGACAAAATGTCTGTCGTGCTAGAGACTACTTTGGGTGACCTGGAGGTTGATTTATTTGTTGAAAAAAGACCAGCAGGTAAGTCAGCACACTTAATAGGCAGATTTAAAGTCTTGACATAAAAGCAAGAATTGACTTTTGCAATGAAAACCATATTTAAAAGCTTGTACTGTATTATGCTGTGATGATTGCAGCTTGTCTGCTAGAAATGGTTCTTTGTTTCAGATATTCTTTCAGTTGACATGCAACTGTGCATTTGGTCAGTTTACAGTAGTGGCTTTGCAATATTGTTGGTTCATGTGTACTATTTCTTCCTTGATATGAGTATTATTTTGATCTTCAGATGTGATGAACATTTATTTTCCAGGTCAGACTTACAAATCTCAGAAAAATTCTTCACCTGTTTGCATATACTGCTCATCAAACCTCTGCATATGACTTTCAGAGGCTGGATGAGTAGCAAATCAAATGTGTGCAGGGATACTTAGTCATAACTGGTTTCTCTGTCCTACTAAATACAAACAGTTAAAATCTCCTGGGCTGTTTTGCCGTGATCCATGGTTTAAATTACTACTATAGCTTTCACTACTACTTTCACCAACCGCCCGGGAGATTTTAACTGTTTTAACTATAACACCAGCCATGAAAGCCTGAGTGCTAAATACAAACAGGTTATTGCTAACTTCATTAGCTCATCAGATGTAATGAAAATGTATTTGCAAGAATGTACGAAACAAAAAATAATTTTTGCTTGAACTGTTCACTTTGTATGAGCAGTTTTATTATAAATGCATGTACATCAAACAAGGAAAAGCATGTCTGCTTAAGAAAAGGAACAGAACGACTGAACTGTCATTTAGCATTTACAGATAGCTGTGGTTATCACAATAAAATATTACTTCTGCTTTGGCTAGAGAACGGGTCCTTTTGTTTCTTGAATCAACTGTAACTGAATATCTCACAAAATTCTTATTACCACAAAATAAAATGCTGCACTTATTACGCCCAATCATGCTATTTCTTGCACCACTCAATATTAGGGCTGCTTTGCAATTGGCTGCTATTGGCTTTTGCCACAAGTAAAATTTGGCATGAATTTAAGTCTGGTCTAGCTGCTTTTCCATTTTTGAAAGAAAAGAGCAAGCTCTTAACTATCAAGACAAAAGTGCTTATTCATACAGTAGTCTTTTACAATTGGTAGGCACAAAGGCAGAGGAATGATTTGCAGATGCTTTTTCCCTTCCTGAAGCTCATTTAATTTGCTAGTAGTAGCATATTATGTGCAGCAGAAGGCATTTGCCACGTTTTTCAAATAAGGGATGATCTTTCATGACACGGTGAATGACTTATTTGGCTTGGTTTTGGTCCATTGTAAAGATTTGAGAGAAGACTGTACTTCAGCCCATCTTTTCTAAAGTCAAGTTAACAATAAATTTTTTTGAAAGTTGGCCTCTTATCCTTAATATATCTCTCAAATATTGTATACAGCTTCGTAAGAGCAAAAAACTTTTTACTAATGCTTAGGCTTTCATGTTCATTTCAGATGTGGAAATATGATCTGGGCTGTTTGGCAAAGGCTGAATGAACCTAGTTGTTCCAGATGTTTTTTTCGTAACAGCGTCTGGTGAAGGGATTTTTTTGCACATATTTTCAGTAATATGGAATTAAGAAAAAATACAATTCCAATATGGATTTTTAACATTTTAATTACTCTTTGTGTCTATTGATTTTCACTATTCTATTAGAATATTTTTTATATTCTAACTATGCAATGCACATGAACCACTCAAAACGTGTATTTTTATATGTTTTTCATAATCATCACAGAATACTACTGTTCCATTTGTTATGCCTTCATGTGTAATCTATTGCTTCAGGATGCTTTGTAGCAGTATTACAAATGCAGTCAAAGAATCCGCACTCAAAATATAGTCCTGTACTGTTAGTGTACTAAGTTAGAACTAGAGCTCTTTTGAAACTTAGCATATTATCAGAGTACTAACTACTATGATACCATTAATAGTTGCAATTGGTTTACTTGTGATTGGGTGGTTGAACAGATGACACTTTGTGTCAGAAATCTGTCCTTTTATAAGTGAAAATTATATTGTGAGCAATTCTTATTTCTTTCAGGGCATGGAAAAATGAACATGATAGAAATGAATGAAAATTTATGTTCAAAAATATCGTACTAAAAATGCAGTATGGCACATTTTATTGAACTTGTGTGTAATTTAAAGAAATTGCAAGTTTAACACATGTAGATGTTTTATTGAATGAATGAAAATTACTAATATCAAGCATAGATAGTTTAAAAAATTATACAATTACAATTTAAATTACATAAACATACAAAATCTACAAAAGTTCAGTAGCACCAAAACTGAGGCCCTCCTATATCCGAACCACCAGGTTATATGTATGGTAAAGGACCCCTAAAATGAATTACTTTCGTCACAATGTGTGCCCTCAAATTCCTTCTTTTTATGTGGGAGGACCAAAAGTTTCCTGCCTAACCATTTTCTAGGTGTGATAAAGACAAAAACTATATTTCACCTTTCAGTATGTTACCCCTTTGTAGAGCATACACTTCTCACATCTTTGAATTAACATTTCAATCCCCCCTTCCCACAAAAATAAAGGGGGCATAAACAGCATCCATCACCTAGTCACTGTGAGCTAGATCTGGGCTGTAGGGTGGATGATTGATCTCCTTGAAGTCACATTTCTTCACAGCTTCCTTTGCAACAAGAACTGGGTGCACAGGTGCATTGTCGTGAAGAAGGCGCACACCACCACTCAGCTTTCCTCGCCTTTTCTCTTTGATGGAAGCATTTAGTCTGTGCAGTAGGCCAGCATAGTACTTTCCATTTACTCTGGTGCTCCTCTCCTTGAAGTCAATGAAGAGCATGCCTTCACAGTCCCAAAAGATTGTGGCCATGATCTTGGTTGACTAAGTGACCTTGGGCTTTAGGGGCAGTGCTTTGCCAGGTTTATGCCACTCCATTGATTCTCTTTAGTACAAGGGATCATAGTAAAGGACCACATTTTCATCTCGTGTAACAATGGTTTACAGAAGTTCTCCCTTGTTCCATGGCAGACCTCCAAAAGATGCCTAACAACAGATGACTCGCTGCTTTTGGATTGAGGAAAGAAGTCTAGGCACCCATCTTGTACTAACCTTATTCATGTTTAAATGTTCATAAATAATTTGAAGGACTATTGTTTGAGGAAGGCTGAACCTTGATTCTATTTCTGTAACTTTGAACTGCCGGTCTTCCATATTTTCTCCTTCTGCAAGAATGGTGCTTTCAGGAGTGAACACCTCCAAGGGCCGACCTGCATGCTGTTCTTCAGTACTTTCTCGACCCACTCAAAACAGTTTGGTCCATTCCTTTTTGGCAGCATATGAGGGGATGCTTCCCCATGTATACCTTCCAATTGCTGTGTAATTTAATTTGGAATAAATCCTTCTTTTGTGAAGAACTTAATAACAGCTGGATACTCCATTTTGAACATATCACAATCTTCTACACATGACCTTCTTTTTGCAACTATATATGAACAACTGAACATGGTGGAGCAGATGTTACAGGTGCAGTTGTTTACTTAACAGATAACATGACACCAGATAAGGGTTTTGTGAAGGTGATAATCCCTATCGGCGAGGCCGGAAACTAATGTACCTACCCTCGTACTTTCCACTTATCCCTTACTTTTCCTAGAAGTTCCCTTTCTTGTTCATTTTCTCTACTGTCATATCTGACAACATTTTTGTTGCCAACATTTCTTGTTGTAATTTGTCCCATTTTCCATCTCAGATACTATACTTCCACCTTTTGACTATTTCACATTCAATTAAACAATGGAACCGACTTTCCACTTTCCCACATATAATGCATGCTTCTTAACAATTTATCCATAGTCCTTTTAAAAATAATTCCCCTGTACACATCCATGCAAACAAATTCTTCAAAATTGGTCACAAATGTCTATATATTTCTCCCATTCTCACTTTCTTTTAAATACATTATATATAAATCTAAGGAACTTTTGTCCTCTAAGCTAGCCTCTCTATATCTTCTACCCTCCGGCTCACTTCTTTCCAAAATCCACAATCATTATTTTCATCCAATCGCTATACATTTCCCATTCCAGTTTCTTCTAATAGTTTTCCCACCCCTCTAAGCCAACACACTCTTCCCAATACTTTTCTTTGCTACATAAGAAATTTTTTTAGTACATCATTATTGCCTAGTTTCCAACATCTATATAAATATTTTAAGATTCTTTCCACTATTATTCCTTTCCTTCCTACTCTTCCTAATTCTAACATGCTTACCCCCCTTGATGAACTTTTTGATCCCCAGAACCTCTCTACAAAACATTCTATGCACTACATCAATTTTTATCCACCCCTTTGACACTCCCCAAATTTCCACTGCATACATCACCATTCACTCAACCACAGCCTCATATTGTCTTTCTAACCATTTCATTAACAATGTGGGCACTTTCTATAAGCTTATTCCAAAAGCTTTCATAGCTAATTTACCTTTTGCTTGTGCACATTTAGACTGGACCTCCCACCATTCATTACTCGTAAATCTAACCCCAATTAATTAAATTCTTTCACTACCTCTATTTGGCTTCTAGTTATAAACCAAGTCTCACCTTTTCTTAATTTTGTTCTCTTTTTAAATACTATAAACTTTTATGCATTACTATTTATCCTCAGGCTCCATTGTAAGCAATATTTAATAATTTCATCAATGGCATGTTGCAACCTATCACAGTTACTGCCCCCGTTGTAAGATCATCTGCAAAGTACAATCCTGGTGCTTCCTTCTTTGCAATAATTGGGCAATATCTATTTTTTTTCTTAATCCTATCTGGGATATTGTCCCAGATAAGATTAGTACATAACAAAAACCAAACAGGATTAAAAAAAATTAATAATAAAAGAAAAAAAGGAAATAAATGGGAACACATAGTTGAATATATTATAAAGACCTCTTCAGTAATGTTGGTATGAGTATGTGGGTGCACATTTGAACAGGGTGAAACCAATAGGTAGAAATATAATTAATGGTGTGGTTAAATATAGTTTTCACGATGAACAAGTTATAAAAGAAACAACGAGTTGGAGACTAGGTGAAGGATGAGAAACATGAGGTGGAGACAAGGTGAAGGATGAAAATGTGCCTTCAAAAGTAAAATGCAAGGTTTTATATATATATATATAGTTAAAGCCTGCAAAGATCCTAGTGGGAATAAGAAAAATGTCCATCTATTTGTCTGCAACATTGAAAAGCATCAGCATTCGACATAAAATTTATAACAATATAGAAGAAAGCATAAGAAGCAGATGTACCACCTGCAAAAATTTGCATAATTAAATAAAAATAGGTATGGTGAAGAGGTACAAAAGCTTCAACAACTTTGCATACAATGAAAACAAGATAATGGAATCTACAAAATTATTAAAACAAAGTAGAGATCCAGAAACAATAGTAATTGTGTATAATCTGCATATCCATAAGTTCCCATTCAGGAGACATATTATTCCTGTCAACTACAATTTCATCATTTATAATAACAAAACTAATTTATATACCTGGTATGAAAACCAATCCAAGAGAAGTGCTAAGCACTCTTTTCACTTCATGACCAATGTTTCGTGACTGAATGAAAGTTTTAATGAATATTCTCTTGGTTAGTGACAAATGTGTAGGACAGAACAGAAACAATATGTCAATCATTTAAGTTCTAAAGCTTCTGATCATATCTGTTAAATAATAATGCTCATTCCTGAGCATGGACATAGCTTCTTGTCTTGTGATATGTTGTTTGAACAAATTGCACAAGATATCGAATGTCATGATGCCATTTTCCCAGATCATTATGAATTTCAGAAAAATTTCCACACAGTATTTATTTATTCCATACCTTGGGCCATTCACCACTGAAAGTCAAGGTATGAGAAGATACACTGATGGCTGGCATCTTTGCAAACAGCAAAGAGGATAAGATTCTGTAGACTACAAAAGGATGACAAAATTTGAAACAATGGTAACAATAGGAAGCTATTTCATTTACAGCTGAATGTACATTTTGTTCTGAGAAGAGGATGCAGTAATAGTGACCAATCTCCAAAAGCAACCATTCTAGTGAGAGAGATTAAGATATTTAAAATGCTCCAGATGAAAAATGGACTGAATTTTTAGAGGAATTTTATGTAAGAATTTGGAATAATTAGAAAACCTTGCAATGTCATGGAAAATCTGCACAGTGACTAAATGTCCTGATACTGAGCCTCCAAATGATCATGTATACAGTAGGGAATGTTCCCAATGTAAATGTTCTCACTTTTTTGGCATTTCGTCATAAGTATATTGTATATTTTTTGCCATTCATGTATATTAAGTATACATTATTGTTTATATATAACAGCACATTTATGCAAATGCAGTTATTTGTTAATAGTGAAGTATGATATGCATATAGAATTAAATTATGATTGGACATATGAGAAAACAACTGATGTAATTATTTTATTTTAATAAAGTAAAACTGTTAAGTTTTGTTTCACTCTGATTGCCATAGACCAATACACATGCTGACAAGATGATTGCCAAGCATTCAGTCATCCATCCATTTTTCATCTTCCCATAACCCTATTGCAGGTATCTTTTGACTAACTAAAGTCTGCCCTCCTGCAGAACTGAAATAACTGGTTTTGCATCCAAAGTCTTCTTATGTTATATATGAAACTTCTTTGAATATGTAAAAATGTTCATCTCGAGACTTCATGGGTCTAGGCGCAGCTGAGAATGTAAAATCATAGCCCAAGCTGTTCAGGCCATGTGTTCTGTGTCTGCACATTAATGAATTGCGTGGGTTTCTGGACAAAATTGACTGTTCCACATTCAAGTGATAATTTAGTTCCTTACTATATGCAGATGGAGGCAATGAGCTGACCACTTAATCAATTTGCCCTCTGCAGGAAAATAAGTGCAATTAAATTCTCTTATGTATATTAATGTAATGTCTCTTTGAGGCAGCCAATGGGCTGTGGTGTCATAGTAGAAGAAATTTAGTTAACTGAATTCTTAAAGCTAATATAGAATTGATTTTTTTCTCAAGTATAATGAACCCCCCCCCCATTTTCATAAGGGCTGAACTTGCATTTCTTTAAAACTTAAGTAACATTTGTCATGGCAGAAAGAATATCTAGTTATAACATGAAGGCAGTTCAGAGAGAAAGTTGTTGTTGAAATCCATGCAGGAAATTTAGTTTACAGCTTATTTTCTCTGGTATGTTGGCATTTTTACAGTTCAAGTTTATAGCAAGCATACATAATGTGCATCTGCAAGAAAGTTATTCCAAATCACAGGTTCATGGAATATTAAAACTTCTTTCATGCAAAATAATCTCTTGAGTTTCTTCATAAGAAATTATGTGCACTAAGTGTGGGACAAACCTTAATGACTCCATCCTACTGAGTTCCAGTTCAATTGTTATTGATGTCATCTAAAGAGTAACATATTGCTATGAAATGCCTTGTAATTCTCCAGCTTTCAACTTTTGCTTAAGTATATCAAATATTGAGAGAAACTTTGAATATTGCCAGTTTCTCATAATTTTAAGAATATCCATTAGTGTCTTAATTAATAAAGAGTAAATAAACAAATTTTTACTCTCACTTCCACACCTAATTTCTGTTAGCACAAGACATGTGCTCAAAGAGAGTGCAGAAACATGGCAATATTGTTTTCCTGAATGAACTCTGATGCACAGCATTCGTCACATATATCATGTCATTATAACATAAATAAGCATCTGGATAGCTGAAAACTTACTTCCACTAAATACCAAAAATTATCCTTATTATGTCTGAACATCAGAGTTAAACTCATTTTGGACTATGTTTCATGAACAAAATAGGGAAGGGATTAATTGTACATAAAAGAACAATTATAAAACTATTTAAACAAGTAAAAGAACAGAAGCAACATCAAGAATATGAATTTGTCACCATTATGAAACATTAAAGAAAGAAAAATGTGTTTTAGAATTATAAACATTATGGTATTTTGTTTAGGGAAATGCCTATTAAATAAGGCAATGTCTCCTATTATTTTTTTTTTTATTACAGTGTGCTACAACTTTTTAAAACTATGCAAGATGAAGTACTACAACTCTCTGCTGTTTCATTATGTACAGCATAGTTTTCTGGCACAAACAGGTGATCCAACTGGCGAAGGCAATGGAGGAACTTCAATATTTGGGTAAGATAATAAATAATTACTGTATTTGTTTATTTCTTGTATGTTTATATTTCCCACACTTTAGTGATTATTGTTTGCTTCATTTTGTGGCAGTTTATAGACATGAAATATCATACTAGGGCCTGTAAGTTCATGCATTCTTTTGCTATTTTTTCACAGGGGTTATATATGGTATGCTTATACATTATGTATACGATTATAGAACTTGGAGTTATTTGAATGTCATTTTATAGTACATATAACATATTTTCATAATTTTGATAAATGCATCATATTTTCAATATTTTAATGCCTATATGGCATAATTTAAATAGTTTTCGGGTTGGCAGTAACATTGCACATGAATTGCTGATGCAACTGGTTATTTGAAGAGGCCAATGGTGACGACATATAGTGAATCCCCTGTTTCATCAATTTTATGTGCATTGTCTGGAGCAAGCCCCTAGCTTGCAGTATTTCTGTAATGGTGATAAGTAAGGTTTGTGTGCTAGACAAATTTAAGTTAAAAGTCGGTCCTTCAAATGCCAAAAGTTTGACCAAATTCAAGTGGTAGATTAACTAATTTACAGGGTTTTCAGGTGACTTAATAGATCTACAGATAATGGGGTATTGTTTAGTGGAGCATACGAGAAAAACATATAGAGTGAGAAACGATTTCAAGTATTTCAATAAATAAACACGGCAAAAGGTAAAGAAAATGTAACCAGAATAATCGATAAATAGCCTCTTCACAAGCAATTTATAGTATATTTGTTTATTTTGAAGCTGTTTACAGTGAAGATATATATTAATATATTGCGTGTAAATTTCTTACACACTTCAATTACTGTATAGAGAGTTTAGAATGGTAGGTTAGTGAATTTTCTAATAACTTGTGCAAGTCACTTTTAGCTTCTGATATTCCCTTGTAGAAAATTAATAATCCTAAATTAAAAGCTTTTATTGCCAAATACACTCGACATGTACCTGAACAAAATATGTTCTGTAAGACTTAGGTGGAAATTGTGACAATAACATAATCTCATACTTATAAAATGAACGAGTAGATCATTTCATGTGGTTGGCTATTGATGAAAGTTTTGATTCTTCAGGCCGTTTTATTGCTAATGTTATTGTCATTGCCTTAAATAAGGAACAAAGGACCATGCTTTATTGTCTTAACCCATTTGCATCATTTGATGACCAGTGGCCACATGCAGTTTTTAGGCATATAAATCATATGATGAGCTCAGCTAGCAGTGCTGCAAATCTCTATATAATTGCATGTAGTTTAGGCTCCTTCTCACAGATGTCATTTGTAAACCATAGGAAGGAAATGCTGACATGTGATGTTTGTAATTCCTCCAGTATGACCTCATCCATTAGGTCTTAACTGAGGAAAAAGAATTTTATTGTTGGTGTTATTTCATACACCTCAGTAGTCATCATGACTGCAAAAAGAATCCATGGAGATGACATGGAGAATTTGAGAAAACTCATACAAAGTGTGTTAGAGAGTGATTGTGAAAGTGATGATTTTTCTGAATATGACAGGGAATTTGAAGAAGGTTCTAGTGATAGTGACAATGAATCTAGTGCAGAAAGTAGCAAGGAAAATAATTCTGAAAACAATTATGACACTCCAGGCCTTTGGAAATGCCTTCTACTATGACTACTGTTATGGATCATAAGATTATGGGAAAGGAAAAAGCAAGCTATGCAAACTTTAGAATAAACATTGCGCAGCAGCTACTGAAAACTGTACAGCTGCCAGAGTACTCAGTTCGAGGGTGACGTTCTTCCGGCACAATTCGTATGAGACTGCAGGCAAAAGCATGGGCTCATTTTGCTATGCACATTCTCTCCACAGAAAAAAAAGAAAATTACCAAAAGGGTATGTTGTGTGCTACAGTAGGGGCAAATGAATTGGAAGTGGTGTTTCTCTTCATTTAGAGGATTGTTTTGACACCTACCACACCGAACAGCAGTATTAAAACAACAATACTGGTGAGATTATACATTCAATATTGTGCGTGCAAGTTTTCAGAAAGAAGTACATTTTGGTTAATTTTTTATGCATTTATCTGTTACTATCCTCACTACTAGGGGATTTAAATGTGATTACTTGATTATTTAAATGTGATGTGATTGGGTTATTGCATGTGAATTACTGTGCACTAGAGTTTGGAGCAGCTATCTGTGCAGGTTTTTACCTGGCTATTGCACAGAGAAAGATAGCTATGTTTTGCATCCTGGAAGCCATGCTATTTGGTTGAGAAAGAAAAGAAATCATACATATGAAGTAAACTAAGTTAATTAGTAATGGAAGAAGATAGTTTTAGTTTTCGCTGGGATTATAATGGCAGTGATAAGATGGAAAAGTCTCAATACCAGATGGTCCTGGTTCTTGGTGATAATGACAATGTCACATGTTTTGCATCCTGGTTTTATAATTTTTTCCAGCTTCAACAATTCCTCCCATGTCTGTTACAGAATGCTGAATGTATTTGCTGACCAACCCAGCAATTATTTCCACCTTCCTGGTGTTTGTACAAAGTGCTTTATCTGATTGAAAGGAAAGGAATGGATTGTTCTTTACAATGACAGAGTTAGGGGCGATATAGAGCAATAATTATTACTCAAACCATTTAATGAACAGAAAATATGTCCTTTCAAAATGGTATTATTTAGCACTTGAATTTATTCGAAAATTAACTTACATTGTGGAAGAAAACCTGTTTTTGCGGAACCGACATGGCAAACATTTACCAATTGGAACGTTTATGCCACCAGAGCGATCTTCTTTGTGTGACTCTGATTCACCCACATTGAGGCTAAATAATAATTGTTAAATGTTTTAGCTTCTCGAATTTCATTTATGGTTCTAAAAACACAATCCTAACAACTACTGTTTCACCTATTTTCAAAAGAAACTTTCTCCCATTGTTACATTGCCTATATTTAAAGTCCATATGCTTCAAAAAATGCAGGATGGAATGTTTGCTTTCCTTTAAAACCAATTGAATTCTTCATTTTAACTGCAAGTATATTTGCAGGAGGAAACTCCCCTTTATTATGCATCGTCATAAATCAAGTTACATAGAACACTTATCAATATCATCTAGATCAATTAATTCATTTTTGCACATGATTTTTCCATGCTGATCTAAAAAAGAATGAACCACTATTACTTGTGGATAATCTTGCTTCTTTAGCAATTATCTGCATAGTTCTCACACCAGTACCACAGGGCTTCAGCTGTGCATTCTTGACATTTGGCAACGTGTTAGCTGAGCTTCTGGCCATGAGCTGTGTGTCAGCTACCTGTTTCTTAAAGAATGGTACATTTTATTTACTATTTTTCATGCTTGTTTATGCAAAACTATATATTTATGAGCTGCTTGCTCCACATTTTACTTCTCTGTAATACCTCAAAACAGACACTAAACCACAAACTGAAAGAAAACCAAGAAAATCATACACCAACAAGGACAAAACACACAAGACACTCTACTTATTGATTGAGCTTGATACATGACCTTCGTTTTCCACTGAGCAACCCTCCCAGACCTGCACAGATAGCTACTTCCAACTGTAACATTGTAACAGTGACCCAGTGTATGATGGACTCCTGAAAACATTATGGCCTTCTGGTAATAAATACCACCAGCTATTTTTATTAATTACAGATGCAGGTGCAGATATGGTAAAATCAGGACAAACACTAAAAGGTATTTTTCTTAACTTAATTGGATAATATGTTTAGCACATGTTTTCATTGCATTGTTAAGGTATTACACAATTCTTTCTCATTTGTTGATCTTGAAAGAAAATTTATGCTAAATCCTCTTTGAGATTCCAGTTGTTCAGATCAACAGCACCTAATATCCCACTTCCACCTGCACCAATCTTAACTGGATGGGGAACGTGGTTGAATGCAGCCATGTATTATGCTCAGCACATACAATCAGTCAAAATGGTTGTCATTGGACGTGAATGATGCTGCATCAATAGAAACTGTTCAAATGTTCTCTCAAGCAATGGGTTATAACACGATCTTGTTTTCATATCTGCCCATTTTTCATATTTCTAACAACCATCAGCTGTAGGAACTCCCTTAAATTAAGCACTTACTATATTGAAGAAACAATATACAAACTGAAAACTGTTCCTCGTAATATAGGACAAAAAGTGAAAAAGGAAGTGAATAATAAAATTTCATAAAACCCTGGTTGTAAACAGATTTGCCATATTTGAAACATTCTCGAAGGAAAACCATCTGTTACACCAAGAGACTCATCCCTCTATGGAGCAGTTGACATATAAATATACCCCCATAACCTCCTGTGGCTTAGAAGTTTCACACATTACAAAAGTGTTTTGCAGTATAACAGATGAAGTTTTTCGGTTGAAAATTTGTGTAAAGTGATGGATATGAACTATAATTCATTAGAGAACTTTGGCAATGGGACCACCTCTGCTTCAACCTCTAAAGAATAATGTAATTTTGTTAGTTATATTCCTTTCTACTGCCAAAGGACATTAATTCTTTCAGTTTAACAGCGCATGTTTATTAGCATATTTTTAGGTTTTTAAGAGCATATGTACATGTGTATATGCTAGAATTTTAAGGCATAACTTCCGGGCCCTAATCTTTATAAACTGTCAACAAATGTGAACATGCATGTCCATTATTCCTGTTTTTTTAAGCTGCAATAGTTTTTGTCCTTTAGATATTATTTAGAATTTACAGTAAAAGTTCCATTGAATATTCATATTACTGTTATTTTCATTGCAGATTTCACCAGTTTTATTTGTTGTGGATTGTCATTTAAAACATTGTATCCCTTCTCCTCAAACTAGCAAAATTTGAAATAGAACTCCTAGGTTGACTTCTACAAATGTTTGGGTTTTATAGAGAGAAATAATCAACAAACGTAAGAAAGAATTTATCTCATTGTATCAATATCTTCGAATTGTTGTGCTGCCAAAGAATAAAAATACGTGTTTTGAATTTGTACTTCCTTAATGATAACTTAAGTACAAATGGGGAGTGGAATTTTTTCACAACAGCAGGGAAAGGTGCAGTTGATGTTAATGTATTTTTAAAATGGATGGTTTAGGCAAAGGTAAAGGAATGGCAAGCTGTGATTACTTCAACAGAAAAATTTTATGGATGTGCAGACAAGTCATCAAAAGTCATAACAATTCTTTCATAACTCCTGACACCATTTCTCAGCATAAAGATTGACATCTGTACAACCAATGCAAGATGTCAAAATATTATTTCAGATCTCTGGACAAGATCAGCTTTGTAATTGTCAAACAACAAATTCTCAATATAAAAAATACATTATTTGTGATCAGATAAAAAAAAATTGCAGCATTGTAATGTGAACTCAATTGCAATTAAAGATCAAAATTCATCACAGCCTGAAATAATTATACCTGTGATTGCACAAAATGTGAAGCATGGAAGTTGAATTTGAGAGCAAAAGGCTGAAGAAACTAGTCAGATAATGTATACTGCTATTTGTCAGGAGTAGCTTAAATGAGGAGGTAAAGTTATCTTCTTGAGTGTGTGTGGTGGTAAAATGCTTAAATTTTCAGAATGAATGAAAATTATGCATCTTATGTTTCATAAGAGCAACTGAATGTATTCTTCCAGAACCAACTGTAAAGTTTACTAAAAGCAGACTCTATTGTGTGTTTTCTAAAATTATTGGTATTTTTGAACTTAGCTGTCCAAGTAAAATAAAACTTCAGTGACTATTATTATTATTATTATTATTATTATTATTATTATTATTATTATTATTACTATTATTATTATTATTATTATTATTTATTTTCATTTCTAATGTAATTAAGATATTATACTAGGATTACTTTTTAAAGTCCTGGTTTTTAAATTTATATGGATAATTTTTACTTGTAAAATTTAATGAACTATACTAAACATGGGTAAAATGTAAACTTCACAATGTCACACTCATCCTGTGATAATTATTTTTAAAGTGTTCACTGCATGTGCATATTTTTCTCATGCCCATCCTAGGATATTTAAGATACTTCTGTGTTAATTGTTAGAATTCTGTGGCAGCATTTGCCAAACAGGTATAATGTTTGATGTACTATTCTTATGAGAGGTGACAAACTGTAACAGTTCTGCAGGGAAATAAAACGGTTATAATGTTATGCAAATGTCACATCCATCCGCATATAATGACTAATTAACAAAAATGTATCATGAACAAAATGCTCAGGTGCAACCACTTGTTGAACTTTCTGCCTAGTGACCACTTGCAGGTTAACAAAATTATATGAGTTTTTTTTTCTGTTTATTTCTTAAAACTTTGCAATGAAGTTATGCTTTCTATCTTGGCTACTCATATGAAAGCTTTGGTGCAAGAGGCTTAAGAGGTAAACTGGCTGACTTTTGTCAGCAAACTTCATTGTTGTTTTTATCTATAAGTGGCAGAGATATTGAAGCAGTAATTGGTGAGTGAGAGTAGGCTCTTAATTAAATTAGCTCAGGTTGGTTAGATGAGTTATTTATTGATCAAGGAATTTGATCATCAATGACTATTGATGAAGTGTCGGCTCTCTTCTTCTGCTTCCTTCAGGAACTGTTGTGTTGTATTCCTGGACTTCGACTAGCTCTGTTTTATTAGCAGGAAAATTTTACTTATTCGAATGACCTTTAAATTCACGCTTTGATTTAATCTTGCAAGATCACATATTTCCTTTTCTGATCACACTTTTCACTCTTCCACGATGTATTATACATTAACTCTGATTTTCACTGATTAAAAAACAACTATACATCACATAGGTAACCGTCACGAGTGGCCCAGGTCGTTAATGCGCAGACTTGTGAGCGGGAGGTCTGGGGTTCGTATCCCCCTAGGACCGTTCTCCCTGACTAATGTTTTTTCCAGGTTTTCCTCAGTCCTCATAAATGGCAAATGCTGGGGAGGTACCCTACTTAGACCTGGAACGTTTCCTTCCTAAAATAAAAATATCCTTTCCCAATTGATCATTTCATCTCATCTCTTATATCATCAGTGTCCACCGCCTGTGGTACCTCAGCAGTAAAAACGGGCATTAAACATTATTCAGAAAAAAATCACATAGGTTATTGCAACTGCATATGTAGAAACTCATCTGCTTTCCACTGATATCTCAACTTTAACTGCATTGCTTATTACTTAGGCAGTTTTTTGCTTCTCCCCTTTTTCTTTTTTTCCCTTCCTTCCTCACCTATTCATTCAGTCGGACAGCTTTGTACTTAGCTTCCATATTTATTATTGCTGTTCGGTGCTTGCCATTGGTTATTTTTCCTACTTTTATAATTTTTGCTATCACTGATTGGTAAATCCATATGGTTGTCATAGTGTATCTGCTCCCCTGAGAATTCTTATATTTCTTTTTGCATGAATGGAGATATGTGAACAAACTATCTGGTTGCATAAACATAGCATTTTCCCTCTAGTGTCCTTGGGTTGGACAAAGCCTTAGCGATATGTCTTTGCACCTTCAAAGCCTGTCTTTTCTGGAGTGAAACAAGGTCATCTATAGAAAAACATGAACAAAAGATGAGAGCCTTGGGTACACAAGTAGACCATGGAAACATTTTGCAGTTTTATTGCCTGCCATAACTTTTTATAGCCTGCTCTGGTCCCCTCTGTAAAATGTAACACACGAAATACAAAATATACACTGCTAGCACACTTATATGTTATACAAATACATGTGAATGTGCATATGAAGTTGATGTAATTATATTAAATATTAATGGTGAGTGCTTGGGGATTCAAACCGGGATCTCCCACTTCAAGATCTAATGAAAAGGTCACACAGTTCAGCAGAAGAGCTTAAGGGATGACACGTTAAGCTGTATAGTAAAAGCTGCTAAAGACTGCATTTTCCCTAAAGTTAACCTTATCAATTACTATAATTGTGGGAAAGTAGTTACTCTTTTTGCATCCTGAATTCCTCACCAGAAAATAAACCTTTCCTGCATATTTTCAATGCTGTGCAAGCCAAACAATTTTAGTAACTGTTTGGTAATATTAAATGTTTGTTATCCATTTTTCCAAAGCTCGGTCTTTGATAATAATTACCAAATTGTTAAAATCTTAGCTTCCAGCTGCTGTTGTATCTTTTTTAAAATTGGTCATGCGCAGGCTGAGTTGTACATTATTGAAGCTTCAATGCCTGGTGAAAGTCTAATTGCTGTGCCAGACTCATAATATCAATTACCGCTGTTGCCCCCTAATATATCCTGGGGAACTGTGGGGTCACTCCCTCCCCTTTTCTCCTGTTTGACTGTAGCTTGGCCAATGACTCATTGTAATAGTGATTTCCAGATACGGCTAAGGTATATGCCCATATCTCGGTTCATGTTGTCTTTATTTTTATAAATTTCTATTGCCTCCTGAACAGCTCTATGGAATAAAGACTTTGTTGTCAAAAGTCAATATGATGTCAAGTGCTAATGGAGTGCTCTGCTATGACGGATTTTCTGGTTTATTGAGGCATATACCTTGAATGCTCTTCCTAGTATTCACTGAGCAATCCATTTGTCCTATTTGCAAAGAATGCTTTATAAACAAGGTGCTGCCTAAGGATCCTTGCAGTCTTTAACAGTGTGGAGGAATTGTTGTTATTTTGGGTTGTATTTGTATTGTGTTTCCTTAAAATATTGGCTACTTATTCTGAAGTTCTTTGACATATGGAAGACCATTTAGAGGAAAAATGGTTAAAACTTACCTCCTATTGTCTGGCCTCCAACTATTTCAGTTTTGAAGACCAAATATATAAAAAATTCCATGAAGCAGCCATGTGGTGCACTTTGTCACCAGTTATTTGGATAAATTCGAAACTAGGGCTCTGGAGAAGTTTTAAAGTTAATCTGTGAATGTAGACAGCACCTTTGTCATATGGCCACATGGAGAAGACAAAAGAGTCGTTTTTGACACAACTAAGTAGTATGCATCCAAATATCCAATTTAAGGTGGAGGTAGAGCTGAATGGCTCCCTGCTATTCCTAGATGTATTGGTAGAGAGAACTTTAGAAGACTGCCTCAGGACCTCATTATACAGTAAACCAACTCATAAAATCAGTATCTACAGGCCACACATCACACCATCCACCGGCAATTATTAGCAGACTCATGCATAGAGCTGAATGCATTTGTGATGCTAGAACATTAAATCATGAGCTATGTCATCTCTGTAAAAGTCAATGGCTATTTATCAACTGATATCCGGAAAGCTACAAAATGGTAGGATCAGACTTCACGAAAAAATGGAAGATTACTATAGTCTCAAAGAAGTTGCACCATTTTATTTTGCACAATCTTACAGTGCAGGAATTTGCCTACTTCCTGTTAATGCTTAGATAAGCACCTGTAAATCTATGTGCCATTAATTCTTTGGGTTCTACAACAGCCATAACAAAGTTTGAAAGCATTTGTTAAAATGGCAAACAGGTTCTCAGAGCTTATGATGAAAACTAAACAATTATATAGTGTGCAACTTAAAAATATAAAAGCTAGAAATCAAATTATAGAAATTTAATAGTACATTGTATAGCATTGTTTTGATTATGCAGTGCACTATTTTCATTTTCAAATCTTGTCAGTCCTGGTGGTCTAGCGGTAACCATGCTTGCCTTCTAAACCCAAGGTCGCAGGTTCAAACCTGGTCAAGATCGATGGATTTTTTCGGGTGTAAAAATCCTAAGTATGGCTTCCTTCGGAATGGAAGTAAAGCCGTGGATCCAGTGTCGTACATTTATGGCACGAAAAAGAACCTCAAGCCTGAAAGAACAGGCCTCTGAGCAAAATTTGTCAGCTGTTTCACGCTTGGAATTGAATGGGATGCTGATGACCTGAGATGTTAATGGGCATCCTTAAATAAAACAAATAAAAAAAAATAATCTTATTTTTTATGTTATGTCATTTTTATATATCATACTGTAATTAAACTATCGAGCAGCAATTATTTGTTGAGAAGTACCAGTGTATGGCCAACAGTAACAATGAAGTTCCCTCTGTAGATAAGTGTATAATTTTTGCCACCAGGGATATTATTGCACAGAGCATCAGGAGACTAATTGAAATGAGTGTTTGTAATGTAGTTTTCTTGAATTCAGGAGTCAGAATACCTGAGCAATAGGTTAGCTTCACAAGTTAAAATCCTTTATTGTTAGATTAGCTTCAGTTCTTTATTTATTCTTTCTTGTTGTCATAAGCTATCATCCCCTCTCTCTGCCATTTCCAATTCATCCAAGACACTCCTACACTGCATGCTACATCACTAGTACTACTTTTGGGACCTTCCATTGAGTTTATTTCTTATTTGTCTAACAAGCTCCTTTGTAACATGACATTATGCTCCTCGTATCCAGAACCCACGAAGGCCAGTGAAAGTTCTAGAATATGGGATCTTCCGTTTAGGAATATATCTCTCTATATATCTGTGCTGCTTGAACTGCATTTTGATGAGTTTTATAAGTAGCATCTGAAAATATTCTGCATCATTAAACTGTGCATTGCAGACTGATATCATTGTTTCACTTTAAATGATAAACAAAAATTTAAATAAACTATTAAAATAAATGCAGCACAGCAACAGTTGAAGAGCTATTCATGACACCACTACTACCTAACTCATGGATATGAAGTGTTGTCATGTTGTAGTGCTGCAAATCATGGAAAAAATAAACTTTGAAATCTTAATAATTAATATAATAGGAAATGTATCTCTGAAAACTTTATAAATAATTAAGATACTAGTAAAGTATTACTGCAAAATAAGCATTAACAGGAAGAACAGTTTATCTTGCACCAAATTTAATTCAACTATATAAAATGGGTGTTTGCAAATGCAATCAATTAACTGCATTTTCTCGAAAATGATAAAATGGTACTGGACTTTTTTGTTCCATTCATCATGTAAAAGGAAAGTCATGGGCCCTCTTCCACCGAATATAATTGAAGTAATTATTTAAGACATTGGGGCAAATAATGATAGTGAGAATGACAAAGTATGTTCTGTTGGTCTAGTGGTAACTATACTTGCTTCATAGACCCAAGATTTTGGTTTGAATTCCAGCCAGGATCAATGGAAATTTTCAGGTGTAAAAATCTTAAGTGTGGTTTCCTTGGGAAGGGAAGTAAAGCAATGGATCCCATGTCATAGAGTTAACAGCATGTAAAAGAACCTCAAGCCTAAAAGAAAAGGCCTCTGAGCAAAATTTATCACTCATTTCACACCCTGATTTGAATGGGACGTTGATGACCTGAGGTGGTAAAGATCATCTGTAAATAATCCAAATCAACAACAGAATTACAATAAAATGGTAACCAAGTGAAAGTATCAGTTTTGTCTCTTGCTATCTCTTTAATGGTGTTTAATGACCATTTTCACTACTAAGGCATCAAGGCGAAGAGCACTGATAATACAAAAATGAAATGATAAAATAGGAAGCATTTTGGTTTTTTGAAGGAAGCATTCAAGGTCTAAGTTCAGAAACCAGTCAGGGTCAGTCCTGGTAGGAATGAAACCATAGTTCTCTAATGCACAAGTTCATGCTTTAAAACCTCAGCCACATTCAATATATTCAAGTTATGACTTGAGTTGCTATGATTGTGTACCTGCATCTCAGCACTCAGCACATCAGCAATCTAAAAATTAGTTGCTTGGTGGTACGGTACTGTTGCATCATTCAAATTACTGTGTTCATTTGTAAACTTGTAGTGACATGTAGGCAAAATAGACTCTGTTATTGGTTGTTAGCACAGCTACAGACCTTGACTTCACTCAAACATTCTACATCAGTCCCTTTTAATTTTTTCATGGTTTTACTGAATATATAGGGCCCATTATTTCTACAGCTTATCTGTTCTAACAGATCAGTGAATACTTTAAAAAGACCATGCAAGTGACTTTTCAGGAATCAGACAGATGTACTTAAATTTAACCAAGTGTTAGTTATGCATAGGGTTTGATGACCCTATTAGACCCTGTTAGACTGTTAACATAAGGTTATTCAGCAATTGTTTTTGTTAGATATAATGGTAAATTTTAATGGCCTGCAAAAAAATGTATAGTTTATAGTCAAAAGACTGTGCTATCCAACTCTTTTATTGAAAGGTAGAGTTTAAAGTATGAATGAAAATATTTCAGGTTAATAGAAGGTGAAGCTAAGCGTTATTTCAAAGAGGAAATGCAACCACTGATACAGCATTCCTTCCCAGGGTTGCTGTCAATGGTGAACTGTGGCAATAATTTGTAAGTATATATTTTTTGCAACTGTGTATAATAAGGTATGTGGACAGGATATGAGAAAGAAGTTCTTATGTGCATACAGCATTATTCTGTAGGCTCTAGTCATAGTGCCTATATTTTCATTGTGACATGGGGGGGGTTCAAGGAAAGCTCTGGTATACTTGTAATCATTTTCAACTCGTGTCTTTTCTAGATTCTTCCTTATCTACGAGCTTGCCTTGAATGTAAAATGCCCACAAATATATCCATAATTTTGTTGTTTGAGAATGTAACTATATGTAAATATTTCCTGTATTTTTATCTTATCCACATTCATGGTCTAATAGTTACTAAAGTATGATGTAAGAATCAAACTTTACGTAAACAAAGCATTTGTATCATTACATAACTGATTAGCTGTTTTCAGTCATCAGCTGTGACAATATGAATGACAGATTGGTTGTCCTCTGTATGCTGCACTGTAGAATTTGAATATCCATGCTGAAAACACATATATTGCACTTTGTTTGAGTATGAGTAAAAAGAACAAATTGTTTCTAGAATAATGATTAAAAGAAATAGCATTTTAATCTCTACTATTGCCAAGAAGAACAATGACTTCATCACAGTTGGATCCTCATTTTCATCTAAATTACTACCCACATTGATCAAAAGACCTATAGTGCTGCCCGAGAACCCATCCATCTTCCACATTTCTTCTTTTCCATTATGTTCCTTTGTCCACTGTAATTATCTCATTTAAAGAATCTATAGTTTAACATTATAAAAATGTGCAGTTTACATAACATAAAAGCAAAGTAACAGTAAAACTGGTTAATTTGAAATCATACATAACTCAAACATTCAGCGTTTCCCAGTTTTGAACATATGTTTTAAATTATTTGGAATTTGGTTATTTCAAAATACATAAATTTGTATTTTCCCTCAACCGTAATCTGCAAATACTTTTCAAGATCCCTGGGAATTTCTTTATCAGCAAGAATGCAGCTGTTTTGCATTGTCACCCATTCTCTTTCTACACCATGCCTCATCAAGGAAGTAGGAGGAAGGGAGGGTTTGGCGAATCACTGTGTTTCTTTCACTTCTGTTCCTTTGAGTTTTCTTAAAAAACTGTTGATTGATCAGCTAAAGTTAGGAATAGAAATATGCTTTAATTTAAACATTTTGCAATTTCAAGTTGCATATCTGCCTTGAGAATCTTGAGTGTGGTTACAGTGTCATAAGTAGTTATGTTATACAGGTATTCATGAGTAATCCATACATGTCACAATGTCATAACAGAAATGAAAGTATGTTTCAAAGACACTGAGTGAAAAACTAAATATAATCAGGGAATTGAATGGAAAAGAAAATTTTAAAATTGAAATTGTAAGGTATATGGCATTCCCTTATCGAGCCTGTCTACTTACCTGAAACATTGCGAGAATATTGAAACCCAGGCAGTTTAAGGAGCAGAGATGAGCAAAAGAAAATTAATTAGAGGTGCAAAATATATCGATATAGAAGACTAGCTAATGAAGCAGTTTCATCATGCTTGTGCTGATAATGTTACAATTGATTGCGTGCAAATGAAGGAAAAAGCAGACGAATTGGCACTGAAACTAGGATTAGAAGATTTTCATTTCAAAGGATTGGCTATAGCATTTCAATCTATGCCATAACATCACGTGGCAAGCTGTTTGTGGAGAGGCAACTTCAATGATTCTAGGATCTATCATCTAAAGAGGAGGGTAAACTGCTCAACCAGTTTCAGCCCTAAGGGAAATTGCGGTGTCAATTGGTGAATATGAAGTTAAGAACATTTTAAACATCGATGAAACTGCACTTTTTTATAATGCACAACCAAAATGTACATTAGCAATCAATGGTGGTAAAGCCTACAAAAAGATGGTGATGCTATGCTGCAATGCCGATGGCAGCACAAAATTGCTACCACTTGTCAGCAAATTTGAAAAGCATCATTGCTTCAAAAGAATTAAGCATTTTTCATGCAAAAGTCTTCCAAAAATACCAGGATGGCTGGTAAACTGTTCCAGTATTGTTTGCTGAACTTGGAGAGGAAAATGGCATGCCATAATGGGAATATTATACTCCTCCTTGTTCATGTGGGTTAATATAACCAAGCTAATGTTGTGCTAAAACATATGCAACTCCTATACTTCCCACTGAATTCAACAGCCTACACAACCTCTTGACCAAGGAATCATAGAATACTTTAAGCTTGCTTATCGAGAAAGATAAGTATGATGTCTCCTGCAAGAAATTTCCAGAAATGTTGCAGCATCTTAAATCAGGAAATGGATACAATGAGAGGAATAGTGAAGGCTTGTGATGGAGTAAACTGTTTTGCCAAATGCAACTTTGGCACTGAAAATGAGTTCTCCGTTGATGAAAACATTAAGAAAAGTGAAACTGATTGGATGGAACTGCAAGAGGTCAATGGAAGTTGATAGGAGTTTTGGAGGCTGTCAGATTTGAAGAAGCAGCAGCACTGGCATAAAAGCTGCCTTTAATTTGATTTTCTGTTTAGACTTTTGGCACAGTACTGAATTTTGTACCATGTACTTACAGGGAAAATGTTAAGCAGACATTAATTGAAACATACTTCAAATGTCAATAAAGCAGGTGTATATATGTAAGTAATATTTTGGTAAAAAAATGTTACCTACAGCATGCACTCGCGTGGAAAATGAGTGGGGTAGAGTTGGTTGCAGTAATAAAATATAAAGTTATATGTTATTGTCATGTCATGTAAACATGTATTTATTATTCTTTCTTGTTTTCCTTGGATTTGGTCACTATGAATGTGTATAGTATCACAATAGTTAATAGAATTTTGTATATTTGCTTTTACTTCAAAATTATATAATTCAGAGTTCAAATTTTTGGGTCTGACAGCTTTGAATAATTGAAATTTTACTGTACATTTAAACTGAAAAGTAAATAATAATTGGAAAAATGAAAATATTTGAAGAAATGTATTGCTATATGCAAAATGTATAGTTTTTGCCAATTACACTGGTCAGCATAAATTTCCTCTGTGTAAAAATACCAAATTCAAGACTTAACTAAGCTGAATCCAAATAAGCCAACAAAATTGATCTGTTATATACCATTTTTGAGGAAGGCACCATTATACCTCATAATATATTCTTAAGATATTTTTTGGTTAAATAATTATTTAGCAATTATAGCATTCATAATTAATTTTCATTTCTTCTTTCTTTTGCTATTAAACACAATTTTTGAGAGCTATATTGCAACACATGTTGTGCCTCATTGTTGCAGTAGCTTCTAGTACATGCAAGACTGTTTGTAAGAATTGTGATAACTGTACATAGTGCTACGTTGTTAGTGAAATAAGACAAAATGAAAATTTTATTTACTAAAACTATGAAAATTCAAAGATAGGTTTTGGGCCCCAATTTTTCCTGCAACCTATGGTTGATGGTGCTAATTGTTTGAGAGGTAAGCACAAGTCAATCCATTTGCTGTTCCAGTGGCATGTCATGAACCTTGGATAATGACTACTGTTGCCTAACCAATATATCTGGCTTCTCCATAAAAAATAAACATAAAATATAATATCCCAACATACCAACATTTGTTCCCTAAAATGAATCCGTGCCAGAGCCATAAGAAGAATGTGCTCTAGAGCGAGAACAAGAGTCAGGAGGATTAACATCACCAGAAGCAGGTCCAAGTTTCCAGGAAGAATCATTTTTCCCCCTCCCCTCTGCTTGCACACCACCTCAGGTCCTCACTTAATTACTCAAGATGAATTGAACAACATAGTTCGAGATTTGGATTTTCCCTAAACCAGGGCATAGGTAATCGAATCTGGAACCTTTTAGAGAAAGGTTTAGGATGTCTTTATAGAGGAAGTGACAGTTGAAATTATCAACTAGTAGTAGTCATGGTGGTGGTGTTCAGTTCAAACTAAGTGCATTTAAGGTTAGAAAAAGATTGCTTGTCTTAGACTTGCCATTCTATAATCAGATTGCTAATGTGATGTGTTTCAAAACTAATGTTGATAACCTCCTTCCTAATCCTGTTAGAGAAAGTAGGTTTATTCCAGATATTAAATAAAGATTATTAGTCCACAAATAGCTCAGCAGGGACTCTCCTTATGTTGGTGTTTGTGCTGTCCCAGATTTCATGGTGGGAGTTGGCATCACATCCTACAAGTAGTTGTTCACCACCCTCTGCCTGCAATTCCACCAAAAGCTCTAGTTTGCTTGATGATAGATATCTAATATTCTAAGGTAGGTATACGGAGCTCACAATTAGGTCTCTTGTTACCCTCTCCCACAATGAGGTTAATTTCCACTGTTAATCCCTGGAACAGAATTCATATAAGTTAAAGCTGGCACCCCACTTCTAGCCAGGATGCAAGTATTGGAATTATTTAATGAAGATGCAATAAAATAACTTACCTTTTGCTTCAGCTAGCCCTGCTATTTGA
Source organism: Metallyticus violacea (assembly GCA_030762175.1). Taxonomy (NCBI): domain Eukaryota; kingdom Metazoa; phylum Arthropoda; class Insecta; order Mantodea; family Metallyticidae; genus Metallyticus; species Metallyticus violacea. The sequence continues at coordinate 23,115,060 of CM060846.1, read as the reverse complement.
CCCTTGTAAATCCAATGTTCTGGAATGAGGGCCAGGTTGATATTTTTTTCTAGAAACAACTTAAAGAAGGCAGCCAAAGCCACCTTATATGTTGAAGTACCTTTGTTCAGTTACCTGAAGTATCTTTACCATCTTTGGATAAAATGACAAAAGTCACTATACCTGATCCTAGTAGCATCTGTTGCCCAAAGATCCAATAGCTTTTTGCTCTTCATCAAATAAGTAAACTGAGGTTTGATGGGCTGGATGGCCTTTGTTGCCAATTGTATGCAGGATCTTGGAAGGTTCCATATTGGCGAACATCTTTGGCATTTTAAAGAGCACATTTCACATTTGTTGTCCTCAAGACATCTGCCTTCATTCCTACAATTAGTTTGGAATTTTCCCATGGCTTTAGCTTTGGAACTGTCACTTGTAGCCAAGTTTTGGTCTGCTGATTAGCACAAGAAAGGATGAGAGTTCCCCTATCCATGTAAGCACCAGTGGATTAAGGAAAGTTTCCATCATCCAGGCTTTCAAGGGCTCTAATGATTAACACTTCAAGCTCTTCTACTAGTGCTTCAATAAGTTTAACAATCTGATATCCTTCTAGAGCTATTGCCATCTTGATATGGGGTAAAGTATCATAATATGTTACCATACCTTTATCTCCTTGTATTTCCCCATTTGTTCTTGCTTTCTTCCAGGTAACTTCAGAGGTTGGGGTTGGCGCATACTAGAAACTGCATTTTGTGCCATTCTTTTGTGTTTCCACTTCCTCTTTAGTAAGAATTGCTCTTTGGGCCTTCTTATTTTTACTCCAAATGCTAGAATCCCATTTAATCCCCAGCCTTGCCAAGCTTTTTTTTTGAACACATGTTTTTTCTGTGCCCCTGAGAGTTTGGCAGACTTTACCTTAAGCTTGTTCATTCACTCCATGGCTTCATCTAGTAGCCAGCTGAAGTCAGGAGTTGATTAGCTCTCAAGCAACCTCTCTTCTCTTTCTGAGGGAGTAGATATTGAGACTTCTGTCTCCATAGCTTCCGATGTTTGCTTCTCAAAATCTTCCTCTTTTGCTGGGATGAATGTAGATAAAACATCTCACGGGCTTCTGAAATGGATTTTTCTTTATTCTCTTTTTTCTGTTTAGTCCCATGAGCAGCTGGGGAAATAAAATGGTTTGCCCAGGCAGAGCCCTGCATTCCTGGGTTTGGCTAAATGCTCCAAAAGTTTGCCGGTAGAGGCTCCGTTCATGTACATCTTCCTTGTGCTATGCACCTTAGCAGGTGTTGCACTACACCTTGAGGTTGGATAGATTTGAGTTGCTTTTTAGTCGGGCCCCCTCCACACCAACCTGCCAACATGGGAGACCCTCCCGGTAGCAAGCTACCGCCAGTATAGCCTGGTGATTCGTAGAGGCTCATGAGCCCTGCCACCAGCAACAAAGTCCTGCAATTCCTAGGTGGGGTGAAATTATCAAACAACTTTTTGATGAATGGCGACCTACTGTATTGCAACAGTGTTCACAGGTTTAAGAAAGAGCTTCAACTTCAGTATGTACCTCAGCAATGGACACTTCATCAATTCATCGAAGTCTATTTTGAGGACTGTTTTACTATAAATGGGAACAAGCTGCCTTCTTCACATGAAACCTAAATGAACATTCAAAATTTGTTGCAGAATATATAACTATGAAGATTATACATAATGGCCTTAAAGTTGTAGCTTCGCTAACTGGACTACTACAACAAGGTTGTAAAAAATTGAACTGCTTCCCTTGTGAATGGAATAGCTGAGCAAGGGACAAGCACTAGTATAAAAGAGTGGCCACTCCAAGGAGAAAATGTTTCAGGACAGGACAATGCTGCCCATCAAGAACAAAAAAAATTATATCAACTGCTTTCTCATAAAGCCCGTTTTGATAAAACAATTTTTGAAAGCAATAAATAAAATTTTCCTCACCTTAGTGAAGCCAAAATAAAAGACTTATCTTCTTGAGTCTTTGGGTGAAATAGCTATTTCAAGATGCTTACTTCAAAAGTAAGTTGAATGTTGCTGAAAGTAGTACTTTGCTTTGAATGCATTTAAAAATGTGAATATTCACTTTTTGGGAAATAGAAAATCAGACAATTATGCAAAAATTGTATAAAATGTACTGTCCTCATTAAGTGCCTTGGGATGCAATGCTCCATTTCCTAAACTCTCACTTGAACTTTTCACCTGATAATATGAGTGCAGTTTCAGAGGAACATGGGAAATGAATCATTGCAAAAGAGATAATTTACTGTTGTTGGACTCTTATACAAGAGACACCGAAGGAACAGTATAAGAAACAGCAGGAAACAAATGAGTTATTTATGATAGTTTTTATTGATGGTAAGATATTGTTAATTAATAACATTTTTATCTTCTGATAATTGTATATAAGTGTTATGTGATATAATTTAGGAAAGATAGTAATTTTTATACTTCAAATATGTCTCTCATAAAATTGGTATATGCAAGAGCAATTTGACTACCATATTAGAATTCGGCAATATCATCTCTATATAGGCCACTCATAATTTTTGCAGGGAGCATTTTTTTTCTTTGCTGACCAGTGCTATTAAACAAATATTTTTTGTGCTGATTGAACATGTTCATAATAAAGACTAGAGTATATATTTTTATTACTCAATGTATAATTGTGCAATATATGAAGTTCATATTTTTTTTCTCTTAATAATAAGGAATAACGATTTTTATGCATTAATTGAATACTTAGAAGGCAGGTTTTATTTATAGTCTGAGAATTAGATCAAATAAAAAAAAAACTTTGAAATTATATAATTTGAAATATTCTTGCTTGCTTGATTGATTGATTGATTGATTGATTTGTTTGGTTGATAGTTTTGGATCTCAGTTCTTCATTACATTGGGACACAATCTTCATTCACTTGATGCAGAGCATTTGGTTTTCGGTAAAGTGATGAATGGTGTAAACGTTCTTAGGAGTTTCAATGAAACTATTACCGATGACAATCACCGTCCATATGAGGGAATAAGGTAAGTAAGCTCTAAGTATATCATTACTCTTCCCTAAATGAACAGCTGTTGTGTTCATGACAATGGAACTGGATTTGAATTTGTAGATGAGGCTTTTCTGCAGTTTCTTTTCATGCCAAGAAGGGAAATGTCATTGAATATCAGGCTCAATTGCACTGTCATAAATAGACAAGGATTTATGGTCTGAATACTAAATGTTAGATACATATATACTGTTGATATGCACAATAGATGTGGCATGTTTAGCATGAACAATACATATCTCTAGGTGCATTGAGGCATGGAGTCAATATGATTATTTAACTTTGACTGCACATACACAATTGAGTTGCAATGTAACTTACATGCCCTAAATATGAAATAATTATACTTCATTTTCAGGGAGATATTTGGTATACTCTGTATGGTAAGGAATGTAATATCAAATTGTTGCATAGGGACTGAAAATGTAATTGTAATTAATTGCATTTATGATTGAACCAGAACACAGTAGAGTGAACATTTTTAAAGCAGAAAGCAAATATTGCTTATAAAAGAAAATTTAAGTCTGTACTACACCAGATTGCTAATTATTAAAAGAATAACTGTTAGAGCTGTTAGAATAGTAGCACTTACACCCCACCCTCACAGAAATGTAAATACAATATAATATGTATGTGTAAACCTAATTATAATATTTTAGTTATTTAGATATCATGTATATATGTGTATTTTTGTTGATTCGATTTATTTATGGATGCTCTTTAACATCTCCCATTTAATTTAGGCTTTTAACAGCCAATAAATTTTGCTGAGATGCCTCTTCTTTCAGTGATTTTGGATTTACAAGGCCATTATGGTTACCACTAGACCACCAGGACCGACATATATGTGTATAATATGATATAACTTAAGCATGTGACTTGTATGTCCACAAAAGAGAAAGTCTCGTCTCTGATGTTTTCTGTTTACGGTAAACCAAAGAAACCTTAATACTCCATTCAAAGGGCAAGCGTAAACCTGAGCATTGAGTGTGATGCCACTTTTAAAAGGGCTACAGTTGGAGGGTTAATAAACCCAAAGACTTTTAAATTCAATAGGGCTTTGAACCTGACAGGCTGTTGTACAGCTAGCCTTTAAACCAGTCAATGTTAACAAGGGTTTTAAACTTTCAAATAACAATAAATGGCACATACTGGCAGGTTAATTTAAACCAGCCAATGAAAAATATATATTTTCAACTTTTAAACCAAGGTGCGAGATGTGCTCTTGCTTGGGTGACCCCCTTTGGCATTGTCAAGCCAATGATTTCACCAACAATGTGAGGCCCATAACAAACCATCTATCATACAAGCAGAAAGTTTGATAATTAAATTTGATTACAGAATGTGGTACAGTAGAGGTGTGCAGATTTGATAGCAGTCAATATATCAAATACATATTATATAAATTTGAATACTTTTGAATTTTCACAGTGAAATATAGTATCATATAACAAATTATTTATGAGGAAGTCGCTCAAATTTCACTAGTTTTATTCCACTTGGACATGTTTCAAAGGCAAATTTCCTTCATCGCCAGCACAGTTCCACTGTCAGCTTTTCCAGCATGGTATTAAGATGTCGCTCTTTGGATTTTATAAACTTTTTGATGAGGTTTCTGTTGTTTGGAAGATCAAACTTTAATAAATTTTCTTTGTTTTTGTTCAAGAATATATTTTCCCACATGGATAATTCTATGGGTTTTTGAAGAGCTTTTAAGAGTTTTGGTTCATTTTGGAACTCATGTTGTTGTTGCTGCTGTTGTTTTTTTTGGCCAGAAATGGTAATAACGATTAAGGAAATTTGCCTTTGAAAGATGTGCAAGTAAGTGGAATAAAACTAGTGAAATTTGAGTGACTTCCTCATAAATAATTTATTATATGACAAATTATATAGTTTAAAAGAGATTCTTGGATTTTGGTGTTTGGTAAAAGGGTTTATTGCAATTTGGCAGATGGAATAGTATTATGATGCAGTAAAAATTGATCAAAAAAGAACAGAGAGATGGAAATCTCTCCGAAGAAGGTACAATCCTGGAAGAAAAATCTGGCCAATATGTGACTTAGGCATTTTATGCATGTAAATATAATATAGCCAGGTAACAAGCCATATGTCAGGCTGGGCAGATGATTTCGCTAGAATCGCTGCCCCTCTACCCCTTGAATATGGAAACAGAAGTTAAAGTAATAGTACTAATTGAGGAAGAATTGATGCAGCACAAGTAGTAGAATGCTATGGATCAGCAAGTGGATCAGCTTTACAGTCGTGGGTGCAGTATCAAGAAAGGATAAATCACATTAAGCATGGTAGCAGAATACAGAAGGCAGGAACATCACAATAAGATGCCTTGTTGGAAACATTAAGGTGCTTTCCTTTAAACATTCCCAGAATGCTTGTAGCTGAAACTGGATTTCCAGTCTCCAGTAGAACAGCCTGCTAATTGCCATGCTGGAATTATGCCAAACAGCAACTAAAAGCATTAACAATGGAATGTCCAATTTCACAGTTTTTGGAAGTATTTTGATGTGGTTTTGTGACTTTTAATCAACGTTTAGCCCACCAATATTTTTTCTGCATTTCAGGTGTCATTTTTTAAAATAATAGCAAATTTACCATCCTTTCCTGGAGGTGGTCAATTGACTGCTTGCTTACTTATGTTTCTTAAGTGGTTTATTGCTTAAGTTATAGCTGACAATAATCATCACTGCACAACAAACATTTTCACGCTCATTGTAACATAGTGAGTGAATCATCGTTTATCATCTCTTGCATCCATGTCTGAAATATCACTTAGCTTTTCATTTTCCCATAACTATCATCGGCTGCTGTCATCATCACTCATAGCAGATTCTAGGGATGAAGGAACATCTAAGACTGCTAAACACAAGACATGTCAAATATGGTTATGTAAGAAAAAACCAAAGATAGTTGTTGGACATGTAAAAAAATATGTATGTGGTTCTTGTATAATCAAAAACTCTGCAAAAATGTCATTCCAATATTTCTGAGAATGTTTTAATGTAACAGCTTTCTGTATAGATATAACACATATTTGTATAACTTATGTTATTTTTTGTACAAATAATTTATTACTTTATAGTATAGCACAAACCCAATTCGTAAAATAAAATATTTGTTATTATACGAAACGTGCTTATACTTGAAATACAAAAAAAATAACTTTTTTCCCTCCTTTTTCTAAAAATCATTTAGCTTCAGATGACCTATAAAATATGAACATAAGAATGGATGAACAAATATGTAAATGCATCATTGAATTACCAACAAATTAAATGAATAGGCAAAGGTACCTGGGGATATGAAGCGCTAAACATATATGATAACGTGAACAAAACCCATAAACATAAATATCTGAAACGAGAAGCATGATTCAAACTGGATTCCAACCTGGTTCGCAGCTTAGAAGTCATTTTTTCCCTCTACATCACTATAATTATCTGGTAAGTGAGAAAGTTCATTGGGCTAGGCCAGAAGAGCACTTAAATATGTGATACTGAGCAGACCCCAAATATATACAAACACACTCTGGAAACAAAAAAATGCAAACTCAATTCAAACCTGGCTTGCAATTTAGAAGCAAAATAGTTTACTCTATACCATCACAGTAGGCTAGAAGACAATAAGAAAGAATTCCATAGTTTTCAGTGAGTAAAATGATTAAAAATGCATAAGAAAAACCGCTAACTGGCATTTTAGGGAGTAGTTGACGCTTTGGCATTCTAGTGTTAATGGAAGACCAACAAGTTGATCATGTAGCAAAATGCAATTAAATGGTTTATTTCTATTCTTTCACTTTCAAATGAAAAACTATAAAAACTTGTGTTAAACACTATTAAAAAAAATCTAAATTCTTCCATTTTGGTTACCATGTCTATTCTCTCCATAACTTTGTTTGCTTGCAGTATAATAAACAGTGAAAAACCATGTTAGTTTCTCCAAACATTAGACATCACATTTATCATATTTTAACACTTTGAAATTCATAACTCCAGTTCTAGCCTATGCAAACCCTTCCCAACTTGCTTTATCACATTATGCTATATATTTTTCCCTATACCATATCTTTCTTTCCAAATAAAGTCTCAACAAACTCTTTTCTCTCATACTATCAAATATTTCTTGTGTTTCAATGTCTTCCACTCTTACACTTATTTCTTCCCAAAATCCTGTGTTTGGATGTTCCCTATTTAACCATAAGTTTCCCATAGCTATCTGTTGCAAAATTTCCGCACTTTGGGATGCCATAATCATTTTCACTTACATTTCTCCAGGATACTGGAATACTGAAATATTCTTTAATAATATCACTCTCTTCCAATGAAGTAATTCAATATATGTATTTCATAATTCTTGTAATAATTTTTATCTTGGTGGAATGCCTACCTAATTCTAACTACACTGCACCATTTGGTGATGCTATCAGTAAACCTGAAATCAACTTACAAAAGCTTCTATTTATTATATTAACATCTTTCCATGCCTCCTCTACATCCCATATTTCTGCCCCATATAAAACTTACGCTTCTGCTGTATTCTTTCAAGACAATTTACTATTATTGTATATGGAATTTTTCTTAACCTTCCATCAGTTGCAGCATTATAATGGTTAGAATCATTTGCAATGTATCTAAATGATGTTTTGCTATAACCTGAAATAATACCCTCAGTATTGGATGTCTGTACTGGTATTTATTTTTAATATTGTCACCACGTAATTATGATGGAACCATGTTTTTCAGATACACATTAATATCTATTACTTTATGAGAGAAATCATGTGTTAGTTAACACCAACACATGATTTAACACAAATGTATCAAACTGATGCATGAATTTGTAAAGTGTATCATGCACATAGTTCAGCAACTGTTATGAGCAATCATATTTTGATATTCAAACACTAAACTTACAGCACCCAGGACACAAAAGTTTCAAATGAATTATGACACAGTGAAAAATAATCAAGAATAAACACTAACTGCAGTGAAGCTTCCTTTCCTTCATTATATACCTCAAAATAACATTGTCAACTCGTATTGTGTATCTGCAGATTTAGTTAACACTCAAACTATCTTCCCTTTAAAAGCCGAGGGTAACATACAGTACATACTGCAGTATAATGATCACCACAGGTACATTGCTTACAGTTCTTGTCAGCCTGTTCTTACGGAATTTGTTGCAGAGGGTACAATGTTGACGTTTTACAAATGTAGTCTCTGCTGGTCCTGCTCTTTCATCTGGTTCTGCAGGTGGCCTAAATTGACTTATAAATTGCTTGAGTTTGATGCATTCCCTGTGTCTGAAGGCTTTCTCTCTGAAGTTGTAGTGTCAATTCATTTCCAAGCTTTCTAAGAAACAGCCCATGTCTCCTGTCCTCAAGCCCATTGCAAATTCAGATTACCTAAGAGTTTATGCGTGCAATTTTCAACATGTTGGCCACTGATGTATGTTCTTGTGCAACATTATAAGCTGCACACAGTTTGTCATCAATGTCATCATCTGATTTTGTCATGTAACAAGTTATCATCTCAGGTTTGACAGCTTCACCAGTTTCATGGTCTATGGCATCATCAAACAATTTTGTGAACAAAACAGAACATTTTGATTCCTTTTTGGCACATATAATACAATTGTGCATGTTGTTCAAATATCAAAAACACTTGAGTTGACAGGTCTGCTTTTCACATACAAGAGTTCTGCTTTACATTCCCAAGATATAAAATTCTTTCATCATTTCATTCATTTGCAAGTCCTACATCTATTAAACAATTTTCAGCAGTTACATTTCTTCCTGTACCATATATTGGTTTGCACCAGTTTTTTGACATTGACAAATTTATTACTTTGCTCATAAGGACAAGAAAGCCATTTGCCAATAGCATTTATGTTACATGTGCATAAAACTGCTGAATCACACATGGCATGTATATTCACACTTTTTTCCCTTTTCTTTCTTTTTAATATATATATAGTATTCAATGCCCGTTTTTACTACTGAGGCACCACAGGTGGTGGATGCTGATGATACGTGAAATGAAGTGATGTATTTGGAAAGGATTTTTAAGGAAGGAAACATTCCAGGCCTAAGTTTAGGGTACCTCTCTGGCATTTGCCATTTATGAGGACTGAGAAAAATCTGGATAAAACCACAGTCAAGGAGGATGGTCCTGGTGGGATTTGATCCCCATAACTTCCGCGACATTTTTGCAGAGTTTATGGTTATACAAGGACCCCATACAAATTTTTACATGTCGAACAGCTGACAGCTGTCCACACTTGATCGACCGCAGACATTCATGGTTGTTTACAGGCTTTGAGAGTACATACTGCTTGAAGCGGCAGTGGCCATGCATCTCTCAAGCTTTTAATCAACTAGGACTTACTTTCCTGCAGTATAATTTTTTCTGCAGTTTAGAACAAAGCCTGGAAAAAGTTTACAGATTTGTACAATATTGTCAACAACTCTCCTTTAACTTCTGGTTTGAACGGTCATCAAAATGGAGATACCTCAAAAGGAACTTGAATTTCCTAAGACTCCTAACCATTCAAAATATTTCTATTCCATGACCATTCATCCCCCACAGGTCCAGGCATCATCTTGTAAGCATGTAAATTTCCTGCAATATATAGCAGTCCAATAAAGTCTCATTTCACTCGTGTTCATGTAATTTGTATAATGTTCTCTCTCATAGTGGCCTCTGACTTCAAGACTAATGTATTGATTTGTGTAATGAACTATTTTTTCCAGCATTTTGTCAGAGATAAAGTTGCTCCAGCATTCTATAGCTGATTTAACTAGTTGAGTTTCATGGATAACTTCTGGAAGTCCAATCACAATATTTTGCTCTTGACTGCATTGGTTGATTTGCTGTGGCACTTACAACCACTTAGTAACTTTATCTTTTACAAAGACAAAACAAGTTTTGTTTGGGTCAAGTTCATCATCAATTCCACTCCCTTCCGAATTTAAATTTCTCACACCTTCTGCGGGTGTATCTTCCATATCTGTGTCATCATTGGAATCTTCAAATAATGGGAATTGTGGCCATCTTCATCAATTTTGGTTAATTTTAAAGTAGCTTCAAAATTTGCTGGATTTTTTACATTATACCTTTTCTTCTGCATTATTGCATTTAACTAATACAATATTTAGAATCAGTTGATAAGCAGAACACATTAGGCTGGAATGTATCTTCAATGTGATAAAATTGCAAAAATTTATATACAGACTACCAGTTTAGTGGCCACTGCAATATGTGTGCTTTATATATGAAAATAGAAAGGTATTATAACAATCAGACTACAACTATGTAAACTGAAAATTTGGTGGACGAAAAATGGTTGCTTGTAATCTACATGATACACATGCAACCAATAGAACGTTAAACATGCTCTTATAGCACTCATAGCTGCTTTTCCTTATGCTATTGCCATTTTTATCTGTTCATTCCAACTTCCATTAGAACTTAATCTTAATAATTAAATTTCCTTACTACCTCTATTTCTCTCCCATTTTACTGCCATTTTTCATCCTTTCTAAATTTAAAACTCTTTTAAAAACCGTGATCTTTCATTTTTTATCATGTAATTTCAATCCCCATTTGTTACAAAAAGTATTCACAATTTCAGTTGTCCTTCTCAATCCTCTACTAGATTCACAACCTTGTATTACTCCTGTTTTATTCTGCACATAATCCATTACATTATTACCTGAAAATTTGACACAGAATAGGTTCTCACTGTGTTATCTTTTGTACTATTTTGTAAACATATAGTTTACCTTTTTCATTTGTAATTTTAACCACAATACTGCTTTATTTATAGCATCAAATGCCTTCTCGACATCTATAAATACCATGTAAACTCTTCCCCTTTTGGAGCTTAAATATTTATCCACAATTGTCTTTATTAAAAACACATTATCCAATGTTATTCTTCTTGCTCTGAAACCTGTTTGAAACTGGTAATTTCTTCTTCTTCTCTACCCATTTCTGTTATCTACTTGCTAGAATTCTGGTAGAAACCTTCCCTAAAATGGAACAAAGACATACCTCTATAATTACCTGGATTATTTACGTCACCCTTTCCTTTATATATGGGTATTATCATGCTTATCATGGGTATTATACCTTACTAATTTGATCATAGAATTCTGCATCCATAATTTCCATATGTAAGTCATCAATAACTTCTTGACTTCCTAAGAAACCAATTTCTGCTCTAATGAAATTCTCCTGCCCTTAAAATGTGTTAAAATGAGCATCAACTTTTTTTTTCCATTATCCCATCACTTTTAACTACTGGCCTATCTTCCTTGTATCACAGGTTTTTGCCGCATCATTTAACATTTGACTTATATTTTTACCCCATTCCCTCTTTTTATCCCCCCCTCCCACCCATTTCACACTGTTATAACTTTTCGACTGTCTGTCCTATTTTATCTTCATTTGTTAGGCTCTCTATTCCACCTTGTATAATTTTACCTCTTTGCAAAATGAGTCATATTTCTCTTCCCTCCATTCATATACCTCAATTTGTCCCTCTACACGCTTCCTCTCCCCACCTACTTGCCCCAATTTTAATTCCAGTGGGAAATGATAGCTCTTTAATACCGTATTTGGCTCTTTAATACCATATTCATAATTTCAAAATTATCATTATGTGAGCACAACATATAATGTACTGTACTCTGTCCATTCTTGTTTGCAAATGTAAAATCCCTATCTAAATCAGACCCTCTGATTCCATTACATGAAATAAGATTATTTTCTTCACAGAAATCTTTTTTATGCTTCCTGATTTTAGAACTTGTCCTTCGTATATCTTCTCTCTAATTCAAAATCTGTATCATACTCTTCATTTAGGTTACTTAACTGTATCTGTTCTTCTCCAATCCTTGCATTAAAGTCACCTGTAATTATTATTTCCACTTGTTCACATGTATATCAAAGCTCCTTAATACCATAACTTATTTCTAAACACATTTGTTTCATAATATTCTGATGCACTAGGAGGGTTATACATTATGCCAATACAAATGTAACCACTTTTTGGATATCTTGAAAAGACGGTCACAACACTGAGTTACTCTAGCTCTTTTTCTTCTCTGACTAAATCATTTTTCTTTGCTCACAAAACATCCCAAGCCACCTGATATCCCACCTTTATTCTGATTTTTAACACTCCTTACACTAAAAAGTCAAATTCTGGAATTTCTATATTTATTCTCTTTGCTAACCATTTTTCAACTATGGCTATCATAACTCCAACTTTTAACACACAAAATTTCACCACTACACAATTTTTTCTAACAAATTTTCAAAATTTCAATTTACTATTGATAATTAAAATCCCAATACCAAACCCTCCCTTTCAAACCTAAATTTATCTCATTTCGCTTGACTTCTTGTGTGCATTTGCACTTCTTCCCTAGTGCTTTTGCCACCTTCTTGCATGCTACCGGTCAGCATTGAACTACACTTAAACCCTCTTGCCTCCTATATTCAAACCAGCTGATGCTCCCAAGGCCAACATTCTTGTATCCTCAAGCTGGGCTGACAGTTGCACTAACTTTCTTGGGATGTCATTGGTGGCTTGCGTGCTCCTTCTCTCACCATAATCCTGTTGCTACTTTGTAACAAAATGGCATGTCTTTTCCCTGTCCCATCTTATGATGTGGCATGATGAGTCATGAACATCACTGTCATGAAAAGCAGCATGGTGAAACTGAGTGAAGCTTGCTTTCAAGCATTCAAGTCAAAGTGAAGAGTGCAATGCATATTGGCCAGATTTTTCTACTAGAAATGTACATCATAGCAACATCCTAATACACTTATCCCTTTTTATATGGACTTTTGTGTGAAGCAGAATCTGCTTAATACTGAAATATAAGGAAGTTTCAAATTGTACATATCACTACAGAGTGCAGAAGAGTATGGCTTACCCAAAAAAGGGGTAAAAAATTTGGAAGAAAAAAGGGGGTTGGGGGAAATAAATAAATAACAAATTAAAGAAAATATATTTATACAGAAAACAGAGGCCTTTGTTATATTGGAAATTACAGTTAGACAGATTGTTTGAAAAATGCCAATGGATAACAACAGTTCATGATTAAGGTGAACAAAACCTGTATAATTAGCATAGGAAATGAAATTCTTAATTTATAATATTAATGTTTTATGACCTGATAATTATATTTACAAAACCTTACAAGAAGCCCTTAATTTTTCACTCTCTTGCATTATTAATTCACCCAAATACTATTGAAACAAAAACTGCAAACATCTGGTGGCCAGTGCATCACATAGAAAAGAAGTGACATTGTAAGGGGTTACTGCAGCTTATTTTCTATCACCTAATAAAAATGTAGCTAAAAGTCAAAGACTGCTAATTTTAATAGTTTACTGGCTGTATTCTGAGGGTTTGCATGCAAAGTGTGCATTTTATTTAAGTATTACACCTCAGCGTTATGATGGAGCCATATTGCAACATGTATCTTGTCTTGGGCGAGAGTGATAATTGTCTTGATGATGCAGAAAGACTGTATAAATATCCTGCACACCACTGTTTAAGTTTTCCATGCATTTGGGTGATTGGACAGGCAAATGTGAGAAAGAGGTTTAGTTACCATCGCTCAAACCCAAGTATGAAACTCCAGCAATTGCTGGACACTTATTGGAGGAGGGAGTTCTACCTATAATCAATGAAGGTGACATTTTGAACACACATGAAATTGCCTGAAGCGAGCCAGTGTTTTTATGAAAACTATCTGTATGCATATAGATAACATATCTGTTTTTCAAAATTGTAATTTACTTTCAAAGCACATTACAACTGGAAGATCTTTTTAACACAAAAACTGTCCAATGAGGAATCATTTACAAGGAAAGGTGCATTTAACTACCACAACAGCCATAGGTGTGCCCACAAAAAAAAAATCCACATGTAATGCAAGAAAGAGGTAACCAAGTTGGGCTGGGATTATCGATGGTGAAATTGCATTCTCTTGGAAGACATTTCTTATGAAGGACTATATGCCACCCCACTTGGCAAACAAATTTTGCCAGTAGTTGCACTAGCAGTATCCAAGAATTTGAATAGGTTACTGTGTCATGTATTGGCCACTGAGATTGTCAGACCTAAATCCACTTGACTTTTTATCCTGAAGCCATTGCTCAGAAATGGTGTATAGAGTGCAGATGTAGGACAAAGAGGATATAACTTGTTGATCACTTGTTTCCATTGCTACTGTTAGTTAAGATCAGGTGTGCCAAAGTATCCAGAGCTGTAGAGCTAGGGCATGCATTGTAATGGATGCAGGACAATTAGGCATCTGTTTAGCAGTTCACTGTATATAGAACAGCATTGTGGTGTAATTGTTTGATACTTTGTACATGTAATTATACTAATGCTAATCTTATGTGATTTGTGTTTAGGCAATATGCCCAATTTGATCATTAAATGTTAATTTGCATACTTAATTAATCTGTACAATATCTTAATTCCAAATTAGAAAACTATTATATAATTATTGTTATTCAGTCACTCAGCAATGTATACACATCCTCTGACAGATATAAAGATTCAGTTATAAATATCTCAAACTGCTGAAATTCATTCTGCATGGTTCAGCCATAGTCCTTGTGATAAACTGTCTGCTCTGCATAGCTTCCATGATGTGTTGTGCTTGGTTTTCCCCTTTACCTTCTCCTTGATGGAATCCATCGTATGGTAATCTCTCTCTGCTCATTTGCATCGCATCAACTTGTTAAAAAGCCAAATATAGACATATGACTGGATTGCAACTTTAAAAAAAATCCTGCAGTTATATTATGTCAATATTCAGTCTGTGATTTGCTGAAGACTGCAGCACACCATAAAAGAATAGCTCCATGAATATTTAGTAATAAATATATTACTTTTACAGTAATTATATTAACAGAAATTAGAACAGCTACATACTACTGCTATAACAACATATTAAGCAAAATTGTGGATGAATATGTTGGTGATTTTTGTAACTCCATTGTGCATTTTTCTTCCTTGTGTTGTTGAGTCATTAAAAATTCCATCTTCATGTGCAAGCATGGTTAGTGACAGTTAAAGTGAAATATAGAGGCATTCTAAAGGTAAATTTTTAAAAATGGCAAAAAGAGTAATATTGATATTTTCAAAAAGCTAATGTAAACAATTCCAGTTTACGTGAATGGCATAGTAAAATTAAGTACACAGTAAATTGGTGTATTCCAGCAGTGTGTTGCAAGTGTGTGTAAAGAGCTGAAGAAAACTGGAGTGTTGCAAACACTGGGAAAAAAAGAAATAAACCTAAGCCATAGCTTTGAAAAACAGATAAATTTGTTAAATGTACCATTTGCAACATATGTTTGTATTGTATATGTTTTTTAAAAAAAAAATTTACAAACATGTCGCACATTCACAGGAAAAGATAGGAGTGGAAGATGAACAGGCATTCTGATTCCATTGTAGATCACTGATCAACATTAGTGCTGATTTTGAAAATGAAGATGGTTACTTTTCATGCTATAGTAATGTGGAATTATAAGTTGCTCCCTTACTGCTAGCAATGGTGTTAGTTTTTTAAAATTAATTTAAACTAATGACCATGGCAAAATACCTCGGTAATGATAAATTTCAAAATAAGAAAACCTGTCTTGAAAACCTAACAAATGTTTTAATGCACCTGTACAGCCAGGAGTTACTAAGATGAGTTTGCCACCTAGAAAAATTATGCAAGATGAAGAGCATTTTGATTTTTAACTTAACTTTATTGAGCAGATGCAAAGACCACCACATTATTCTCATTTTTTGAGAATATGTCCTAATATCAAGAGTGTTACAGTCCATAGGATTTATCACTGCCATGCCCTTGTACATGGAAAATTCACTATACTAGAACTCAGTTTAATAAGGTTTCCACAAAGCTTTTAGCTCTACATGTGGATCTGGCAATAAATATTTCTTCAGAAATTTAAACCAGGTTGATAACATCTCATAGTATAATTCCGAACTTGACTGCTATTGGACTACAATTAGATAAAGATATTAAATATTTGAATTCTCATAAGCCACGGGAAAATTTAGACCATCAGAAATTTGTCATTAATCTTTCTAGCCATCAAATGTTACCAGAAGCCAAATATTTACAAACTAAATGAAATAACTTTGCCATAGCGCTGATGAAGATCCCTACAGAAGTTCCATCAGACAATTTAAAAATGCCATCTGCAACTTAATGCCTATGGATGCTGAATAAATGTGTCTGATATTTAAAAAAAGAACAGAACCATCTAAAAGTTATCTGCCTAGAAAATAAAGGCTTAAACTGACCAATTTATGTGCTAACAATGATATATTACCTGCAATAATGGGAATCCTGTGATTGTGATGGACACTGACAAAAATGAAAATAAAATTAGATCTCCCTCCACACCAGAAACACACTAGATTAGTAAGAAGGATCCACAACCTACATAGAAACATCTTTGCCCTGCTGAAAGCCACAAAGTGGAAACAAAAAGATATGAAGAGAATGTATTACAAATGAACATCTAGATTTTTCTAAATGGTGTTTAATGCCCATTTTTACTGATTAGGCTGCAGGCAGTGGACACTGATGAAAAATGAGATGAAATGATAAATCTGGAAAGCCCCCCCCCCTCTCTCTCTCTCTCTCTCTCTCTCTCTCTCTCTTAAGTTTAGGGCACCTCCCTGTCATTTGCCATTTATGAAGACTGGTGGTGTATTGGTAACCATGTTTGCCTCCTAAATCCAAGATCACGGGTTCGATCCCGGCCAGGACCGATGCATTTTTTCAGGCATAAAAATCCTAATTATGGCTTCCTTCATTAGGGAAGTACATTCACAACGTGATAAAGAACCTCGAGCCTGAAAAAACCATTTCATACCCCAATTTGAGTGGGACACTGATGACCTGAGATGTTAAAGAGCGCCCATAAAAAAACTAAATAAAAAAATTCATTTATGAGGATTGAGGAAAAACCGGGAAAACCCTCAGTAAGGGAGGACAGTTCCGGTGGGAATTGAACCCCAGATCTCATGAATCCATGCCTTAAAGACCTCTACCACCTGTGGCGGTTCTCTCTAGATTATATGGACTCCCTAAGAGGCACAAACCAGAAACTCCAAGACCTATTGTTGACACCATTGGTTCCCAAACATGCAAACTTGCTCAGTTTCTAATGTTGCTGTCGCCTTTGGCTGAAAATAATGAACATCATGTCCAGAACTTTAAGCACTGTAGAAATTTTTGAGAAAGTAATCAAAGACTGGTATTCCTGCAACTTTTGACATAGAATCTCTATTTACCAAGATTGTGCTCAAGGACATCCTGAAACATTTAGAACCACACTCACACCTGAAGAAGTTATGTTATTCAACCATGTCCTAGCCAGCAATATTTCCAGTGGAAGGAGAACTTATACAACCGAAAGGTGGTGTGGCCATAGGAAGCTTGCTAAGCCTGTTGTGGTGAATTATTTCATGGAAAATTGTGAGAAACAAGTTTTACTGGCAGCAGAACATAAGTGAACACACTTTTTTTTTTTTTTTTTTTTTAGTAGTGTTTAACGCCCGTTTTTACTACTGAGGCACCACAGGCGGTGGTCACTGATGATACACGAGATGAAATGATAAATTGGGAAAGGATATTTTTTTTTTTTTTTTTTTAAGGAAGGAAGCGTTCCAGGCCTAAGTTTAGGTACCTCCCCGGCATTTGCCAGTTATGAAGACTGAGGAAAACCTGGAAAAAACCCCAGTCAGGGAGGACGGTCCTGGCGGGATTCGAACCGCAGACCTCCCGCTCACGAGTCCGTGCCTTAACGACCTCGGCCACCCGTGGCGGTGAACACACTTTCTGCTGCATAGATGAAACCTTCATAATCTGGTCTATTGGGAAAGAAAAACAGCACAGTTTCCTTGACCTTTTAAATAGCATTCACCACAACATAGCATTTGTTATAGAAAGACTATTACTTCTATACCAGATCATAAAACCATATTATAGTATTTTTTTCCATTTATATAACATGTCACTCAATATATTGCTTGCTTTTTGAGACAGAAGAACATACATTTTCACAAACACAACAAAAATAAATCAAAAACTGCTTTCCATAAAAGATCCAAGGGACCCTCTCAGCTTCGCAGGAATGTATAAAGTACCATGCATATGTGGAAAAGTATACATCATAACAACTGGCAGATCTAAACTTGGCTCATAGAACATAATTATTATTTATGCTCTCTCCCCTCCCCCTCTCTATCTTTTTTTTCTTTCTTTTTTTTTTATTTGAATCGAACCCCAGGCATCCTGCACACGAATCTGCACCTTAATGACCTCGGCCATCTATAATAGTATTTATGCCTTAATCATCCAGAAAAATCTGCAGCAGAATAACATGACATTCAAAATTTAGAATGAATAATATTTAAAAAAAAAAAAAAAAAAAAAAAAAAAAAAAAAAAAAAAAAACAGAAGTACTTGCAATAGCAACTGGTTATTTTAATGTGGCTAGAAATAAGAGTGTAGTATAAACAAAGATATAGGTTTTCAAATTAGCAAGTCTTGGAATCTGTTACCGGTCAACAATCAACATCTGCATCACAGCTCTCCCAACAATCCTACCACCTCCCACTTCTAATGGCTCTGTACCACTGTCTCTCCAGACACTTTCAGTCCATTGATGGTGCTGATTGTAGTGTCGATAAAAGCTCTGGTTTTTTAATTAATTGTAACAAATGACTATGGCAAAATACCCAAGTAAATGATGATAAATTTCAGCAATGGTGCTAGCTGCTGGCCTACCTTTTCTCATGTTTAAGGGATGTTTTTCCATTTTGAACATCCCAACTTCAACAATGTATTTGACAACCAATGCATCAGAATTTTTTTCATGTGATGCACATGATGAGGCAAAACTATAGCGTAGTGATACAATTGATTTGTTTGCATTCAGTATGGTTCTTTATTTGGTGGGCCATTGTATAAACAATGTACTCAGTAGTGGTAACTCCTTCATAATTTCATCAGAATTTGATAACTCATCTAGAATGTCATCTTCCTCGTCCAAATATGCATTCAGCAATTTCCAAGATGGTTATGATCTCTTTGTCTCTGAATATTTCCCAAATGAGGTATACTCTCTCAGTCTGCTTGCTTACTTGCTGTTGGAATATTGAGCCTTATGATGGAGGTTACTATAAAAAGAAGAATTTAGCTGTACTTTACTACAGAGGGGAAATTAATAGGTAGTAAGCCCATTGCCATGTAACAAAAAACTTGAAATGTTACTTGCCACAATGTTGTCCAGGAAATACGGAAGTAAGTAGGGATCCACAACTTTAAGTCCCTCCTGAGAATCTACACTCAGGATTTTTATGCCCTGAAAAATTCATTAACCTCAGTTGGGATCAAACCTGCAAACACAAGGTTTTGAGCTGACAGGAGTTTTGCAATTATCTTCATTGTTGCCTTGGTAATTCCCAGATCCGGCTTTACAGAAGTAGTTCTGGATAGTTGGTTTCAACACTATGCGCTTTGGATTTGCAATATAATGCATTGCTTGTTATAAGAGATGGAATTTAAATCAGGAGAGCTTTCTTCTTCTTCTTCTTCTTCTTCTTCTTCTTCTTCTTCTTCTTCTTCTTCTTCTTCTTCTTCTTCTTCTTCTCCTTCTCCTCCTCCTCCTCCTCCTCCTCCTCCTCCTCCTCCTCCTCCTCCTCCTTCTTCTTCTTCTTCTTCTTCTTCTTCTTCTTCTTCTTCTTCTTCTTCTGTGAAAACCATGAAATAGAAAAGGGCATCAAGTTATTAAAAACTTTCAACAACCAAAAGAGCTGAATGTATGGGAAAGGATTTATATAAAAAAAACATAAACATAACCTTATGAATTTTGATATCCCAGAAGCAGACAACACTTTATTTAAGCTCATCACAAGACCACCAGAGTCCATCCGGATTCCTACCTATCCAACTTCTACGAATGACCCATTAGTCATGAAAAGCTGACGATGTGGATAAAAAAAATCCATGAAAAATATGTAGTGAGTAAATCTCGTTTAAGTGAAACCATAAAGAGCGTTCTAATATTCCGACTCAGAAGAGATTATCTTCTGGGCTGTTTGCCATGTCCATGGCTTAATATGATACCATAGCTTTCAACAACTTCTGCAGTTGGCATCATCAGTGGACAATGAATAACTGACTACTGAAAAGAAGACAATAGTATTGACCAGTCTCTGGTAATAAGGTCAATCAATATTATGTGTGTAGGGGAGGGGGAAACAGGGTCATTCATTTTCAAGAACTGGTTTCTGGCTTCCATGTGCTACTTAAGTGACATCTGCCATCTCTGTTGTAATTGTTAGGATGTTGTGTTTCCAATGTCTCCTTCCTGGCTAGATTGAAAAAGCCTTGTGTTTTTACAAACACCTCTGTTTTATTAAGCGAAGTATGAAAGGGCTATCCTTATAATGTTAAATTTACCAACTTCAGTTCCCATTTCTCAAGGACTATTAAAGTTAATGAAATGAAACTTTTATGGCATACAGATGCATATAATTGAAATTTGCTGATCTATTTTCACTACTACACATAATACAAAAGCAACTTATTAATTCTTTTCAATTGTTTGCTTTTTATTTATTTATTTATTTTTTTTTTTTTTTTCCCCAACATAGTATTATTTTACATTGTCGCATTTTGTTCTAGCTCTGCCATAATAGATCCACATCGTCGCAATACCATGAATAAGTGGTAAAAGATTTCAAGTGATAGCTGATATGAATCCTTAAAAAATGGAAAACTTATCCAAAAATGCAGTTTTTCAATAACTGCAGCCAAAAATGTTTTTACAGAAAAACTTAACTTTTTGAGGAAAACAACAACAAACTTTTTGAGGGAAACAACAGCTAATACTGCTCAACATTACATACAACCTTTTCTATCCAGGGCAAACCTTCTAGAGCAAATAGCTTCTGAGATATAGAATTTTTAACTGAATAAGTGCTCATGAATTAAAAAAAATGGCTTCTCCAGTGACATAATTAAAACTTTATTAAAAGTACTTATAACCAAAGAACATTAATGAAAATCACATCAAAATAAACAGAAAATTCCGAATATTAAAATGGTGCAAAAAACAAAGATGATTTTTGGACCCCCCCCCCCCTTATCTTTTTTTCTTACCTTTTAATACCTGAAATGAATGCCATGACATTCATTTAGAGCATGCTCTGCTATAGCAGGTTGTTCAGGCTGATTAAGGTGAAAGTATTGTTGAGTTCCTGCAATCATTTTTAATCAATCTTCTGGACATTCCTGTGTACACTTTTCCCTTTTTTGCATTTTTTAAATTTCTGTTGTGTCAAGAAAGTGACTAAAGTTTTTTTCAGTACCAAGGATTAGCTCTAATATATCAGTTGGTATGAAAATAGATTATACTCCTTTTTTCCTTAATATACGTGCAATATGTACATTAACGTCTTCTATGTAAGTTAGAAAAGTCTTGGGTTTTTTGTTTGAGTAGGTGTTAGATGCTGTCATTTGCCTAGGATGGATGAGCTCTGTCAACATCTTTGTTCCTATATCCATTGGCCGTAAAAACAAGATGGTTTAGCTCATGTTTTAAGATATTCTGGTTATATGATGGTTTTAGCTGTGTGTGTTAACGTATTGATTACAGTTTTGTTTTTGTTTTGTTTTGTTTTTTTGTTTTTTGATGGATAGTAATTCGATCTGGCATTGAGATATCTTTCCATATGTCAGTATTTTCTATAAACTTGATGACCATGAGCTCCTGATGATTTCTTCTGAACTAAAACATCTAGAAAAGAAAGTGTGCCATTACTTGCTCTTTCCATAGTGAATTTAATATTTTTGTGGAGATTATTTAAGTGTTCTAAAAAGAACTAGCTTTTGATATTCATTTGGCCATGTAACATAGGTATCGTCTACATATTTCAACCAGAGTGAAGGTTTATATTCAGCAGTGTCTAGAGCCTTCTCCTCATAGTGTTGCATGAAAAAATTTGCTAGGGCTTTGTGAATTTCCCATTGCTAATTCTTTCTGGTCATAGAAATTGGTTCTGCATTGAAAATAGCTGGAGATTAAGACGTGTCTGAAGAATACAATTTCTTCTGTTTTAAAGTGGAATTGTAGGAGTTCCAAGATGTCCTTGATGGGTATATTTGTGAACAAAGATTCAACATCAACTCACAAGTGTATTGTTAGGCTTGGTGTTGATCTTATTGATGATATCCTTAAAATGTTTAGAGTTCATGTGGTGATCTGATTGTGCTATTATTGGATGTAACAAGGATGCCAAGTGCTGAGCTAATTTGCAAATTGGTGAACCAATGGTTAAGTGAATATGTGGTTTATGCATTTTCGGGAATTCTACAGTCTAGGAAGTAGCTTATTAGTTGGTTTTAGCTGTTGTATTTTCTCAGGTTCCCAGTTGGTCTTCTTTAGAAGAATGGCAGTTTTTCTTTCAACACTTGTAGTTCGATCCTTAGCTATCGGAAGTGTAGGTATCTGGTGTTAATAAGGAACTAATTTTATCTCCATATTCAGCTGTGTCCATCACCACCATAGCATTGCCTTTATCAACCAGCAGGAAAATGATGCGTCATTCTCATATAATTTTTAAGCTCTGATCTTTCCTTCCTACTAAGGTTATTCTTAAGAGGTTTTTCTTTAAAATCCTGTATGCTTCTGAGTGCTCCTATTCTGTGTTAGCTGCAGGAAGATCCCAAATGGCATTTTCAACCTGAATGATAATAGTTTCTGTTGGAATCTTCTATGGAGCTAAGGTAATATCCTTTAGCTAGAAGTGAAATCCATCTGGAGATATCTGGTGACTAGATAAATTAACAATTAGTTTGTTGACGTTAAGTTTGGTCAAATTCCTTGTTTACTGGTCAAATTTCTTTTGTCATTCTTTTCCTTTTAAGCCATGTTATTCAGCACAGTTGAATATGATTAAATCTGTCTTGTTCCAATTGTATGAAGACATTGATGCTGCCAAATAAATATGTAGGCTTAGTAATTCCTTGGAGACAAGTTAAGATCTTGTAGAATGAATCTGTTCTCAAGTGAGAGGTTGGCTGGCTCTATAATAAATCCTATTTGCAGCAGTGCTTCTTATGTTAGTTTGTATCTGTAGATATTTGGATGATCTCTACATTAACATAAAACTAAGTTAATATGCTTATGTTTTTGCATAATTTCTCAAAAAGACATATTTGTATATGAACTTCCTCCCCATAGAGGCTCATTATGACACATCTTAGGCTTTCACCACTGGTGTTATAATTAATACATTTAAAATCTAACAGCCTGTTTTGTTGTGGTTTGTGGTTAAATATGCCACCAGAGCTTTCATTAACTTTGCATTTGGCATCATCAGTGGATGATGAACAACAAATGAATATTGAAAACAGAACAGTATTGCAGGTCAATGAATATTGTGTGTGTAGGGAGAGGGTATTACTTATTTTTTTAAGAATATGTTTCCATGTGCTACTTAAGTGATATCTGCTATCTCTGTTAAAATTGTTTGGTGACTTGTATTTCTAATGTCCCCCTCCTGGCTAGATTGAAATAAATTTCCTTTGTGTCAAGAGGTTGCCTAGAGTCTTTTCCATTATAAGCTTTTGTCTTTAATTTAACATTGGTATGAAATTTAAATTGCATACCTTAGCTCCTTTTGAGTAGTGTTTAACGCCCGTTTTTACTAAAGGAAGAAAGCGTTCCAGGCCTAAATTTAGGGTTCCTCCCCGGCATTTGTCAGTTATGAGAACTGAGGAAAACCTGGATCGTCAGGGAGGACGGTCCTGGCGAGATTCGAACCCCAGACCTCCCGCTCACGCGTCCGCGCCTTAACGATCTCGGCCACCCGTGGCGGTTTACCTAGAATGGATGGCTCTGTCACTATCTTTGTTGTTACATCTGTTGGCCTTAAAAACATAGAGGAGATGGTTTAGCTCATGTTTAAGATGATTTGGTTCTGTGGTGGTTTTAGCTCTGTGTATATTAAAGCCTTGATTATGTTGTTGGTGGGTTCTTCTCCTCCTCTCTCTCTCTCCCTCCCCCTCCCCCCTTTTTAAGGCAAAATCTTAGTAGGAGGGAAAGATTAGAACGTAGTGTGAATGGCAATACAAGGGTAGGTCCTGGCCCAACCATTTTCTTGGTATGATAAAGACAAAAACTATATTTCACTTTTCATTATAGTTACCCTTCATTGCAATACACATCTCACATCTTTGAGTTAACATTTCAGTCTCCCCCCCCCCCCAGAAGTCTTATCTGCAAAATGGGCATGAACAGCATTCATCACTACTTCATCCCACTTAAATTTCCTTCCTCGAAGGTCCTTCTGGAGTTTTGAGAAGAGGAAATAGTCGCTGGGAACTAAATCTGGGCTGTAGGGTGGTCCTTGAAGCTACATTTCTTCACAGCTTCTTTTGCAAGAACAGCTGTGTGCACAAGTCCGTTGTCGTGATGAAGGCGCATACCACCACTCAGCTTTCTTTGCCTTTTCTCTTTGATGGAAGCATGTAGTCTGTGCAGTAGGCCGGCAAAATACTTTACATTTACTGTGGTGTTCCTCTCCTTGAAGTCATTGAAGAGCATTCCTTCACAGTCCCAAAAGTTTGTGGCCATGATCTTGGTTGACTGTCGGTCCTGGTGGTGTAGTGGTAACCACAATTGCCTTCTAAACCCAAGTTCGCGGGTTGGAACCCGGCCAGGATCGATTAATTTTTTTCGGGCGTAAAAATCGTACCTATGGCTTCCTTTGGGAGGGAAGTAAATCTGTGGTTCCCGTGTCGTACATTTACGGCACGAAAAGAACCTCAAGCCTGAAAGAAGAGGCCTCTGAGCAAAATTTGTTGGCCGTTTCTCGCCCTAAATAGAATGGGACGCTGATAGCCTGAGATGTAACAGAGCGTCCTTAAATAAACAAATCAAAATCTTGTTTGGTGAGTGACCTTGGCCTTTAGGGACAGTGCTTTGCCAGGTTTTAATCCACTCCATTGATTCTCTTTTGGACAAGGAATTATAGTAAAGGTTCACAGTTTCATCTTCTGTAACAATGGTTTACAGAAGTTCTCCCTTGTTGCATGGCAGAGGTCCAAAAATGCGTAACAACAGATGACTCGTTATTTTTGGACTGAGGAAAGAAGTCTAGGCACCCATCTTGCACTAACTTATTCATGTTCAAATGTTCTTGAATAATTGTAAAGACTTGTTTTAGAAAGGCCCAACTTTGCTGGTATTTCTGTAACTTTGAAATGGCGGTCTTCCAGAATTTCTCCTTCCACAAGAGCATTGTTTTCAGGAGTGAGCACCTACCCCCAAGGGCCAACCTGCACGCTGTTCATCTTTAATACTTTCTCAACCCATTTGAAAAAGTTTGGCCATTCTTTTACAGTAGAATATCAGGTCGGTGCTTCCCCATATATACTGTCAAGTTGCTGTTTAATTTCATTGGGAATAAGTCCTTATTTTGTGAAGAACTTAATACCTGAATACTCCATTTTGAACATGTCACAATCTTCTACATATAGCCTTCTTTTGGCAACTATATCTGAACAATTGAACACAGTGGAGCAGAAGTTACAGCTTTAATTATTTACTTTACAGATAAGGTATAACATCAGATTAGGGTTTTGTGAAGGCCAGAAACTTAAGGACCTACTCTTGTATCATTTTCCTGCCTGCTGATAAAGGCAATGCTACGGTGTTGATGGATGCAGCTGAATATTAGGACAAAGTTAGTTCCTTATAAACACCAGATACCTACACCTACACCTTTATATGTAGAGTAGAATGGTTGTGCAAATCAATACTGGATTATAATGTGTTATAACTAAAGCATTTCCTATAAAACTGCCCTATATTTAACTTACAATGAAATGAAATGAATTTCTTACTTCATTTCATGAGGTTTTAATTCATGGTAACCCCATATAAAATTTGGAATTACTTATTTTTATATAGATTTTAATCACTTAATTACTGAGGATATCAATAAAATTATGCAAAAGTGCAAGTACAAATAATCCACTCTCATTATATCATTTGGCAAATGACAAGGTTCTTAATACTATCACATCATATATTAAGGAAATCAGAGCTTGAATTTAAGGAGTTGAACATCCTCTGTTGAAAGTTGGACAAATCTGAATTTCCTTTAAATGATTTGCCAAACCTTATAATTTCATTTCTGTTATTTAAAATCTGTATGTCCATTTAGTTTATTAAATGTATGCTAACATGAATAGGTATATGACTATGTAATGCAGCAAAGATTTAAATCACCACCTGAGAGAAGAATATCCCTGTATGTGTACTCAGCTGATGTGCTGGGGTGAAGATCACCAAGCAAGCATTTGCTTGGTCGGCAGATAGTAATTGCTCTGGGAAGAGGGGAAATAAGCCATTGAAACTAAAATGGAAACTGGAAAGTTTATGCCAAAAACATGAGGGGAAAACACCATCAAAGGAAAAGACCATACAAAATAATATTCATAACCTCTCTAAACAAAGCTTCACCAAAACTGAAATCGGATTTCTGGGTAAAGGATTCAAAACATGCATACGTTTCTCCGAAAAAAATTGACTACATAGCAGATATACAAATTGCTACCAAAAATCTTGTAGAAATAGAGAGAAACACAATACAAAATCAATGTTGTAATATTATTGAACAAATTGGAAACAAAAGGAAAGCTAACCCTCACACAAAGGTAATTAGAATTTTCTAAAAAGCAAACCAGTTATCTACGTGAAAGCAGATAAAGGAAACACCGTTATAATTTTAGATAAAACTGACTACATAGATAGAATGGAACTACTATTAGAAAACAAAGAATATTCGACAGTAACAAAAATCCCCTAAATCTATGCAAAATTCATCAAATAAAACAATGATTGTAAATTAATAGATAAGAAAGAACAGTACAAAATTAAAGTAACCCATTATAAACAACATAGATGCCCCAACATTACAAATTAGCCAAATGGTTAACATACAGATTTTCTTCCTTTCCAAAATTTGAAAACTGAAGCACAAAAAAAAACTCCTTAGAACTAATTAAAAAAAATTAAAGATATAGAAATAGGAAAAACAGATACCTTGGTTTCATTTGACGTCATAGCTCTTTTTCCGAAGAATCCCTATGCTAAATCTACACACTCATATAAAAAATTGGTTGCTAAAAATAAGGAAAATAATAGAAGAAACTCAAGAATACACAACACTAACTAACCTGTGCATAGAGCAAAATTACTTTACCTTCAATGGAAAATATTATAAACAAAACTGGGTAAACAATGGATAGCCCATTATCACCATTATTAGCAGATCTCTATGAGTGCATTAGAAGTCAGAATTATGAAGGGTTTCCCCGGGTTGTTTAATGCATGGTATCACTATGTTGATGACATCTTTGCAATAGTCCTTTAGAAACACCTAGATGATGCACTGAAGTTACTTAATCTATAAGAAAAATCATTAAAATTCACCATGGTGAGAGAATGTAATGGACAGGTACGCTTCTTGGATCTTAAAATAATTAAGAAAGAAAATCATTTAACATTTGGCACGTATAGAAAACCTACTCACACTAATAGCACTAATTAAATATTAGTTATAACCCAGTTCCCCATAAACATGCAGTACTAAATAATCTTGCACACTGTTTGGTAAATGTCCCCATGAACAAAGAAGAGTATGATCAAGAACAGCAATATAATAAATATAGCTATAGAAAATGGTTTCAAACAAGAAGTGGTATATAAAAAAGTAAACAGAGCAAGGAACAAAAAGAGAATCAAAGACATCAGTACACTTATTCCTAACAAAGAAGAAATTGGAATGTACAAAAAATTCATATACCAGCCATCAGCCTTCTATAAATTCCAAAAGATTTCCAAAAAACATAATGTTATTTTAGCTCCAAAAAACAGTTACTCCATAAAAAATATATCAAATTCTAAACTAAAAGAGTATATTCCGAGAGAGAACAAATCAGGAATATATCATATGAGTTGTAACGATTGTGAAAAAATTTGTATTGGAAAGATTAAAAGAAACATAAAACATGAGCTAAGTAACTCATCAGGAACATAAATCAAAAACAGGAAGAAAAATCAGCAGTAGCTTGGCATTTTTGGAAGGAACAACATAATATTAACAGGAATTCCAAACTACTTAAAAATATTACAGGAAAAACAGAATTTACAGTCTGGGAAAACATTTATATCTGGAAAAATAAAAATCACGTTTTCAACTTTAAAATCCTGCCAAATGACATCTTAATATAGAAGTTCATCCAACCACCACCAGAGACAAACCAAACTCATCACAAAGAACAAGGCCAGCAGTAGTTCTGGAACTGAAGATGGGAACAGCTCCAGAAACTTAGTTTTCCTTTTTTAAAATATTAGTGATGTGTTACAAATTCTACTCAATCATTTTAAATTTTTAGTATTAAACATCACTGTTACAAAAATTATTCATATTTAACAAGCTCTAATAAGCCTATTAGGAACATTTTTATTCTTCAGTAAAGTAACTTAAATCAGTATTGTACTACATTGAATTCATATTACCTTTGCTATTGTAGTTATGTATGCTCATTACAAATTTTCTAATGCAAGAGCTTATTTCTGAATGGACAAAACTACCCAACAGGTAGTTCAGATTTGTTTTAGCTACCACCTATAATTACTTCTACCATATGTTTTCATTTATGGCTCAGAGATTTGACTTTGCTGGTCTTTAGTAATAAGGAAATGTTTGTTAATTATAAAAAAGAAAGTATACATAAATTAATGCCTCTTGTGTTTCTAGAATGAATTAATCCTTTTGGAAATGCTTTTGTTAGCTTTCTTGCAGACAATATAGTACAGAAATATTGGTATTTTGGAGAGCAATTTCTAACTCCTTGCATAGCAGAAGGTGACTACAGTCCATTACAGTGTTTGGTTTTTGCAGATTGTGCATTCAGCAGTTTTGTAAATACCCATCTAGTGTGTATGGGCAGCTAGACAGTTCTGTTTGATTGTGAGTCTGCAGATAGCAGTAGCCCCTTTTCTGGGTTTGTTCTTGAGAATTTGACATATTGATTGTATTACCATGATTTTAATTCTGTTTTCTTGTGTAGTATTTTCATCTATTCTGATTTCTTGTTAGTTTTTACGTGGAGTGTTTTTCTAACAGTTTGATTGGTTGGTGGAGTATTGTACTTTTTTGGAAATTAGCTTTATTTCACACTCTCCATTATTCCATTGTGAAATG
Organism: Metallyticus violacea; assembly: GCA_030762175.1. Taxonomy (NCBI): domain Eukaryota; kingdom Metazoa; phylum Arthropoda; class Insecta; order Mantodea; family Metallyticidae; genus Metallyticus; species Metallyticus violacea. Next base: position 23,085,652 of record CM060846.1, on the reverse strand, counting down.
TGATTGTTTTTTTGTAATTTAAGAGTATTGATCTTTATTTCACAAACGAATTTTGGGGAAATACTTTAGAAAATGTATGCATAAATGAAAGGATACAGTATATTTGGGGACATGGCCAGCAAATTTGTGTAGCTGATGTAAGGAGATGATGCCTTGTAATCCATTAGTAATTGAAAGACATGTTTGATTAAGGAGGCCGGAGCATTTGGAATGTTTACTGCTATTGTTACCAGTAGAAAAATTGAAAAAAAAACAGGCTTCAGGTTAGAGTGAGGATAAGCAAGTCGAGTAAAAGAAGAGCGATTGTGACTTCTTGCCTTAAACTAATATTATCTTTTGTTTTTGTAACATCCATTATTTTGTTTGCATATTATTTTGGTTTAACCTTGTCATATTTTGACTAATTTTTATTTTGAGAGGAAAGATGTATATCTATTAACTGGTATTAATATTGATAATTCTTTCCCCCAGAATAACACATACTGTTATAATTCATGATCCATTTGAAGATCCAAAAGATATGTTGATGCCAATAGAGAGTCCTAATCCAGATAGCGAGATATTGAAGGTGAGTATTATTTGATTGCAATTAAAATATTTCAGTATATCAGTGGGAAGAAGGCTCTAGATCTTCCCTCAAATTAATTTAGTTTTAACTTTAGACTTATGCAGAATACTAGCAAAAAGTCATATATACTGGTTACTCAATTTTATGTTTTGTAGTACTTCCATGGAGATGAGATTATTTAACATATGAATATGTAATTAAAACTGTCCCATAGCACTACGTATTAGTTGAATGAGCAAGGTGCCCGTTCATGTTTCATGGTCATAGTAAGGAGTGCAGTAAATGCACCATCTTCCACTCTCTCCTCCTAGAACAGTTATCTGAACCCAAAGCCCTGTGATGCCATAGCTAACTGCCCTGCAGCCCAAACTACTTTTAGTGACAACCAGTATTCACGTGTTCTCTATCCCAGTGAATTTTCGCTATTAGTGGTCAAATTCTTTGATACTCAATTAATAGGGAAGTTTTATTTAATTAAATCCACGTCTTATGTTAATGTGGGAAAATAAAAGTAAGTTATCTCGCATACAATTTTATGGAATAGAATTTTATTAAATACTGTACACTATCTTATGTTAAATTACAATATCTATATCCATAAAGCACTTTAACCTTATCAAGCAGGTTATTCTTTGCTCATCCTTCGCAATATTTGTTTTCTCTCAAAGTAGTTTTTGAATATTTGGAACTATAGTCTGTTGTACAGAACCATAGAGTACATTTCAAATTGGTAACTGAGTGTGGTCTTCTGTAACATTTTCATTATTGAAAAATTATTCATGCATATAAATTGAACCAAACATGCTCATTATGTTAGCAACTTGTCTGTAAAATTGTGGAAATAAAGAAAAGGAAAAATTTAAGTAGACTTCCTTTGTTTTGGAATGCATTCTTCAATTGAATTCTAACCTTTTCAAATCCTGATATCTTAAATCATATTTATGCTATTTACCTAATGTTGTGGCATATTCTTCAAAATCACAAATTTCTAGACATTGAGATACTGATATCAGGCTTTGAGCTTAAGTTGTCATCACTTAAAATTAGTTACTTCCACAATAACAATTTTCATATGAATGCTCTTTTATAGTTATAAAGCTAAGAAATGCTTTCCATTGAAGAGAAAGATTAAGGATGTTGAGATGACTAGTTATATCATCAGGGAAAGTAGATTGAAATCTATTTTTAATTTAGATGTTCGAAAGTATGCAGACAATTCTTCCCAGAAGTTTACTACAGGTTAATCACCATGCTTCACAGTAATAAGGATGATTGCCATGGAGTGTTAAATTGTACAGAAATGCTTTAAACTGGCCATGAGGCAGTTCTTTTGAAAGAACAAAATATGTAGTTTTGTTGATGACACTCAAGCCATTTTTAAATTTCATGCTTTTGGCAAATAAATTCTCTTCTGCTGCAACAATTGTGTACTCCTTTGCAAATTCCACGTTCTTAAATGGTCTGAGTTATCTCTTTATTAGATACATTTTAAAACCATGACATACAGCCTATTCACTGACATTGTGGTTCTCAATTATTCATTCATAGTTTCTTAGATAGCTGCTCTATGATTAGTCATTACGTTCTTTCCATTCCATATATTTTTCATATTGATTACTATGAATGCCATAGGTACCTCTGTAAATTATACTTCTTCATTATGTTAAGTACTTTGCCATACGTTTAACACTTAACCATACCAACGTGGTGTACAAATAAAAATAGTTCTTCCCAAATAGAAAGAAAATTACAAAGAGAAGGATAGTCAAATTTTATAATGTGTTGACTCAATTTCAGAAGTATATCTTTTAAACTAGCCACTATTTTGACCCTATACTACACTGTATTGTTGAGTGAGGCCCCTCCCAACTCCTTTAGCTGGAATGTATGCACTGTCATAGGATATAGGTCTTGTGCATTTACCATTTTATGTGTGTGTGTGTGTGCACGTGCAGGGTAAATTATCTAAAACTACCACCACTACTATGGTAATTTTCCTAAATTTTATACTAAATACAGACATGCTATTATTGCCTAACATTTGGAAGAATCTATTACTTTTTGCCTAATGATAATGGGAATTTTTGAAAATGGGTCTGAAAGTCTGAGCACTGCATATAATATCTCATAAACCACTTCATCTAGAATATTGGGAGGGGGGACATTGACATTCTAATTTGAAGTTGGTATGCATTCCATTTGAAAAATGTACCTTTATGCTAGATTTATACTTTCTAATAATAAATAAATTGGGAAAATAATATAATTTTGAAGAACAAAGTGTTCCAAGCTTAAGTTTAGGACACAAATGTTGACAGAAAAGCCTAGAGGGGGGGGCCTATGTCAGGGAGTGGCAGGGATTTAACTACTCACAAGTATATGCCTCAATAACATTGGTCACTGGTTAGTTCATATAGTTGAGCTAAAGTAATTGAGATTGCCACTAACATCACGGATTGCATAACTGTCGAGGAAAAATAAGTTTTCCCACGACTTTGTTATTCTTTATCTCTGCATCATTTTATTACATAATTTAATATAATTTTTTATTATTATTATTTTTGTCTCTTTTTAAACTAAATGTCAGTATTTGCAATTCAAAAAGGTAAACATTTACTTTCCCACCATTGCTACTCTGGCATGTATGCTGTATTATGTATTTAATGTAGAAACTTAAATTTTTTTGCTTTCCCTTTACAGAATTTGCACCTGGACCCTGAATATGATTCATCAGACTCAGACCTCTCAGAAAGTGAGAAACAAGAAATACTGAAAGAAAAAGAAGCCCGAGCACGTGCCAACATTTTAGAAATTATTGGTGACCTGCCTTCACATGATGTAGCACCACCAGAAAATGTGTTGTTTGTTTGTCGTCTGAATCCAGCCACCACAGAAGAAGATCTGGAGATTATCTTCAGTCGTTTTGGAAAAATAAAGAGGTATAATTGTTTTCTGTATTTCTTATCGCTATTTTATAGTTACTGTGGCATCCTCTCTGGTCATTTTTGTTTTAAAATATTCTTGTAACATTTAAAGAGGTTCAGAAATTAAATTATCTTGTCAGTAAAAATAATGCATATATAATTTCTGAACCCACTTAAACTACGATTCATACAAATATTGTACTTACGAAGCTGTTGACAACGGAGTGGCAATAACCTAAACTTAGGTATTCATTTTTTACACTAAACTTCACTCATTCACACAAAAGTAAAACATGTTTCGGCAGAATCTCTCCCATCTTCGGTTGCTCACTGAACCGCCATTACTCTAGTAATTCTCCAGGAACGCATTTTACTTTTGTGTAAGTGAGTGGAGTTTAGTGTAAGAAATGAATACCTAAGTTTAGGTTACAATTCATACACTAATATTCCTTTAGGTTTTCTGTGATTAATTGAATGTGCCTGTGGGCAAATAATTCCATTTCAAAGGAGTTTCACCCTGCTATATTCTTAGTTAATGGTATAGGTTTCTGCACTATGATGTAAGACAACCCCCATTTGCAAATGTTAATTATTCTTAATCTTTTTTGCATTGTATTTTAGTGCTGAAGTAATAAGAGATAAAAGAACTGGAGATTCACTGCAGTATGCATTTATTGAATTTGAGGATAAGCGAACCTGTGAAGAAGCTTATATGAGGATGGAAGGAGTGGTGATTGATGAGCGTAGAATTCATGTAGACTTCAGCCAGAGTGTAGCAAAGCGCTTTCGATGGAATGGAAAAGGTATTTTTCTGATTTATTGTTATTTAATATTTGAAGTTATTTCGGGGGAAACAAGATCCTTTAAAGGGATGGTTACCAAGAGACATTTATAATTGTAATGATATTGAATGACAAATGATGTGTTTGTGTCGTATATAAATTTCATTCATTGTATAAAATGATTCTTTATTTTTTCTCTCCTTTTACTAAAATTGTTTGTACTTTTTACACATGATAAATATTGCTGCATTCACAGCTACATCAGTACATTCAACATATTCAACTTTAACAAAATTAATTTTTTCCGTAGTAACTTGTAATTGGTATTTCCTGATGCTGAAAAGAAAAATTGGCAAAAATGAAACACCCCCATCTGAAAACCAATGTTTTGTGAGATCATGCTATTAATTTGCCAAAGGAACATTATTGTGGTTAATTGACACATGCTGAAGACAGCAGTTCTATAATCTATTCATCTCCAGCCTGTGTTGTAGAGTTATGCCAATTTTTTTTATTTTTCATAGTGTTTATAACGTGAGTTGAAAAATACCAACTGATGAACTTTTATTGTAGGGCTAGTTATGAACATATGCATTCATTGTGCACAGGTCAGAAGACAGAAAATAGACCTCTTGCAAAATTATAAGACCAGGCTGAATACTTTGTGATGTACATATGCAAACAATGTTCTGCAGCTGTGGACTGAGCAGCCCTGTGTCTGTTCTGTTTGTGAAGAGTGCACAATTAAGTAATGGGTTAGAAGGTAGATTGTCAGCTATGAATGAAGTTTGGTTAAAGCCTACAAATAAGAAGAATTTTCTTCTCAGGATATAGCAAGAAGACTTGGCAGGTCACTATGCATGGTAAATAATTTTCAGAAGTAAGAAAATTATTATTGAATGGAAAAGTCACCTGGAAGACCTCAAAAACTCACGCCTTGACAAAAGAAGCCAGATCAGAAAGCTGAGTGCTGGTGCATCATTACTGGGACAGCTTGCTGGTAGTTTGACTGTCAATGTTCACAATCAACGTCCAGGCTAGTCAGACAAACTTACTGAAATAGAAGAAAAATAAGCAACCTATCTTATGGTTTATCATAAACAGATGGGATAAAGATTATATAATTTGATGTACTTAAGTTAAAGTATGTTTTATTTATGTTTTTCTCCCTATATGACAAGTTTCATCAGTTGGTTTTATCATTTTGCAACACACTTTACATTATTAGCCAACAATAATGCAATACTGGGAACAATATTTATTTTTCAATTTATTTTTGCAATCATTTTCACAGTCTCATTTTCACACTAAAGTCATGCAAGTTTATTTTATCTTCAATTGAGAAGTAATTTATTCGTGAGTATGTTAAATGGCAAATAGTTGGTATGTTGAAAATGAAAAATGTAACAATGCTTAGAGTACTGGGAGTGAGCATGTGTCATCTTAAAGCACCATTATGAAATACAAAGAAAGTAGACTGCAGACGACAAATCACAGATAGAAAGATCTTATGTTAAATTTAAAATCAATTTTGTGTCTGGACTAATATGGTGAATCAAGTAATATATTCTTTATTAGCTAGTGAGTCAATTTAATATTCTTATGCTCCACTTACCATTGAATTATATAGAACGTGATTTGATATGGGCAAAAGCCTGTAAAACATGTTCTGTATAATTCAATAGTAAGTGGGGCATAAGAGCATTGAATCGACTTACTAACTAATTAAGGTCTTATGTTACTGTAACAACAGCAGATAAGCTATTGTAACAACATCTAGGAGGTGCAGAAGAAAAGTGATTGTTAGAGAAATTCAATAAGCCATTGCAGATGCCAATGAACGTTAGACACTTATTGAGCTGTCATATTTTAGAAAAGGGCTTAAGGTGAAGAATAGGATTTGGAAATCCTGTACCCTCGGCCATTAAAGACATAGGGAAAATGTAGAAATGTGTAATTGTACCGTTTTCCAAAAAGATGGCTTTTCCACTCCTCTCACTGTTCAACAATAGAGCAATGAAAAGTACAACATCCTTGAATTTCCAATGAGAATCAAAAGGTGGGAGTGTGACAAAGGGTTGTGATTATACTAGAATCAAGGAGAAAGGTTTCTGCATTGAATCATAAACCTGTGCTGAAATGAGGGTACATCACTATATTCCTGAGCTGATGCAAGTGAGAATGTTGTGGAGGGAAAGCAGGGAATTTGCTATTGTCTATGCAAAATCTTGCTTGTCAGCTAGGAAAGTTCTTGCAACAGTGTTCTCCCAAGGCATTTTGATTATAGATTTTGTTCAGGAACATTCAATGCAGCTTATAACTGCCAGCTTATGGTATGGGCAAAACATGGTTATTTGCAAAAAAGTCAACAGCCAGTGCTCTGCTGCTTTGACATAGGAAAAACTCAAGAAAATCACTGAATGCCATTGGGTGTTTTGAATAAAAATGAATATTCTATTAAACTTGTACTTTTAAAAAGTATAATTGCAACTTAGTGGAAGAAAGAGAGTAAATTACTTCTGCCCAAGTATTCTCCTAAATTCAGGAGTCAAACATAATGAAGCATGCATAAAATCTCTTCTAGTTAAAATATTTAAAAACTTTTTATGACTCCATTCCCATGGGATAAGATCAGTCTGAATTAAAATATTCCAAACACTTGTTCACTTTGTCAACTGTTACGAGACTGACGGATCACTCATTGAAGTTGGAAAGGTAGGCAACTGAGCACTCTGGTGATCTAGTGATGAACCTAAATAGGGTGTTGTCTACTTGTGGAATATCTTTCTTACCAGGAATGGGCACTCAAAAAGGATATGTGAGACAAATTCCTCATCCTGTTTACACATTCTACAAATGAGTTCATGTATATAGTGTCCCACTTTTCATAGATGTTTCTTGAAGTGATCATTTTCAATAATTAACGCCTCTACTTACCCTTTTCCTCTTCTGTCCACTTTTAGAAGAGATATGGAAAGAGTATTGCTTAGACCTAGATACAATTTCCTAGGTTGCCTTTGTCCAGGATAGGTTTGCCACCTTAATTAGTGTTTTTCCTCATTTTAACCGCAATCTCACCAGTATGTGTACTGATTCGACCTGCAGGTTCAGGACCAAGAAAGAATGTATCAGCACCTTACACCCTTTTTTGCCAGCTTATCTGCTTTTTCATTATCATAAATGCTCCAAATCCCTGGCATGCACTATACAATACTGTTGCAAGATGCCAGGGCAGACAGAGCATATAGACATTCCCATACCGGTTTAAGATTTTACCTGGTAAGAAAGAAGTACTTTTAAGTGCCCATCGTTTTTCTGTGAGGAAGAGAATTCGTTTACCATAATAACCTTTCTCAAGTCCTCTAAAAGCACAGTTCAGGATTGCGAACTCTTCTGCCTATAAAACTGCAATATTTCCCAAGGCTTATAAGATGGACCATATATACCTACACTCGATTGTATCTGCATATGGGATTCATCGTTAAACCATACAAGTTATTAAAGTTCTTTTGTGTGCATATTCCATTCAATCTTCTCGAGATCTGAGAGTTACCTTAATGAAAGGGAAAATACAGTGTTGAGTATTCATTAGGTCAGACCTCAATCTCAGTACTGGAATATCCAGGAAATTTAAAATGGAGGTATGTCCAGTTGCTGCAAAACTGCTTTTCCAGTTCCCTGATGGCCAAAGGATATGCAGTAACCTAACCTCTGCTTGTAAATAGATGTCCATGGGAGGGAGACCTAACAGATTAAAATTTTTAAAAATTGTAAATCTTTTAAAAAAAGTTTTCATATGGAACTAACACAGTGAAGCACATGTGAATTGAATCTGTCGTCTTAACACTTCATGCTTCACTAACCTTAAAAATATACGGAACCAATTTCAAATATATGTTATCTCCATCTTTGGCCATGGACAACTAGTGTGAAAGGTTGTTGTTACATAGTATCAGAAGCAATGCTCCACTCTGGTGAAATTTTTATGAACTTAAAATTTATATTTTCTTCTTTCAGAATGTCAAAATTCATCAAATGATCCTTATGTTTGTAGATGTAAATCTTTTCCCAAATATCCAATTCTACTGGTCCCCGTACAGCTCTCAATAATTCAACTTTTTCCTGTATATCATGATTTTCGATCCAAAAGTGATATGCCACCACTGATTTTTCTATTTGTTTGTATTTTAAATGCCCTATGTGTTCTTTTAGACGTATCTCCACATTCCTCTTAGTTTTCCCTATGTAGATCTTATCACCTTCAGCACATGAAATCTTGTAAATTCCTGCTTTTTTCTCCTTTGGGGTATTATCTGTAGTATTCTTTTTCAAAACTTTGTTTATACTAAATCTATTAGTGGGAGCCAATTTTATATTAACATCTTTAAATATGTTTTGAAATTTATACATCACTGTTGGGTTATATGTAAATTTTTTAAAGGACATTTTTCCTTTAATTGTTGATAATGTAGTGCAATTTTCAATTCTTTTCTTCCTCTGGATTTTTTTAATCTTATGTATTAACTCTTCATTAAAATCATTCAAAATTGCTATTTCTTTAATTTTTTTATATTCCATGTTATAGTCTTCTTTACTGATTGGCAAATTGATCAATCTGCATATCAGACTATTAAAATTGCATGCTTGTGAGCCATAGGATTAAAACCATTTTCTTTGATATAATTATCTGCATGTGTGGCCTTTCTATATATGCCAAATTTAAAGTTTTCTTTACTTTTTATAATTTTAATATAAAAAAGGCTGCATATTGTCTGTTTCTATTTCATGTGTGAATTTTATATCTTTATCTTGAATATTGAAAATCTTTAGTGTATCTTCAATTAACTTTTTATTAACTATGGCAAAAATATCATCTACATATCTGTACCAACACTTAAAGAAGTGTGGAAAGTCTATATTTTTAAGGTTAGTGAAGCATGAAGAATGTTAAGACGACAGTTTCAATTCAAGACCTAACAGAGTTTCCAGTGAAATGGTTACAGTTCTTCTGAAGGCCCCTGTAACATACAGACATGCTAATCTCTGTAACTTCGTAAATTTACATGCTATAGTGGTTTTTAAAGTTGTCTGCCACCGGATCATGCCGTAAGATACCTGGCATTGCAACATATAGCCAGTGGCTAATGTATGGTTTTAGGCCCCAGGTAGATCCAATAGTGCATTTGATGATTACAAGAGACCACCTGGCTGTATGGAAAATGTTTTTAATAAGGTTCCAGGTCAGTTTCTTATTCAGTTCAAGACCTACATATTTAACTGACTCAGAATATTCCAGGATTGAGCTACTTAGTTTAAGATTTCCTAGGCCTTTTAAGTTTTTTCTGCTAGCAAATAAGACAACAAATGTTCTGCTAGGATTGATAGATATACCTGCATGCACCAGCTGTAAATTTCCCTCATCCCACAATTCATCATGTCTGAGAGCATATTGAAAAATTTCCCAAAAATTATCAGTGTTATGACATCCACATAGCTTTGTATATGATATCATTCCTGGGTCATAACTTGGAGTAGGCTGTCCACCTCAAGACTCCAAAGAAGGAGGGAAGAATACCCCCTTGCAGCCCTGCTTTGCGACAATTCCTTTTGTTTCCCCAAGAAGTCTAGCAGTAATATTTATACTCCTGAGTATGGTGTTAAAGAGTGTTTCTTCAGTCGAACACATTAATCCACCCCATGGACTTACTTATTTTTCCTACAGGGTTTATAGGACCATGGGCAAATACTCTATGTAACCTGGCTGCCTCAGACAGGTTAGATATTTCCTGGCAGAAGACTTGCCAAGATCTTTTGGTCTTGTTTATACTTTTATTGTAAACCGAGTGCTGCAAGATATGCTCCCCTAGTCACCAGTTCTTTTTGCCTTGTTAAGAAAATGCACTATGTATCTCTTATATTCAAGGTGTTTGGTTCACCATGAAACTTTCTTGGATTTTATCCATATATGATTGCAAGGTACAATTATTTTGAGAATTATCAAGTATAGCTGCTTGGATAGACTAGGCGACCTTATAAATATTACCGAAAGATCTAATCTCATCAATATGCCCAATCCTCCCTGAAAGATCCTGCATATAGGGTTCTAACCATGTTTTGTAGAGATTAGCCCTTTTATCAATCTGCCCAATTCTACCTCAGAGATCCAGCTTATAGTTCCCACCAGGTTCTCCTGGGAATCCCGTACAGATTGATGTTTTTTACTACATTGACATTAAATGGTATATAGTTATGATCCAATAATGATGGTTTGTCTAAGACCCTCCATTCAATAATCTGAGTGGCAATATGCTCCATATTGAGCATAACATCAATAACTTCCTGCCTTATGTGATTAGCAAAGGTGGGATTATTACCGACATTAAGTATGTGTAAATTACTGGAGTATGGAAAATCTAAAAGCTACTCACCCCTTTTGTTGATATCCTTAATACCCCAGATTTCATGATGGGAGTTGGCATGGGAACAAAGATGGTCCGGTCCCCTTTCTGAGTATAATGTACAACCAACTGGTCCTGGTCCCTAGTGGGTAGATCATTGCCATCAAAGGGGAGATGGACCAAGCTGAGCAGTAGGATCTCCTTCCCTCCCCCAATGTTGCAGTCAATTTTCATGTCACTGGAATAGAATTCTAGAAGAGGTAAGCTTTGAATTCCATTGTGGACAAGGATAGAATATGTAGGTTGATTTCCCTTGCTGTAATGTATTAACTTACCTTTACACTCACCTAGTCCTGTAATTTGGCCCCTGTCAATTCAGAGTTCTTAATTCAGGGCTAGATCTATTTCTTCTTTGTTGAATGTTCTACAGAAGGCAGCAGAAGATGCCTTCTTATGTTCAAGGTTGATCTGGAGAACCTTTAGGGCCATCTATGGCTAGAGTCTTGATGTACCTCTGCCAGGGCCCTTATGTTCTTTGACCCAGATCCCCTCGGAAGAGTTAATACCCTTGAGAGTTGAAACTGCAACAGCTGAGGGCTCACATATATGGCCCTCAGAAATGAATTATTAGTTTTCTGGATGGTTTCTATTCGGGTCCCATGAGAAACTAGGGAAAATAGTCTGCCTAGGCAGAGTCCGGCATACCTGAGTAAGGCTAGATACTCCGGAAGGTTGCCTGGTATTCTGGAGGCTCCGTTTATTGCACATCTTCCATGTACCATGCACCTCCTCGGCACGGGTTGCATGACACCTTGGGGTTGGATGAATAATGAGTAAAAGAATTGAATGAAAGATGAATGGCTGAAATGATGAAGTGATGAGATTGAGTTGTTTGTTAGTCCGACCTCTCCTCACAGCCTGCCCGGCATGTGTGCCCCTATCAGTAGCAAGCTACTGCTGATATATCCTGTTGATTCACAGAGGCCATGAACCTCGCCTCAGCGACAAGGTCCTGCAACTCCTAGGCTGGACAGGATCACATTACACGAAGGTCCCCCCCAGTAGCTGCTAGGTCATGCGACTTCTAGATGTGGGTGGGTTAAAATACAGAAACCAAGAATCACAATATATTAATCATAAAGGTAAATAAACTATAATGACTTGAAAAAATTATTAGTATTGAAGCACAATGGTCAGGAAAAAATTATTAGTATTGAAGCACAGTGGTCAGGCAGTGTCAACAATGACAGAATATGGAGACAAAGCTCAATCACTATCACTTGATGCAATTTAACAGATATTCCTGCTTGATTGGCAATTCTGGATATGGGATAAGTTCATGGTTAGTGCTTTTCAGAAATTTACAAAATAACAGGGAGCAGGATATTGCAGTTCAAACAGCGCTTCCCAAATCTAGGCAATCGTGTTAGGACATTATTAAATAAAGTCCTGCGTGTAATAATATCAAGCTGTACTGTACTTCATTATGTAGCAAAATATCTGAAGGATGAGTGGGATTTAATGATTATCATGAACCTGAGCGTGTGCCTGAAGATGGTGACACCAGAAGAAGAGGGATGCAGAAATGCCTTGAAATATTTCAAATGCTATTGTTCTATAATAAGTCATGAACTACTGAACTAGTATCATATTTGTTTTTAGGTACTGTATTTAACAGATATTAATTGTACTAATTTGTACATTCTTGTAAATCGCTTTTTCTGTAACTTAGTGTAAGTACAAAAATGATTGAATTGTACTTGTAATACACAATCAAAATAATGAATAAATGGTTACACTTTAAAACACAATGAGGAGCTCAAACAGAATTAAGTATATCCACAAACAGTTATTATCTAGTTATGCTGTCATTCACTAAACATGTACAATCTTCCTTTATACTTTTGAAGAAACTATCGATTACATTGAAAACATTTTATGATACAGTCGAACTACACACTCTTATGCTTCACTTGTCATTATTATAGACCGGTTTCGAGAACAGGTTGTTCTCATCATCAGTTCAAATCTCCGACTGTTGGATAATTCGTTGTGTTGTGGGTATTCTGCTCTGGTGGAGGTGTGATGAACTTAAAGTTTATATTTTCATTGCCGGAAGTGTCAAAATTCATTAAACTGTCTCTGTATTTGTAAATGTATATTTTCTCCCGTGTTGCTAATTCTGTAGGTCCTTGCACTGATTTTACTAATTTTGCTTTATTCACTATATCGTGGTTTTCTGTCCAAAAATGAAATACCACTGCTGATTTCTCAATTTGCTTGTATTTTATGTTCCTGAAATATTCTTTTAACAGTGTACCTATGTTTCTCTTTGTTTTCCCTATGTAGATTTTTTCACATTCTTCACAACTTATTTTGTAAATGCCTGATTTTTTCTCCTGTAGAATACTGTCATTAATGTTGTTTGTGAGAAGATGTTTAGCATTAAACTTGTTAATCGGTGCCAACCTGATATTAAAATCTTTTACGAATTTTCTGAAACTTTTTTGTAGCCCATGGATGATATGTGCATTTTTTAAAAATTTGTTTATCTTTCTTTGCTGAAAGTGTTGTGATTTCTTTTATAAGCTTTTGTCTCTTGAATTTCTGTACCTTTTTGTATGCTAGTTCTTTCTTAAAACCATTTTTAACTGCTGTTTTTTCTATTTGTTTGTATTCTTTAAAGAATTCATCCTTGCTAATTTGTAGGTTAACTAGTATGCCATTACAAAATAATAATAATAATAATAATAATAATAATAATTATTATTATTGTTGTATAAATTACACTAGGTTACAAATGAAAACTTTTCTGTGGTGTGATTAAAAATAGGCGACTTTTACTAATTTCAGTGTGCAGAATTCAAAAATGCATTCCATTTTTCCATGGCACATGTTGTTTTGACAAAATGACAATGTTCAATGAAAATATAATTGCAATATTTGCAAAAATATTACACATTCATATACAACTTAGAAAATAAAGAACAATGACATGAAAATGTACCTGAATTTGTAAACGTGTGTTATTTATCTTGTGTAACCCTTTTTCTTTTCCTATGGAACTGCAGTTTATGTATTTTCTCGAGTGTTTTCTGGTAAGTTCGTCTCGTGCAAGACATCAGCAGTAATCAGCCATCAAATAAATCTCCCAGCATCCCTGACATGTCATTCAACATCTTTCAAATCCTGGTGAAACCTTTCACCTTGCTCTTCACCAACAGTTCCTAAATTTGACGGGAAGTAGTGAAGATGTGATTGAGGAAATGAAGCTTCAAACTCATATTACAGCCGAGCAGTCTGAAATTTTCCAGCATATTTCTGACACTTTCTTTGTATTGACACATTGCCCAGAAATTTCTTAACAACCTCTCCGAGTCCATTCCATGCTTCTTTTTCAATTTCATTCATAGAGCTGGTAAAATTTACATCTTTCATCAATTTCTTTGTATATGGTCTGTAAATGTAAACATAAATACCTGACAAGAAGACAGATCTGACCCACAGAACAAAATTGATAAGTGCTGGGAATATAAACACATACATCTGGGTGATAAGAGAGGATGAAAGTTAGCCAATTAGGAAGAAAATCAACAGATTTAGAATAGCATAATGAAATGTAGCAGTAAGGTGTATAACTGAATTAATTTAGCACCATAGACATATATGCACATATAAAAACTAGATGTGATAACCAAAAACGGCTTCATTTTTTAAATCAGAGTATTGATTTCCATTAAAGTCACATATTTTCCCACTGGCGCATGGCCGAGGTCATTAAGGCGCAGGCTCATAAGCGAAAGGTCTGGGGTTTTATCCAGGATTTCCTCACTCCTCATAACTGGCAAATGCCGAGGAGATACCCTAAACTTAGGCCTGGAATGCTTCCTTCCTTTAAAAAATAATCTTTTCCCAATTTAGAATTTCATTTCACGTATCATCAGTGTCCACCACCTGTTGTGCCTCAATAGTAAAAACGGTCATTAAACACTACTTAGAAAAAAACACATATTTTCCGTAATACTGCAGAATCAGTGTTGACCAGTGTTATTGAGTTCCAGGAGTCAAACAAAGCAAGCAAACCCTGTAAAGTATTGGCAAAATGAATCAGACAAGTAATCACTTTAAAATAAAACTTCAAAACTGGCAAGAATTTGCTCACAAGTAATCATGCACTGTTATTCACATGTTGCACTTTAAAGATTTTATTTGTCAAGTAAAAACTTGAAAGTGTTTACTTGTTTTTATTCTCAACATTCATTGGAACACCCTCCCTATAGTTAACATTTATTGTCTATTTTGTGGGAGTTTGGCAATTTGACAGTGATGGTGTGGAATCATTTGTGCACAAATAACTGAAAAACCAACCTCACTATTTCTTCAATAACAGGGTTAAGAAGCTTCCTGGGAAAAATATTTGTTAATCGGGAAATTATGTAGAAAATGAGCTGTATCTCATTTTTTAATTTTATTGTAAATGGTTTGCATTTGATCCAGCTTCCTTCCCCCCCCCCCTCTCTCTCTTAATCAGTATTGTTGTGTAGTGTCTTTCTTTTTGTATTTTATTGACAAATTGGTTTTAGTGCAATGATTCTTATCAATGATCATATTTTGAAAACTTGAAATGATAACTGAAAGGATTCTGTAAGTAATAGCATTTTACCTTCTTACCGAGTGTCTATATTTAAGTTGTCAAATATAGCTGTTTCCAAGTTCATTTGTTTCTATAGGATTACAGCAGAATTATCATACTCATTCCCATCTTTTCATATATTTAGGTAAAGAAAAGATAAAATTTTGTGCTTTCCAACAATGGGTTAATGTTCATTGGCATAAACAAAGAGAAATGAATGACTGCTTGTTCACAGAGGTCTTAAAATTACATCATACTCATTCCCATCTTTTCATACATTTAGATTAAGAAGAGATGAAAGATCATGCTTTCAAACATGATGGGTAAAAGTTTAGTGGCATTAAGAAAGAGAAATGATTGACTGTTCTGCATATTCTAAGTACTGATCACATGGTTAACATTTTAAAAAATGCATGCATAAAGTTACAGGGAGTATATGAGGGCAAGTTAGCAAGATTTAAATTGTCAATATGATCAATGAATATGGCTTTGGTGTTGCTGATGTTAGTTATATAAGTTTCAAGGGTTTATTACTACTTGCATGCCGCTGTTTTATTGGTGAATTGCAGTCTATTTCAAAGAGCAAGCAGTTGTATTGTGCTGAAGTGCAGCTACTGGTTTCCTGTTTTTTCCTCATATCTATGATGCATTAAGATTCACTCTCAGGAGATAGTATGATTAAACGTTTCTGTTCTTTGCTCCTGTGGCTCACAAGGGAACCGTCGGGGAACTCATCTCAAAATCTTATTGCAAACTTTACACAGATATGTTGATAGGAAATATGTAAGTGCAAAATATTACCTGCGCATAGGAAGGTGTAAAATTAAAGCTTGAACAAGGATATTGCTCAAAGGTTAGCTTTTCTCCTGGTTACCTGCTATTGTATTTGTTGTTAGCTGACATTGCAGATATTTTACCTAATATTGTTGGCAAGTATGCGGCAACTGCATTATGTGTTTCATCAGCACATGTCCTTCAAACAAAAGTTGGTGGTAGGGTAATGGTAATCACAGTTGCCTCCTAAACTCAAGATCATGAATTCAATCCTGGCCAGGATTGATGGATTTTTTCGGGTGTTAAAGTCCTAAATATGGCTTCCTTCAGGAGGAAAGTAAAGCTGTGGGTCCCATATCATAGAATTACAGCATGAAAAAGAACCTGAAGCCTGAAAGAAGAGGCCTCTGACCCAAATTTGTCTGCCTTTTCATGACCTGAATTGAACGGGACACTAATGACCGGCAATATTAAAGAGCATCGATAAATAAACCAAATCAACAAAAATATCCTTCAGTGATATTCTTGCAGACCTTCAGAATGAATGGTTCAAAATAATTGCTAAATTGTATGAATATACAAAAATAATTCTGCAATAAATGAAGAAGTAAGAGATGCAGTTCGCAAATTATAAAATAAAGCTTATAGTAGGTAATCATTTAGGAACAAGTATTTCTGTAGGTACATCTCCAGATATTGAAGCATTAACAGATGAATCAAATAACAAAGGAAATGACATTAGTAATTTATCTGAGAAATTATTACCTAACCCTCTTCAGACTATATATTAGCTGCTCACACTACCAACAAGTCAACATGAAAATCTTCATTTTCAAGCTATGAATTAAATCTTCACGGAAGAAACATCAGCAATGATTACAAAAAAAAAAAAGCTGTAAGATTTTGGTTACATGAAAATGGGAAATGGATATATTTGTTAGCACAGTTTACAGATGTATGTCTGGTTACGTCACAATCACATCTTTATTTTTGGGAAAGCACAGTTGAGGGATGTAAAAGGAAATTCATTGTAGTTATAAAAGCATTTGTATGACAAATTATTTTAGTGAAGATGGGGGCAACCCTTAAAAATGTTTTCAGGAATTAGAGAATTATCATTCGAAATGCCTTGATTTATATTTTCTTTCCAAAGAGGGAAAGAATCTCCATCATTATTATATTTATAGTTCAAAGAAAGGTATATACTTATTAAAGATCATAAGAGAGTATAGAAATTGGTTATTGATTAAAGGAAGCAAAATAAAAGGTTAACATTGCAGTTTTACATTTACTATATATATATATATATATATATATATTTTTTTATGAGTAGTGTTTAACGCCAGTTTTTACTACTGAGGCACCACATTCGGTGGACACTGGTGATACATGAAATGAAATTATACATTGGGAAAGGATATTTTTTAAGGAAGGAAGCATTCCAGGCCTATGTTTAGGGTACCTCCCTGGCATTTGCCAGTTGGGAGGGCGGTCCTGGCGGGATTCGAACCCCAGACCTCCTGCTCATGAGTCCGCACCTTAATGACATTGGCCGCCCGTGGAGGTTCATTCATTTACTATATGAACCTCTATAAACTGTTGATTAACTTTCATGAGAAATGCAATAAAAATGGGATGGAGTTAGGTGAAAGGCTATGTGCAAGTAATTAATTCTTCATGATTGTTATCAACCTTAATAAACAAAGCAAAAATCTCTGTTTAACTATTGTAGGCATTATCCAATCTTCTTTACAGAGGACATAATTTGCTCACTAAATGACTAGACTAAGCATTATATGATTGTGCTGGTTCATTTATGTGCGAACATTATTACAGTCAATTCATATTGAAGTGTTAGCCAAGGATACAGCATTCACTGCATTAGGGGCATTCCCTTGGTTACTATGTCTGCTACCAAACTATCTTGAGAGCTAATCTCTAAACTACAGTTTTGTTATAATCAAACCAGCATCTTTCTCAACTCAGATGCTTCCATTTGAATTGTTGATTTGCATTCAGGAATTGCATCGCCAATTAAACCACATAACTCTCCGTCGATTTTTCCACGCAAATTTTAGGACATTTTCCATAGTTTTTAGTTCACAAATCATTTGGTTTTCTAACTCACACCTTTTGGAATTTGGAATCGAACACTGCGAAACATGCATTAATATTCTCTTCTGAGTCCAAATATTTAGAACACACTATATGGTTTCACTTACATGAGATTTACTTAGGACATGTTCCGTGGAACAATTGTCCATAAGCTCAGCTGTTAAACTGCTGTTCGATCATTCATAGAAGTTGGGTGGGTAGGTATCTTGGTTGACTCTGGTGGTCTTTTAAACTTGAATAACCACATAAAGGAAGCAGCATTCAATAGCATGACATGCAGACTAATTAATATACTACTGAACAAAGAAGAATACAAGAATGAATATCTACACATAATAGAATCCACTAAATCCAGTGGGTTCAGCAAACATGTGATTAACCCCCCCACTCCAAAAAAAAAGTTCCGTGATTCATCAGGGGAAAAAATATTTAAAAAGTTCACTTACCACCTATCAGCCAATAAGAAATTTTAAAAAAAAATCAAGTAGTACAATAAATCTTACCACCTTGAAAGTGATACAGAGTAAAAAAATTATTGAAATTAAACAAAACAGATTCCAGGCCCAAAGAGAAGAAGTGGTACAGATTAATTGTAAAGGTTGCGAAAAAATCTATGTAGGAAAAACAAAGAGAAATATAGGCATTAGTTTGAAGGAACACTGGAGAAACATCCATTACAAAGAAATAGATAAATCAGCTGTGGCAGCACATTTTTGGAATGAAAACCATAATATAAAAAAGGCATTAAGTTATTAAAAACTGTTCAACAATCAAAAGAATTATACATATGGTTTATATAAAATACATGAGCAAAACCTTATAAATTTCTACATCCCGGAAGCAGACAACTTTAATTCAAGTTTATCACAAGACACCAGAGTCAACCCAGATACCTACTTACCCTACTTCTACTATGAATGACCCAACAGTCATTCAACAGAGGATGTGGACAATTGCTCCACGAAACATGTAAGTAAATCTTATGTAAGTCAAAAGCATAAAGAGTGATCTAAATATTTCGATTCGGAAGAGATCGTTTTGTTAGAGCAAGATGCCCTGCTTGTACATCAATGGTTATAAGATGCTGGATATGTACATTTTCATTTCTAACATAAGACATTCCTTTCATGTAGATTCTTGAATTCTCCTTATCATTAAATTATCAATTTCATTCTTAAATTTCTCTCTAATCTTCTTATTTTGATCTCTGATTTCATTAAGTTTATTATTTTAATCCCTGATTTTACTAAGTTTATTATCCAATTTGTTGCACAACTACTGCTTTTAAGTTTTACTGATTTTTCTCTAATCTACTCCCTAATTGCTGTTCTAAGTTTATGCATAACTGCTGCTTTAAGTTTCTCTGATTTTCATCTAATTTGTCAAGTTTTTGCATAAGCTGATTCATAACTGTCAACAATTGACTTTCAAAACTTGAAGTTTTCTGGCCTACTTCATTATGGCTATCCATTTCTCTTACACTATGCTGGTCTACACTTTCACTTTTGTCAGTCATTTTATAATCTTTCTACTTCTCAACAGCATGAATACTATATCAGTACAAACAGGAAGGAAAGGACTGGTGTGGTTTAGAACAGGAGTAATATATTTAAGTGGGATAATGATAATGATTATTTTTTAAAGGGTGCAAAACTGCTAAAGTCATTACCACCCATAAGTGGGATAAGAAATGGATATACTAAGGGAATATGTTCTATGTGTGTAAAGAACCAGATAGTACTTGCCATTATATATATTAGAATGTAAGCAACCCAAGTTTTGGAGGAACAGTTCCTATTATGAAAATGGGAAAACTTTCCAAATGAAATAAGAGGTAGAAGAATTTTAAATCTATTCAGACAAAATATGAAGAAACTGGGAAAATACATGGGCAAAATGATACAAAAATGGTTATGGAAGGTGGGCAAGACAAATGGGAACTACGTCGACAATTGCACTATCTAGGAGTGAATAAATATCCTTATAACACACTAAATCTAGTATTATTGAAATTGAAATTTATTCATATTCTAAGAACAAATACAAACTACCAGGAGGCCTCCACCTATCTGGCCCAAGCCATTTTAGGGTATGCACCCTCACAATTACAAAAAATATAAGTAAAATAATTAGTTTTATTCTACCACCGTTATCCGAATTCTAACATAATTGAACAATACAATATTTCCACCATGATTGCTTTGGTCCCCAGTTCCTGGTTCATCAGCAACAGCCTACTGGAATTCCAGGGGACCAGGCTCCGACCAATCCAAGGTCCTAAATAAAAATTTTCCTTTACTGTACCAATATCATTATTTTGTTAGCCTCTACAAACTAATGATGACTATTTCTCAAATGCATACTAAATGCTACACTTCAAATTTAATAACATTATAACCCACTCCCAACCATAATCACCTTTATATGCATCCTAATATGATTAAATAAATGCAACCTTTTAAGTTATTTGATTTACTTCCCTTCTTAGTACCCAATTCCATTTGTATTTTAACTTTGTTCAGGAATTCCCCTACATTCCTGCTATCTTTACTAAAGATTTTCAATAAGACTATTTTTCTGTCTAATTTAAACCATTTCTCCTTTACAAACTTTTTCCTTCAGAGTCCCGTCCCTTTGCACTCAAACACTATATGATGGTATTAATTGTAATGGGGTATGGAAGGAATGCAGCTCCGTAAAGTCAGGGTGATTAAGTGAGAAATTTAAATGTTTCAACTAGTAGTTAGTTTACATGTATTGAGAATATGGAAATGTAAATCATTTGCTTCAATATTGACAGATTTATTTGTTTGTGAAAATTGCATAAAATTGGTTCTAAGAAATAAATTCATTCAAATGCATGTGTATTTAAGTGTAGCTATATTTGCAGTAAACTTCAATTTCAATATCAATACAAACAAAAGAAATTTTCCTAGCTCTTAATGAACACTATATACATGCAAACTATCACAAATATATTAAATAATGATCTCGCACATTGCTCATTTTATATTTACGATTTCTCTTAATTTTCTTTCTCCATGCAGTTAAACTGACCATGCTCCTCTGATGCAATGCGTTTCTCTTTCTTTTGTCAAGGATTGAAGATAGTGTCACTGTGGCTAACATGTGCAATTCTGCATGCAGTTGTACATCAAATGTCATGACTCGACAGGTATTATTTCACCATGGTCTCCCTTGGTAGTCATTTCTCCATTTTATTCATCCCTCAACTGTCAAATATCACAGCGGACTCATTTGAAGGGTTTGCAGTTGGCAGTGCTGCCATACTGGAGCTACAATAATAGTTTCGTTGCATGTGGACAAATGTAATCCAAGCGATATGAATCAAATGGGGATTTTAACTCATGGTTGTTTGCTTATCACTGAGTCTTTTTCAGGGATTGAAAGAATTTTTTTGAAAAAACAAACTTTCATGATCTTCCTATATATGAGTGAATGTACATTTACAATTACAGTCGCTAATGACTGAATGGTAATAAAAATAAGGGAAAGGGAAAAACTATGTCGTTTTAAGGGACTGTTATTGAGATTAAGCATTGTTACACCAGTTTGTCACATTCTCTTCTCCTGGATTCACTTTCTTGTGTTACTAATAAACAACATAATAGTGAAGATGATTAAGGTGATAATGTATTAACACCATTAAATATATTGTGTTCAGCAGTTTGTGATTTGTGATTTTACCACTGAACTTAGTGGGTTAGCAAATATGATTACTTTTTTAATATATCTTTTATCTAATGGTACACAAAAAGATATATAACCATGTTAAAGAGAGAGCAAATTTACAAAATCAGGCTCTACATTGTCATTCTAACTTATAGAGTTTAGTTGAATGAGACTGCCACTGAAGGTTTGCTGGTTTGTTTTTCAAGGTCACTGTGGTGCTGAGAATTGATCTACCTTGCTGCAAACTTCCCTGCATCATAGCAATGTAATGGAGGTCCATTTACTAAAATAAAATGTATATTTGAAAGTGTCAAAATTTGTAAATGATTTCTCTTATCAGTCAGGGTTGGATTCATGACACTAAATCCATATTTGTAGTTACAGGTATAATTTTGACTGACTTTACTGAAGTGGGAATGCATTGAGGATTTTCTTACAAATGCATAAATCTTTTAACTAGTGATGCACAGATGCTTTTGCTTAATTTAAAATCCACCTTTTTATGTATACGAGAATTTGGCATGTCACTATAAAACACACATTCACATTCGTTTAAAGGCCATGTACCTGGACTTAATATGGCTACATCTGAAAAGAAATCTTAAGTATTCACAACAGTTATTCATATTATTTGCCAAAGGCTGGAAATTTACTTTCAAACTATTTTAACTTTGTTATGTTCATCTCAGGGCTATTTTTCAGTTGCGGCTCCTTTGAATGTGTGTTGTTCCTGCAATTCTTGTACTATCTTAATATTGGCATGAGTTGAAAAATAGTGGAAGTCATCGCATAAATGCTTGGCAGTAGGAGTTAGGAAAACATACAGTTACAGTAGTAAACATTGTCTTAGCTGAAACTATGAACTACTAACTCACATACCTCTAGATTTTATCTAAATAAGATCCACTGCACAACTTGCTGATAGCAGCCACCATGGCTGTCAATGTTGTGCATCTGAAACGATGTGACATCTTTAGGTACAGTTTTATATGTATATTTGTGGCTGCACCAGCAAGTTGTGCAATGGACCTTCAGGTGTAGTACAATGGGTGTGGAAGCAGAGATAAAAAATGGCCATCTCTCCTGGGAGTATCTACTGCATGTATGGGGTAGATTAACGAATCGCATAATTTTTTCCAAAAAGAAACATTATTATTGTTATGAATTTTACTATAGGCAAAGCAAGGTTTGTTCAGCTGTTGAAAAATGAGGTTTGTTTTTTAGAAATTAATGTAAAAATGCATTTGGAAATATCTACTTCAACTGCAACTCAGTTTTTTACAGTTGTATGTAGTTTTAAAGAAATTTTGAGTTTAGAGTTACTGTCATGAGATCTTAATAAAACTATCTGCAAAATATAAAAGAAATAGTCACTTCTATTATGAGCCATTTTGCTTGATACTATTAGAAGTGCACCATTATTGGATACTAACAATTTAGGAAACAGCATTGTTTTTTTCCCCTCTGTACTATGTGCTACTTGTAAAACATTAATTATAATTATTATATTAATAAAGTAATGGAAACCTCTGCCTCTTATCAAGAAAATTACATATTGAGAGTATTAAGAACCTATTATTATTTTAGATTCTAGGCTCTCTTAGAGTTTTTAAGTGGATAAAGTAAACAGTATGTTTTTCTGTTCTGCAGGTCGTGGTGTAACATTAGCAGATGAAGAAGGCCAAAAGGTGTGTTGCTTCATTTCAAGTTTTTTGCAATAACTGTAAATGGTACATATATTTTATGAGGCTTTTGATAAATGCTGTCCTTATTAAGCCAAGGTTATCTTTAACAATTACAACATGGTATGCAAACACTTTGCAGTTTATAGCTTGAGGGTCCAATATTTCTACATATAGGAAGCATTATTATTATTAATAATAATTTTTATATGAAATGTCACGTGGTATTAACTAGTAAAACATTTTGAATTAGACAGTCGATTTAATACTCTTATGCTCGACTAAACATTGAATGAGAGCATAAGAGTATTAAATGGACTCGTCTAATAAAAAATAAATTAATTGCTTCACTGTATTACTTCCAACATGAAAGTTTTCTTAATTTTATTAGTTAAAACAGTTTATAGAATGGCATTCATTTCATGTTTTCTCTACAATGTTAAATGTGCGAGGCTGGAGAGGGAAATGGACATTTCTCAGGCATGGTCTTAGAGATGAGGAGCAAAAAAATTGTTCAATTTTTTTTACTTAAATTTGAAAGTACCATGGTAATATACAGATATACAGGCATAAGGTTGCACAGAGTTACTTACGCGTGATTTTCAATAACTTTCTTAGTAACTAAGGAGAAAGGGTGAGTTGAACAAAATGCAGATGTTACACATGAATCACATTATGAGTGTTGGAAATACTCTTCCACGAGTGAAACATAGTATGCATTCATGTTGAATAAAATTGTTGTGTTCATGTCAGTGACTTGAGTTGCTACTCAGTTATGCACAACTGTGCAAACAAACAGAATCGTTTAGCTATGCTGCTTTAACTGTGTATGGATAAAGCAGTCAACCTGGAAGACAAGATTGTTAAAATCAGTTGGATGCTAGAATAGATAAAGGTTTGGATATTACAAGGGTAGTTCGTAGTTTGACAAGTTCATACAAACTCAAAAATTGGTAGCATTAGATTGATTTCAATGTTACCTTGGCAATGTGGTATCTATTAAGGGATGATGTAAATGGTTATAAACAGTTAACAAAGTAAATGTGTTTAAGAGCCATTTTCCTGCTTAAATTTGTAAACAAGGAATCATAATGGAAAATCGCTAGTTTCATATGTTAATAAAACATTAATTTTTAAAAGGGGCTAACCCCACAAAAATTAAGACGAAGCTGGACATACACGGCAGGTCAATTTGAGAAATCTTGTCAAAGTAACAATCGAAATAATTGGAAAATTGCACGGCATAGTGGTGAGTGATTTGAGACTGAAGGCGCAGGAATTGTGGGCATTTTCTAAGCTTTTGGTGAATATTTTGCACAATAATTTGCAATTGAAAAGGCTATTGGCAAGGTAGATGCCATGTTTGCTAATGATTGTCACTTCTGCTCAGAGTTTGGAGTTGTTTAAACAGAATGCAAGTAAAATTCGGAGATGGTATGTTGCAGTCGACTAAACATGAATCCCCCACTAAATACCTGAAATAAAGGAGCAGTCAGAACAATGGGTTGCAACCAGATTAAGTGCTCCAAAGAAGAGCAATCCCCTTCAGCAGGAAAGATGATGACAACTGTGTTTTGGGATGGCCTTGGCATAATTTTAATTGACATTTTGGGAAGGGGCAAAACCATAACCATTGAATATTATGCTATTTCTCTAAAGCAATTAAATGATGTGATGAAAAAAATTATTCTCCTTTGACAAAGGAAAAGTATTGTTCTATCATGATAATGCACCAGCACACAAATATGCAATTGTGACCTCAAATTTATTGTATTTTAGATATGAAATTTCTTCATGAAGAAATGGCTAGAAGGAAAGAAATTTGCATAAAATAAAGAGGTTATTGCCTAAAAAATGCATTTTATGAATGTGATAAAAAATAAGAAAATTGCTGGAATGAGTGCAAAGATTTGGAAAGAGATTATGTTGAGAAAAAAAGTCTCCCTCCCCCCCCAAAAAGTTATGTCCTCTTTTTTGTTGTGTATGCATGCATGTGTGCTTAACAGCTATCATAAGTTACATTCTTGGAAATGCTAGTAGAGCATCCCATCATGTTCACCAAAGGAAAACAAGTTTATGCATTGCCAGAAATAAACTCCAGGGAGCAGTCCGATAGCCTGCATTGCCTAAAAGTGCATTTAAGAGATTATCGTAACTCTGTAAGCATTATAATTTTTCCATATTCTACAGTCATGAGCACATTCAGCCCTTGAAGCATCTTTGGTTATGAATACATCTCTTGCATTGCATACATTCTGGATGTTGACACTGGCAACACCTTTTCTATTGATTTATTCATATGCATGTTTTTTATTGATCACACCAATAGCAATAGGAAAAGTATCTTTTCAAGCCAGTCAGTTTTTGCGTGTTCTAAATCAATTGCTATTGTAGGAAATACCAATTTTCTGCTTTAGATTTAATTGCATCCACAGCTTGTAAGAAAGCTATTGAGACAGTACTTTTATCAATTGCATCTTCAGTGACATTGCTTGAAAACTTTAGGTCACAAAAAAAAAAACCTGTTCATTGGTAAGTGTGTCACTTCTTTCATTATAGTTGCTCAGAAAATGATATGCCTAACAAACCACATTTTTCTGGCAAATTGATATAGAACTTTATTACAATGCACACATGTTGATAACCTGAGATGTTAAAGAGCATTTGTAAATAAATATTACAAATCACAGAAATGTCCCCTGCCTACTTTGTATATCTTCACTCTTCTTTTATACACTAATATTAACTATGCCATCATGTCTTATGTAGTCTTAAGCATGCTGAGTTAGCTACTGTAATTGTGAGGAACATCTCCATTCATCTAGATAAAGCTTGTTTTTATTGAACTGGATATAAAACTCTGTGACCCAGAGATGACTAACTTTATCTTAGGTATTGGTTATTAGGGTGAGTGTTGTGTTTTATTCGGTTGACTGTGAAAAATATCTGAATATCTAAGAATGAAAAGCAAGAATTCCTATTTATTCAACTTGCCCAATGAAGAGTCATGCAAAGTACTACATATTAAATTTTATTTTTATGAAGAATTGAATTCAAACACAGAAACAGTTAGGTGCAATACATTTGCCTAGATGGCAAATGAAATTACAAAAATTGTACTTAACTACTGTTATTTTTGTTTAGAAGTAAAAGTAGAGGTTCAGTAGCATCTTAAATTTCTGCAGTGCATATAGGCAATTATTGAACACACATATCTTCAAATATGAAACATTTTGGTCTAGTGACCATACTTGTCAGAAAATGCTTCTAAATCAAGAGATCAGTAATTGGATGAATTATGATTCAATTCCAAACTGACCTTTAGCTATATGAGTAGTAGATCCATTTTGCTGGAAGTGGACACTGTTCAGATGAACTTGAAATGCCTCCAAATGAGGAAAACCATATTTTGAAGCATGACTATGTAACACTCAGATGTGCTTGTAACACTTTCAATATCATTTAGAAGAAGAATTTAAAATTCACTACACTTCATCAGCCATTAAAAGAATAGATTCTCAATTTTTTTTAAGTAAGTTGTCAGATTTGTGTATTTTAGAGCAATAATATGTAGAAGTAAAGTAATGCCAGTACATGTCTATTACTTTTATAGAGTTTAATATTTTGGCCAAGTATGAAGTACCAATGTCAAAATATGGTTATATGCTGGAACAGGTTAGCATAAAGTCCCCACTTCAGTATTGAATGATAGAATTAATTTTATAAGTATGATCGCTTGCGTTCCTGAACAGTATTCCATTCATAAATACATCAGTCCTGGTGGTGTAGTGGTTACCATACTTGCCTCCTAAACCCATGATAGCGGGCTGGAATGCGGCCAGGACCATTGGAATTTTTTGGGCGTAAAAATCCTAAGTATGGCTTCCTTCGGAAGGGAAGTAAAGTCGTGGGTCCAGTGTCGTACATTTACAGCATGAAAAAGAACCTCAAGCCTGAAAGAGAGGCCTCTGAGCAAAATTTGTCAGCTGTTTCACGCCCTGAGTTGAATGGGACGCTGATGACCTGAGATGTTAAAGAGCGTCCATAAATCAATCAATCATTCATAAATACATAAAATAAAAATGCATAATATTACATATAGTTGAAAAAAGTCATAATATTTTATTGATGCAAGAGTCTTCATACAATACCTTATTAAAACTACAGTTACTGATTAATATATAATGCATTCTTTAAAAAAAAAAAACAGTAGATGAAGTGCAACAGCCTCCTTGTATATACCCAGGGTGCCAAAAAAAAAGTATACATACTTTCACAGTAGATATCTATTTAATATATTTCAAAGTAGGGCCGAAAAGCAACAGTAATGTGTAGTATAATGTTCTGTAAACAGATGTGACTCACATTACGTTATGCTAGCATTGCTAAAACAAAATGGAGCCAAGATTATCAGAAGGCAAGGCAGAAAGCAATTTTGAAGTGGTACTGGAAAACTGAGAATGTTGAAGTTCAAAGGCAATGGAGACGTGTGTACAGAACAGAACTGCCAATGCGAGTAACAATTGCACACATTCAAGACAAATTTGAGACTCATGGTACCATATGCGATGTTCACAAGGGCAGATCTGGGCAGACCAACTACACTAGTAGCACTTCAGGAAGAAATTGAAATGGCATGTGCTGCAATCGCTGAGACACTCACAAACATTGCTCAATCAGTAGTTCAACGTACTCAGAAGTGTATCAGTGCTGATGGTGGGCATTTTGAGCAACTGTTGTAACTGTAAAAGTCTAAGATGATTGGTGCTGATCATTTTCTGTTTGTGTGAATTCAGTTTTGTTATATTAACACAGCTTTTTCTTTGCTTGAAGTGTGTACATTTTTTTAACACCCTCTGTATTTGGCTTCAGATATAACTACTTGTCAAAATCAGGACAAAATTATTAACATCTAGGTGGTATCAATATGGGTAATTTCAAAAAATTATCCAGTTTCCCCTCTTTCTAGATGTGTTCATTTTTTAAAAAATTCTGGAATGCTTTAAAATTGCAAGTTTATATGAAAGAATAGTTGCAACACTTTTCAAAATATGAGGAACATAAAGTAGGTATAAAAGAAAAAGAAATGCAATGCATTGAGACACTAAAGTATATGAGCAATGGGGATGTTTGTAAAATTTTGCTTCCATGTGAATTAGCTGAGTTATTTTGAATTTTATGTAAGAATATGGGTATTTCTTCTTTTAGAGTTTCTAATATGTTTGATATTTTTATTCTACATAGGATACTGGCAGCAGTAGTAGCAAGAGAAATATATCATCAAACGATTTGGCTTCTACCAGCAGAGATACATCTGGCAGGAATAAAAATTCACAGAATCGTGGAGAAAGCTATAATGAACAGGAATCAGGAAAGAAGGAGAAGAAGAGAGATGCAAAGAAAGATGATGAAAAAAATTATGACAGAGGGAGATCCAGAACACGTGGTTCTTCTGGAAAGAAACGTGGGTATGACTATTCGGAGAGCGTTGCTAAGTATAGTTCCTGCAAGGATCAGGAAAAGAAACAATCTTACAAAAGCAAGGAAGTACAAAAGCAGTATCAAAAGAGTAAGTATGATGAATATGAGAAAAGAGAAGGAAGTCACAGCAGCAGGTATGTAACCAATAGGACCAGAGAGGAAAAACGTAAAGGTGAAATTAGAGAGTGTGATTCCAAAAGAGGTAAAGGGGAGAACGGTAAGTATTCCTTACCTTGTAAAGAGCATGGAAGATATACTTCTCAAAGCAAAGAGTTGAGAAAAGATGATTCTGACAGAAATGAAAAAGACGAAAATAAATATGCTTCTCCAAGTAAGAAAAACAAGGATGATTCTGGCAGATACAAAAGGAGCAAAAGCACCTACGCTTCTGGAATTAAGGAACACGGATATTACGATTATGACAGATATGAAAGGGGCCTGATTGCATTGCCTTACGAAAGTAAGGCATATAGAGAATATAATCCTGACAGATATGAAAGAGGCAAAGACACTTTGTTTTCTGAAAATAATCAATACAGAAACTATGTCCCTTATAGAAATTTGAATGTTAGCAAAAGGCCTAAAATGTCTTTAGATGACACTGATAATGAGGATCATTGTAGTGCAGCACATAAGAAACCAAAAAAGGATGAATCTGATAGTAAAACTAGTTCATCTGGTACAAAATGGAAAAGTTGCAAAAGGCCTAAAATGTCTTCAGATGATACTGATAGTGAGGATCATTGTAGTGCAGCACATAAGAAACCAAAAAAAGATGAATCTGATAGTACAACTAGTTCATCTGGTACAAAATGGAAAAGTTGCAAAAGGCCTAAAATGTCTTCAGATGATACTGATAGTGAGGATCATTGTAGTGCAGCACATAAGAAACCAAAAAAAGATGAATCTGATAGTACAACTAGTTCATCTGGTACAAAATGGAAAAGTTGCAAAAGGCCTAAAATGTCTTCAGATGACACTGATAGTGAGGATTATTGTAGTGCAGCTCATAAGAAACCAAAAAAATATGAATCTGATAGTGAAACTAGTTCATTTGGAACAAAATGGAAAAGTTACAAAAGGCCTAAAATGTCTTCAGATGACACTGATAGTGAGGATCATTGTAGTGCAGCATGTAAGAAACCAAAGAAATATGAATGTGATAGTAAAACTAATTCATATGGTAAAGACACAAGCACATCATGTACCTCAAGCACACCATATGCCTCAAGTACCTCAAGCACATCGGGTTCATCTTGTACATCAAGCTCCTCAGATGATGAAACATGGAAGACTGGAAAGAATACTGCAAAGGGCAAATACCAAAAATAATGGTACTGCAGCAGCATACAAAAATGAGAAATGATTTATTCTCTTACTACCTTCTTAACTTTTGATCTCAACAGACTGTATTTACACTTTTCTTCAGTGCCATTTAAAAAGGTACCTGTGATATGTAGTGACATTTGTCAATTTATTTGAAATTAAAAAGTATAGCTAGGAAGGTGGTGGTGGTATTACGGGGCTTGTTTAAAATAAATGATCTGATTTTAATACATTTTTATGTACACAAGCAGGAAATGCTAATAACAATGTAAAGGTTACCTCTCTAAGAATTTTTTGGTCTCCTAGATTACAAAGTAGATGTCCAGTTGATAAGCCAGTTCATTCCATATCTGCACCCACATATTCTACTGTCAGACCCATAGCAGTGGTAACATCACAGCTCATGATCATCAATGGAAAAAGTGGAACATCATATGGCACTGTCCCAACACCACTGTGAAGTCTGTTGGTATCTGAATTACACCTCTGTAATATGGGATTGGTTTCTTTTCAGCTGCTAACCAAAAATCTCCTGTGATGGTTGCTAAGACTCCTTACCGTTTCTATGTGGTCATTGGAGAGGCCTGTCTTGCTTTCCACCTTAGAATATTTTAATAATGTTAAAATTAGATCAATAATTTTGAATAATTACTCTGTATAATTAGTTATTTTTCACCCAGCTTTAAAGAATGTAAGGTCTGAAGCGCTTTCATGAATGACTTCTTGGGAGATCAGCCATGATCAACTTTAAAGAAGTTATGTAATGCAATTTTATGAATGATATACAGTGACTCTCATTAAAATTGGACAGTTAGCATTTCATTGGTTTCTGCTCTTTTCACAGTGCAATATTAAAATAAACTTATCAAAATAATGTTTTATAATATGTTACAAAATAAACTAAAAAGATATTGTGCCTCATAATGAAATAGAAACTGGAAAATGAAGGTAATTTGTGTTCAAATTTTACTGTGCATTATTTGGTTTCTTTACTTCAGTGCATAGTATAGTTATTATTTTGCCTTGAATTCAGTATGGGACAGCAGTACACTATCAGCAGATGCATTTAAAGCCTCATTTATCCTGAAGAGTATGTTTGATTTTTTAATAGAAAATGTCACTGGTTACAGTGACTTAATGCTACAGAAAACTTTCTTAGAAACTGTTCCTGCATTCTTATAATTAGACACTGCTCATTTCTTCTAAAAATAAAGAACATTTTAGTCTAATAACAAATTATTGGGGGTCACTGTAGATCAGATATAAAAATATTATTGGTGCTCACAGTTAACCTTTTGCATAGATATCAATTATGCAACAATTTATTATAATTATGGTTTTGTTGTGGGAGTGAGAATTTAAATTTTATAGCAGATATTGTATCATAATTTAAAATTGGAAAGGGGAAAGAGAAATTATTATAACTAAAGCTTTATAAACTAATCCTTTTATGTGATACTTATGTTTGAAGTTTTGAGGTTGATTTATACAAATCATTTATTAATATGTTAACTTTTATGATAAGTTTATGGACACCACATATTTAATATTTGATGATAACAGTTTTAAAAAGATTAATTTATTGTATAATTTTTTAAGGCTTACCACCACCTTGCTATTAAGAATGGCACTTAAATACTACATTGTTTGATAAGACTGTTTTAGAAATTAGCCGTTAGCTGTACTGTTAAGTTTTCATTTCATTTTCAGTTTCATTTTTAAGTAAAATCAGTATTAACACTGCAAAGCATGTTCATGCTCATTCTTTTGAAATACAACTTTGGCAGAAAGTTATTAGAAATTTGTCTTTAGTGCTTGTTTAAAATCTGAAATGCTTGGGCTTGACTTGGTCAACCTGTCATTCATATGTGGCTCAAAGGGCCATAATAGTAAAGTGTTTTAAGTTCCATGACCACATCTACAGATGGAAATAATGTTTAGGACTCAAAGATGACATTATTTTGTTAAAATAGAGCTTGAGCATTAGTGGAACTTATGGGATGAGTCCAATTGTCATCTTTTGTCTGAAAATTTCTAGAATTGTCGTATATCCTGTAATATAATTGTGGCTCAAAGGGCCATAATAGTAAAGTGTTTTAAGTTCCATGACCACATCTACAGATGGAAATAATGTTTAGGACTCAAAGCTGACATTATTTTGTTAAAATAGAGCTTGAGCATTAGTGGAACTTATGGGATGAGTCAAATTGTCATCTTTTGTCTGAAAATTTCTAGAATTGTCATATATCCTGTAATATTGGTAGATCATATTTCTATGAACTGTGCTACATTTCAGTGCATGCACATCTGAGAAATGTGTTCAACTTCCTTGAGGAAGTGTAAGGAGAAATCAGTATTTAATACATTTCAACAACTGAAGAAATTTTTTCTGCACAATGAAGCACATCAAGTGCTCTGAACAAACCTCATTTTTCAATGAGGAAAAGTAGGAATCCTGAAAAAAATCAACAGGAATGAAAGGCAATGCTTGCTTCACTGAATTGAGAGATTTCCACTACATGGGTAGGTTATTTTACACATTTGCCAAACATAGAAAATGCTCATTTTTGATAAAGTAAGATACATAAAGCATTTCTATTTTGATCATTTTTGTAGCTCAGTTATTGGTTCTTAGTTATGTGTTCCAACTGGCAGCTTGAGAGCAAGCATCAATCATCCTATGATGATGGGTTCCCCTATTTTCCATGAACTTGTGATAAGAGTGCCTTGATATCTACAGCTATCTCAGATTGACCTCTTTATCTTCTCTCTGTCACTCACTCACTCACTCACTCACTCACATGGGTAGGTTATTTTACACATTTGCCAAACAAAGAATGCTGATTTTTGATAAAGTAAGATAGATAAAGCATTTCTATTTTGATCATTTTTGGTAGTTCAGCTTATGGTTCTTAGTTGTGTGTTTCAACTGGCAGCTTGAGACAAGCATCAATCATCCTATGGTGATGGGTGCCCATGTTTTCCATGAACTTATGATAAGAGTACCTTGATATCTACAGCTACCTCAGATTGACCTCTTTATCTTCTTTCTCACTCACTCACTCATTTACTCTTTTTGCCTGCTACAATGACTTATCATTTTAATAGCTTGTGTGCTGTTAAGGAACCCCATTACATAGTTCATTTCTTTCTCACAAAGTGCCTCTGATAGCTTAGAAAAATCATTGAGATTATGTATGCAGTGCAATAGAACCAGTAATTGAGCTATGGGGTGCAATATAATGTTAAATTTTGTATTCTAGTATGTAAGAAAATATTATAGATATAAATGTTAAGAAGTGCACACTTTTTGTTTAATTCTCTTCTGATTTTAATTTTCCTCCATGTTCATTGTCTTACAGTTAGTTTTAAATTAAAGATAATTAAGAGATACATTATTATTGAAATTTATCATTTTCGGTCTATTTTGTCATTGCTATTGGTTTAAATTATAATATATATATGTGTGTGTGTGTGTGTGAATAATCCCTGTACCTTGATTTTGGGAAGGAAAAAGAAACTATTTGTACAACTGTATTAAATATTTATATTGAAATATTAAGGACTGCAATAAATTTTCAATTAAAAATTTATTGCATATAAGAAATTTGTAGTGTCATAATCTTATTAATCACATTGCGGATGCAGAACCAACCGGTACTGTGCAAGAAGAAAATGTATACTGCAAAATAACCTGGTATTGATCAATTTCAATAATCACACCTGGCTTGAAAGCCTAAAGAACATTATAATTGTCACATTATTTAAATTGGGAAGCTGTAGAGAATGGCATGATTATAAAGATTTGAATTATGTTTACGATAAGATAATTAAGAGTCGCATGTTGAACAAAACTCTTTGCTGTTTTTAATGGTCTATTCAACAAATGATGAAAATAAACATGTTAGATGTAGGATAGTTAATGGTCTGATCAACAAATGTTGAAAATAAACATGTTAGATGTAGGATAGGATTTTGGTAATCATGTAAATTGATGTTAGTGAAGCGGGAAATTTTACATGGTGACTTCAGATGCTCCATAATGTAAATTTGATGATACAGTGTAAAGGTTTTGTCGGAAAATTGGAGAAATCATTGATTAAATATTCTAAGGTCACATTTTCTTGTACTTAAAATCAATTTATATTGGAGGTGCTAATAACTTGAAGATATTGTATGCTGAAAAGTGATTACTTGAGTTATTGAATAAAATCACAGTCATTCTCCACATGTTTTATTGTAAATATAAAGATACAGTTGCATTTCATTGTTAGTAATTTTTTCCTCTTGTCATTTGCATTAAAGTAATTGCTTTCTTCAGCACTGTGATAGAGAAGTGATATTCTGTCTCTTGAGTGACCAGAAGTTATGAAAGAGCAGTGATAGAAAAAGTACATTTGCTTTATGATTAATGATGAAGTCTTGCAGAAAACCTCTTTGAAGCGTACCTGTATTTTTCATTTAAATTAAACATCTTCATATTATTTAATTTTCAGGAAAATGTAGCTATGGACATGGAATGGAATGTCAAGTTTTTTCTTTCCATACATTAAAGTATGAAATATTGAAGGTACAAATTTTCTTTAGTCATATTCAAAATTAAAATTGATTGGAAATAGAATTAAACATGAGAGAACATTTACTGTGATAAGGATTCATTTAAAAAAAATTATGATTTCTATCCTAAAACTTTAAAAAAATGCAGTAATAAATAGCCTAATTCACATTAGGTATTGTACAATGTAAATTATCAGAATTTATTAAACATAGTTAAATATTCTGGGTGTCTTTAGGTTGTCAAAAGTATTTATAGAGGGCATAATGTGGGCACATGTAGTATGTTAAATTTAACTAAAAAGTTCTTAGCACTATAGCTACATGAATAATTTTAACTTTAATATTCAAAACTGAACATATCAGAAAAGTCCCATCATCAGGTGTTGACCTATTACCTAAAGCACCACATTTGAGTCAGATGTTGGACAACACTTTCAATTAATTATTAATGATCTGTTCAGTAAATAAAATGTTAAAATTGGAGATAAGGCAGAGTGTGCACTTCTTTTGTAATTTTCCTTAATATTCATTGTTATTCAGATTTTGAATTATGTATATCGTAAGATAATCAAGAGTTAAATGTTGAACAGAACCCTTTGTATTGAATTGAATCTGTCCTCTTCATGTTTCACTAAATTTAAAAATATATGGCACTGGTTTTAAAAGATATGTTGTCTCCATCTTGCGGATGGTATGAAAGGTTGTTGTTATGTAGTATTAGAAGTGTTCTTCTCCTCTAGTGAAACTTCTATGAACTTAAAATTTATATTTTCTTCTTTCTGAATGCTAAAATTCACCAAATTATTCTTATGTTTGAATATGTAAATCTTTTCAATTCCTTGTATGTTCTTTTAGACGTATCCCCACAAAGAACTCTTTGTGCTGTTTTTTAATGGTCTGTTCAACAAATGTTGAAAATACATGTTAGATGTAGGATAGGATTTTGGTAATCACATGTAAATCAATGTTAGTGAGGCGGAAAATTTTACATGGTGACTTCAGATACTCCATAATGTAAATTTGATTAATCAGTGTAATGGTTTTGTGGAAAAAACAGAGAAATCATTGATTTAATATTCTATGGTCACATTTTCTTATGCATAAAATCAATTTAGATTGGAGGTACTGATAGCTTTAAGATATTGCATGCTGAAAAGTTATACCTTGAGATATTGAATAAAAGCACAGTCATTTTCCATATGTGTTATAATTATAAAGATTTAATTTTGCATTTCATTGTTAGTAATTTTTTCTCTTGTCATTGGCATTAGTTAAAGCAATTGCTTTCTTGAGCACTGTGAGAAAGAGAGAAGCGGTATTATAATGTTTCGTTTTAATGACCAGAAGTTATGAAATAGGAGAGTTAGAAAAAGTACATTTGTTTAATGATTAATGATGAAGTCTTGCAGAAAGCCTTTTTGAGGTGTACCTGTATTTTTCATTTGAATTAAACACCATTTTATTTAATTTCCAGGAAAATGCAGTAGCAAAATTATGGACATGGAATGGAATATCAAATTTTTTCACTCCATACATTAAAGTATGAAATATTGAAGATACAAAATTTCTTTAGTCATATTCACAATTGGAATTTGGGGGGGGGGGGAAGAGAACTATATATGTGAGAAAATGTACTGTGATAAGGATTCATTTAAAAAAAAATATGATTTCTATCCTAAAACTTTAAAAAATGCAGTAATAAATAGCCTAATGTGCATTAGGCAATGTACAGTGTAAATTATCAAAATTTATTAAAAATAATTAAATATTCTGGGTATCTTTAGGTTGTCGAAAGTATTTAAAGAGAGCATAATGTGGGTACATGCTATAGTAAGTTAGAGAGGAACACTTTATAAAGTTAAATTTAATCTTGTAATAAACACAGAAAATTGCCACAGATAGTTCTTGGCACTCTAGCACCATGAATCATTTCAAATTTAAAATATTCGAAACTCAACATACAAGAAAAGTTGTCTAAAAGAAATTGTTGGAAATTTGCTCTCTTAATATCCAAAATGGAACAAATCACAGACTGAGAAAATTAAAAGAAACGTAAATTCTGTGAGATGCCTGTTAGTGTTGGGGGGGGAGTCATTGTTGATAAACCTACTGACCGGTTAATGAATATGAACTTTCATGAGAAAATGTGAGCATTATTAGAGAGTAAGGCGATATTGTTAATTCACAACTAGCAGAGAATTAGAACAGTGTGAAAATAGTTTGTTGATGTTAAATGAAAAGTATTTGCTCAATTCGCCTCTGACATGTCAGCACTTCCATCCTTTAAGTTTTCCATGTAATTTGTGAGACAGAATAAAATTAGAATGTTTTTGCTAAAATATCTGAAACAGAACTAGATTTATTAATAGTTCTGTCTTCTACTAAATCAGATGCAGAGATTAGGTTATTACTTTAAGTTCTTGTTTACATGTGGTTTCTTAAGTCTTGGTGTTACACATTTTAGAATAGTAATTTTTCCATTATATGATTAATTTTATATATTTCTTTATGAAATAAAGTACTTTGAAATAAGTAACCTCAGTGTTGTTATGTTTATACCTGTTCTTTGACCGTTAACTTTTTTCTGTATATAGAACTTATAGTCGGTGGTAAAACTTAATGAACTTTTCCTGCTCTACCACTGTATAGCGTCACAATGGTTAGACACTTAAGACAAGATCATTAATATACCTGTTAAAATACTAGCTGCAGTCCCATTGGAGTCTTCTGATGATGAGCGTATCTGAATTAAAAGCATTTCTTCCTTGAAAATGACTGAAACTGCAGGCAGCTATCTTCAGTGCTCTCCGTATACTTTATGTAATTTTTCTAGCTTTCTGATTTACACTGTTTATTAACTGAATGAACCCTTGAACTGGTATCCTTTTTAAGTTTTGGGAAAGAAATCTTCTCTTTAGAACTGACCAGATCATTAAAATAGGATTTAGACACAATGATAGGTAGGAATGGGAAATGGGAAATGATAAGCAAGCATGCTTTCAGAATCAGGAGAACTTCTTGATTCCTTGCAGAAGAAACACAACTAATGAGCCTCTGAAGAAGATTAATTATGAGGTACACTGTGAGCAGTAACAAGCTGTGATGTCTGTTGGTCAACTGGAAGAGTTAAGAGGCTCTTTAGCATTCCATGCACAGGAGGAAAGGTGATGGGTGGTCTGCTGAATAATGCCAGTCAATCCAAAATGTAGATAGTTGAGTCAATCATTTCAGTTGATTCGGAGCCTTTGCTTTATGTTGGAAGGGAAAATGTATTGATTTTCATTATATTTCACATGCAGATTAACTGAAATTACATTGCTGTGAAACAGCTAAATGCCCACACTTTGAGAGATGAACATTTACTAACATGTTGATTTCCACACATGTACATGCTGATGACCTGAGATGTTAAAAAGCATCTGCAATTAAACCAAACCACACTTGTACAGAGAATACAGAACAATTCACTTTTGCTTGAGGTGAATATGAGATTCTCGAGATTGTTACTGCAAACCTTGAGACTCTTGAACAAGAGACTTATCTCCATTAATAGGGTGGCAAACATAAAACTATATGCCCATATGAAGCTACCATTTCATCTCGTGCATATCTTTGTTTACATACATAAGTGAGAAGCTCATATTTTATTATCTGGAGCAGTATATGCACAATCAGAACTGAATGTGCTATGACAATGGTGTACCCTATTATTGCATCATTAAAGAGGATTTGAGTTTTGGATTTAGGACTCTATTGTAATATGGAGCTTTTCATAGACTATCATTGATGGTCTTTCTAGATGCCAGAGGAGAGAATATTAAAGGTATAAGAGGAGTTCAGTGTACCATTGTGATTTACTGGAGCATTAGCCGTATTTTGGTGTATAGTAAAAAGTGCACCTTTAATGAATCTGAGCTAGTCTCCAAAATGAATCATCTGACAGACATTGCTTCATACCAAGTCTCATTCAAGTGTACATCATAGAATCCTTGAGATCAATAATTCTTTATTTGTATATGAGAATACCTTCAAGGAATAATTTCATTGAATTCTTCCAAGCTGATTTTTTTATTCACAGTTTTGAAAGGAAACCCTATGCCATGCAGTAATCTATTTAATGGTTGACTGGAATGAGTATGCTTGTAATCAGTTCCTGTCTTATCCTGCATTATTCTGCTAATTGTTTGCGCTGTGGGCAACATTCCAGCCTGGAAACATTCATTTACAGTTGGTTGAAGTAAATCATGTGTGAAATCAGTGATCTTTTTGAACTGAAACTAATTTTTTTTCTGTAGGAGTGTGGTGGCTTACTTATATCTTCAATTCAAATTTTTTTATTATAGTAGTAATGCTTTTACCTGTTGCTTCTTTTGTTAACTCATTAATATTTTTGAGCCATTTTGCACAAAGGTATAAAAGAAATTCTGTACATTTATTAAAATCATAATTTTTTTTTTACTTTGTGTCCATACATACCACTGTTGCACTCTTTTTAGTTAATGTTTTCTCTAACCAGGAACAGATGTGGATTCATCACTGTACTAAGGACTGAAAAATACCTAACTGTAATTCAGTGCCTGACAGGGAGAGAGATAGGATGAAGAGATCAAAATTCCTTCTGGGAAATAAGGTCATAATGATTTGTCATCAATCTCCTGGGACTTATAAGCAAATGTACAGGTCAGTTTCCTGTCGGAGAGTTTCTAAACACACACAGAGGGACTCCCTGAATAGGTGATCAGTCCAATATCAAGGCTGCCTTGAAGACATCACAAACAAGAAAGATCCAGACATACAGATGGAATGAAGATGAATTGGAAGGTAAATCTATAGCAGAGAAATACTAACCTAGCTATTGCCCTTTGCTGAAAATGGAATGAGGAATACCATTGAAAACCTCAGTCTGGTTAGTTGGCTACTGGATTTGAACCTGAGCCTCCAAAGTACATCTACCAAACATTACTGCCTAAGCCAACCTGCTTGGTTTATATGTATTTGCAGAAATAAAATTATTGGTAAAATTGTTCTAGTAATGTCAGTTTGGTTATCACTAAAAGGCTAAAATTGTTAGTAAATAAATTCTAAAACTGGAGTAATGAGGAATGTGACAGCACCGTTGTAGTTTTCCATATTAATAGAAGGCTCCCAAAATTTCCAAATTTTTAATATAATTGTCTTCAGACATAACTATACGGAACCAAGGTTTTTCCCCTCCCCCCTTTTCCTTTCCTTTCTCCCCATGATTTATTTATGGATGCTCTTTAACAGCTCAGGTCATCAGCGTCCCATTCAACTCAGGGCGTGGAACGGCCGACAAATTTTGCTCAGAGGCGTCTCTGAACCTAGGTGTGATGTGGATTGAATATAAAACGAGACATGATGTCACAACTAACAAAATGCTATATATGGTAATGGTATGCAACAACAAAAATTTTTTTAAAAGTTTCTTCAATAAGAGTAAATGTTAATTTTGGGTGCAAAATCTGATTTTTTATTAGCTATAGTTTTAGAGATACACTTGTTTGTATATAAATATAGTAAAAAACAATATTTAAAGAGAATTATATTTTACTACTACAATGATAATGCATTTAATTCAATTGATTGTAAATAATGCTAAATAAAACATACAGGAATTTAAATTACCACCTGAAACATACAAATGAATGCACTTTTTCTTTGCTTGTTGCCTATAACTCTGATCTGGGGCATCACTTGTCAAATGTCCAACATGTCTGCAAGCATGGCACAGTTCTATCATTAAATTGTCCTGGTAGAACTGTTCACCATGCCCATCACCCACTGAACCACAGATTTCTGGGAAGAAATCTAGATGAGAATAGAGAAAGTACATTTTGAGGGACATATTGCAGCCAAAGCAATATTACTGGTCTAGAACATTGTTTACAAGCTTAATATAATTTCCAGCTCTTTGGTTACCCAAGAAGCCATGCACAACACTTTAAAGTGTTCCCAAGTTGCTAGTTGCCTGGAGGACTCGCCCAAAGCTTTCATGCACAAAAAGTTCACAAATTTTGCTTCAATAAATCAGAAGGCTGTGCTGAACATCCCTTTCCCTGGGTCACAACCTTTTCCTTTGTAGTGTGAGGATCTAATCTGACTCACTCACACAGGAAGCAGCAATACTTGGTGTATCCGAATTACATGCCCAAAAATATTGCAATCATGTTCAGGTCTCCACATCTGCCATTGGTGGTCTCTACTTAATTGCTTCCAGAAGTAATTTTATAATGGAATGTATTTCCATCATATGGACAGTCAATCCTGGTGATCTAGTGGTAACCATACTTGCCTTGTAAACTCAAAATTGTGAGTTCAATCCCTGTCAGGGTCAGTGCTTTTTTTGAGGTGTAAAAATCCTAAGTATGGCTTCCTAATTGGAAGGGAAGTAAAAGCCATGGGTCCAGTGTCAGGTTTATGGCATGTAGAAGAACCTCAAGCCTGAAAGTAGAGGCTCTGAGTAGTTTCATGCCCTGAATTGAATAGGACGCTGATGACCTGAGATGTTAAGAACATTCATAAATAAATAAAATCAATATATTAAAGGCATTGCATAGCAATACAGTTTTAAAGCAAGCTTGGATGAGTCTTATGAATAGCCTTCAGTCCTGTCTTCAAACAATTCCCATCACAGCACTAGGTTGTTATAGTTTTTAAAATGCAGAAGTAAATACTTTTGCCAATTCCTGTACACTGACACTTGAACATTATGTTCTAGAAAATTCTACTGTCTTAACTTAGAACCTAGAAACTCAGCTTTGTCTCTTGCTAGATCCAGGTCACAAATTAAATCGCTTAGTTCACCTTGCGTAAATCTGTATGGCTCACCCCAGTGACTTGGGTGTGAAATTGGGATCCTATGATGTCAAAGACTTGGTGTGGATCTGGTGTCTGTTCCACACTTGAGCATCTGTAAATACACTATACCTCCATCTGTCATTTAATCAGGGTTAGGTACACTCAGATCATCCCCATGTGGTGCTGGTGGAATAGGTGATGGGATGCATAATTTCTTAGTATATCTTTATTAATAGCAGGTACCATGCAGAAATAGTTATCTACATAATTGGTCAACTTCCTCCAAATCAATGAACATGCTAAAGAGCATTAAACATCTGTTTTACAGATCCAACCAAGTAGATTCACAGAACAAGAACTGCAGCAAATGTGAGGTGCCCGTTTTTTTCTTGGTTGCCTATTTTCATACCACAATAATAGTGGTAAGCTTCACAAGGGAATAATTGGGTATTTCTAGGTGGCAAATCTCCCATTACATTCAACATAAATTGCCAGATTTGTTTAAGCATTTACTAGGTATCCTGGTTTTCAAGTTAAGCATGATTGCAAAATAAACCTGCAAACAATGAAAGAAACAACCACCTTCATTATAAGCAAGGTATAAGGAAACTATGAGCAAAAGATGGTCTATAGTGACTCCTTATTCCCTCTCTCAGGCTTGCCAATCCCTAGATTTGATTTAGCACTATGCTATACCTACACTTGGAGGGCCACGTGCTTCATACATATATATGGAAACATAAAGGAGCAATTCTTGGAAATGAGAGCTAACTAAACTTTTAAAGTGTCATATTTGTTTTTAACGCATTGAAATCGAAGCAAATTAAGTATTTTGAAGTCAAGAAACATTTTCATTGTTAACCAATGTAATCCATGGGTACAGTAAATGTGTACTGGAAAACAGACTATTATGTCTTTCAAGGGGAATATCATTCTTCCAGTCTTCTTCAGTAATTTGTATTCATGTCTGCAGAGAGTGAAAAGCTAGTTCACACTAAATCTAAAGCATGAGAATTGGAATATCTTAGATTTTTGTTTGCTCTTACCCCAGAACCATACCAATATTCCCTACAAAACTACTACTTCATATCAGTTTATATATTAAATATTGTACTAATGGTTCAGTGAACACAAAATTTATTAATACACAAAAATATTCATAATACAGCTATCTCAAAATTATTTGTGCTGGATTTATGCAATATGTGCATTTTCCACATATTCTTAAAATGTTTATTCTAGTTTAAAGAAAGAATATAAGGTAGCGAAACATCAAACTCACTGTTGTGATTAGATTGTGATCAATCTCCTCCTTTCATATACTAGCATATACTAGTTCATAGCAACTTAACTTTGTGCGGAAAGCCTGCTTTTTTGTTGAGTTGGTTTAACATCTCTGGTCATCAGCATCCCATTTAATTCAGGGTGTGAAATGGCTGGTGAATTTTGCTCAGAGGTCAGGCTTGAGGTTGTTTTACGTGCTGTAAATCTACATGGGACCCACAGTTTTACTTCCCTTCCAAAGAAAGCCATGCTTAGGATTTATAGACCCTGGTCGGGGCAAATCTGCAACATTTGGTCTACAAGGCAAGTATGGTTACCACTAGGTCACCAGGACCGACTTTGAAAGCTTGCAATTAAATGGCACTGATATGGGTGCATAGTTGCAAATGCTATTTGGTCAGCTTCTTTATTCTTTATTGTGACTGAGGTTCTCAAATCGTTCTATGAAAACAATGAATCAAAATGTTGTGTCTGTACCATATTTTCATATGTTCAAAATAAAAGTGCAATTTCAATAATAAGTTTGGATGTGTTCTTAATTACTCATTGTTTTTACAGGTCGAACCTGAACTCCACTGACAAACTTTCATAAGTTGTTCAGGAATCTTTTAGTGTTTTAATATAAGGAACCCATGGTTTCATTGTTTTCATTTTGTAATAACTAGGCCACCTTTTCAGGTATAAGTACACTAACCTCAAGCACATCAAGGAATGCAATAAGCGCCCTCATTTCAGGTTCTGAAGAAAATGTGCTGTTTATACTTATCCTGTTATTACACTACATGTTACCATTGTTCCAATACCAGAAAGAAAAATCTGTCTCAAAATGTTGGTGTTACACAGTTCCTAAAGTCCCAAGCATAATTGCTGTGCATGTTTTCTTGGAACTTGCTTTTATATTTGACAGAAAAAAATGAGAAGCAAAAGAAAATGGAACTTTGAATGAAGAGTATACACACTCATCTGGAGTGATTTCCTTTTCACTTGCAGTTTCTTCTACACTGATGATAAAGGAGTTTCTGTCATTTTCAGAATCGCCAGCAAAATTTTCACATTCTACTTTGTATGGTTAATACACTTACTCCATTATTTGCAGTTTATTAGTTCATAATTTTAAGTGGTTTGCACATCTGGCACTTTGTGCGGGGTTGCATTTTTTCCTCTGACTTCATTTTTTATGCATGCCCATATGAACTCAGTTGGGTTGAGATTGCAGTAATATGGTGGTAAGTGCAGAACTTCATGGCCAAAATCTTATGCAATTTTATCAATTGCAAACTCTCTTAATGTTGGTTTTCTTAATAAGTTCAAGTAAAATCTGTTGGTACTGAATAATGCACATTCAGATGTACCATAAAACTCATAATTTCATATTTCACAGTAGATCTATTGAATAATCTAATTAGTAACCTCGAATGATGAGTAATTGAGGGCTAGGTGGAACATTTTTTCAGCAATACATTGGGAAACCCTGCTTGAGAATTTCAAGAGTTAATTTCATTGTTTAATCTGCTATGGAGTTGCACATTCCAAGATGGGAACCCAGCCCTCATTACTGCCTACATACTACATCTTGATTGGTATTCCACAAGTAACTGGGAAACTGAAAGTATGTGCAAAGTACATGAATTTTTAGCAGTATATTATTTATTAATTTATATAAAAAACATGCCTAATAAATTTTCCTTATGTTTATGTATAAGCAGTATATAAACCTTTTTCTTTCCAAAATGTTGTGCTGCATTATCAACACAAGAATTGGTAGGATAGAACTTATTATAATGTATAAAATTTTCCTTTTCTATAAGATTAAAACAGCCATTT
Source organism: Metallyticus violacea (assembly GCA_030762175.1). Lineage (NCBI taxonomy): Eukaryota > Metazoa > Arthropoda > Insecta > Mantodea > Metallyticidae > Metallyticus > Metallyticus violacea. The sequence continues at coordinate 23,040,792 of CM060846.1, read as the reverse complement.
TCTTTGATGCTGTCTAATGCTTTAACAGCAATGGAAATATTTTAATGGGTTAAGTCCATGTCAAATCATTCAGGACCTAATGCTATGAATTTTGTTGATTTTCTTACACTTGTACTATTACATAACATGTTTTAAGATTTTTATTGCCAAAAATTTGAACTATTTTTTTTTTTTTCCAAAATTGCCTAAAATTCAAAACTGCCTTTACTGCAGAATCTTGATGAGCATACTGGATGCTTTTGTCATCTATTGGGTTACCTAGTTTGTTCTTCCTGTAGCTGTAGCTAGATGTAGTTTGCAAAGAATGAGGTCAAGCATGGTGGGAAGATCTGGTTTCCTGGAATAAGAGAACACAAAAATGCATTAACATAAAATAGAATAGACTATTAATTTTGCTCTTTCATTCCAAAAAAAAAAGTATAACAAATGATTTATACATTTATTACAATTGAAACTAACCCAAATTTCCTTGATGCCCTGGTCATTGACATGAGTTAGAGCTCTCTCTCTCTTTCTTTTCCTCTTTTTACTTTCCTAATGCATTGGCCCCTTACTCTTTCTAAATATTCACCCATACTCCTACTTCTTTTCCACCCTGTGTCAATCTTATATTGCTACAATATTTTTTTTCCATTTTGAATCCCATATACCCTCTCTCCAATCACTAGTTTCCTTGCACTGCATCAAGCAATTCTGTTCCCCATACTTAACACACTTTTCCATATTGCAGTTTCTAAATCCTTTAAGATACAATGCCACCATCAAAACTTTCATAATCTTGTCTCTCCATATCTTCTATCCTCCTTACTTCCTCCAAAAACATATTCAACTATTTTCTTCCTTCTGCCATGCATTGCCTCATATCAATCTCTTCCAATATTCTTTTTATCCCTTCCATCAATTATTCTGCAAAACTGTTCTTTGGTATTTCATACAAGTTTTAAATATATTAGCATCCTCTAGTTTCAGATCCCTATACCAGTATTTCAAAACTCTTTCATCCACCATTCCTTTTCTACCTGTTCTACCTAATTCTGCCAATGCTACTCCTCCTGGTGATGTTATTGGTAGCCCCAATAACTCCTTACAAAACATCCTGTGCATTACATATTTTTTTATACAGTCTGATAATCCCCGAATTTCCACTGCAAATAATATTCTTGATTCTACCACTACCTCATATAACCTCTCCAACCAATTTACAGAACTTTGTGGTATCTTATATAAGCACATTCTCCCTCCTTCCATAGCCAATTTTCCCTTGGTAATCACCTTCTTACCACGCGACTCCCAGCCTCTATTACTAATTGATCTCGCTCCAAAAATTTTCAATATTTACAAGTCCTCTCCATGCAAATGTCATTTTTCATCCTTTCTTAATGTACTTCCTTTTAAATAGCATTATTTTAGATATTCTAACCTTAATTCTTATGCCCCACTCTGCAGATTTAGTGATTTCATTAATTACTTTCTGTAACCCTACAACTGTTATTGCACTTAACATTAGATCATCTGCATAAAGCCGCCTGTGGTACCTCAATGGTAAAAAGGGTGTTAAAACAACATTAAAAAAGTCTGCATAAAGTAATCTTGGTAACTGTTTCGTATCACTGAACTACTTGAATTACTTTTTGCAGCAATTTCTAAAATGCCATCAATAAATTTAAACCCTAGCTTTTGGTCAACTACATCTGTTTTCCATTTTTATCACATTTGAGCTCCAAAAAAAATAATTTCCTAATGTAATTGGTGAATAACTTAGAGCTCAATTCTGTCAATTCAAACATTTTTCGATCAATGCTAAATGAGAATCTATAGTGCGCCGTTAGAGAACAACGGACCTTTCTTAAAGAAACTATAGTGATAGGATTATGCAGAATATTTTACAACCCTTTTCCCGGGAATCAACTGTGAGGGAACGTAATTTTGCAACTTTCCAACAGGACTCTGCAACAGCACTAACAGCCTATGTCTCTACGCGCAATTCATGAAATATTCGACGATAAAGTCATCGCTAACTGTACATGACTTCCTTGGCACCCGGATTTAACTCCCTGCGATTATCTGTGGTAGGCATTAGAGGAAAACTTGTACAAAACAAACCCTTACACACAAACAAAAATTAAATGAACTGAAAAACAATCGTGAATAAATTTCTTCCATTTCTCAGAGATAACCGCAGATGACAATGATTAATTTTATAAGTCTATGCAAAAGAAGCCAATTCCAGCTTATTATTGCTTCATAGAGATGAGTAAATGTACCTTTAAAGTGTTGAAATATTAGTAATAACTAGACCTCGGAGTTTTAGGCATGAAAAATTGACGTTTCAGGCACCTAAAATGGGCTACAAAATTATTTAATTAGACGCTATTTTTTAATTTTAGGCATCTATAATGAACTACAAAATGATTAAATTAGGTACTGCTTTTTTAATTATGCGTGAAAGAGATATTTTGATGATTATGTCTATAAGCATTACATATTATTTGTTTTCATAATTTGCAGCACAAAATATAAAGATTTTCTCCAAATTTAATATTTATGTTATTTTAAAGTTAACAATATCCTTTCCACTACAGAAATGTTATAGGAGCAAACATATTTTGTTACATTTTTCATGCCTATTTCTGGAATTTTTCCACCTTCCCGAACCAAATCATGTGCCACACGGACAATTACAGCATACCCAGGATATTTTTTTCATTCTGCTCCCTCCTACTTTCACCTTTGTCTCCAAATTCTTTCTTAACTGCACTTATTTTCACTTATGGCACCTGGCCTTTACGTTCCAGTTTCTTTGTTGTTGAAGACTAGGATGAAAAAAATTCCATTATGTAAACAGATCTCGCTTCAATGTTGATGTTTTCACCAGTACCTTTGCAGACAAAACTCAAGTTATACTCTCAGTAGGAAGCTCTCTTGCCATAACAGCAATGCCATCCCAGTGTTCCGAATATATATTATCTGCCTCTAACCAGGTGCTCCAGCATGTTAAAATAGATTGATAAGGAAAAAGAGTTTCCTGAAGAATGCAATGCGGATTTAGAGCTTTGCAGAAAGTTTTCATATCGGAGATCAGGATATTGACTTGAAAAAATCACTCCTCACCTTTCTGAGATCCGGTGAAAAGCCTAGGCTAAACAGGTGACGTGTACAAGGTTGTATAGACTGTTTCAGAAGAGAAGAGACTGACATAATATAGGAAGCAGAGTAGTGTATGTCCCTTCACCGGTTAGTTTTATTGCAGGTAGCTGCATTACCGAATTTTAAGGGGTAGGCAATCCCGCAAAACGCGCCTGCATTACCAACCTTTGGTGGTGTTCCATTCTCCGCAACAAAATACCATCCGGGGAAGGAACATTTTTGTTTATTATACAGATTACAAAATTGATATAGAAAGTGGCGGGAATTTGTTTCCTTACCGCCCTGCAAAAAGATTGGTAGGAATTGTTTCCTTCTGATCTTCAGGGATGTGGAAAGAACGGATTTAATATACAAAATGGAGGAAATTTTCTTCATTACCGACCTTCAAAGATCTGTTTGGAAGGGGATTTATTTTATTGATTTGACAAAATATTAATTAAATTTTGGGTGGGTAAGCATACTTCCATGGGCGAGCATTGCTTTTATTGAATGGTGGATTTGAAGCATGATGTGTGTTTGTAAAATATATTAAAACAAATGCAAAAAAGTTCTTACGATGAAAAAAAATACGTTGCAAAAAAATTAATTTCAGGCCAACGCTGAGTACGTATTACTGTTGTGTTGCAATGTTAAATCGTGTATATATTTGTCAACTTCCAATATTTTAGGAATAAATATAAATTAGCACTTACGACATACCCTAAACAAACTCCCGTGAAGTTGTTTTGCCCGTGCTTTCCAGTGATGTACCGAGTGTGATGAAAGTTGCCCTGGATGTAGAAAGAATTTTACCTACCCCGGCGCCACGAGGGGATTGCGCCTGTCTGAACAAGGCTAAAAACGTTTCACCCTGATGAATTTTCTCCCTCCCCAGAGCCAGGTATTTCTGAAGAAAAAAAGGGGGATTAACCTGACAATGAGTTATGAGTTTTTTTTCCCCATGGGTCAGGTATTCCTTGCCTGCTACTGAATTTTCACTGTTCTCTCCCACGGTCAGGCATTTCAACCCTTCACTCCATTAACAGCCTCAGGCAAGGGGATGCGGAAACCAACCTCATTAGCTGGAAACCAAGAGCGAACGTGAGGTATTACGCATGCGCAATCTATGAAAAGTAAAGTTTTCCAGTATAAAAGCAAGTCAGAATTTACTAAGTGTGAAAATAAAATATCTTGTGTGACTATACATGATTTTGGAATACGTACTACGTTAATTACAAATATGTCAGTCATAAAGAAGAATTTCCTTTTTAGCGAAGCTACATAACAGTATCGCTTAAGCATTATCAGCTCAACATTCGTATGATGAAATAGGAGGTTCGGAATATGCATTACTACGTAGATAATTGTAGTGAATATAATTGCCAAACCATAAATTGTGTTGTATTTGGAAACAATACACCGCATGGTACAGTAAAACGTATAATAGGTAAACTCCTGTTTGTTTACAACGCCAGCCACCATGTGCTTGTAAACTCTATAATATACCAAGTCCGTACACACATGCACCAAAACATTAACAGTCCGGCTTACGAATGTCTTAGTTGTACGATTCCCAGTTCCGTTTAGTTAACTTTTTCCTTTAATGTAGGTACTTACACAATGCAAACGTATGTTTAAATTTCAGATACAACGGCACGAAAGTTTTATAAAATAAATAAATAAATTGTCAACTAGACTTCAATATAAAGAGTATAAAAATTCTTTAATGAATACACCTATTTTTATAGTTGTTTGTGATTTTTTTTTCCGACACCTTAGTCAACTTTTTACGTGAATATATACAATTTAGAAACATTATGATGGAACAAAATGAACTCCTACAGTTGTCCTGCAAAAGTCCAGTATGTTACCCAAAACTTTCGTACTGTCAAGCATACTGTACAAACGTACATTGTTGGTACATATCTCCATAATATTACACTACTATTTTTACGTATACACAGCTATGTGTGTATGTGCAAGCCATCTAGTGTATTTTTGTTTGAATGTTTTATTAAGTTTAATAAACTAAACTTAATAAAATTATTACCAAAAAAAAAAACACGTTTAATCATATTTTTCCAATGCTTTTGTTTTTTATGCTACCTTCTAGTGCAAATTGAAATATCAATTATAGTTATAATTTTAAATAATGTAAACATATTACATGTTGCCCATACAGTGTATTAACCAATAGGGTAATGTGTCAAGCTTATAAAATTTGCTGTGCAAAGAACGTTATCAATCAGTGTCAACATTTGAAAAGCCACACTTGTAAGTGCAAACGAATTTAGAACATCAGACAAAAAGTTATTCTGTACCTTGTACTGCATTCTCACTTATATTACACCGTTTATAATAAAATACACATATATGATTTGCCATAGCCTTGTTTTGTGTCGTATTTCACATTTACTTGATTCCTCCTGACCTCTCCTTGCCGATACGTAAGTATTTCATCTTGATGTGCAGTAGTTTATAAAAGTTTTGTTAATTATTTCGGACCAATTTTACATGTGTTGCCACAGTAAAATATTAGAAGAAATTTTGTGTTTTTATCAAGATAATTCAGTAAATTTGTCAAAACATAGGGTATATAATCTTTAAAGTTGAAGTTTCACAAAAAAATATTTTCTCCCTCGATTAACATTTAACACACGACGGTGGTTAAAAGAAATACTATAACTTTTTGTAAAATTAAGTAATGTTGCGTAAAAATATTTTTTTGAACCGTTGCGTGGTTTACTATTTTTATGCTACAACTAAAGGTAATTCCACGCGGTATGTGACACTGGTTTTCGCCCCTTTTATCTGCTAAAGACATTTAAATATGTAAGGAGATGGGCATATTGTGTAGTTGTAAAATATATTTAAAATGTTTCTCACCTACATTGAAATAATAAGTTACAAGTAAAATGCCAAATGTTTAAATTTTTTGTTAATTTGCCAATATTGTTCGATGGTAGCGGTGCGAAAACATTTCACGACATATCTCGAACGAGGAGACGTAGTCCTGCTTCCAGTTATGCTTCACGATGAATGCAAGACAAACGTACAGAGCCACTGACTTGTGAAGGTTAGGGGTGGGGTGTGACGTTGAGTGGTGGTGGAAAGGGGGAGAATTGAGTGTACGTGGTGATGCAATATAAAGAATGTTTCATTCTTTGTAAATTAACAATTCATTCAAAGATACATTTTGGGATAGAAATTAAGTGTTATAAATCATTCAACAAAACTGTATGAATAGGAAAAATATCGTCGTCTCCCTCTATTTAGGGTTCTCCGCCGTTGCTATGTTTTCACTTTATTTATGCTACTTTTATCAAATGGGTAACGTTAGTGAATATTAGAAATTCGAAACTGTTTAGCTTTGCTAAAAACACTTAATTAAAGAATATTTCACTCTCTTTAAATTAATAATTCATTCAAAGATACGTTTTGAAATAGAAATGGGCGTTTTAAATCATTCAGAGAAACCATGTAGTATATGTTTTACCTCCATAACTCTCGCTGCAGTATTTACAATAATTAACATTGAAATATAAAAATAATATTTATTGATAAACGCATTAATCAGCATGGTGTACTGATAAAATATTTAAAGATACGTTTTTTATAGAAATTGTTTAAATCATTCCACAAAACTATATAATTCGAAAAAATGTCTCTGTCTCCCTGTATTTAATGATCCCCTATGAATTCTGTGTCCTGCAATAAAAATGCACTGTAAAGGAGAGAGATTTTTTTGTATAAAATAACGCATCACGTGTGTAAAAACGGATTCCTGTTTTAAAAAAAAATACGATTTTATTCGATATATCCATTCAGCTGTAACTAAGAATGTTATACAAAAATTTATTCTAAAACCACGGGATGGTGTTCACACACAACAATTCGTTTCATTGTTTTTACTGCAATAACTATATTGTATGGTTTTTAAATATTTTTTATTTCCGTAGTATAGGCAGATCACACACACATGACTGTTCTCTTCAACATTCTCTCGTATGCAGCATTTTGATTGACCAGGGTTTACATCGGGAGCCTCATCAAACTCCCATGTGATATTTTAATAGTGTTTAAGGACCGTTATTACTACTGAGGCACCACAGATGGTCCCATGTCATGGAATGTTCTACAACAAAAACATATAGTCTACATTGCATTTTTCCCTCACAATTATTCACATAAAATTGTGTTGTTCTTTGGATGGTGTAATTTACTGAGATTCCTGAAAGTAATGCCGTGCAATACCTGCAACATCCCTGCAAAGAATGCATTTGGAAAGTAATGATCCTCGCACACTCTCAAAAGGTTTGGAGTGTTATGATCCTCATCACAAGCAGCCAACCCCCGTGCTAGTAACTGTTCATCAGTGTCAACTGATGGTGCGTACATGAGATTCTTAATGTCTGCATAACAATTAATCTAGGGGGTTGAGATCCGGAGAACGCAGTGGCCAATTTACAGGACCACCTCTTCCAACCCATTGCCCAGGAAGCACACAATTGAGATGATCTCGTACTTCCACACTGAAATGGGGAGGAGCTCCATTGTGCTGCAACCATATCTGACGTCGAATGTTTAGAGGGACGTCTTCCAGAAACACATGCAAAGAATGGGCGAGGAATTTAAGCTACACGTGCCCGTTTAACAGTGTAAAAGTACACGTGATCCTATAATTTGATTGGACTTTATGCCCGCACACACATTGATGCTGAATCTGTGCTGATAACTAGACTCCACCATTGCATGCGGCTACTCATACGCCCATACATGACCGTTCCTATGGTTCAAAATGATCCCACCTCTTGTGAGCATGACCTTGTCGGTGAAGAGAATCGAGAAGTTGGGCTGTTCATTCTGTCGCTGCAAGGCCCATCTACAGAACTCTAGTCTGGGACCGAAGTCCGCTGGTCCCAATGCCTGTGCCTTAAACAGATGTTAGGGAAATAGTTGTTCTTCTTGCAGAACCCGATACACGCGGGACATGTTCGTTTACATGGCCCTGGCAACTGTTCGGGTGCTGGTGGAAGGTTCCGCCTAAACCCTGGTAAGTACCTCTTCTTCAAAAGCTGGAGTGCGACGCCTTCGATTTGCATCGGGTCTGTGAACTATTAACGATCCAGTTTCCCGCAAACGCCGATGGACATTTTGGAAGGTCGAACGATAAGGATGGTCTGTTTGGAAATCTATTTCTTTATAGTTGTGCAGCTATAGATGCATGTCCTCTTGCTTCCCCATAAATCAAATGCATATCAGCAAGTTCGGCAAATGAAAATTCGTTAGCCAGTTTTGGAGCAACTGTAAACAATATGTTTCATTTGATAAACAAGGCATAAAATGGCTCATTCTCAACTCAAATATCTTTACTTTACCTGGCCACAGTCCCGAACGGTTGAGAAGAAACCGACTGGTTACGATTCCAGTTGTAGGGGTTGCTTTAGGCGGATAATTTCTTTGATGAGCGTGTAGACCTGTTAGCTAAGTTGGTTAGAGTGTCATGCGAACAATTTGAAAGTCGTGGGTTCGTACCTCTCAGTGTAACCTTTTTTCCCCACACTTGTGATCTTTTTAATAGAAAAAAATTACTTTTTCATAGTCAGATTGGGTTAGTTTAGTTTAGGTTTAACAAAAAAATTAGGTATAGCAGATAATAATAATAATAATAATAATAATAATAATAATAATAATAATAATAATAATAATAGAACTGGACACTTAACACTTTCTAACTCACCTACCATTCGGACTAATTCGGCTTTCTCCGATACCTTTGGGGATTTCGGCCTCAGTACAGGGTCGATTTTGTAACGTAAAGCCTAGTTGCAATATTGTAGGTACTATGCGCATGCGCAATTAACTTCGTAGCAATGCTAAACTGTTATCATTGGCGTGCATACTCTCGCAGAACGAACAATTTTACCGAAGTAGCAAAACCAACAATTTTCAACTTCCCGTGTACTGTGAATTAACATTACCTTTTCCCGACTACTTGGGCAAGACGTGAGCATTCTGAATGAAAATTAGATTCACACACTTAAGTTATATTAACTTATCAGCTCGAATATTTTATTTCGTAAAGGCGTCATAACTTTGAAAGTATACTAAAAGGAATAATATGTTCCCTATCTCAAACTGTTTATCTAGCACCCCTTCACAATCCTTGCAATTTGTATGATTGTATTCTGGGACATCTTTAATATCTCAGATACCAGATCTACATAAAATGCATTCTGATTTGAAAAAATTGTAATGTATCTATAACACATACCTCTCATCACTCAACCCAAGTAAAAAGTTCTCACATTCAAATTACCCTTGTTTACCTTACAAAATTGATATCTGATTTGTGAAGTGAAAGTTAGCAATTTTTACTGAGGAATGGGCTGTGACAAAAAAAAAATAAATAACATAAAATATAAATATAAAATTAATAAACGATAAAATAAAATAAAGATAAAACCAATGAAATGTATAGAATGTTCGGGAAAAGTCATATTTTAATTTTGAGAAAATGTCATGTGCAAGTAAAAATTATTTCACAATGATTTACTATTACTACGGCGAATGGTGAGAGAAAATTATGTCAGTACTTAACTGTTGCAACTTAAATCACTTATTTTTTAATAAAAGAGGATTCGCTTTCAAAAAGTCTAAGATAGAGCAACTGCTTAGATATGTAATAGTGAGGAGAAAGTTTTTTTTTTTTTTTTTTTTAAGAAGGATGGATGGATGGGCATAAAACATACGCATACACCTTCCCGAGGTCAAAAAGTTAAAAGCAATGAAATATAGGTACTCCTGTTCGGATAAAATCATATAATTCGGGATTATAACTTTGCGAAAAAGTTATTTTCACACAATGCTTTACTATCACGAATAAAACAAGTAATGTATTATACGTTGAAGTAAATGCCATCAGATATGCCGCAAGTACGGTGATGGGTGCTTTGAAAACGTAATATACGGCGTTATAATTTTAACTTAGCCAAAACAGGTAAAACTTTATGTTTGCATTAGACAGAATATCAATCCCGCCCCTGGCAACGAGGCATTAATATCACCAACTTGTCGGAGGAACTGTTCTTCTCGGACATCTTGTGTGTAGGAAAATGTGCATGTCATTAAAAATAGCTCACACATTGGGTGTATATTACAGTGAATATATCGAAATAGACTTTAAGTAGAGTCTAATATAAGTTAAACATACATGTACTGTAATTAAACATATTTATTTCATAAACAAAGGAAAACGTTTTGCAACACACACTTCGGTAAAACTTCAATTCACGATTTTAAAGTAAACAAATATCTTACGTTGTAACTTGCAACATAGCATATGAATGGAATATCAAATATGGAAAAAAAGTCTTGGATTAAAAAACAGAACTGTAACGTCTTCACATTGCATAAAGTAACGGAAAGGCTTTGAACCCTTAAGATTCACATGACATACTATACAAAGAACTGAGAAAAGAGTTGCTCTACCCAATGAATCACACCACTATGCACTGACATTAAATATCAACATAGCTGTTTTTGAAAAAGTGAAAATAGAATCGGCAATTAAAAAAATATTTTCACTATCAGTGCGAAATAGATTTCGGCGCGCTCAGGTGAAGAGGCTACAAACCGCACGGGGGTACAAACTCACAACCATTAAACGAAAAAATACAGAAAAAAGCTTTGCGGTTCACGTGAAAGTACAGGATAACTTTATAATCGCTGGTGAAACACGACACAAAGTAAGTTTCTTGCAAAACATATAATTATATTTTATTATAAGCGGTGTAATATAAACGAGAATGTATTACAAGGCACAGAATATTTTTTTGTCTACTATTCTAGATTCGTTGGAACTTGCAAGTGTTGATTTGAAATTTTTGACACTGATTAATTACGTTGTTTGCAAGGAAAATTTTATAAGATTGGTACATTAGCCTATTAGTTAATACACTGTATTAGTAATATGTAAAATGATTATATTATTTAAAAATTGCAATTAGTTTATATTTAATATGCTTTAGAAGGCAGTATAAAAGCAAGAACTTTGGAAAAATATGATTAAACGCTGTATTCTTTATGTAAAACCCATTTTTGGCAATAATTTTAAATGTAGAAGTTAAACACATTAAACCATATACAAACAAGAAATCCACTAGATGCGCTTGCACTTGCACACATAACTGTGTGTGTGTGTATATATATATATATATATATATATATATATATATATAAATTAGTAATATAATATTATGGAGTTTGCAAGTATGTAGTACTTGACAGTGCAAACATTTTGGAGAAAACATCTGACTTTTGTAGAACATCTGTACGTGCTCATTTTGTTCAATAATAATGTTTCTAAATGGTATATTTTCAAGTAAAAGGTTGACAAATGTGTCGTTGGTAAAAAATGACTTCCACAAACAACTATAAAAATAGTTGTTTTCAAGAATAAGATTTTTACACTGTTCACATCTTTTTTTTTATTAGAAAACAGACGTTAAATGAAAATTTCAAAAGATATATTTGCACCATATAAACACACACATTGAACAAAGAAATTGATTTAAAGTATTGGGAATTGTACAACGAAGACATTCGTAAGCGGCACTATAATGTTTTTGTACATGTGTGTACGGACTTGGTATATTGTAGAGTTCACAAGCACATATAACCTGATACAGTAAACTCACAGGAATATATCTCTTAGACGTTTTACTGTACCATGCGGTGTATGGTTTCCAAATACAGCACAAATTGTGAGTTGGGTATATCTATAACTATCACAATATTTGCAATAATATTCACTACATTTATTTACGTAGCAATTGATATCCCGATCCTCCTATTTCATTACACGAATGAAGAGCCCACAGTGCTACAGCGATACTGTATGTAACTTCGCAAAAAAGGAAATGCTTCTTTATGACTGATATACTTGTAGTTGATGCAATACGTGTTCCAAATTTAGGTACAATCACACCAGATATTTATGGTCACTCTTGATAAATTCTGACTTGCTTTTATACCGAAAAACGTTATTTTTCAACGACTACGTATGCGTAATACCACACGTCCGCTCTTGGTTTTCAGCCAATGAGGTTGGTATTCCGCATCCACTCGCCCGAGGCTGTTAATGGAGTAAAGGGTTGAAACAATCAATTATCAAGTACGAAATATCTGACTCTAGATAAAAAAAATCGAAATGCATTTAAAGGTATAATCTATTTTTTGTTAGAAAGGTCTATCCTGGGAGAGAATATTGAAAATACATTAGCAAGTAAGAAACAGCTGACCCAAGGGAAGGCATTGAAAAGCCGTTAACAGGTATAAACATTTATTTTTTAAAATACCTGATTCTGGGGAGGGAGAAAATTCATAATGGTGAACATTTTTTAGTTTTATTCAGACCTGCCCCGTCCCCCATCCTTTCGACTGCCAGCGCAGCCTTTCGCCACTCTCAGTAGACCACTGGAAGTCACGGGCAAAACAACTTCACGGCAGTTCGTTTAGAGTATGTAGTAAATTCTAATTTATATTTTTTCCTAAAATATTGGAAATTAACAAATATTTGCCCAATTTAACATTGCTACATAACAGTAATGTGTACATAGTGGTGACCTAAAATTATTTTTTCTCATGGTAGCATTTATTGTCATAACGACCTTTTGCATAATAATAACTTGTTTCCCATCATAAAATCATTTTTGCATAATAACAACTTTTTGCATAAGAAGTTATTTCACATTAACATTTTGCATAATAACAACTTTTTGCATTTGTTTTAATATATTTTACAAACACACATGCATCACATGCACCATTCAATAAAAATAATGTTTGCCCATGAAAATGTGCTTACCCACACAGATTTTAATTAATGTTTTTTTCCAATCAACAAAATAAATCCTTACCACACTACATATTTCAAGGTCGTTGAAGGGGAAAATTCAGCCATTTTGTATGATTAATAAAATAAACCCGATCTTTACACATTCCGGAAGGTCAGTAAGGAAGCAAATTCCCATTCACTACCCACCAAATATTTTTGCAGGTCGGTAAGGAAATGAATTCCCGCCATTTTGTATATTGAATTTTGTAATCTGTATAATAAATTAAAAAGTCTCTTCTCTGGATGGTCTTTGTTGCGGGGAATTGCATACCACCGAAGGTCGGTAAGGAAGCAGTCTACAACTTGTCTGTAATGGAGCTACCCAAATCGGAATTGCAGACACTTGTTGTGGGAATGGCTACCCCTACCTCTTAAAAGGTTGGTAATGCAGCTAACTACTATGAAATTAACCGGAGAAGGGGCATACAGTACTAATCATCGTCTGTGCAGAGAAGAACCCTACCCTCTTTCAACACCACCAGGAAATAACAAGTGTAAACTTTTGTTTACAATGATGGCAATGGACTGCCCATTGACTTTATGAAGTTCTATGGTTGCTATAAGATGTGGAGGGGGAGATATCGTGTTTACCAAGTTTTGCAATATATCTGATGAGAGCATCTTTGTCTCGTCCACACTTACCCAGGTGGAGGTATCTTCCATGTCCTCCTCAATTGCAACAAGTGTTTTCTGATACTGAATATCCAAATTTGTCTGCCTGAGTGTGGACTCAGATGGAATGGGCTTTAAGCAGTAGTTTTCCAGAAATATACGCAATATGTGATTTTGCAGCACGTTTCACGAAATATTAGGCGTTGTCAATGCCCTGCAAATATCTGAATTGAAATCATCAGTTGTTGCTGAACTCACGGAAGTGTGAGTCAGCATAGTTTGTTTCGGCAATTTCTTTTCTTTAGCTCTTCCTGTGTATCCTCGCCAACTACATGTTGCTTAATGTGAGATTTTTTTCTTGCGTTGAAGTCTGAAAGAATGGATGGCTTTTGTAAGCATGACTCGGAGTTAATAGTTTTAAATTATTATTATTATTATTATTATTATTATTATTGTTGTTGTTGTTATTAAAATTTGTAATTCCAAAGAAGAAAACATCTGTGATTTTAAATTACTTAAAAATTAGTTACCGACTTGCCCACTGTAACAAAGAAAGGGTCTAAATCTTACTTGTTTTTTCATAAACGACAAAAAATTACTTTCCTACGGTAGATAAGATTTATAATTCACCATTCAGGAACGGATTAAAAAATCTTTCGAATACTTGTATTTTGACATTGTTTCTCTTCACACAAGCTATGCAATACAACCAGTGGCGTAACGGAGCAATGTTGGGCCCCCTAAAAACGATTTATGTTCAAGAAGCATATGAGTTCAGTAGCATGCCTTTGACCTCGGGAAATATAAAATTTGATGGGCTGACAGGATCTCGGAGGAGTCGTAGGCAATAAAATTTCCCTGTGTTGTTGTTGTTGTTATTATTATTATTATTATTATTATTATCATTATCATCATCATCATCATCGCTCAGCTGATGCAACAGTTACAGGTAGAGAGAGAAATAAAATTAAGGCAGTGCAAACGTCTGGTATACTTGACGCTAAAACGTAATTTTCTATAAGAAATATTTTATCAATTCTCGAACAGAGGCTATGTTTTTTATCTCGTTTTAATGCACTTTTGAAGTATTTTAACTGAAATGAGAAATCTTCTGTTAAGTCTTCAACATATTGCATTTATAAATGTTGTGCTTTATTATGCAATTCTTCAACTTTTAGTAGAGAGAAACTGTAGGGTGAGTACACTAAACAGATCACTTAAACATTTCATGGAATTGAACCTAATTTTGAGTTGATTAACAACGATATCTAATGTCATATGTACCGCATTTACTGAAAATATTTTTCAGAATCTGACAGACGTTGATCTTGAACCAGTTCATCAAAATGCCTCTTAGTTTTGTGGAATCTCTTGTTTTGAAATTTAGCGTCAACTGTCCATTGTTTTGTAAGAGGCATGCCGGACACAATGTTTCCTGAAAATTATTTCTGAAGTCATTTAGCAAATTTGCAGCTGTGTGGAGTAATACTGAAGCTCGGTAAAGACCAATACGTTAAATTGCCGTAATTTTGATATCAAATTAACAGCTTCAAATATTTTGCAATGCAGGACAAATTGAAAAAAGAAATTTAAAATTTTCAGTTTTTTAAGAGCATGGCTTCATTTAAGCCGTTGGTGTATTTTGATTGTAACACAATTACAGTTAGTGCCTTCATAACATCTGTATATGTCTTAGAGCTTTTATTGAGTTCAATCTTGATGACCAACGTGTAGTGCAAAGTTTTTTAGATAATAAGAAGCTGATGATAACATTTCTCATTGCTTTGTACCGTGACTGAAACACATATAAATTGTTTCAACTATATTAAAAACATCTTATTTTCAGATGCATTTCTAACGGCGTCATATAGAACTAGATTCAAATTATGTGCGGGACAGTGAACATATTTAATTGTTTTCTGTTTTTGTTCAGTCCTTGCTTTTACTTCGTTATAGGTTCCGGACATATTCGCTGCACCTACTTCGTAAACTTGGCCACGGCATTTGGCTAATGAGATGCACTTTTCATCCATTGAATTTAGAAGTTCGCCTTCCAATGAAACAGTCTTATGGTCTTCCATTTTTGAATTCTTAAAATATTTCAATTATTTTTGTTTCACACAGTTTTACAAAAGAACTTTTAACTATATGAATTTATCTGGAAGTTTGTTAATGGATCTTTTTTGTCTGCATCTCGTGTAGTATCCAGAATTATGGGAAAAAATTGTGTAGATTTGATTGCATTCTTTACTTTCTGTGATAACAGTTGAATTAACTCATTTTGGATTTTTGGATTGGGGTGTTTTTCAGATGCTTCCGGTCCATGTACATTCTGCTGTAATATCGGATCATACTTAGATAACAAGTTCACAATTCCCCTCTAGTACGAGTAGTATCACCAGATGAAATACTTAACTTTCCGCTGTGCGCTATTACTTGCATTTCAGTAGAAATATTATGATTGTTACCAGTTTCAAGATTCACACACTATTCGTCTTCACCAGTGCTACTGCTTGAATTGCATTACTATTACTTGTTCTTAGAGAAACAGATAACCTACTAGAACGTGGGCTATTACAGTTTTCATGTAATATTTCCAAATTAGTATTTAACAAAAATATATTTTCACTAATTTTGAAACTGATATTTCAAACTCTCTCTTTTCTCAATTTTTGCGCACAAATTCAAATGTTCATAACTAGTTTGAAGTAGCTTCATCTCCGAAAAAAATCAATTGCTAGAACTGGGCTATTTTAGTGTAATGTTGTAAGCGACACGAAACCAGAATCAAACACTATGTTTCACTTCTACCACCGTACTAGACTTGATGTAATATCCACGTTAAGCGACACTGCATCTACATCAATAATGCTGAAGCAACGAAAAAATAAACCAATGCATTTATGCACCATTCATGAATGTAGCCTAAATATGCTTTGTTGGGGGCCCGTGGCGCAGCGACAAACGACAGGTTCGTGTTAATTTTCAACTCAGTTTGGTGATTGTTGACATACCGGCATGTTCACTGAAAGTTGTGAACTCTTTTTCTTTTACTGTTTTGCATGCCCCCCCCCCCCCCCCACTATGACAACCTATCTATATTCCTTTTTTCCGGTTTTTATTTTCAATTTTTTTTTTTTTTTTTTGCGGACAACAGGACCCCTAGGACTTTGGCCCACCCTCCGCATTGCGGGGTCTGCCGGGCCCTCAATTACCCCTCTGAATACAACTGACTCTATAGAGCACATGAGCACCATACAATGCACACAGAGGTGAAAACTACACTAAATTTCAACTATGTAATGCATATTGTCATTGTACACGAATCAAATATAATAACTAATTATTATAATCATAACTGTATTATTATTATTAATATTATTATTATTATTATTTGTCGGTTCTGGTGGTGTATGGTAACCATACTTGCCTTCTAAACCCAAGATCGCGGTTTCAATCCAGGCCGAGACCGACGGATTTTTCGGGCGTGAAAGTCGTAAGTATGGCTTCCTTCGGAAGAGTAGTAAAGCCGTGGGTCCCGCGTCGTATATTTGCAGCATGTAAAAGAATCTCAAGCCTGGATGAAGAGGACTCTGAGCAAAATTTGATGGCCGATTCACGCCCTGAATTGAATGGGATGTTGATGACCTGAGATGTTAAAGAGCGTTCGCAAATAAAACAAATCAAATAAATTAACTGTATTAATTCTTAAAAAGTATTTTTGGCACAAAAATGGAAAAATAAGCACTTACTCCTATTTAGGTCATTTTAGGCACTATAAAAGCGATCCCAATGAGTATCATTTTCCATAAATTGCAAACATCTGCAATTATTTTGCACATTTTCCTGCAGGAATTAAATAGGCGTTTGCCTAAAATTCCGAGGTTTAGTAATAACATACGCAACAATGATACTGCCGTTCAACGTTGTACCAGATTGACTGAACTGACTGCTCTCGCACATAGAGCGGTTCCGGACGGAAATATACACCTCTGTATTCTGAACATCAGATATCAATAGAAGAACTGAGAAGTCGCATTTAACAAATAATAAATTGAATTTAAAATGGGACGTTTAAACATGTTTTGATATTGTGCATTAAATAAATGAAGCCTGCATTGAAATGAACGGATACTATTTTCAACAATTTGTTTATAAATGCAAAATATGCTTATATTGAATGCTAATATATTAACAGTGTACTCTGCGTATGAATATGTTAGTCTGGATAGTTCAGTTCATAATAAAACAATTAGTTTTAGTGCTATGTACTAATTTTTTGTTAAATAAAAATCTGACTGTATGATCCAAGCGGTAATGTTTCCTTGTAAACAAATGGGTACACTGCTTTCCTTTCCCCCCCCTTTTTTTTAATTTTGCACTAATAACACCAAGAAAGGAGCTAGCAAACAGTGTTTCCGGGTGTTAAGGTATAGCCAGGTTATTGTTAAAATATTAGGAAAAAAAACAAACAAACAAATTAATGTCCTTGTAATTTCGCAACTACTTGAAAGTATCAAAGTTATCGTCGGTGACGTCCACCGCAAAAACACGAAAAAAAAAAAAAGCTCCCTAGTTATTCAGCAGCAGCACTTTTTTTTCTCTTTTTTTTGAGTAGTGTTTAACGCCCGTTTTTACTACTGAGGCACCACAGGCACTGGACACTGATGATACATGAGGTGAAATGATATATTGGGAAAGGATTTTTTTTTAAGGAAGGAACCGTTCCAGGCCTAAGTTTAGGGTACCTCCCCGGCATTTGCCATTAATAAGGGCTGAGGAAAACCTGAAAAAAACCCATTCAGGGAGGACCCCCCACTCACGAGTCCGTGCCTTAACGACCTCGGCCACCCGTGGCGATGGGCATAAAGGAAAGCATAGTTTCTATAGCATCCTTCCTAAATTGAATGTCCAGGGAGCGGATTTTCAAATGTGGAAGTCAAATAGTGAGGGGCACAGGGGAGAATACTTTGGTGAGGTACCAAGCTCACAGGGACATCGTTCACTTCAAGTTTCACACGGGAGTCTCTATGTAAGTTTCTAGCCACAGAGTTTTTTTTTCCCCCTCTCAAATTTTATGTAAGGCTCCGTCTGTCGGAACCATTTCCAGAAGCACCCATACCCCTTGTTGTTGAAAACGTCGTACCATCTTTGAAATGCCACCACTTCTACAGGCATTTTCTTGTCTTTTCTCTGGAATAGGGCACATTTTGCAGTTTTTACGCAACATTAAGCACATTATTAATGCAGATATAAATTTTTGTCACTTAAGCTGCTTTTATCGCATTATTTATTATTAATTTCCAGAATCTTCAGATTTAAGGTGTTCAGAATTCCTGGAAATATGTGAATACGTTCCTTCTCTACATTTTTAGTTTGAAACATAATCAGGTCTGACCACAAGTGTTCATTGCTATTGTTAACGCGTGAAAGGCAAGCCTTTCTCTTTTATTTACAGAAAAATAAAATAAAAAGGGGGAAAAGAAAGAAAAGAACGAAAGGAAAAAGTCATTGCCAGATTTTACGTGTCGATCGGAGAACTTCGGGGAGCTCGTAAAGGTTGTATTCTCAAGCGCATGCAGCGAGTGCACACTGCAGAGGGCGCTTTGCATGTAAATGTAATCACAATCATAAGCATCTGGAAAGATGGCGTAGGGATAGAGTAACTGTGACCGAGTGGTTTAGAAGACATTCTTCTGCGTAAGCTCCTGGATTCAAATCCCACACTTTTTTTATTATTGGTTTTATAAGTGTATATGTGTAACATTGTGTTGCCTTAACATCATATTATATTTCAACATATTATTTGAGTTTTATAACATTACATGTGCACACACAAAACATATTCACAAGTTTATGTATTTTTACAAATAACTAAATTAAAACACGAACAGAAAATTTTGTCCTCTAAAGTGAAAACATACAAATTTATATCGGGTGTATGAATCCTCATCATGTAAAACTGCCCTCAATCTTCGGGGCATAGATGATGTCAGATTTCTGCAGTAGTGTGGACGAGAGGCTACAACATCCCAGGCTTCTTGAATTTGTGGCCATAGGTCATATTTTGTCCTTCCTGCATGTGCAGGGAATGCTGTACAACATATTGAATTCAGATAAAACAAGCACTGAAATAAATATAATAATTATTATAATATATGTTAAAGATTACTGTGTATGGGAAACAATATTACGAAACTAATTTATCATACTATGTTGCAAAGTTTTATTTAAAAATAAAGAGTACTTCATGCCGGGAGGCGAAGCTGGCGCTGTTAATCACAGTATCACGGCACACTCTGCCACAGAGCTAACAGAATACACATACTACACAGCGTCTTTAGTGCATGCCATACAACACAACTGCTGCAGTGGCTACAACATCCTTGCTGGTTACTTTGTGAACCGCGCTCTGCCTCGATTAGGACTTCGAAGAATTTTGCGCTCAAGAGCTTTCTAATTTCTTTGTCAAAGGGTGTACCTGCTATTTATTGTTTGGCAGATCCTACAGTTCCTTCATATTTCTTTCTAAGTTGCGATTTAGTTTTTCTTAGGCGGTGTATCTGTCAAGTGCGCTAAACGTGCCGAAATTAAAATAAATACTTCAAAGAAATTAAAACTGTTTCAGAGTACGGCGACACTGTGTTTTCAACTGATGGTATTATTCTCTACTGTAAAATTTAATAGAAAAGAGATTCACCACCGACCGGCATGTAAATAGAGAAAAACGCAAGTGAATCTTCAAGCACAGGGACAAAGAAAGGTGGAACAGAAGCTTGCTTCTCGGATAGTGGAGTAATACAAACAGAGAAAATACATAATTTTGAAGAAATTTCTAGCTGATGCTCACCAGTCTTCCACTCTGAAAGGTGTTTATGCCTTACTGCAATGCTGTAATGAGTAAGAGATTATGTAAGCGAATATCAAAATAAAGGTACTTTTTAAGTCCTTTTCTTTTCCTTTAGCTAATTTCCTGTTAGTTTTAAAGTCATAAAGTCACATTTTTAAAGTAATTTTAAACATTTTTTTAAGTCATTAAAATCCAGGCCCTAGACATGGTGCAAAAAATTACCCTTAGCCTAGTTCTTGCTACCCTAAGACCACACATGCAACTGAGTTGCTACGTGTACCGTACACCAGCACTATCGAAACGAAATACAATGTTAGCAAAGATATCAACTTTGTGCTAGGTATTCTAAAATATATATATTTAATCTACAGTTTCTTGCATACTCAGCCATGCCATTGATAAGATTGGAACTTTCCGCTACTTCCAGCTTTGAGGATGGACAAGAAGAAATTAAAGGAGAGAAGAAATCGTGGGGAGAAGCCGAAAGAAGAGGAAAGATTCGGGAGAAAGGCAGAGAAGCAAGAAGAACACTTTGTTCAGATACATCAACTGTAAGAATGATGGAAATTTCCCCAGCAAAAGCAACGTAAGAATTGCTCCTTTTTCTGTTGCTTGCTTCTTAGGTCGGAAAGACCCAAGCACCTCGTCTCAGGCAATAACGCTTTAGATTCGCATACGGGAGGTCATTTTGACCTGGGATTATTTCCTTTCCCCTGGTCGCTTAGATGGATATTTACGTTCTGTGAATTTTTCACCCTCCATTTATATAAGTTCATTTCGTTGTTTCTGTTACAGGGTCGAAAGAGCCAGGGCGAAAGTGGCTTGCGCTTTGTAAAGGTTTCTGCTCTGGCTTTTGAGGGCATCGTAGTCCTTGGAAGTGGGATTCTCCGTTGTTGGCGTCTCCTAGTCACCGCCCTTCCGGTGTCCCTCTCGCTTCATCCCTTCTTCATGAATGTGCTCCATTGGAGTGCAGACACAAACGGCCTGCCGTGAGCAAGGCTGAAGTACCGAAGTATCCTCCTCCGCACTGCCAATGCAGTTCAAACTTAAAAGAAATATTAAGAGCTGTGTCAATTTTCAGGAATCTGGGAATTTAATTCTTTTCATTATGTTTCAGCCCCAGTACTTAATGTGGCGTGAGATGGAATTCTAAGGAGAAGAAAGAAGAATTGCTAATTAAGTTGAAGGAAAAAGAAAAAGAATGATATGCATTCTCAACGTGCCCAGAGTAGCAGCACATATTTCTAGTACGAGGGGGCTTCAATAAGTAACGTAAACCATTTTTTTCTCTTCCAGGTTTCGTTTTTTATTTAAATTTGGCTATATGATGTAGTTTTTCAATATAGTCTTGGACTTTGCGCCGGCTAGTTGTTAATAGTCTGTAGGTTTCTGTCCATCATTTTCGTTCTGCGGCTATGACAATCTCATTGTCGTCGTAGATTCTCCTTCCGCTAATTGGATCTTTTAGAGTTCGAAGAGACAGAAATAATAAGGTGCAAGATCTGGGCTGTAGGGCGCAATGATGTCTTCTCGATATCTAGCTTGTCTTCAGTTGTCACGAAGAACTTTGGTCACCTTTGTTAGAAGGAAGCGCCGGAACCGTTTCAACTTGCGAAGAATTTTGACGTATAGTTCGGAGTTAACTGCTTCATCACCATCATAATAATCTCTTCAGAGTCGCAGAAGAATGTAATGTAGTAACGACTTAACTAGCTGACAGATTTGTCTTGAACTTTTCGGGGAGAAGCTTTGTGATGCCACTCCATACGTTGTGTTTTGGCCTCAGGCTCGGAGTGTTTCATCTCCCGTTACAATGCTGGATAAGAAATTTGTCACCTTCAGCCTCGAAAAGAGGAAGAAACTTTAAACAAAAGGCGGTTCTCTGTTCCTTAAGATCGGCAGTTAGGCTTTGAGGGATCCTTTTTCACAAATCTTTGGTTATTTTAACTGGTAGCCAGTTGGGTTGGTGCTGCTGACAGATATATAGAGGTGTTGTAATAAGGGACGTGGGTGATCAGTGATATTGCCGATGATCTTTTTGCCCAATGACTGACAGTGCACTCATCTACTTCCACCTTTCCATACACATTGTTAAACGCCTCTCTGAATGTTGGTGATGGTCTCATTTCCTACCAAAAGAAGTTCTTTGTTTATAACGCACGTCGCTTAAAAGACTTCATTTTGAAAGATGTGTCACTGCCTCCTAGTGAAAGAAGGTGCAATTTCCCGCGATATGTTTGTAAATGCTGAAAGATACTATACATAAAATATTTATTTTTCCAAGATAAGTTAGTAAAGAAAAATGTGTTACATTGCTTATTGAATATCCCCTATATATGTTGGGGAGAAGAGCAAATATGGTTTTGCTCCTTCCTAAAGAACATTTTACTTTCAACACAGGTGTGGATGAAACTCTTTATAATGCATGAGAACTACTTTCTTGAGAAACTCCATTTACTT
Source organism: Metallyticus violacea (assembly GCA_030762175.1). Classification (NCBI taxonomy): domain Eukaryota; kingdom Metazoa; phylum Arthropoda; class Insecta; order Mantodea; family Metallyticidae; genus Metallyticus; species Metallyticus violacea. Next base: position 23,017,846 of record CM060846.1, on the reverse strand, counting down.
ACAGGGTGAGAAACAACATGAAAAACCCTCTCCAAAAATAATCACCCAGAGAAAAGCAAAATAATGCAAAATCTATTTATATACCTTTAAGGAAGTCGCGTTCTAATTGAACATGCGCGATACTTAGCTAGGGAAATGTCTCTATCAAGGTCGCTCGATTGATGTGAAAATATTATTCGGCTAATGGTGACAGTCGCTCATTTCGGAAAGGTTAGTGTTTATAACTCCATGAAATATTGTTACATGGTCATGTTTACGCGCACCTTCACACTGCTCCCTTACAGTGACGCTCCAGGCAGAGAGTGAAGGTAATTTTACTGTAATCGTAGTTTTGTTGGTTTATTTCCTCGCAACTGATTACAGATTGAAGTTAGTTTGTACATACAACATAAAATAAATTATTATTTTACTTATATAGGAAAGATAAAGTGACACAGCATTACGAAGGTTCAACTAAGTAACAGCTGCAGAACGCCAGGACTGCCCTGTCAGAAGTAATGCTATATTTCTGCTTTGTTCATGTTCTTATTATTGTACACAAAAATCTGAATTCACCAGTACATTTCTTCGTCTAAACTCCCAGATACGGAGCTGATGCAGTGTCGTCGCCTCCTTGAGTGCAAAAGTGAAGCAACATCCCATATTTGTTATTGTTAATAATTCAAAACCGGACAATTTCGAAACGAGTAAGTATAGCCACTGCAACCAGCAGCTTCAAATTGTTAAATAACAAATTTTCACAACAATCGTGCGACCCAAATAGATACCTTTCTTGTAAGAAGTGTTGGGGGAAAAAGTTGTATGTTTCTGTAGATCATTTTATTTACAGCAGCATAGCACTGTGTACGAGCTTTACTGTATCACCTGTTTATTTTGATTTTAAAGAGAACCTGGAGCATTCAATTTTTTATACAAGAGGAGCTTTTAAAGAAGTAACTTGAAAGCAGTAAGGTAAGAACGTACAGCTGGACTTTGGAAATTGCTTTTATTGCAAAAAACAAGAAATAGTAGAAAACGTGGACGTTGTTGTATTTTTAGGGACAGAAGTAGATTCTTTTTCTGATAGTTTAATTGATTGTGCACTCAGAGAAAAGAAAAGGTGAGTACAGCTTGATTGTTAATTACTTCAATTTACGGATATGCAGAAAGAGAATTTTATGGTTTAATGTTATAACGTCTAAGTTGAAACCTGTTGCAGAGGAAGTGGTTAGAATTTACACACATATGGTTCAGCACTTTTATATTTTTATTGCTTATTTATATTCATATTTTAACAAAATTATGTACATACAACTTTTTAGGTAAATTTGTATAACATAATTCATGTTTTTTAAGTATTAACGATTTTTTATTTCACAGCTTTTGATTGTATTATATTTTTGTAATGCATTGCGTATATAATTTTTGATTGCTTATTAATTATTAACATTTTATATTCAATAGTATTTGGGGCTCATAGATTGTTTTGTACGTTTTAAACAGTACGCGCATTTATTAGTTCCTTTTGCGTTCAATAATGCATTATGATTAGTTAATATTTACATTTAATAATCTTCTTAATATTCGTACTTTTTAATTATTTTAAATTATTTCAAAATATTTATAAGTTTTCAATGTACAAAATATTTTTCACTAACCACTTTTAGTTAAATGTGTTCTATAAGAATTATTTATACCTCCTGATTCGTAATTACATTATTATACTTAATATTTGTACACGTAAATGATCATTTTAACGTCTTACACGCTTTCACTAATCTGGTATTAAATGATAATTAATATTTAAAGCTTTAGCTATGTTTATACAAAACTATTATGTCAGGTGATGGCAAAATGAATTCAGAGGATTTTATGACTAAGTTACCCAGGCATTTGCCTAAAGAACGGAAGGAAAAAACCCATAGCTGCTTATATGCAAACAATAAAATGGTGTATATTCACATGTCTTAATACTAGGTTTCAAATATTTTAAGACCTGCCTGTGACCCTCGGCTCTTCACTTACCTTAAAGTAAAAGTTAAAAATGTTCGCTTTATGCCTGAATACAGGCTGCACTTCGACGTCTCATTATCTCCAAGGAGACTTCTTAAAAACATGCCTAATTTCTTGTGAGGTAATCTTCTGTGACGGATGTTGTGACAAATCTCTGCAATCAAGTTGTGTCAGATTATGCAACGTGCAAGGAATCTGGGATCGTTTTCGCGAGCAATTGACAAGCACTCTGAAAACAAACATTTTCGCACCATACTGATATAAACTATTTTTGTTGTCTGCATGTGAGCAACTTTTTAGACCCCATGCATGTTTAATACATGATTGCTCCAGTTAAAAATATATCGTAATTATAAGTTTGAGAATATTTATTTCAACTTTTTAAACATATTCATAGGTGTAATAATGTTTCAGATTTGCAAATTGCGTAAATGTTAATGTATTTTAGAATAATAATAATGTATATTTGTAAATTTTAATATTATTTTACTTAAGCTGTTAAATAATAATAATTATCGTTATTTAGTAATATATATTTAATATTTACATCCTTATTTGTTTAGTAATGCTTCCTATTTCCATATGTTTAATTAAACGTTGGCTAAACTGGTTTTTATTTACGATTTCTGTATTTATATCAATTTTACATACCTGCAATCATTTACTTTAAACTTTTTTTTTTTTAAAAAAGTAATTCACAGTGTGCTGTCATAACAATATTGTTAATATAGTGCGGTTTTAATCTTAGCACATGTGCTTTTGGTAACCTCCCCGATTCATTCTTATCACCTGGTATGCGAGTGTACAGTTAAAAACAAAATCTGCAGTTCACTTGCAGTTGCACGGTCTCTCACATAGCGTTGCATAAACATAGTTCAGTTCTATAGTTGTGTCAGGTGTTTAGTGTTTTCACCAGTGAAATATAGCGTACAGGAACATTTTCTTTTATACGATATGTACATTAAAAGTACACTTGTAGACAACAAAAAGGAAATTTCGGCTTAAAGTTCACGATAGACCAGTCCCAACATAAAATACTCATAGAGAAAGTGCATACAATGGGTTCTTTCTATGACAAAAAAGCAACAAGAGGGCACTGTTTTCTCGCAGAGGAAAAACTGAACGAAAAAGGCGCGAATTAGAACTCGCGCTATAGAAGTCTCTCAAAAGTTTGTCACAAGGACAGGCATATCACAACAAGATCCGCTTCAAAACTTCTTAAATTAAAACCATATAGAATCTCTGCAGTGCAGCAATTACAACAAAATGGTCACGGCAATCGACTTAATTGGATTGGCGATAGTGTTAGTAGCGGAGAAATTATATCCGTAATTAATGCTTTTTAACTAACGAAGATTGTTTTTAAATTCATGTAAAAGTAACCTGCAAAACAGTTTGTTTACAGACATTTCACAGCAAGACTGTAAATGCCGCCTCATTATTCTTGTGAGGCATAAAATCCTCCATGTATGCAGCAAAAGGCGCTTTTCATTTAACAATGTTCAGCTTTGAAGCATTTAACTGCATTTATTTTATCCTTGTTTACTACACTTTTTAGGATTAAAACCTTTTAGTTGTGTTTTCCTAATGTTATTCTATTCACTGCTGTACAATTTCAAAGGGAAAGGAAGACAAGAAACAAGGGCTGCAAGGAAGATCAGGACTGTATAGTGAAATTTAAAAGGAAGGAAGACAAAGCGTAGCTAGGAGGATAGAAGCTTAACGGCGGATGAGTATAGCAAGACCTTCCGGAGATACACGTAGACAGAGGAGTGTGAGGTGCACAAGAAACAATGGAGTTGGCCGTCTGGGATAACTGGAGTTAGCCAGCTTATTCCTAATAAGGTTATTTCATCTATTTATATTAAATTCAAATATTTCTTGAATACAGGATTTAATAAATTATTACATTTTTAAACGCAATACACATTCAAACTAAAACTAAAACAAAATAAAATTCCTACACAAGATGCATTTGCTCCAAGGTATTTCATGAGTCAAGATAAAATGTAACTTCAAATTTGTTGTATTTGTGTACCTTTTCCCTTGGTTGCTCCAGTTTACTCTTTTGTAATTTAAGCTCTTTTTGTCTATTTCTCTCCCAAATAAGTTTTCTAATTTTGCCCAAACCTTTTACTTTGCCCGATTTTGTATTTATAGGCCAGCAGATAAATATTGGCTACGTTTTCAATTTTTTTTTTTTTTTTTTTACATGTGGCTTCTGTTAACAAACATTCTAATTTTGAAGATTTAAATAATTTTACTTTCTTATATTCTTTTTATTATATGTTTTTTTTTTTATTGATTTATTTATGGACGCTCTTTAACATCTCAGGTCATCAGCGTCCCATTCAACTCAGGGCGTGAAACGGCCGACAAATTTTGCTCAGAGGCCTCTTCTTTCAGGCTTGAGGTTCTTTTTCGTGCCGTAAATGTACGACACGGGACCCACGGCTTTACTTCCCTTTCGAAGGAAGCCATACTTAGGATTTTTACGCCCGAAAAAATCCATCGATCCTGGCCGGGTTCGAACCCGCGTTTTGGGTGTAGGAGGCAAGTATGGTAACCACTACACCACCAGGACCGACTTTATTATATGTGCAACTATTTTGTCAAACTATGAAATACGTGATATACGCTTTAAACATGTTTAAGATAATTTGAATTGTTTTCCAAATGTAGGATTCCGTAAAATATAAAAATGTGCGGGGAGTTATGAAAGGGGGTTGTTTTATTTAATTGTCATCCCCCAAGTTGGGAGTCAAGCTTGCGGCGGATTGTAAAGGGTGTTTCGATTAATTATCAGTTCCACGTTGAAATGCCAAATTTGCTGCAGGTTGTGAAAGGTTTTGGATTAATTGTTTTGATTTGAGTTGCAGTGGATCTGGTGTTTACCGTTGATGTAGCATTTCACTGCCACGAAAGAAGTTCGCGTTGAACCCTCCTGCCGCGGTCGTCTCAGGGATGCTGAAATTGCTTCAAGACTTTTCTAGAATGTTACCAGGGGAGAAAGAAGATGCGGATTAAGGCTTCACAATTGACCAAACTGTTCACACTTCACTGTTAATTTTATTATTCTTTTTCCTTTGGAGACACTTCCAAACCATTAGCAAGGGATGGGAGAGTTTTAAATATTTCCTGACGCCGCAGTCAGAAATTCTCTAGTCGTTCGCATCGCATACACGAAAGTACACTATTGATATCTTCTAAGCAAACTGAGCTTTGCTGTTCCACTTCACAAGTTATATTTCTCACTATCTAAATTGAACTGCCCTGTCTCGTCTTCCCAAGCGAACTGTAATCTCTCGACTCTCAAAAGGAATTGTATTCTCTCGTCTCTCAAAGCGAACTGAATGTAGAAAGCCTTCAAAAATGCTTTTAGTAGACTTTCTACGCATCTTCTACGAGAATTAAAATTTTTTAACATTGCAGACAAGTCACCAAATTTCCTTCATGATTGGCTTGATCTCTTGCCGCTAGAAGTTTCTCGAAAAGATATTTTGAAATACGAGAACTCATTGCTTAGACTTCATTCATTGTATGTTAGCTAGAGACGATTTAAGGGAGCGAAAAATTCTTTTTTTAAGAGACGATTGCCCAAGGTGAAAGCTGTACACCACAGTCTTTTTTTCAAGGACTTATTTTATGGAGATGAAAAGAAAGGTTACCTAGCCATTGAATAAATGACCTTGCTCATGATACCAGGAAGTCGCTTGCGTTACATGAAAATTTCCATCTTTACAGCAGAGATTTCTGATTATTGAACAATCTACATCATTCTATATAATGTATCATAAAATATTAATCTATGGAAATTAACTAATTAAACAGGATCAAATCTTGATCTTAGTTAATTGCACGGGATCATATCTGGATGTCCCGTTGCAAATGCTATATATTATGCAAATCCAAAATTATTTTACGAATTTTTTATGGTGGGTTAGCATTTTGGGCGTTTATAGTGAATTTGATATGTTCAGTATCCATATTAGATTATTGTTAAGAAACAATTTCTGTTAATATATTTTCTGTAATGACGAAGATTTTGTTTATTTGCATATTGTTTATTATTAATTCAAATACTAGGACATTTAAATGGTACAAAATATACACATGCACATTTCTGATCAACAATAACATTTCTTGTGAACAATTTATTCATCGAACAAAATATTTTCGCAAAACGTGCATGCTCTCCACTGTGTTTATGAAATAATATTTTTAACTGGTTGTAAAATACTAATAGCAATTCAAATTTACATGCTGAAGGCTAGGTAATTAAGAAATACCAATAACTACAATGAATGAATATTAAATAAAATAAATACATAAATAAGCAAAGACTCGTATTCGAAAGCCCTAGGATTTGATCACCAATGCTGGCGAATCAGCAATGAGTATTTTCCTGGTATTCCATAGCAAAAGCTGGATTGAACAATTCCTTACCACGAACTACCAAAGAATCTCTTCCTTAAAATCAATAAAAATAGATGGTACAGGAGGGCAACTATGCAACTAAGTTTATTTATCTGACAAAAAGTTAACTGAATACTACTTCATGCTTACGTTAGCAGATGTCACATACGACCGATGCTGTCATGATAACAATTAGAAAACATTTAAAAAATAAGTTCATTGCACAGATTCACCATTTTAGGATTCGAATCCAGGTAGGAAGGTATTTAATTTGTAACTATCGGAAACACAGGTAAAAAAACTATACAATGCGTCATTAACATTGTTAGTACGTGTTTAAAGAGGTATAAACATTTTCAAAACAAATATAGTATGACAAATAATTCTCTGCATATATAGTTCATTACACATGCGTTTATCTGGAGATATATCGATTCACAGTGTCTTAGTAGTAGATCAGAAATCTCACAACTTTTGCCCCTCCCCGCTCATTCAATATCTGGATGATTTATTGGCGAAATGCGTAGAAAATGGGTCGCGCCCCATCATGCATGCACCACTTTCAATGTTTGTGGTAGAGACATAGTATAGGAGATAAGAAGTGGTCATAAACATCACTTAAGGTTCTGCCTGTCTGTCATCCACAATACCTGCCACATATTGATAAAACTGGAACTTCAATTCAGTTATTTCTTGACAATGAATGGGGAGTACATATGTGCGGCTTCTGACCCATACTTGAGCAAGCATTTGCTTGGTTTTGCTCTTGGTTAGTATTAACTGTTGCGAAAATATGCAATTCTTTTTACATATCTGGTATAAACACGAATTTCAAAATAACATTAAATACCTACACACACTTTCTGTGTTGTCGCTGAAGATTGAGATATCAAGTCGCCCACTATGCTCCAATGTTTGCATACAGCAGTCTTTCAAAGCAGAATAAGCTTACAATTAAAATATCACTCTGTTGCTGATTTCTGGGGGTAAATTTAAGTACCAGATTAAAAAAAAAAAAAAACAAAAAAAACTTCATAACAAGCCAATGCTTCTTCCATATCAGGATCGGTTCTGGTGATTTAGTGGTAGCCATACTTTGCACTTGAATCCAAGATCGCGGGTTCAATCCCGGCCAGGATCGATGGAGTTTTAGGGCATAAACATCCCAAGTTCTTCGGAAGGGAAGTAAAGCCATGGGTCCGTGTCATAAATGTACGGCACGAAAAAGAACCTCAAGCCCGAAAGAAGAGGCTTCTGAACAAAATTAATTGGCCATTTCACACCCTGAATTGAATGATACGCCGATGACCTAAGATGATAAACAGCGTCCGTAAATAAAACAAAAAGCAATTCCGTATCAGGGTGGTGAAAGTAATTATTTCCCAAACATAAATTACGCTTCAAACAATTAAAGTACGCAGAAAAGGTCGACAATGGAAAAGGTGAAAAACATACTTCTTACTAATACGAATGAAAAAGGAGACATTCTTTAATAATAATTACATGTTCGTTAATGAAATGTGGACGGTCTAAGCAAAAGATTGCTCTAATCTCTGAAAAATAAAGTCGGAAACGAAATATGAGAAAAACTGTGAAAGCCGCTTTTCATTTGACATTAATACCCGTAAACATTACCCACGTTTAAGTATATGAGGAGATCGGAATATATTCGCACCACAGATGTGCTAAGTTCCCTTTCGGTAGAGGAGGTAGCATAGCATCGTTGATATTTCTTACAAGAAAATGTGACATTCAGCGATAGATGGAAAGATTATAAATACCACTACACTTCTTACAACATTTTGTTCAGATACTTAGGAAAACTGCACTTGCCCTTGAGAGATGTAGACGATATTTTGCAGGAGGTTATGTTTCGATGGAGGACGAAGTTGTTGTTGTTGTTGTTGTTTTTCCTGACACAAAAAGGAAAATGTATCATTCTATTAGAAGTTTTCACGTTGGTTTCAAATATGTAAGTAGTTTTTCCCAATCATCCATGGTTTTAGTGATACCTGGGTAACCTTTGAAAGAAATGTGGAAATTGACATGCATGACACTATTCAGCTTACCTATAATATGTTAGTGGTTTTCCTTCTGTGTTTAGCATATGGAACATTTCTTTTTAGCGTCTGAGGACATTTTTGCATTCCACTGCTCCTGGTACCTCTTTTTCATGACACACATTTGTTGATTTAAAACAAGAAATGAATTTTGAGGGACATATTACAGTCCATATGCTTGTTACAGACCACCTACAATCTCATCTGGTTGGCCCGAGATTATGATTTCGGAATAATAATAATAATAATAATAATAATAATAATAATAATAATAATAATAATAATAATAATAATAACAGTAAATTGCACAACGCTTTTCATTGACCTCCATGTTGATTTTTCACCTTGATTTAAGAGTTTTTTGGAACTGTAATCAAAGCTGTTATTTTGGGAGCCACAACAATTTTATTTTTTCATTTTAGCATCACTAACAGGGGAATATTTCTCTTTCAAATAATGAAACCCAGTACCACGTCAACAAAATTGTTTAAAAAAAAACTAATTTCATGTGAAGTGGAGGTAGAGGAATCATATCATAATTAGATAAACTGCGTTTCTTTTATCTTTAATCCGCATGTAAACAGAACTATATCCTTTCACTTCTCCTTCCTGTTGGATGTGGCTTGTCGATCACGTGGCACACCTAACAAACAATGCAATTGCCGAGATCATGCTAGAAGCATGCCAATAAACCTAGAATGGCGAACAAACTGAAAACTTCCAATATTCTCTCGAAATGAATGAATGAGTAGTGTTTAACGCCCGTTTTTGCTACAGAGGCACCACAGGCGATGGACACTGATGATGCACGAGATGAAATTATATATTGGGAAAGGATTTTATGGAAGGAATCGTTCCAGGCCTAAGTTTAGGGTACCTCCCCGGCATTTGCCATTTATGAGGACTGAGGAAAACCTGGAAAAAACCTCAGTCAGGAAGGACGGTCCTGGCGGTATTCGAACCCAGACCTCCCGCTCACGAGTCCGAGACTTAACGACCTCGGCCACCCGTGGCGGTCTATTCTCTCGAGACTGAGCAAGGTCGAGAGACGAGCGAATGCCGCAATCAAGTCGTAATGCCTATGTCATGATGAAGAAAGCTTTAACGGTTAACCTGACCAATAACCTCCCACCTAGTTAATGATTGTGTGTTGCATAAACTTTGGATGCATCACCGCTTTCACGCATTGTACTTCGGTGCTAATAAAAACGAAACTTTTCTGAGATTATTTAATTGTATAAGTATAAATTATTATTTTAAACAACGAACTAATTTGTATGGCAAAAAGTGCTTCTGTGCCAACTAGTCAATGAGGGATGGCAAAGAGCACCCGATATTGTTGACATCCGGAGTAAGGCAAAGATATAGTACAAGCTTTGCTGCCCAAACGTAAGTGGTTCACTGTTTGCCATTAGAATGTTTTATCTTTCTCCATTGGCATAGAAAAGCAACCGCATTTAGAGCTAATAGCATAAATAATTAATCGGAGTTTAAGCGCTAAAATTAAGCTTCATTTAAGCTGAATTTATAATTATTTTGTTTGAATATAATAGTTGATCCAAGATCTCATCACCTTGATGTAAGATTGAAACTGGCAAATTGTCTAAGGTTAATCTGGTTGAACCTTGGTTAGCGAAGTACACAACAATTTATATTGAACTTTAAAAGAAAGGAAAACGAAATGAGCGTCATTATTTTTAATTGTATGCATAGAAGAATATGCATGTATGTTTGTGCTTTTAACCATTCGCTGAGTGCATTGCTGTAAGTTTATAAGTTTCTCATAACAGTGTGTTTGTAGGTTATGTTATTTTGTGATTTCCGATTACTTTGATGGTTCATCCGAAAACGAGAGTTTAAATTTCAGCGGGCGTCTCGAGTATTTCAGCAAAGAAGGAACCTCATCATTGGGCTTATGAAAACAGTTTAAAATGAGATTTCGACTATCGAAACTTGTTGTCGAGGAACTGGAACAAAGACCACATCCACAGCTAACAACACTAAACGAAATTATACGTGAACCTAATGTTTATAATTCTACTCACACTACGGTTCTTTGCAGCTGGTAGTTTCCAGAAGGTAATTGAGGATATATTTAATGTGAATAAAGGAGCTGCAATTAGAACCATACGCAAAGTAGCAAGAGAAAGTGTAAGTTTAAGACCCCAATTCATCAAGATGCCCACTCACGAGGATAATATGAATCGAATAATGCGAAGCTTTTATGATATATGTAATTTTCCTAGAGTTCTAATGAAATAAATCCCTATTATATTACTTGGTGACAATAATGCTGAAGTTTATAGAAACCGCCATGATTGGTTTTCTCTAAATGTCTAAGCTATCTGAGATTCAAAACTTTGTATTCAAAATGTTGTCGCCAGATGGCCAGGATCGGCATGTGACAATAATATTTTTGTGATTTGTAGAATGTGTTCAAAGATTGAAGCTAGGGAATTACTACAAGGCGTGCTATTGGGAGACAGCGCACTTTACTTTTGCCACTACCTGCTAACTCCCACGATGCACCAAGATATCCCTCAAGAACGGGCTTACAACAGAGGCCACAAGACGACAGGATAAATTAAGATGTCTGTCTCTTCCTTTTTAAAATTTGCTATTCGTGATCCCTTCTTTTTTCACTATTCATTGTGTTTATATAGTACGTAATAGTAACCGAGACAAAAGAAAATTTTCTAATAGCTTGAACAATTTACATTCGATGCGATATTATTGTGCTTTGTTTCTCATATTTCCCCCAAACTCGACACTGTTGTCAAACATATTTCGATGATCTTCGTTAGTACTAAACCCAATTCTCGTGATCTACAATTAGCATTATACTACATGAAGAGGGAATTAAACTAGGTTCCTTTTTGAATTTCGATTAAAATTGAACCGCAGTTATTATTAATAATTTTATGCAACTGGCTCTTAACATAGGGAATTGCAAACTCATTAACAATGCATTAACTTATAAATCGCACTATATGGCCCAAAGGTTCTTTTCATGCCGAATTTGTTTGAAATGTTTTTAATATTTCGTATGTTTTTTCATGTTAGTAACATAAGCTAACGGCACAGGATGACATTTGCTGCAATTGTGTAAAGGGAAAGCCTTAAAAGTAGCTTTTGAAGAACCAATGAACTTCCCTACTTGTGTTGCGTTAATGATCACATCATCATTACAGTTCACTTAACTATTTTCTTTAGAGTATAACTCCTCAAACTTTTATTGGCAGTTACCAAAGAAACACGCTTTACTGCCAGTCTGCAGAAAATTACAGCCTTTGAGACTAGAGCCCAAAAGCTTGCCTGTTTTTTGATCAAGTTCAAATCCCGAACATGGTCGTTTAATTCGCCTTGTGTTATCAGACGAGGTTTACAGGTAGAGGTACTTGGTTTCTAAAGTAGGATCATCTTGCTCCTGATGTCGAACCTAGGTATTTGCCTGATCTTCCGATTCATGATATGCTGGAGAACATGGTACAGATAAATTCTCATGGTGACGCACTGACTTTATAGAGGGGCCCAGTTTGTAACTTGATCCCCAAATTTTCAGCCAAAATGTAGCTCATTATATTTTGAATTAGTGTAGTGAAAATCCTTTGCGCCACTTACGTAATTATGTGAGATTAGATGAAAGTGCTATTTCATTATTTAACATTACGTTAAGAAAGATGAACAAAACTATTAAAATAAAATGTTAACACATCTAATCAGATGTTGAAAGATTTTGTATTCCAAATCAGAATCTTGTGGTCCTCCTCCTCCGTGCTGCTGGTCAAATCCGCAGGATTTTTAATAAGCCCGTTAACAATACATCATGAAGATAATCCGCTGCTCAAAAATTCTACCTTTCAGGCGCGCAACATATCAGCTGTTACCAACTTTACCGCATCCAGAATCTTTGTGCTTCATTTTTATTCTTTTGTTTATTCCACTGAAAATGATAAAATTAAGATAAAATCTCTAATATAGTGAGCGTGTAAATAGTTGACAGTCGAAAAAAAAAATTACATATGAATTAAAAGCTTTTTTAGTTTAAATATAGTGTTAGTGAATAAATAATTTACCCGTGGAAGATAATAGAAAACAACCGCACATTGATTACATTTTCGTCTAGCAACAACCGCCAAATAGTAACTGCCCTAAACGATTATCGGTTTCCTTTGCATGAAATTGTCGCACTAAACCACATCACAGAAGAACAAAGAGAAAGAAAATCGCGTTTACGCGTCACAGGGTACTCTGGGCGCTTACAGACTTCTCTCTTTTAATATGTTAATGTATCTCGTGACTATACGTGATAATTTAAAGATTATGATGTACTAAAATAAGCAATTTGTTTATCATGACTATAAAGGTATGCAGCATCTATGTTATCAAGTTATTATTATTACAGGGCGAATTGCTGCATATTTTAAGTATTAGTTCATATTTTAGTATTTAATGTTTATTTTCTTATTTTTTGCGTTATAGAACTTAATCCAGTTTTAAGAACATGAAAAGTTGAAATAATGAAATGCATAATAATTTGAGACGATGAAGCACTTTCAACATGTCACATTTATTGCAAAATTTCCCAGCGAACTGTTGTCGGCTAATCATTGTGCGCGGTGCAATCAACAAAGCACCCCATAGTAAAATCTTTGTTCACTCTCTGCAAATGTATAACTCGATGAATGGCACTTGAGATAAAAAGAGCAAAGAAGCACCCTTACGCATATGCATAATATTGACAATAACTCTGTGGTGTAGTGGTTACCATACTTGCCTCCTAAACCCAAGATCGCGGGTTCGAACCCGGCCAGGACCGATGGATTTTTTCGGGCGTAAAAATCCTAAGTATGACTTCCTTCGGAAGGGAAGTAAAGCCGCGGGTCCCGTGTCGTACATTTACGGCACGAAAAAGAACCTCAAGCCTGAAAGAGAGGCCTCTGAGCAAAATTTGTCGGCCGTTTCACGCCCTGAGATGAATAGGACGCTGATGACCTGAGATGTTAAAGAGCGTCCATAAATAAATTAATCAAAAAAAAAACAAAACAATAACCCTACATAGAAAGTATTGATAGACTTGTTCAAAGTCGTTTATGTGACAATAACAATAATGCAATTATCTGCTTTCAGAGGTCTGTCATTTTTGTGATACATCAGTATGCAGAGTGCATTGTATTTTAAAGAAAAGTATTAATTTTGAATTAGTTTTTTTTTCTAACTCAATCTAAAGAAAAATTGTCAGCAGTGCTGTGCTTAAGCATTGAACTACAGATCATGGAAATTAAACAACTAATGGGAGGTTTGCTATTTGTCAAGTTTGCATTTTATTTACTTTTAAAGCAATTAAAATGTTAATTACTTAAACGTTTAATTACAACCGTATAACTCTAGCTTTAAAACTTCTTCATTATGTTCTCAAAAGAGATGGTAAGAAACAAGTGTCACTATGTCAGGTTATTTGGCATCGGACATTTTGGAGCTTAACTACTGTCCTAAAAGTCCTATTATAATCAAAAAACATTTTTGTCATTTGAAAACATTTTTGCGAAGAGTAAAGAAAGCTTATTACCGGAGAATTTAAAAAATAATCCGTAATTTGTTGCAACTCTTGCTGAAATTCTAAATTTGTGGCCTTAATATTCTTGTTACACATAGTTTATATATGATTATATTATATATAGTTTATAATCGTTTTTTGGACAACAGTTTAATAAAATTAACAAACTTTAGAGGATTTAATTATTTATATATTCATTAAATATGTAATTCATCAAATTATTAATAATAGCAAGATTCTTTTAACAGCGATATTTTATTTTAATGCTTACGTGCATGCCTATAAATTCCTCTCCTTAATGACTGTGGTCAGAACACTAAGAAAAAGATGACATGATTTTAATGGGTAAACAAAGCAAGCAGCTGAAATGAAAGCTTGATGGTCTAACAGCAGCGAGTCAGAGTAAGAGGTTGAAAACAATCGCTTTCCAATAACGGAACGAAATTGTGTTCTGAAGTGGACGTTTGTGTATTGGGTAACACAGTGTACTAGCTTGTTTATTTTTACCTGAGTAAACTTTGTCTGTGTACCGGAGTCTCCGTTTGTTCATCCCAAGTTCGAAACTCGGTGCTGCGGAATGGCGTTTGTGATGGATAAAGTTGGGTCTTCTTTCTCTTTTCTTTACAGGTTCCCCCAATTTTCCCGCTTTTATTCCACAAAACATTTCCACTTTTTGCTTCTCTTTTACCTATATTTATTTAATTTCATGTTAAAGGGCTACAAAAAGTGTAAAAATTGCGATATACCTAAGATATTAAAATAAATGGAATCCTCCATTAAATTATGTATATGATATGACATTTTAATCTGATTAATATATTAACACGTGGTCTGCAAGGAAGGTGCCTCGGTTTGGAGCTTTCGAAAGCACTGACAATATTCTTTCTTTTCAAACTACCTGCTCAAGAGGTACATTGTGACAATTGTAAGAAAAATAAAGTATGTGCTAAACCTGTACTACTTTTACAAACAATTGCTCTACTTAGGAATTTGCATAAGAATGTTTAACGCCCATTTATGTCACTGCGTTAAAATAGTCGGTAGAACTGATGACATAGTATAGCAACAATATAGCCTTTTTGCCTGGAACTAAGATTATAGCCTTTCACATGCTTATTTAAGCTACGTTGATATGGTACGCGTGAGGAGTTCGCTCAGGAAAGCAACGTTGTCACGTCTCTGCAGTTTCCTTTAGTACATGTTTAATGCTAGCATAGATCTGGTGCGAAAGGGAGAGTAAATAATTAATTCATTTATAATTATGAAAGAAGGAAAACAGTGGCAACGCTGCAGAATTACTATATGTCTCGTTCTGTTTGGACGAAAGCGATAATACTACTAGACACTCGGAACTCGATGGGTCGGGGCGAGGTTATTAAGATTTGTCCCGTACTTTACATGATGCGAAATGATACAGCGTGAAGTTAAATTTGAGAAGAAAGCGTATCCGGCCTAAATTTAGGGTGCCCGGTAAGACCTGAGAGACCTTCAGTCCGGAAAGATGGTCCTGGCAGGAATAAAACCGCAGAATCTCTCTTCACAAGTTCGTCCCTTTGCGACCTCGGCCGTCATAAAAGTTTTTCAGAAAATGAAGATGTTCCATCCTTTGGAGCTGGAGTGCACTAAAAGACACACTAAACTTTATCGCTTGATATTTTAAAATATGTTGTTTTTAACATATAAACTCAGGATCTAATGTGCCGATTGCTTCAAAATTTCAGAATGTATTTAATAAACACTTATATTTAATTTGATTTGTAATTTGTAATAAAGCAATTTTTATCGAATTCACACAGAAAAAAGGCATAAAAGTTAAAAAAATCCTCTTCATATAAAAAATATACTAACTGCCACATAGCTGAAAAAATGCCCTGTGTTAAATTAGAGTCAAAGTTTTCAAAGTAGCCTGTTATTTAATTTATTATTTAAGGGATGTTTAACATCTATTTCGTCATTAGCGTCCCATTCATTTCAAGGAGGGTGAAATGGCCGTTAAATTTTGCTCAGAGGCCTCCTCTTTCAGGCTTGAGATTCTTTTACGTGTCGTAAATCTACGACACGAGACCCATGGCTTTACTTTCTTTCTGAAGAAAGCCATGTGTAGGAATTTTACGCCCCAAAATCCATTGATCTTGGCCGGATTTGAACACGCGCGATCTTGAGTTTATGAGGCAGTAACCTGTTAAAGTTTCAGCCTCCAATTACACATATATTGCGAGAAAACTTGCAGCTTATAAGTAATATTTCAATATTGGAGAGAGAGGACGTTCCCAGCATGAGCGCTTCTGAACTAGGAGAGCCAGTTTGTTCCTATAGGTAATGGCTTCAATAGAGATTCCTGATCTTGCGTTCGCGGACGGCTGGTAGATAGGGCTTGTGGCTCTACATGGTTAATATGTCTTCACACGCGAGGACGCAATAAACTCCGTACAGGCTGATGTGCTTTAAGGATCGCTCCTAAGTCGATGCAGTGCTATTTTATTGCATACTTTAACGTCAATCGCCTTCAAGTAAGATTTGTTATTATAATCATCCCTTTGACTTTGAAATTGATAGTCCATAATTACAAGATTTAAAATTTTATATTTTTGATTTCAGAACTGATAAATACAAATGTAACTTACGCATTTACCCATCTAAAGCAGGTTTTCAATATATATGCATCTATTCATTATTAATGATTGCAGATGAGCAGTTACTTATGTCTCAGAACTAGATAATAATGTACATTTGTAGAAAGTTGTTGGAGGAATATGCTAAATAGGGTTAAAATTTAACTTGGATAAGGAATTTTACTTGTTAGGTGGTGACGAACTAGAGATTTGATATTGGAAGTTCCGCCGTTTAATTATAACCGTAATCTCTGTAATTTTTGCATAATTTATTTCTTCTTTTTGTTAACGCCAGATATTCTTAATTCTTTGCAATCACTTCTCCATTTAAACATCTTTCAAAAAGGCTTCTTAATTGTGCTAATGGTTATTTGTTTAATTCTGCTGGTATTCCTTTGAGTCCACGTGCTATTACATATTTTAAAAAGATTAGACGATAGTCATATATACTTCGAGTCCATCTTTAGACTTTTAGCCCACTGAATCTTGATGTAAAGAAAGTATAAGCAGATTATTTGAGTTAAGGGTTGTCTAATTGTGGCTGTTCACTGGAGAAGTGCAGTAACAACCAGAAAAATCGAGAAAGTCACCTAAAAAACGACACTGTATTTAAAACTGATAACGATATGCACATAAATTTTGGAAAAATGCCCGTCAGAGGCAATACATTGCTGGTATGTGCGTAGGAAATTCCAGTGTTTATATACTTTTCTCCCATAAAAATACAGTTCTGAACACTCTTCTTGATATTGAGACATCCTATCTCGTAACTTTTGGCAGTTTCTTTACCTGGGAAACTATTTACAGGATATTTTCTTGCGAATCGTTTTACCGCTTCTCTGCAAGAATCGGTTTTCACACATATATCACAAAAAGTGCATATTTATGTGGTGACATAAATAACAAAGAACAACAAGCACACGATTTACACACAACCACTAGCTTACAACCATACAAGCTGATACATCCTTTCTCCCAGTACGTAACTCAAGTTTATTCCCACTGCACAAAATGTAGTCTTTCGCCTTCGTACTCTGATTGCAGGAATGATGGCGTTACTTTCTTAAACGCGCTAACATCGCTCGAGTTCTTTTTCGTTAACCTTTTGCGCCACTTAAGTAGTTATGTGAGATTAGATGAAAGTGCTATTTCATTATTTAATATTACGTTAAGATATATGAATAAAACTATTAAAATAAAATGTTAACACATCTAATCAGATGTTGAAAGATTTTGTATTCCAAATCAGAATCTTGTGGTCCTCCTCCTCCGTGCTGCTGGTCGAATCCGCAGGATTTTTGATAAGCCCGTTAACAATACATCATAAAGATAATTCGCTGCTCACAAATTCTACCCTTCAGGCGCGCAACATATCAGCAGTTACCGGCTTTACAATATCCATATCAGACAGTTGCAAATCGAGTTATTCCACGGAATAGGATCTTTAACTTGACTGCATGCGAGTTCGATAGCATTTAAGACACAATGCTGCTTCCTCTGCCAGTGTTTCTGTATTTCCCCCGGGGTAGCACTCCCCTCAAAGTCCGTGTCGTTAAGATAACATTTTGCTTCCATTTACGCAATGATGTCATTATTTACACATGACTTGTTTGAAATGCCATTTAATTTCACGCTGCGATACAATGTATTGTCTATGATAATTACACTGTAAATGCAAGCAGGGGCACCACGAAATGAAAACTTCACCTGTCGAGCCGTCATGGCGTCTGTCTTTACCGTTGCGTGTTCAGTTCGATACTTAGGGCTCCAGAAATACATACTTTTTTACCTTTAATGTTGAAATTTTTCCATACGTTGGATCGTATTAGATTGTGAGGGTCGACTCTTGCCAGGACTATCCTCACTGACAGGGTTTTTCCTCAGTCCTCATAAATGGCAAATGTCAGGGAGGTTTTTTCACCTGGAAAAAACCTCAGTCAGGGACGACAGTCCTGGCGGGATTCGAACCCCAATCCTCCCGCTCACGAGTCTGCGCGTTAATGACCTCGGGCACCCGTGGCGGTTATTTTTATGGAAGAAATTATGCACTGTACTTGTAACAAATTCGTTACTCTGAACATCTAGCTAGATTTCTCAGACGTTGATCACTGCATTATTCACGCGCAATTAATGCTTAATGTAGAAAAACCAGTAAGCTCGGCTGTTATATAACTTTAATAGATAAGATAAATTATACACTGTTGGTCATTAAAATTCCAATATATTGTGCGTGATCATAATAGTAATGGAGAAGGAATGTCTGTCTTCTCGTTCGGTTGTTTGGTATCCTTCACGTCCGTATGTTCGTCCTACCTTGATATCATATTCGTTTCGCTGTGGACGTATTTAGTTCAACACGAGCATCAATTTCTTGGAATGACATTCCTCACCCTCGTATGCCACAATTCTCCCTTCATCAAATTCGGACAACTGTTGGTAATGGTGTTGCATTTTCGAGAGTCATGCTCGTTTTTCTGAGAAAATGCCCGCTCGGTTTTACGCATCTCTTATTGGCGTTGAAATGTTAACGGCCAGCAGTGTACTTCATACAGTTTGTGACACACTTACAGAGCAATAACTATATTACCACTTTATACTGCACGTGTTTAACAATATTGCACTACTTACCATTGAGCCCCTAGATCTGAATGTGCATGCAGTTCGCGCGTTAAGGTACGCTACTTAATATTAGATACCTTTTTTCTGTAGTTCTACGTAATAATGCGTAGATAACAAAGTTTGACATAACACATGGGATCATGCTGTTTTGGAGAATATATGAGCGACCTGCTTTTCAACCTACTCAACGAATCAGTCAATGGGAGTTTATTCTTATATGCCTCTTTAATTGCATAAGGACGTATTGTAGTAAACATTCAATTAAAATGTGTCTTCATTAATATATTTATTTATATAATACTTTTCTACTAAACACTTTACGAATTTCTTTCCAGAAGTACTTAAATAATACTTTTCACGTGTTTAAAGGAATGCACTTACTATTAATTTCATTTTTCTCATTATTCCTAAAAAAACAATTTCCTTTGTTCTTTATGCATATCTTATCGCACTAATGTAATTTTCAATTATTTTCTCTCGATATTTGTTCTCCCCTTCTGTCAGCATTTTCTTACAATAGCTTGTGATCATATATAATCACATTAAATGTATAAAATGGAATGTAAGTTTATAACTATGTAAGTTTTAATTCGTTAACAGTCTTCCTTCCAAAGCTAACCTCTCCAAGGTAGCTACATATCGATTTGAAATGTGTTATATTATTAGCCCTCAGTGCCCTCTATTTGTTTTCATGAAACAAATGAGCGTACAGGCTACGCGCTACCTTTAAAAAAGGTCCTGTATCAAAGGGAAGTAGGGAAATGAAAACAATTAATTTAAATGTTTGATGTTACTCAATAATCAAAAAACGATACTTAAAATCACATCACCATAAATAAACAATGAAAGAGCTCACTCTTGGCTTTTGAACTATTGTAAAATTTTAGTATGATATTCCATAGAATAAGATTTTTTTCTTATCTTAGTAAAAATTGACAATTGCGATTAATTTTCCACTTTATTACTGTACAAATACATTTTTCATTCATGCATGTTTATTGCTCTATGAAAATCGATTAGAACATATTTGAAATATAAGAACTATGAACCAACTTGTGGGTTTTTTTTTTCATTGAGAGTGTGCACACATGTTTTATGCCATTGACTAGAACAAGGTCACGCTAGCTTCTGGCTGTCAGTATGGATCTGACATTGGCTCAGTTCTGTTCAGTTATTGCGAGTGGTGTGTTTCGTTGTGTACTTAATGGCGAAGTGAATTATGGCTTAGTATATGTTTACTACACACAGTTTATTGATTTATTTATGATTCATATTTGTTAACTCCAAGTTCAAACTTAAAGAAAGATTCTCGGTTGTAAAATTTCCAGACTGTACAACAATCCATAATCTTTATGATAAATTTCAGGCCTCGGGAAATGTTCAGTCTAAGAAATAAAGACAGGGTTCTCACTGAAGGAACGTTAGGTGACATCCAGCATCGTTCGAGAATTCCTCCCCCAAATCACTTTGACATCTTTCACAGTTAACAGGTGTTTATTATGTATCTGTTCAAAGAGCTACTAAATTGTTAAAGGTTTAAACCATATAAAATAACTGTGGATACAATTATGCTCTTCCCATTTTTTTTAGAGAAATAACCAACAGGGAGTGTGATTTCGCCTTTTTTCAACAAGACTGCAACAGCTCATACGGCGAATATATTTTGATAAGAGAAATTGAAAGTGTATTTTGGAATGATAGATCCCCCGAACTAACACCTTGCCACTTTTAGCTCTGAGGAAAAGATGATACAGTTTTAAAAAGTTCCCAAAATTAATAAACAATGATGGTGGCCTGTTCAGCATCCCCTTTCAAAAAGTTGGTAAACAAAACATTTTAAAATGCTTAAGGATATTGTTATATGGTTGTGTACTACAGCGATCGCCGCTTTCGCCCCACCAAATAAACATTTATAATAAACATTTATAATAATAATAATAATAATAATAATAAACTTAATAAATAACAAAAATAAAATAAAATTGCCTCATAATATTGATATCTTAGAAGTCGACTATGTTTTGAACAGACTGATGAAAAATTCCACGAAATCCCAGTGGAGATTTGCGATGGCGTTAGATAAATTGTATCCATTTTTTTATTGCAATATTTGGAATATTGCATTTCACCGGCAACTATACATAGAATAAGTGATCATTGAGGTATAAATAATAAAAGGTAATTATCAATATAGGCTTATATTTAAAAAATGTTACAATTCTTATTATCATTATTAATTTAAAACCAAGACAGACTATATTTTCCGAATCAAAAAACAGATCAGGGAGGACAGTACTGGTGGGAATCGCGCCTTAACGAATGTCTCAATTGTGGCAGTGCACCACAAAATTTCATATTTACATTTCCTAAATAACTTTTTAAGCCCCAAAACTTGCCTACTATTTAGCGAGGTGGTTAATATTTGGAAGTAAATAAATTGTAGCGTGTACTTCTTATATTTTTATTAAGTTAATATTGATTACCACTCCTCAAATTTCTACCCCATACATCATCTTTGACTGAACCACAGCCCCATAGTTTATCTAGCCATTTCATTGGCAATGTGGGAACTTTATACAAACTTATTCTGACAGCTTTCATAGCTAATTTACCTTTAGCTTGTGCACATTTAAACTGCACCTCCCATCTTTCGCTAATTATAAATCTCACCCCCCAATAATCATACTCTTTCACTACATCTGATGGGTTTCTATTTCTAAACCATCTCTCATCTTTTCTTAAAAAATACTTTCCTAATATATCATTTCATCTCAGTATCATCAGTGCCCACCGTCTGGTCTGTGGTGCCTCAGTAGTAAGAAGGGACGTTAAACACTTAAAAAAAAAAAAAAAAAAAAAAAAAAAAAAAAAACATGGAAATATTTTCTAATGATAAACAATTATCGCTCCAAAATCCACCTCATTGCGTTTTTCCGGATCTTTCCTTTCATTGCTAGCCTCATTGTCACATTGTCTAAGTTTAGGGTACCTCCCGGCAAAGAGATGTACTGATTAGTCGGTGAACACCTGAAGAAAACGTTCAGTTTAGGAGCAAAAAACTTGGCGATATTGGCGCTAATCTTGAACGTTTGGTCACAAAATTTTTCCCGAAATTAGCACAAACGAGTGTTTCGGAATATAGAAGAAATGTTTCACTTATCGGCTACTAATCTTGCCATAGCCGACTGCGCTCGTACTTAAACTCCAGTTCCCTTTTCCTTACAGCATGTGCTAGTCCTCCCTCTACATTTACCAAACACGATCCTGGACATCTTTGATTCTGGTCGAGACGTTTATAACTGCATTATCACGTTGAATTATTTTGTACTCTTTCGAAAGGTATGCAAGTTATGCATGTGGTTAACATTTGTTTACCTTTGGTGTGAACAATGGAATTTTAATTCTGTTAGAATATGTGAATATGGATTTGACATAATTACGCCAACGTTGGTAACGTTGTGTATGCATTTCAATAGTCATCTGTCAGAGAGACAGGTAGACGTGACAATGAGAAGGGAAAACTAATAAAAAGTCATTGTTACCATTGCAATGACGGTGTGCGTTTCGATTTCGTGACTTCAAAAAATGTTCCTGGTCGTATGCAGTGGAAAGCTCGTAGCAGAAAATAATCCATTTTCATTAAGGTGAATGATATGTACAAATGTAATGTGAACTGTAACTTTTCGCAGAAGATCTAATTATGTTCCCACTGCCTGAGCGGTGATTTAACTATCGGATGCATGCTGGTAAAGAAGCAGCAAAGCGTCGGTGATAGTACAGGTCAAGCTTTGGCCGCCTTTTCCCCTGGAATTGAGATTACAGCTATCCAGCTGCTTATTTATATTACGTTGATATGATACTCGAGGGGAATGAAGTGTATTACAGTTCGCCTAGGGAAATAACATTGTAACATTTTCACAATCCCTTTTAGTATTAACATAGAATATAGCAGCAAAAGTAATAATTTATAAATTTATTCTTGATATATTAAAGGCATACTCAGATACTCTCAATAATATGAAGAAAAAATATTCACAGTTTCTGCTCAATATTTGATACATGACAATGTTGGAAGTTGCCAGGTATCTCGTGGTAACGTGTAATTGTTTAGACAAAATCAATAGCACTATGCATTCGGAACTAGTTGGGATGGGGCGAGGTTATTAAGGCTTGCTGTGCACTTTACAAACCACATACAATTAAAGCGTGAATTTCCAAAAATCACAATATCCACCTTATTTTCGAGAAGATGGGAAAAACTGTTCGGTGTTTAATATTTATCATTGTAATTTTCTCTTAAAACTCAATGATAAGAATTTTGGAAATCTCTCTCTTCATTGATTCAAGATAAAAGTTGGATTAGAAGAGTTCTGGAGCAAAAGAATGAATAAATTCATTTTGGAACCGCACACGATGGAAAAGGCGATTTTTGACACTAATTATATTCAAAATCATTATTACTGCTATGACAATCACAGAAGTTACGATTAATATCAAACTGAAAATATAAACATTACAAAATTATTACATATTGAAAAAAGTTTGCCAAAAAAAAAAAAAAAAAACAAGAATGGACAGTTTTGAGAAAATACCGCTAAAAATGCAAAATTGTTATAAATGGACAGATTATAGAATAAGTTAATAATTTTAATTATTTAGGATAAAGTGCATTTCATTGCAGGAGTTCATTATTTTCAAAATTGGAATATTAAAACCAGTAAAATTAACATCCTTCCCTAGAAAGTTGACCACTTCAACTGCGTTGGATAAGGCCAGCGTTGGTAATATATGTCAGAGATACATGCAAATCTGTTATGTATTTGAAGAGATAAAGTCGGTCAAGACGCTATCTAAAGGAATGGATAAGGCGGGTTTCTGAACATCATAGCACATTTAAACAAGAATTTCATAGGAAAAAGCGAGATTGGATAATTAAACTGTGTGAGATACAATGTGCATTTGAAAGGAGAAGTTAATTGTATCATTAAGTTGTTTTCCCAAAAAGTAGATATGGTAAAATTTAGAACTGTGCGCTTTAATTAACGAAAAACATTATTATATATGAAACGTAATTTAATAATATATATTAAGAAAGGTTATGATGAAACAGTCTGCTCTCCTCTTCCAAACTTTTCTAGTAGATGCTTTAGAAATGTCTCGACACTTGCTGGAGTTCTCCTTGAGAAATAAAGGCGCTGTTTTTCTAGTTGTTATTTTTCAGTGCTCAAAGTTGTGACTTACTTATGTTCTCCAGATGGGTCAGGTTGGCTCATTGTTCATACATAGAATATGTGCTGTTGCAGAATCCTGCCGGAAAAACGCACCCTCTCCTCGTCATCTCTTTACACGCGCAAAACTCTGTCCAAATCTTTTTGCACTTGATGGCTTGTTCAAAGAAAAAAGATGCACCATCCTCCCGCCACTTAAAGCGCACTGAAATCGTCTTAGAACTTAACACACAAACACTCGCTGTACCTGTGTGCTATTTTCTACGTTGTTACATAACGCTAAAGAAACACACGAACTTAACTAAGATAATTACTCATATACCGAACGAGTTGGTTTCAGGCAGTTACATTTGGAAATTGCATTCGGGACGTTCCGGGTTCAAATGTCATAGGGCGGTTATTCTCAGCTTGAGTTTTTTTTTTTTTTTTTTTTTTTTTTTGTGGTTTCTCCTTGTTGCTTAGGCGAATACTGGGATGAGTCTTTCCTTTCCAATAATTTTCCGCTTTCCCATTTAGTACCAGTTCATTGCGTTGGTATTGTTATAGGGACTAAAGTGCCAGAACGAAGTGGACTGGTGTGGTGTGACGGTGACTTGCGCTTTGGCAAGCGTTCTGCCCGGACGTCTGCTATATTAGCGGCTCTCCTGAGAGGCTCGAATAGCTTGAACGGGGAAATCCCCAGCGACGGGCTGTTTTAAGGGACACTAGGAGTGATTTTGAACGTTCTACGTTTTCGTATGTATGGATTTTTCTAAAACTTTTACTCTTATTGCATTGTTGATAACTTAATGTGTGTACAAAATTTCATTCAAATTTAATAAATACTTTACGAGCTATAAATTATTTCATAAAATTGAATACATAATTAAAAAGCATAATCAAAATGTCCCGCGCGACTCATGAGTTGAGAAAATTTGTTAGCATTTTTGTAATTGGAATTCCGAGCCCCATGCAACAAGTATGTAGAAAGATATTTAAAATGAACTTAATGAGTGAACTGTGATACTTTTTTAAATCTATAAGACATTTTAATCTTTAAAATGAATCACTTTTTCATAGAAAAATATTATTTTAAAATTATAATTCGTGTCAGCATGTTTTTGTCCTTTAGAATGTTAAATGTATGCTGCTGCACATTCTGGTAAATTTCAATTGAATTTAAACAAAAACTGTTACGCGTGGAGCATTTTGAATGTGTGAAAGTGACGTTTTGGGAAAAACACTGTTTTATAAAAAAGTATGCTGGGAAACAAGTGATTTAAACGGACACGCGGAGCTCTTTAAACGGCTGTAGAGCCCAAAGGAAGAGGGGGCGTGCAAATATTGACTCTGTGTGGACGCCCAAAATTTCAAGGAACCATATGCAGCAAAAAATGATTCTTGATTTTGGCCCATTTTGGCCAAAATTCACTCCCAGTGTCCTTAAACTGGAAAGAATGTTGCGAACCCCGTCATTTCTGTGCCCCACCGCTCGAAATTGCCACGAAGACACAATCTACCAGCTCCTCGTCATATCTGAGCCTGCATTCATTGTACATAGTTATTTGTCAATATAAGCCACTCTGTCCGCATTTTTACTTCCTGCGTTCCCTTCCGTCAATTCACAATGAAACGCAAACTCAAGCGCAATATAAATACAAAATCCGTGCATTTACTTTTCTTTAAATGAATTACGTGAGCATGAAGTACGTAAATTCCAAACTTTAGCACTATGTAGTGAGGAAGCACTATCTATTGGGCCGTGCTACGTTCATTTGGCCATACTTGAAAACTTAAATCAAAGTAATTACAAAATCTTAGTTCGATGAAAATCGAATTACTTCAAACTAAAACCACTATCATTAATGCAATTTATACCATTAGTTGCATTCTGCATAATTATATAATAATGATACTTCTGGAAGATTTAATAATTCAGAGGCAGTGAGCACAGGTTTCTCTTCCATGTTCCATATAGAAGATAGCTGGTTTTTGGATTAACGTTTGCATTTTCACTATGAAGGGGGTTATTTTTCACACATTTTTTACTCCACGCATTCACCAAGTCTTAGGTTTTCCTTTTCTTAAAAACGCTCCTTTTCACCATTTTTTCATTTTCTGGTCCATATTAATTTGTCTTCTAGGTAAACATTGAACATTGGGGTAAAAAAACTGAAACTATTTCGCATCATGTGATTCTTTGATTCGTTTTATTTAAGGGCACTCTTTAACATCTCAGGTCATCAGCGTCCCATTCAATTCCGGGCGTGAAACGGCCGACAAATTTTGCTCAGAGGTCTCTTCTTTCAGGCTTGAGATTCTTTTTCGTGCCGTAAATGTATCACATGGGACCCATGGATTTACTTCCCTTCCGAAGGAAGTCATACTTAGGATTTTTACGCCCGAAAAAATCCATAGATCCTGACCGGGTTTGAACTCGCGATCTTGGGTTTAGGAGGCAAGTATGGTTACCACTACACCACCGGGACCAACCGCATCATGTGGAAGAGACTTACATAAATATTGAAAAAGAGGGAAAATTTATTTAACTAATCAATGTTTTTTCACTACTTGAATGTGAAATTTCAGATACAGTAAGAAGCGATAACTAAAATAAAATATTGCAAAATAAACTGTAATCTAGAAATAGCATGGTAACAAAATATAATTTGTGAACGAACACACATCATTAAACATGATAGCGACCACTGCAAACACACATTATCAGAAACCGGAAGCAGTTCAAATTGTATACATTCGCTTTTTTTTTCTATCCTGACAGGTGTACCAAAAGAAGAAATGCTGATATTCGAGAGAATTTGGAAATTGAATATATAACGGGCTGATAAACAGAACTGTTTATACAAAATGGCCCGCTATAGGAAGTCAACGATATCTAGGAAAGTAACTTCTGATATATTTTCTGTTCTTAATGACAAATTAAGGGGAGGGGAGTTCGAATGTGACATAAACTCAGTAGAAAAATAACTAAATTTATTTTATTCTGTCTTATTTGTTTCTACGCCGTTGGGATAGTTAACCAAAAATTGCTTTCAATCCTTGGCTTTACAAGAGGATTTTTTTTTTTTTTTTTTTTTTTTTTTAATTATTGAGAGAAAATGCATCTTAGGTATATCATACATACACCACTTTGCACTGGCAGCTGTTAAAAACAAAACATTGCAACTATTAAGCAACAATGGGGAAACTACACATACAAAACCTTTCTTATTGGCAACTAATAATAAGGGAGACTAATTTATTTGTGTTTTGAATTTCTAAATTGTAATGCTTGTAGACCCGCCCTTTAAAGGATTACTTTATAACCTACAAATTTCTTTAAAAGTAATATCCTTTGTACTAAAGAAAAATGCTATGTTCTCAAGGATTCAATATTTTTGTATATAATTTTACAAAGGGAAGTTCTATAACGGTATTTAAAACGCTTCACTTTAAATGCCATTCCTTTAACGTAAAACTAGTACCGCCTGATAAATAGATTTTCTGCATAACTCGGATGTGTTGCGCACAACAGGAAGGTGGCAAAACGTCCAATTTAATGGTAATTGGTAACGAACAAAATGATAATGACGCTCTCTTTTGGCATTTGAAGGACCGCGTGAATGTGGATGACTTTAAAGAGTTCATCAACCGTTTTCTTGCCGAGGCAAAATTAGGACCAAAATATAAATATAAAGCGCTAAATACAAAATATGAAAACAGTGTGTGTATGTGTGTGCGCAAATTTAGAGTGGATAGGAATTCAGAACCGGGAGGGGGGATAATAGAAATAAAAAAATAACCATGGAAAGTGTTTTGATACTTTTCTACATTACCTGTTATTTTATTACGAAACATCTGAAGACAATCTGTTCTGCAAGAGCAGCTGATTTTCTGCTCTCCAGACCTTGACCCGCAATCGCTTTTGACCTACAGATAACACAAATTTCCTAAGAAAATATGATATCTATACTAATGTTTTCTTTATTTTCATTAATTTTTATTAGGAATTCACTCCATTTGTTAACTAGGCAGTGCTAAGAATATTACAAAGACAAAAGTTTCTCTAAGCCTTTAACGCAATACAGCGTACAAAAATAAGACAAATAATGATTTTCAGCCAAATGATTTGCCCATTTTATGCCCATAATTTTTAATCCCATTTTGTTTAAGATGTAAGTATTTGAAGTGAAAAATGCCAACTGCTTGCTCTAAAACTTGTAAATTGTATACAACTTTAATTATCACATTGCTATTGCTATGAGAAAAACATACATTACTTTTTCTAACATGTTTTTGTAGCCCAACGGTTTACTAGCATTTTCCGCCTGAAGTCTGAAATATTTTCTTGTGTGCTCGGCTGTTTGATTTACTTTCTTTTAACTTAGAGCATTCTGGTTCCACGTGGCATCTGGCGCCGTGATCTCAATGCGACCTTTTTAAAACCTGGGAACTACATATAAAATAAATTAATTCTGTGTTCACGCTTCTTACACAAGATGCAAGAAGTGTTTGCACATTTTGTACGACACACAATATACACATTTTAAAAAAGTTACAATTTACACTGGTCATTTCTTCTGCACAAACTAGGTTCATTCTTCTTCCAACATCTTTTTATATGTGGTATACAGACTCAAATTTGGATATTCGGTGCTAAAGGCGAACAGAGCACGGTAGTTCAACTGGTAAGGGTATCGGTATAAGTCGAAGATCCTTGATTAGAATACCAGACATGATTTAAAATTTACTATCTGACTTTGAAGCCATTTCAATTGTTTGTATCTGATAGTTTCAAAGAATCCCACTCTCAAGAAATATTTTGGGAGAATTCGTTCAATGTTGGATGTTATGTCCAATTTTTGATCACTGATGCCAGTTTTTACCTTTCACTGCTTTTGATGGTGATGTGTCTGACGTTACAGCTTCATTTTTGGAACTGCTCTCAGACTGAATTGTTTTCTTCATTAGATGAAAATGTAAACACATTGATTTTTTTTCCCTCGAAAACGCTCCTTATAAATCCAGAAAATTATGAATAATTCACATTCACTGATTCCATTTTTAAGATACTGGTGGATGATTTTTACCCCTAGACATATCACCCCAAACAACAGAAAAACTGGAGAGATCGTAAAGAAATGCAGCTTTCACCAAGGAAAAGCATTTAGTGACTACTCACCTAACGATGAAAGAATTATGTGCCACGATAAGGAAAAGCTTATAGTTTAGCCAATATGAATTTATTTAAACCATTCAAATACAAAATATGTACTAATAATTAACATACAAATATTATAACAAATACAATAATTATATTTTAACAATGATGAACTTCCCAGTCTTCGGTTCATCAGTAGCTTTCTTCTGTCACATCCAGAAGATTTTGGCTCTATATTCCACACTTGTTTTCATAAACCATAAAAATGTTATCTAGAAATTAATTATTAAATTAATGAAACAGTATATTATGGAGTCATATTTCTTTTGTGTCCCATTTTATTTAAAACTCAGGTTGTACATATAATGGAGATATGCTCAGTGATTTTTCCATCGCAGAACCACTGCGCATGCAATTTGTGGAAGTTGACTGAGCTATGCAGTTCTTATCTCGTTCCGACTCTTGAAAGTCGGCTGGGGAGCCGAAGGGGAGGTCAGTACGAGTTTAACTCTAGGAACGTATGGATGTGTTCTTCTGTGTAGTGCGACAGTGTATAAAATATTCATTAGGCTGCATAAACACAGTGTATTGTTTACGTTAATAAGTCTCAGGTCAGGTATTCCATTATTTACGATTTGTGAGTGGGTACAGAATCGGCTTGTGATGTAAGGAAATTGCTTCAAGAAGGAAGGGTTCAACCTCTAGTTGAAGTTTAATCCAAATCAAAGATTGGTAAATAAATATCGTGAAACGGGAAGTATTCTTGATAAAAAGCGTGCGTAGACACATACATTGCTCACAGAAGAAATGCCAGATAACATTGGACATGATCTGCAACGTTCACCTAAAAAATCACCTCGACATCTTTCTCAGCAAACGGCAATTTCTTACTCCTCTGTTCGAATGGCTGCAAAGCTACTGAAGTTAAAACCCTATAAAATTACTGTAGTGCAAGAACTTAAACCAGTTGATCCTGCATCCAGGAGTAGATTTTGTGAATGAATTTTGAATAGTGTGCATGAAGGAGAAATTGAGTGTCTTAGTTTCTTTACGGACGAATCTTGGTTGTGCCTAAAAGGACATGTTAATTCACAAACATCCGATACTGGAGTTCAGAAAACCTAACCAGCTTCTCGAGGAATCCCTGCATGATCAAAATTACGTGCTATTAGACGCTCTTTTTTTTTTTTTTTTTTTTTAAAAAGAAACAATTAATAGTGATAGGTATGTGCAGAATATTTCGTAACCCATTTTCAAGGAATTAACTGTGGGGGAAAGTAGGTTTGCGATTTTCTGCAACGGCAACACAGCCCGTCTCCTTGCACGCAATTCAAGAAATATTCGACGATAAAGTCATCATGAACAACAGACGGCCTCCTCGGTTCCCCGATTTAATACCCTGAGATTTTTATCTCTGGGTGACAGAAAAAATGTGTACATCGCAAATCCACACATTTTAGATGAACTGAAAAATAACATTCGTAAAGAAATTTCATAAGCCGATGCCAGGAATACATGGAAAATGATTGGAGGCAGTTCCATCATCATCTTGCTTGATAATGGTGAGTAAATGTACCTTTTAAATGTTTAATTGTTAGTAATAACTTAACACGATAACTATAACTGCGGACTTTTACCGAGGCACCAGCTTACGCGTGGAGTGTTCCCGCGAAGGAAAAATCACCCATTATTATGGATCATAAATAGCAAGAAGAAAAACAAGTTCTAAATTATTTATACACTTCATTATATCACTATAAAACATTTTATACGGTGATAAGATGAAGAACCACGTTACTCTTTTCACAATTTTGACCTACATTTCTTAATCTCACTTTACTTAAGCATTTTCCTATATCTATTATATTTGTTTCTGACCTCATTTTTAAAATTCTTCTGCCTCTTATTTCACTTAGTAAGTTATCCCATTTTGGTAAGAGAAAGTGTTTCTCTCCAAAAGTTATATAGTCAATATAAAACATTTGTTACTGGGCTGAAACATAACCTCTATTACTACCGAAGGGCTAACATCAGAAAGGAGAATGTTCAACAAAGTTATTGCACATCATTACTGTTGACACTTAACCAAGTTTGTGTTAATATCACAATGTAACAAACATCCAAGTATACCGGTATCTGTTACGACTGGGGAACTGAATTCGAAATGGGGAGAGAATCATTACGATGACGTACTAATCTCATTGACAATCTTATAGACCGCTTAAAAAAATGTTAAAGTTACTCTCCCATATATTAATCCTGTTAGGACGCAACGTGCCATCAGTTGGCATGGGGAAAAAAAATGAGTGGCGAGAAATTTTAAAAAAAGGCTGTTGCAACAAATATTTTCCTTATTAAAAGAATAAGATATTAATATTTAAATGTCTACACTCGCACAAAAATGTTATTAAATTTCTTATGATGAAATTCTTGTCCCCAGGCTAGATAATACGACGTGCCATTAAAAAATTCCCGGACTGGTTCAGTTATAAAGAAAATACTTCATTTACCTAATTTTGAACATCCATTTCCTTCGAAATAGTCTCCTTGGGCAGCAATACCCCGATCTTAGCATTTCTGCTACAACGCGGCCTCAAATTCAAAGTGAGTGTAGAACCTTCTGCGATTCATTCTTTCTCGTCAACAGTGTTGAAACAGAGACCTTTGCCTGCACTGACCCACACCACATAGCAGCGATGTCAGAAACGTCGTTGGATGTTCTCCTAAGATCGTCACGAACAATTTCCTGGATGTTTTCAACATTTTTGCGAGTGATGTTCGTCGTCTTCCAGGGCCGTTCTCCCACTTTCGAAGCTCCCGTACCACTCCAAACATTGCATCATCGCCGTAAACTTGCAGAAACATGTTAATGCCTCTGTGGCCGATTTCCCAAGTTAAACGCAAAATTTCACGTAAGTTCTTTTTTCCGACTTGCTGTCCATGATGAAATCATTGGGTAGTACACATACACGTGACGACAAAAGTACCAATTATGCAACTCTAAAAGTAAATATAACCTTGGCACACTACTAGTTCAAGGCTAAGACTGCCTAGCGCTGCGCGCGTAACCCTGTACTGCCATCTGTTGACGCGCTACAGTACTAGTTCGGGAACTTTTTGATACCATCTAATATATTAAGTGTTATTTGTATTTTAGAGTATCTTTTAGGACTAGGCGTTAGTGTTTCTGCTTTTCCTTGTAGCTATTAATAAGTTTTATTTGTTATTCAAGGTCTATTATCACGAGTCACAGTTTGTATATGAGTTTTAACTGAATTACGTAAACATTCTTCATAACAAGCTTGCATTAGTTATATAACTTCGTGATCGATAAGTATACTGTGACTAAATATATTTTTCATTATGAAGAATTCTCTGTAGCTGTTTACTTCAGTTTTTATATTTATATTTAATTGCCACAGAATTAGTTTTTGCAATCAAGAGCATTTATTCTGAAAAATAATTCCAACTAGCTAGGCCACCATGTTGAGATCGCGTTTTTGAGGCAAGACAGTCTGTGTATTCAGTTTTAAAAAGTTCTAGTTTTTCTGTAAAACTTTTTCAACATTTTCATTCAAAAGAAAATTTCATCGCGTTTGTTTTCTTCGACTTTTTGGTGTTTATGAAGACAATTATTCTTCTGCTCGGGCTCATATAAAGGGAGTGAGACAGGGAATGAAGCTCTAGTGACCAATTTTCTGTCGGTCGAGCCCCGCCTTGGACATTGTTGTATGTTCGTTTGCATGTATTCGATTAAGAACGATGAATGAATCGATTACATACATTTAACTTGCGCGCCTGATTTTACTTGCTCTGTCCGCGCCGCTAGAGTTGTCCCGTCGCTTGACTGACGGAGCGAGCCACCTTGTGATGAAGCTTGGAAACGAACAAACTTTCGCTGCTCTCGCTCATGCGATGGCGGACATTGGCGAAACCAGGTTGCGATTTAAATAGACGGGTTAATTTTGACGTACAGTGTTCCCAACGTGTTAACAGTGAATACCAATATCGAATAATACATGTAGGTTCAACTGGGCGGGCATACCCGGGACAAGTTTCAGGTGCAATTCAGTTGGTGGAGTTCACAGCATACTTAAAAGAGCATGACAGTTCCAACGTATTGTGAAATGTGCGGACGATTTTACAATTTTTGTCAAGCTCGGAGTGAATGATCAGCAATTGGGGGTTATTTTTGTTGAGTGGCTTACCTTACGCGGAGCGTTCATATGCTATACTCGCGTTCGTTCGCGTCTTTTTTTTTTTTCCGCTAACTTTGGTACGTGTTGGTTCGACCCTCGTGTTTCTCCATTCAGTGCAGCACGTTCGCTTTTCTCAACCGCGTGAATTGAGCCGGGAAGGTTTCATGAAAGACGGTGGTTGCGCTTCCCGGCCATATTATTGGCAGGCCCGGCTGATGGCACAGATGAAAGTGTGTTAGGATAATAACGAAAAGTGTAAAGGGGTGTGTCACGATCTCGAAGGGGCAGGGCTGATTGACGTGCTCGTGTGGTCTGCTATGCATGTGACACTTGGGCCAGTTGCCATACCCTAGTAGCAACAAGCTGATCAGCTGCCAGGCGAGATAACGTAAACATGGCTGACGACGAGGTGCTTTTCGATGACGTTTATGAACTCTGTGAAATTATTGGAAAGTAAGTACATTACGTAGAACCGTTAGAGTTACTTCATCTGTTTCATTTTCTTTTGCTCTTTGTTACCCAGTTAATGTTTTTGCGGGTTTAATTTACGAAGATTGAAATACATAACATTGGTCGTCTCCTAGCATTCATTTCTTGTTTTGGTTAAAAAGTAATTTTTAGGATGCTATAATTAGCAACCACTGGTGAAACTTACTCTGTTTGAAAAGGTGCGACAATTATGCATCTATGTGCGATTAGGCGAAGAAATGACAGTGACATATCAGGGTAATAGCTTCGACTTTGATTAGGTTAGAGATACATTACATCATTGTGGTTGTACATTTTTAATTAAAAGTACACATGTAGTGTATTTATAATTTTTTAAAAAAAACTCAAAACGGTAAAAAAAAAAAATTATCCGAAAATCTTTGCCTTATTAGATTTTAATCTAATATACCGGGTACTACAAAATCATACTGTGGAACAAAGAATGAATGAAATTTCTTAAAATAGATATAAGTCCCGGTACGAATCTCACACTTAAGAGACATAAGCCTGCCGGAGGTTCGAACCCTCGCGCCTGAATTTGAAAACAAAATGTGTGAGTGTTAAGTGGTAAATACTATGAAATAGAAAGGGAAAAAATAGATTTACTCAATTTATTTTGATGATACAATTAAATGCTATTGTAATATCTTTTGAAGATGTGCACTATATATATATATATATATATATATATATATATATATTGTATAAACATCTTTATTTCAGTCACCCAGATAAATTATTGCAATATATTAACAAATAGGCTGATTAAGTGAAGTTATATTGAGGATAAAACAGGTGCATGAATGAAATGTAGTGTATTTTTTAATTTAGTATGTTATAAGTAGAGAACATGGTTTAGCTGATAAAAATACAGGCTAATAAAGAAAAACTGGCAAGAACTGCAGCCATTCTTTAAGAATAGGTTAGGTGATGCAGAAAACACATCATATAAACAAAACAGTTATAGTTATTCTTTTGTGACCAAATATGAATAAATGACAGTGTTTCTCTAAATATTAAGGGGTATCCTTGCTGCTGTTTTTCATTGTTGAATGTACTGTTTTTAATAACAAATTTGTATGCAGTATACATATATTTTATCCCAATCGATTTGTTCAACTGAAAGAAATGTGAATTGGCAACAAAATGCCATTTTTATTGTGAGAATTGGAATTAGTTGCACTGACATTTTTATTGAATAAAAGCATTGTTAAGTATTATTGTTTGAGGAAAGTGGTATTCTGTTAACATACCTTATAGTTTGTTGATTATAGTATTAGGTGGTGGAATAACATACCAGTAAGATTAATTTTCATCGTACGTTTTATTTCTTTATTGAGTTATATCTTTATTTAGTTTTTTGTGTACAGTTTTCATGATATATGGGAAATTTTCTTAATATTTAACTATAACTGTACATGGTTAAGTCCGATATCATTGCTGAAGTTAAATTAATAGTGGTGGCAGTCAACTGCAGAATAAAAATTATCGACTTCTACTTTGTAATTGCTGTTCCACATAGCAATAACTCTGCTCAATAATACAGAATGTGTTTTAACATATTGTCTCCAGTTTTATATATATTGAAAACAAGGATGTTGCTTTCAATTACATAATAGGAAATTATTGAAATACTCTTGTAGATGAAAATATTATTTTGGACACCTTTTTGATCATTTATTTTGTGTTTCTTTCATAAAGTTAGAATTACATTTGTTTTTATTTTATTTCTCAGTTCTTTCTTGTTAACCAGCCAAGACACTTGATTTTAGAAGTTATGTTAGCTATAAAGTTGCAGAATGCTGGTTTAATATCAGTTGAAAAACTGCCTGTTGTTTCCACCTCAATGTAAACAAGAAAGAAATATGGTCATGTACCTCTGGCCTTTGGATTTACCTATTCATTTATTCTTTATATTCATCAATCTTCAAGCCTAACAGCATTTGTTGTTAATTGTAGTTAGTGTAGTTAGTTTGTAGTTAGTGAACAAGAGAGTGATGAGTATTAAATGTGATTGTTGCTTAGTGATCATTGTACAAACTCGGTCTCAATCTATTTCTGAGTTAGGAGAATTGCTGTACATTGATATTGAAGATAGAATTATCATTTTGTGCACTTGAAAAAAAATTTGGAGGAAAAGCTTAATTCATTTACATTATGCTGATCTTAGAATATTCTGGAAATGGAGCTAAATTTATCCATTTAAATTTTGGAACTTTTTTTGACTTATCTGTAATTCATCTGCAGGTAAATTTGGTTACTAAATGGATTTAAAAAATTTGTGAGATTTGCGAGTTTGTCAAAGCTTGAAGAGGGATCCTAGTAGATGTTGTTCAAGTAATTATTATTTGCTTTTAAGCTGTAAATGATCTGAATTACAACTGTGGCCAACAAGAGATTTTGTATGGTGTTAATGCATTCTGTAAACTTGAAAACACCATTAATTTGAGGGAATTCCTCATCTTACAAATTGAAATATATGGCTTAAACCACAGAGATTTATTGTATTTAAGTATATAATCTTGTTAATAAAAGCATATTAAATTAATTTTATTTCCTTTAATGTTTTAGTGAATACAATCTCCTTTTCTGTTTGTTTGTTATAGTTAATATTTTCTTATCAAAGAGTAGGCTTGGGTACAATTCCTGGCTGCAACTAATTATCCGGATAAGCATTTTAATACAGTTTTTTTACTCTGAAAAGGCAGCTTCTAGGATTCTTAACTTATATAGGATATCTTAGGTTAGCTTACCTCACTTTACTCATCCTGAAGTTCTGTGTAAACTGGTAAAAGGCATAAATGGCTTTTTTTCCCCCTTTTTTTCTTTGAAGGTGATCCACTTTATATTGTGTGCTTATATGTACATCTCTATGCCGGAGAGGTTTCATTGTTTTTATTTCTAATGCTATAATTTTGTTGAATTGATCTGTCTTTTTTGTTAATCCCTAGTAGTTTGTTTGGCCATGTTTTCCAATAGAAATGCATCACAAATACATTTAGTTGCATTTAGTTTTAAGCATAATTTTTTATTATTTTTTCACCATTTCAGAGTGTATTGTAAATCTATGCACTGCAAATTTAGTCTGTAAAATCATCTGAACCATTGTCATATTTAACTTTTGCAATAATTGCAAATTTTGTTCACATTTAAGAAAACTTATCTATGTAAGAGCAATTTTTTTTTTTTAAATGTTTCTTTTGTTTACTCCCTAACACAAATTAATGGTCAAGTGCCCTTTTAATTGAGTTTAACACCTTTAACATTCAGTGCAGATAGGTCAGAGTAGTAGAGTTAAACATAAAAATATTTCAGTAGCTACAGAGTAGAATTTCAATACATTTTTAGTGCAGATAGGTCAAACTAGCATAAACATAAACATAAAAAGCTACAGAGTAGAATTTCAATACATTTTTAATCTGAGATATTTCCTTCCTAAACTTGTCATTTTCTTATGATAATTTTCTTTACATAGAGCATATTGAATTATGAGTGATAAATTTTGACCTCAATGTGCCAATGCACCAACTCTGTTAGTGAACAAATGATTGATTTAGTTTATATGCGGGCGCTCTTTAACATCGCAGGTAATCAACGTCTCATTTTATTCAGGGCGTGAAACGGCCGATAAATTTTGCTCAGATGCCTCTTCTTTCAGGCTTGAGGTTCTCATCACCGTGAATGTACATCCGGGACCCACGGCTTTACTTCCGTTAGTGAACAACAGATATGTAGTACTGTGTTTGGTTCTTAAAAGCCGAAACTTGCATTTAATCTTTTTGGCCAGTAACAGCAGTTTCCTTGCATTTGCTGATTATCCAGGTTTAAGTAGTTTTATTTAGGATCGGAAACTAAGTCATTGAAGTAAGCCTCTTATGGGATGTTAGATGAGTAGGCAAGAATGGCTTGGCCATTTTCTGTGTAGCGTTTTGCAGTGCAGGGCGATAATTCTTCATGAAAATTCTTCTTTAGTTGAGCTATCTTGAGTAAAAACGCAGCTCTGCGTTCTCCATTCAACAAGCGCTGCTCGTAGCTTAGTCCCTATTTCCATGCAAAAGAACCTGGCGGTTGATTTACGCCATTACGCGTCCATCGTGTGTTTTGTCTTTCTAATAATTTACGCATGCCTGTACTTGTGACGTTGGTGCAACGTTTCCAAAACCATCGGCCAGAAGCCTTAAGACATAGACTTTGCCCAATGCAAGGAATGCAGTGCTAAACGAGTAGGTCATACCCCAAGAAATCTGGAAAGATGAGTCATAGACCAGATTTCCCAACTTTGGCTGATTTGAAATTAAAGCAGAGCGTGGAGCAAATCAGCAATAACAAAATTAATAGATGTCGCGGTTGTTAAAACTCCATGTTGCTTTATACTTTGTTGTGTTTCATATGAAACAGCACATGTGACTGAACTGCACGCAAATTTTTTCTTTCATTTTTATCTTACTGCAGAAGTAAGTCTACTTGACTCTGGAGCACCTGTGGATGCGTGTACGCTGGTGTGAAATTGATGCAGCATCTCGAGAGGCTCCGGAATGGCCAACTCAGCACAGTTAAACTTGCTGACATTCTTCTTTCCCTGCGTTAGTTACATTTGGCCAATGCGTCACTAACAGTATACAAAACACAAAAAGTAGTTAAACCTCTCCAATTGAAATGTTAAAAAAGAAACTAAAAAAAAATCCCTGTAGTTTCTATAACGACCATATTAAATTTGAAATCTCCTGTACCTTTCAGAAATGGTTAAAGCTATGACTGGAAATTGGTAGGAGTAAGAAAGATTTGCCCCTTAACTTTCTCCCATTGCATATTACTGATTGAGTCAACTTCATTTTGAAAAAATTAAAAATTGTAGTCAATTTTGACATTTATGTAAATGCTTGGTATTTTAATTTTTATATATTAAAACCCTAAAAATAATTATTTGACGTAAACTACACATATAAAGCAATTTATTAGATTTAAGCACAAACTATAGGTCAACGAGAAAAAATGGAGAAATTAAAAAAAAAAAAAAAAATCAAGCATAACAAAACTTGACTGATAAACTCAGAAAATTCAAGAGCCCGTATTTATCCATTTTTCGTTGTCTATTTTATCATTTATTTTCCTTAAAATAAAATTGTTTTAAAATTGTCCCAACCTCTCAGCCCTTATCCCTTTTCAACACAATTTTTGGAGAAATCCCTAAATACGACTTTTTAATATTTCAGCTCACTTCTAGCTTTTGACATCTTCAAAACAAACAAAGTTATCAAACTTAAATGTTTACAAGTTACAAAGGAAGAAAAGATATTAAAATGAAGCATAAGATATACATGTTTCAGCATTTCATTGTCATTCTTAAAATAAAAATTCGGTTCACTTAACCTTCTTCTGAAAATGTTGTAACTTGTGCTGCCACTGGAGTCAAATTGTTGTTTGTAATCTACTGTGAATCGACCGTTTCTTACTTCAATATTGCAACGTAAACAAATAAAACTTTGAAGAAATTAGACTTATTTGTAATAAAATTGCATTACCAGCTGGAATTTTGAATGTAATCAGTAAAAATATTACATTTAAAATACCTTTAAAAGTGCAACAGGGGCAAAACAGCAAATACCGGGTGTAACAAAAATGTATGTCAAAAATTTTAGGGATATATTCTTTGCACGTATAGGGTGAAAATATGTTATATAAACATGGGTCCGGAAACGATTTATTCCCTTGTTACAGCACTTCTTACTTTGTATGATACGTAAGCTATATGGAGAGGCATAATAGCTATCATGTAACAACCCCACACCAGAACAGTCAAATTATAAGTAGGCGCTCTTGTCTACCTCTCGTTAAAATGTCGAATAGGGGTAGGGTTGAAGTGGGTGAAATTAACTGGTAGTTCTTAGGTTCACCGCTAGTGTTCTATTTCCAACGGCACTGCACTACTTAGCTATCTTATCATGTGATCCATTTCATTGTTTTACTAGCACTTAGCACTACATATGATGTGTCAACTGTTGTGTGTTTGCTGCGGGCTTAGTTTCCGGTACAGAAGGGTGTTCAAATGCATGCTCATTTGATATATGGGAAAGCAGACGGTAATAGCAGTGCCGCTCAGCTGTTGTAATGGGAGAGATTTCCCGAATGAGATGCCCGGACAAGCAATTGAAGAATAAGGACAGCAGAACTGCAGTAGACGATATTTCATGCAGTTGAAGATAACCCTTGTGTCAACAAGTGGTTTAAGTAATATTAACAACATAACTGTTTGGAGAATTGCGCGAAAACCTGTTGTACCCGTACCATTTATAGCACGCACAGGCACTGTCACAAACTGATTTTCCTGGTGGTCTAGTGGTACCTGTTCTTGCCTAGTAGATCCAAGATCGCGGGTTCATTCACTGTTAGGGTCGATGGATTTTTTCGGGCGTAAAAATCACAGTATGACTTCCTTCAGAAGGGAAGTAAAGCCGTGGGTCCCCTGTCATAGATTTACGGCACGTAAAAGAACCTCAAGCCTGAAAGAAGAGATCTCTGAGCAAAATTTATCCACCGTTTCAGACCCTGAATTGAATGGGAATGCTAATGATCTAAGATGTTAAAGACCGTCCGTAAATAAACCAAATACTACTACTACTACTACTACTACTACTACTACTACTACTACTACTACTACTACTACTACTACTACTACTACTACTACTACTACCACCCCCACCACCACCACTACCAACTGATTTGCATGCTGACGATGCCCATTCCGAACACCTACTTTAAGACGATTTCCATGTGGATGCTATTTTTGTTTCATAATGTACAGCATCATACAATGCGAGTGAGAGTTGTAAACAAGAACTATAACAAGGGATTAAAGCATTTCCGGACCCATGTTCATATAACACATTTTCATCCTCTACTGCAAGATCGCGGGTTCGAACCCGGCCAGGACCGTGGATTTTTTCGGGGCGTAAAATCCTAAGTATGACTTCCTTCGGAAGGGAAGTAAAGCCGTGGGTCCCGTGTCGTACATTTACGGCACGAAAAAGAACCTCAAGCCTGAAAGAGGCCTCTGAGCAAAATTTGTCGGCCGTTTCACGCCCTGAGTTGAATGGGACGCTGATGACCTGAGCTGTTGAAGAGCGTCCATAAATAAAGCAATCAAAAAAAATATATCCTCTACTTGAACCGCCACGGGTGGCCGAGGTCGTTAAGGCGTGGATTCGTGAGGGGAAGTCTGGGGTTCCAATCCCACTAGGACCGTCCTCCCTGACAGTTTTTTTTTTTTTTTTTTTCCTACGTTTTGCTCAGTCCTCATAAATGGCAAATGTCGGGGAGGTACTTAAACTTAGGTCTGGAACGTTTCTTTCCCCCCAAATCTTTTCCCAATATGTCATTTCATTTCGTCTATCATCAGTGTCCACCGCCTCTGGTGCCTCAGTAGTAGTAAAAACGGGCGTTAAACAGCCTTTAAAAAAATTCCTTCCCAATATATCATTTAATCTCATGTATCATCATTGTCCACCGCCTGTGATGCCTCAGTAGTAAAAATCGACGTTAAACACTATTAAAAAATTCTTTCCTAATATATCATTTGATCTGATGTATCATCAATATCCACCGCCTGTGGT
Source organism: Metallyticus violacea (assembly GCA_030762175.1). Classification (NCBI taxonomy): domain Eukaryota; kingdom Metazoa; phylum Arthropoda; class Insecta; order Mantodea; family Metallyticidae; genus Metallyticus; species Metallyticus violacea. The sequence continues at coordinate 22,975,924 of CM060846.1, read as the reverse complement.
CTTCAGTAGTAAAAACGGGCGTTAAGCACTATTAAAAAAAATCCTTTCCCAATATATCATTTCATCTCATGTATCATCAATGTCCACTGCCTGTGGTGCCTCACTAGTAAAAACGGGCGTTAAACACTATTAAACACACACAAAAAAAAAAAATCCTGCACTTGAAAGGAAAGCATCCCTAAAATTTTGATATGCATTTTTGTTACATCCTGTATAGAAACGGAATTTCCAAAGTCGACGATTTTAACCTAATACGGATGCAGTGTGCTCTTGTAGTCTGCCATACCTCAGATACTGTTGTTATGCTTGTTAGCTTTCGATTCTTGGCGGGCCATGTTTCTGGGTAAAGTTTTTAAAAGTTTTTCCCTTGCCGTGAAAATATGAATATTAGGCAACTATAGGCGTTAACGGATTCGAGAATGGGTCTGGGGGCCATCCTCTCTGACGGAGGTTTTTTTTTTTCTAGGGCTTTCTCATTCCTCACTAAAGGCAAATGCCGGAAACGCCCCCTATAATAGTTAATTATTTGAATGATTACTTTTTGTGTTAAACCAAAAGTTCTATATGCTTAAACTGTAAAAAGGCATACAGAGATGGATATTTTTAGCATTTCTGTTACTGCGGTTGCACCTCGACGTAGGAGAAATTCAAAGCATGTTACCTCGAGGGCTGATGCACAATAAAATATTTATGACACTATCGGCAATCTCAGCGGGACCTCTTACACAGAGCAGTGTCAGCGGATACCTTCATTCATAGAGCGCAAAATAAAATGTTTCATTTTAAACACTGTGTAACAGAATTTTAATCATCTCTAGCTTATGTATGAGGTCTATAGACTCGTTACTGACTCAGTTCAGTTCTTAATTAGTTTTGCTGTCAATCTTCCATTAGGCAGAGCCGTGCCGTTTGTTTTTCCCTCCTTTTCCAAATGACGCTCATGGTTCTTTGTATTATACGGAATCAATAGACATTTCATTTTAAGTTTTTTTCATTGCGTCCATCTTTCTTTTCTTAATATGTTGTTTTTCTTCTTGTGAATTTCATCTTTGCTGCACCGATCTTTAGCGCTCATTTCTTGTGTCCTATAATACAAAAGTTGTTACTAAGATTTTATCCTTGTTTATTTTGAACTAATGAGTATTTTATTTTATAATTTTCTGTTTGCATCGTTGTAACCAATGCTGTGGTTTTAAAATCATTCATGAACAATATAAAATTACGGAGAGTTCTCTTGGTTCTGTTCCTCGGACGTTTTTGTTATACCCCAAGCTAAAAATAAGACTGTTTATAACGCAATGCTTGTACTGCATTAGTATATGAAAGTGCTTACTTCCAAAATCCGCACATAGGTTTACAATGTCTGGGTAGTTTTATAGGCGCTTCCTTTATGCTCCCCGAAATATATATATTACCCGGCAATTGCAGGAACGCTTATCCCCATTGTAAGTATTTGAATTATCGAAATGCCCCAAAGTCTGCTAGAAATGAATTTCTCGATGGAGACTATCAATGAGATTTTTATTTTGGGGTAGAATCAAACCTTAATTATCTGATCGTGAACCTAACTTTGGTCCAAGGCGTGTATGTGAAACCAGCAGTCTGCGGGCCGCGTGAATGTGTCGACACTGCCACCCTTCTGAAGGCACGCTCACTAAGGGAGTAAGCGTACAGCCAGAAATAACAAAAGACATAAACAAACCGAAGGTACCGCACCTGACACGGCTTTCGCGTAAAGGTTCAGTGGCAGACATGTCGTTCTCTTAAAACAGCATGGCGCAAATAAATAGGGGACGTGGGAGGCAAAGATAGGCTAACAGAAGTTAAGCCCAATATGAAAGCCGCTGAATCAGCAGTGTGCATTAGAATCGTGCTTCCACTCGAAGTGGTTCCATTTATTGCGTTGGTGCACGGCAACAGCGGCGTGCATTGTGCTGGCCGGATGACCCAACCTTTAATCAGCTTCTTTACTGGCCTCCTAAATCACCCTATTTAAATATAATAGAGATTGAGCTCGAGTGTGTAACAATGGGTTTCTGAGCAGCTGTCCAACTAAAATAGATTCAATTCAAAGGCACCAGAATAAGAAATGGTGCCTGAACTATATATTCAGTCTGATTTATAATTGATGCATCACTGCTTATGTTTTATATATTTTGGCAAATTTTGACATAATAATATACATTCATTTTCCATTCATCACCCATGACAGTAATTTTAAATCGTGGGCAATAATAATTATTATTATTATTATTACGATATCTGCGATATATGTGGGTTATAGTAAAAATTAATATTGAATGAATACGTTATATGAATTACTAAGTAATGTGTTTATGTTTTTCATATTATTTTGCAAGTTACAAAATCATGGCATCATTTTCCTATAATGCTACAAACTAGGATATTGTTATATAGTTAGTTATATATATATATATATATATATATAGTTAACAATGTTTAACTTTATTACATTAATAAACGCATTAGGCAGGTTAGGTTTAATGTGCATTGAATAATAGCATGAAACCTCCAATAGACTTCGGTTAATCTGCTTTGAACAGCCAACTCGCTACAGCAAGAAATTACCGGCAACCGCATTCATTTCCCTGTATTTACGCATCCTTGGGAAGGGGAAGTAGCAGCTGCTCTGTTTACACGTCCGACTATTAATGGGCATGCGTGTACGTACACTATTGAAAATTAAAATGTTGCACTTTTTTCACATTTTCTATCAACGTTTCCAAAACACTTGTCTCACTTTATATTTTGTATGCTTAAAGTTTGAAACCTGTTCTCTATCATAACATAAAAAGTATTCTCATATATTATTAAATTTCGAGACCATTCCCAAAGTATCCATTGTTAGATTTGCATCAAAAGGCACTTACAAAAATTTTCGTAATATTTTCTGAATAATTATTTCCTTATTATAAAGGCAACGCTTAAATTTACAAACTGAATTCCAATATAAGGTAGGAAGAAATTGTTTTCTGAAAATTTTATTTAAATGTACATTTTCTCCAGCATAACAAGTTTTCACATTGTATATATAATAAGATAAAGTCAGGTTGAGATTGTTGCCCTCAATAAGAAAAATGTCATGCAATTGTCTTGAAAAGTGTAGAAGTTCTAATGTGAACAATTTAAAATATATATACTTTTGGGAAACGTGGCTTACAGATGACTTTTATGAGAGTTGCAACCTTAATAAGCTGCTTTCAGTTTTATTTTTCAGCTACACTTTAGCAATATTGATTATCTTTAAATTCACGTTTATTTTTTACCACCACGGGTGGCCGAGGTCGTTAAGGCACGGACTCGTGAGCGGAAGGTCTGGGGCTCGAATCCTGCCAGATCCGTCCTCCCTGACTGAGTTTTTTTTTCCAGGTTTTCCTCACTCATAACTGGAAAATGCCGGGGAGGTACCCTAAACTTAGGCCTGGAACATTTCCTTCCTTAAAATATCCTTTCCCAATATATCATTTCATTTCATGTATCACCAGTGTTCACCCCCTCAGTAGTAAACACGGGCGTTAAACACCATTAAAACTTTTTTCTTGCAATATTGAATCTATTTTTACCTCTTTTTAGTTTAATGAACCAAAATTATAATAAAACAATGATACTGCCACTACGTGCTTCAACTTTTAAAATCAACAACAATAAACAGCTTAACAAGCTACTTCCAGTTTGTAACAGGCCTACCACACTGTTAAGAGGTTCACTATGCCATTAGAATGAAGCAAATTCAGCAATAGCACAAAATATAAGCTAATAAGCTGTGAATAACTTAAAATGTCAAGTAGGGAAAGGAACATGGCTGGGGTTGGTATAAAAGGTTAAAACTGGGAGCTTTTATTACATGTTTTAATGCTAACTTGGCCAATTTTACACATTGAAAAAATTCAAAAATTAAAATTAAAAAAAAAAATCACTCCTGAAGGTGTATGCACTTAAGGCAAGTACGAGGGTGAAGTTTTGGGATCCGTACACACCAGGACTCGGAAAATTTTTTAAAAGTGGTCTCCTTGGCATCCTCTGGAAGCAACCACGTCACTCTGTTTCTGACATTGCATTGCACAGGCCACAACAGCCTCTTCTACCTTCTGTCCAGGTGAGACATTTTTCACGGTCGCAGGGTACGAGTTCGGGACTGTATGGAGAATGCGTAAGAAACGCGATTGTTGCATTTACCGTGTGGATAGACACGTTGTCCTGGATGCTACACAAGACAGACTTGTGAGTATCAGTTTGCTGTTACCGTTTTCTGATTTTTCAAACAAAACGGTCCATTTGTTGCAAACAAAGTGGCCACTATTTTGTTCCTAACACAATGTGTTCTCTTGACTTTGGTGGAAGGGAAGAAGCGGACCGACAACTGGCGCCGCTTGGTTTCTCAGTCAAACTGGAATATTCGGATATCATCAGCCGTAACAATGTCTTGACACATCATTGTTGAAATTCCCAACATTTCTGTGCTCCATTCCATTGTTGTGCGTTTCTGTCCTTCGGATACCCATCGAGAAGAAATATTTCTTACTTTAAGTTGATCATGCAGCGAACTAATCACCAGGGTTTGCTTAATATCCTTGAATGCCATTCTTGGTCTCCACCCACAACATATTTTCTCCTCTTCTTCTCCCCAGTTTAAATCTACACTGAGATACGTGAAGGAGCAGAGTCTCCAAAAGCCTGCGTCAGTTGTTCAAGCCACATGTGTAATCGTGGAAAATCCTTTTGGTTACTTTATTTTTCAGCAATTTGTATTTAATAAAGTCATTATGTAAATACCTTGCGAACAGCTTTGTTTTTCCCCGGAGTGTTTTGCCTATGGGCGTGCGTGTCGTTCGTTAGCCGGTTAGCCGGCCAGCTCGATTTCGGGGATTAGTAGGAGGGTAAAACAATAAACAAACCAACCATAAAGCAACGCACAAACCAATTAGACTCGTTATTTACCAAATTATCAAATGAGACGTTGAAACTGCCTGCCTTCATTCTCCACACATTTTTGGCAACTCTTTAGGAACTATTCATCAATCGCTGTAGTTCATTTTGAGAAATGCGGACTTCCTGATGAATATTATCTTTGAATTCTATATGGTATGCGGGGTCGTTTTGTGCACGGGAAAGAAAATAATCGCAGGCTATTTAACCGGGGGATCGAGGGGGCACGAATCCCTACTAATGTCTTGTGGAAACACATGTGAATTGTTCCCATGGAATTATTTGCAGTCTGAGTAGTGACAGAGTCTTGTTGAAAAAATGCATGATCATGCTTCCTATAGGGCAATTCTCGAAAAAGGCGTAGGCTTGTTATTCACATAAATGATAGAATCAAGTGCGTGTTCAAAAAAATGGTACTATGGTTCTTTCACCACTGAGTTAACACATACAAATCATAGATGAAGACACGCAGTATCGTTGTAAACACACGACATGTGCACTTTTATATACTATTGAATTAGAAACGAACAACATTCACACCCGGGAACAGCTGCACTACGACTGCGACAGTCAGCAAGGTCAACAAGTAAGCAAGCAGGCTTTCTACCCATTGCAAGATTGATTCTGGCGTAATATAGATTTTTAAGACGTTTGCGATGGAGAAGGAATATATTAATAAAGTTGACAGCTCGGTTCTGCACGAATAGAAAGAAAGCAGTGTATTATTTGCAGCGCATCTATAAGAGTTGTTAAAGAGTGTAATTTTAAAAGACGATGTGACGCAATTTATAAACAAATCGTTTTCCGTTTTGAGAGTAAATTAAGAGAATGAAACTAAAGGAAAGGTATAAGCTGCAAAGGCAGCAATATATGATTAGAAAAATAAACAATGACAGTGAGTCGGCATGAAATACTGAAATGAATTTCGCTATTACTGGTAAAACTTTGCAAACCTTTCAGTGAAGGCTCCTATATGTCTAGATGTGGACACGCGGAAAGAGAGAGAGCGAGACTAAGTGACAATACTTTTGCTGACAATATATGTAAACAACTACAGTAAATATCCTCAATAGTTCAACGATTTCCAATAGTATTTAATGAAAGTGCCGACATTGAAAATGTGGTACAAAATTAGCGCCGCTTCTTCTAGCCTGTGGCAGCAGTTCCAAAGTAACTGAAGAGCTTTTGAAATTGATTCGCAACTGGGGCAGACTTTGGGGGGGGGGGCGATTATGTTGAATTCTGAAAAAATACAAATTCCTCTCCAAAGACTCGAGACTGTGACATCGGCAAAGACATGGAATTTGAAACTACACTATGGGAAACAACTGATAGACAATGACCCAAACAAGTAGCATTGAAAACGTTCCACTAGCAGTGGCTCTTACTCAATGTTGAAAATTGATGATGTGCTAAACTGTCAACTTCATCCAGTCCAGGGGACTTTACCAACTCCAGTTTGTCCTCTTTCTCCAATTTGGGCACGCTGGTTGTTTTGGCAAAACGTACTTATTTGTGAAAGGAATGATGATGTTCTTACTAATGAAAAGATGAGTAATCGTCATGGATACAAGACATGCATCTATAAACAGGCCACTTAAGCGATCTTAATGTCAACCTACAGGGGAAAGACCACCTGATAATTCATACATTCGATACACTGGCTAGTTTAATAAATTGCGTTGCAGAATAATTTTAAAAGAGTGTAATCTGACTTAATTTTCTACGTGTGAACAATTAAAAATTAGAATAAAAATCGCAGTTTTTTTCAAATATTGCCAGAGAATTGAAAAAAAAAAATAACGAATTTGAATTGCGTTTTGGAGATCATACCAAAGTTGGCATACTATTTTCACAAATCCCTTTTTTATAACTTCGAAAGTTCAAACATTACCATACAAACGAACCCAACTGGTATGCATAACTATTTAACTTTAGAAGAGAGATACAGATAGTATGGAATTCCAGAAATCTATCAACATTCAGGTAAACGGGTTGTCACAGAAATGCAGCTTTACTTTGGAAGAACATATTTATGGGAACTGCTTTCTCCTAGGAAAGGCAACAGCCCCCCCTCACACACAAAGAGCAACGGATGCAAATCTTTCTTTCATAATAAACGTTGTCTCTTTAAAACACAAAGAATCACAAAGCTGCTTGCAAACAAGTAATGTCAAGTGTCTGGCAAAATATCACAAAATATTACCTTCTATTCAGTTATGACTTATTAAAATATTCTTTTTATAATTGTTCTTTTCATGATTTCTTCTGTTATACAGGGTTAATTAAAAGTCCCGCACCACCTAATAACTTTTGAAGTATGTGGTATGAAATTCGTTGCGAGATAGCCAGCCGTTTACTGAGAATTCAAAAATGATATTACCCATTTTTTTACTTCTGATTTAACCGAAAGTACCTGCAATTCTCTTATTTTAAATGAGATATTCAATATATTTTTAAATTTTTGAATAATGTTCATTAAGAGATTTTCAATCACACTTCTGTACAAATTTTTGTTGCTAAATCAAGAGAACCAAAAAGTATAGCGAATAATAAAAAACGCGTCTTATATTTGTAGTGTTTTGTAAATACTGTCCTTTGTTTAAATACATGGAAGCATGCCTATTGATACAGAAACATCGTATTTAGGGATTAAATCTGACATCTAGCGTGTTAAATAATTATATCTCATGTTGAGCTAAAGGTAACTATTTTTATTTTAATTATCGTTGGCCATGGAGACTGGTAACGATTCTCGTGGGGAGAGCAATCCAATTCCAAATATAATAGTATCAAGGATCATGAAGAAATTCACTCAAACTGAAAGCGTCAAGGACTTACCAAAGTTAAGTGCAACTGATGAGAATACTTCATTAAATGATCTCCTCCGTGTGCAAGAAAATCCAAAATTTGTTATTGGAATCAAATATAAACCTTAAAGTTCCGTGATGAAAATCCTTTAAAGTGCCAAGCAACATCCTTATGAAATTAAACCTTTGGAGGAACTTTCAGACGACAATCCCGAAAAAAGAATGTAGTTTTGTGAATTAATGACGGAGCGTATTAACAGCTATCCAGTTTTTCTTAGAAAACATTTATTCTTAGATAAAGCCACATTCTGCCTAAATGGATTTGCCAACATACACAACAGCCGATACCGGTCAGACGTAAATCCACAATGTATCGACGAGAGCCACACTTAGTATCCACAAAAACCTTATGCTTGGGCTAGCATTGTTGTTGATCATTTTATTGGCACTTTCTTCTTTATTAGAAACGCCAAATGCCAAAAGAAATTTGGAGTTGCTTCTAAATTACGCAGTACCGGCTATCGCAAATTTGTTTGCACATCCAAAACCATGGGCTACCCAGAGAGGACATCTATTTCCAACAAGATGGAACCTCAGCTCACTATCACAGTGCTTATACCAGGTTTTCCCTCAACGATGGATTGGTAGGAGAGGTGACAGCAAGATTCCCAGATTCATCAGACTTCTTTTTTTTTTTTTGGAGGGGGGCAATTTGAAGTTAGCAGTATATCGAGAAAGGCCCAACAACTTAGAAGAACTGGAGTATGGAATAATGTAAGCGGTGCAAGACTTTCCTAAAGCCTGATTAAGTGATTCCTTAATTAATTTCTATGATCAACTATACATTGTCAGGCAACTGAATGCTACCACTTTGAACACAGTATTTAGACTATGAGCTTGCTTTATTTTGTTTTTATTAAGGAAGGAGTATTTTATTATTCGCTACACTTTTTTGTTTGCTTGATTTAGCATCAATAATTTTGCACCAAAATATCTATTGTGGATACTTTTTGAAAAACTCTTAAAGAGCAATGTTCGAAAATGTAAAAATATATTGAGTATTCAATGTAAAACAAGACAGTTGAGGTACTCCCGGTTAAACCGGAAACAAAAGAGGTCGGTTATATCATTTTCAATGTAAAAGAAGACAGTTGAGGTTACTCCTGGTTAAACCGGAAACAAAAGAGGTCGGTTATATCATTTTTGAGTTCTCATTACAGGTTATCCCCACACGCCGAGTTTTATATCACTGAACGACAGACAGGCTTCAAAAATAATTTGCGGTGTTTTCAACTAATACAGTGTATTGAAATACTTTGTACGAGTACTGCGTGAACAACCTAGCTTTTTATATAGTGTGTTCGTTAACCAGACGTTGATGTATTTTCAGCTCTAAGTAGTACGAATCAACAACTCAGCAATTGAAAACATTTGTAGGCTTAGTAATGAGAAGTTCTAGACCGTGTACGGCCTGCAAAAAGTAGGTACAATGATAGAAAAACCGAGACCCAAAGGTGTAAGACTAACATTGGCTCTCTCCTCCACATTTCATTATAATTTCTGTTAATGACATTTAATTAATCCTTTGTCGGATGGTAGCAACACTGTCGATTTCATTTTTAGATGTTAACCTACTTCTATCATCCAGCGCTATTTCATTTTAATTACTTCATAAGCAGAAATCACACGTAGGATATAATGCAGGAAAACACAGTATGTACAGCTGACTTATTAAATCGCCAACTGCGTGCGCGGCAACTTCTCTATGGACGAGAGTGTCTCCACTTGCCGATAACGATCATCATACAGTGGCTGTAATATACTCAAGATAAACTTTCTTCACAATTTATGAAATAAAAGCATATATATGTAATTTTAGGAAAGGAGATGCTAAAAATACCTGTCGCTTTAGCGTACGTATACCCTATGGAGGGGAGGATTATCAGCTCTGCTCTTGAACCCAAAATGCGTTTAAGTCCTACTCGTTACAAGCGCGGTTCACAAGGTAACCAGCAAGGTTATATAGTCACTAGAGCAGTTGTGTTATATGGCATGCACTAAAGGCGCTGAAGTATTTGTATTATGTGTGTTAGCTCTGTGACAGAGTGTGCAATTTTCGTGTATAAAAGCGCAGGTTCGCTTCCCGGTATGAAGTACTTTTTAATAAACTTTTTAACATACTATAACAAATTAGTTTCGTAACATTGTTTCCTATACACAGCAAGCGTTAACGTTAACACACAGTAATGGATATTATAATATTCAGTATTTGTTCTATCTAAATGCAATATTCTGTACACGCATTCCATGCATATGTAAGATGGCTTATGGGCGTAAATTCAAGAAGCCCGGGATGTTGTAGCCTCTCGTTCACACTGCTGTAGAAATGTGACATCATATGTGCACCGAAGATTGAGGGCAGCTATACATGCATGGGGTTCATACACGATATCAATTTGTATTATTTCTATGTGTTTTCACTTTAAAGATAAAATTTTCTGTTCATGTTTTATTTAATTATTTATAAAGAATGCGTTAGTTTGCGATTACGTTTTTGTGTGCGCATAGGATAAAACTCAAATGTTACGCTAAAATATAATATGATGTTAAGGAATAATGTTTTGCATATATACTTATAAAACCAATAATAAAAATATGTTTTATGGAGTGTGAACCCAGGATTTTACGCAGAAAAGCAATGCCTTTTAAACCGTTCGGCCGCCGCTACTCTACTCTAACGTTCTCTTTACAGATGCTTATGATTGTCATTATTATGTTTACAGGCAAAGCGCCCACTGCAGTGTGCACTCGCTGCATGCGCTTGTGAACACAGCGTTTGCGAGCGTCCCCGAAGTTCTCCCATTGACACGTAGAATCCCGCGAGGACATTTTTTTTTTTTTTTTGTCAAAGGGTTCATATTTTTGGAACACCTGTAAAAACCCACCATTACTTGCAAGAATGTCACAGTTTATCAGTATTTCCATGATGTTAAAGTGTGTAAGAAAGGCAGAGCTATTAAAAATTGTAATTCTGCTTTCCCTAACATGGACGTACTCCCTGGCATAGGTAACCTCCTGTCCACATAGGAAGAATGAAACAGTAAGGAAATTGCCCCAATGTTTTAATCGACTACAGCGAGTAATATTTACAAGTGCGCCATAAATGTATAAACAACGAAGCGGGCAAATCTCCTAAAATGCGTAGGTAGATATTTTCAAGCGCTTTCATGTTGCTTAGTAAGCAATTTATGTTCAGTATATTACGAGCAGTAAAAGGCAACCGTAATAAGCAAGTGCCATGCCCTGGGTAGTATTCCGGTGAATCACTTTGTGTGATCACAGCTGTTATTTGAGTACCAATTTTGAACAACTTGGCCTAAACCAATTTGTGTATTACGTTATGAAACTCTGAAGTGCTGTACTGATTTCCTGAATGAAATTTATAAATTATATTCATAATTATATATATAGCTTTAGTGGCACATTTTCCTTACTGGATTTTTTAAAACTAGGTTTCTATTCGTGGTTGGCGGTGATGTTTATTTTTAGGTTGCAATATCAGAAAAGTGGAAGAATTGCGTCCATCTGTCATAACTTTATGATTTACTCTGTTCATGCTGCTTGTTTCGAGATTGTATTGGTTTATATAACACTGATCGATGATCAGTCTGTGGTAAAAGTATCGGAATGGAACTGTTCTGGCCAACATTCTTCGTAGCATTAGATATAACAGGAGTGCAATTTGTTGAAGAATTTATCCAATTATATTCTTAACAGAAGAATCCAGTATTGTGCTTTTAATAGAAACGTAAATTCTGTACAACGTAGTGTTAATTCTAATCGCGCTGTAGTTAGAAACGCTTTTGCCTGACCCTAAGCTTACTTTGATTGTGAAAAATTAATTTTATTCCCCAGAATGAATAAATTTTACTTCAGTAGTTATGCTTCACGAATGTTTTATTTATATTTCTTATGGTTATTGTATGTTGAGTGCTTAGAATAGAAGCGACACATGACTCCATATTTAGGGTGGCTGGTATAGAGGAAAAATAGCAAAATATTAGCAATATAAAATGCTAATCGCTTTAGATGACAACTCCGTTTTTAACACTTCATGTTTAATTATTTAACTCTCCAAGCTCTTTACTTAAGAAAAAAATTAAATTCTTGAATGTCATAAAATGCTGGAAAATATTCTTGAATAACCCCTAAAGTATATAAGTCTAACTGCAGACTGCGATTTTTTTATTATATGTGCGGTTTCATTGACAACGCATGCGGAATAGGAAGCACTGTTGATTTTCCTTAGTACATTCGATTAGCTTGTTGTTAATTGTTTTGAAATTTTCCTGAAATGGCCCATCCCCCTCTGTTGGTTCTACATATCTATTTAATATAAAATGAAACACGCCTTTGAAATTTTCAGTATTATTTGAACCAGCTGATATACAATGACCCTAAAGGAAAGCTCGCTTGCATAATGTTGTATATCACAGTTAACATTTTTAAAATTTCCACATATTTTCTCACTTCTTCATTAGGCTATATTTTTAACGATTTATTGGGCTCGTTAAGTAGGTCACTTATGTTGAATACTTGTTTAGAAAAAGTTTCAAACGAAAGATAAGACTGTGTTATCTTTACTTGCTTCATGCCTATTCACTGACGTGGATATTTTTTTTTTGTAACTTATTGTGCATTTTTGAAGACCTACATTTGAAACTGTACTTAGTAGCACTGCGAAATAATTTATCCTTCGAAACCCTTCCACCATTTATGATTATTGTACCAGGTGTATTGAAATGTTCTGGTTTTATCTCTATTCTTCCAGGATAATTTTGGTGTAGGTAGTTCAGATCACATCTTAAAATTTCGTTCCTTTAACGTTGCATTCTTTTTGATGCTGATTATTTTTAAAAGGGCGCAAAGTTGCATAGGTCATTAGTGCCCAATTTTTTTTTTTGAAAAAGAAATCTGCAATAAATTTATTATAGTATCTTCGCTATTAAATTCATAGAAATAGGTTTGTCATGTATTCACTCAATAAAAACAATACAGATGCACGACGAACTTAACTTACATTGAGAACAACAAATGCACTGTTTATAAACAAAGTAGTTAACTTATTTATAACACCCCGGTTTTTGTAGAAGCATTCAGGCAATAAAGTTCCTGTAATGTGAACTCTCACTTTGCGTTCTTGTTTCATGGACCTTACGAATCACCTTCACTCGTTACCTGGCAACCATGACGTCATACGCACAATCCCGCCTTTAGTACGAGGCAAATTCCTGGATTCAGTCAGCTACAATCACAATCCCTGTGTGGAACGCAACATTTTTTAGGAGCGATAGCTCACCCAAGAAAACCGCAATTGTTTAAGAAACGTTTAAGTTGAAAGAACGAGGAGGCGGGAGCCTAGGCCTTACCTCCTCCCAAAGTCGCCCCTGCTTAGAATACAGCTGAATGGCTCCCTAAAGCAGGCAATGATTGTATTGCAAAGAGTGAGTTAACAAACTATTTTGTTTTGAAGGGTATTAATGTTCGCATTCACTTGCGACGGAGTGCGGGCGTACATAAAACACTGCGAGTGCTTCTAACTATACAGGATGCTGAAAAAATGTATGCAAAACATGTTAGATTAGAAAGGGAGATTAACACTAAGTATTTTCAGAATGCAAACAAATGATCTCTGATGCTTGAATTTAGAGCTACATGCATGGATATGGAACAATGCCGTATCTACTACATTGCGATGTGACGTGTGTTCATAGCCAATCATTGTCATTTGCTGAGGCGCAATCTTGAGGAGGCTGATCATCAATCTAAGCACAAGTCACGCATGACACTATTACTCGTGCAAGTAGTAAGGCGTTTTGAGAACTGTGCACGGTACACAAGTTTTAAGAATGATTACTTTACTGGAGCTTCAATTGATGTAATTCCACTGAAGTAATGATCTGTATTTGACACAGTAAATGTTTGGTTTAAGCCAAGATATCTCGTCATTTTAACTTTGAAGTTAACGCTTCAGCACACAATTTGCTCCTATTCCTTGGGTGCCTTTCTTTCTATGGAAGTTCTTTAAGAATACTTCTTCCGTAGTTTGTATAGGGACACTATAGTTGTGAGCTAACTCGTCTATGGTCATATAACTCGGACTGGTTCATTTAAATTTCATTTTCAAACACTAACCTCGATTGTGACATGCCGATTGTAATTGCCAGCAAATAAATACTATTACGGAGTTCTTGTAGCATCAAGACTAGGAGGAGGTTTATATAGAAAGTTTTACGACAGAGGAAATGGAACCTTCAAAGTAAGCCCATTGGGCAGTGACACTTCTACCAGCGTGCGCGCTACTTTTCGAAATAGTCCTGCAATACATTTTTGATCATCGCACACGGCTTCACCTCTTCGGCCGAAGCGAACCTCACGCCTCTTGAGCAAGTTTTCGACTTTTGAAAACAGACGGTAATCAGCTGGAGCATGATCTGGAGCATACGGAGGATGAGAAAGGACGGATGTTGCTCATCTTTAGCGACCGCTGTGCTGGGATGTTGTCGTAATGGAGAACCCACCACTTTCCTTGCCACAAATTAGACATTTTTCTGCTAGACTAGAAAAGGTAATTAGACCATTACTGTCATATTTGCTTGGGCACTTACGAAGACAAGTCATAGAAGCTGCTTAAATAGCACTGCGGAGCCAGGTGTAACACTGTTCTACTAGTATTGGGTGAAATTTAGAAATTCTAAAATTATTTTGAGAAATGGGTGGAAAACCAGCTTCATGCTCTTAATCAATATCTGTACAAGAAAAGTTGAACATCATAATTAATTAATTAATGAAATCGCAGTTAACGACTTGCGGATGATGTTCCTTTGCACCAAATAGCAAATAATTGTTCTTGAGAGTTTAGAATAACTTGCAAACTTGCAAGCCACAAATTGTGTACACTCGGGAGAATGACGAGTGTGTTTGTGACCCAATGAAACAAGATCTACGGTAAACTGCTAGACGTTTAATAAAAATTTAATTTTGTTTTCAAATGGAACAACTGAATACATTCATTGACAAATTTGCATTTCATAAGATGTGCACCTTGAAAGTTGAATCGTCAATAAAAGCGACAGAGAAAGGGAGAGAGAGTAATCTGTTCAGAAACCTATGCTTAACAACAATCCAAAAGTTTTCTGCAGATTTTGTTACATTTGATGAAATATGGGTTCAGTTAGTCTAAACTTCAAAGCGAAGAGAATCTGCACCAAATCGCAAGATAAAAATTAATTCTTCTTCAAGCTAGATTATGACTGTGTTTTTCCTTCCTTCCTTCCTTCCTTCCTTCCTTCCTTCCTTCCTTCCTTCCTTCCTTCCTTCCTTCCTTCCTTCCTTCTTTTTTCTTTGTTTCATTTGTTCGTTCTTTCTTTCTTTCTTTCTTTCTGTCTGTCTGTCTGTCTGTCTGTCTTTCATTAATTCTTTCTTCCATTCTTTCTTTCTCTCTTTCATTCATTCTTTCAGTCAGCCATTCTTTCTTTCTTTCTCTCTTTCATTCATTCTTTCAGTCAGCCATTCTTTCTTTCTCTCTCTCTTTCATTTTTCTTTCTCTGTCTCTCTCTTTCGTTTATTATTTCTTTCCGTTTTCTTTCTTTCTTTATGCGTAATGTCGAGGGTATTTTGACAATGCACAATCCCTTTTTCTGGAAGGGAAAACCTCAAGAAATTCATGAGAGGCTTTTGCGTACATTGAGTGATGCATACCCTTCCTATGAAGCCGTTAGACGTTTGGTAAATGAGTTCAAGCGTGGCAGAACACCGCGTCCTGGATTTTCAAAATCAGCTGTAAGTCCAGAAATCATCGATAATTACTCATGGAAAACTTTGCGCAAAATGGCTGCCGCATCTGCTCCCTCCGAAGTAAAATGCGAACACCGGCCGACTGTTTGGAAATGTTTAAGAAGAATCCAACAATTTTTACCACGTTTTGTGACTGTAGGCAAAACGTGAATTCATTGCTATACACCGGAAACGAGCTGGGGGGTGGGGACTAAATGCATTCCATGCTCTGGGAGGCGATGACTTCAATATTTTGGAACGCAAAGGGAATTCTCGGTTTGACTGCTTGTAGAAGGGGAAAGCCTTTACTGGAGACTATTATACATTACTTTTGGAGAGACTGAAGGCAGCAATCGCAGAAAAACTTTTGGGAACGACCAAAAAGAAAAGGGGGAATAAATGCGCCGGTGCACTAAAACCGCATCGTTCAGGACAAATAAGTCGGACAAGGATTTGAAATTCTTGCGCATTCACTCTATTTGCCTGATTTTGCATACATTCCTGAAACACAAATATTTCCTGATTGGACACAAATGTAAAACAAATGAAGAGGTCACACATAGGTGAAGAAGTATTTTGAGGGTTCGGAAAAAAGCCACTCTCAGGAGGGGACCACGAACCTGGTGAAACGTTGAAGCAAGTGCGTTGAACTTCAAGGGAACTATGTCGAAAAATAAAATACCTGGTAAGATTGAACTTGTGCGCTTAAATATAAAGCAATCTTTGAGTAAAATTTTAAAAATAATTTTGTTGATGCGGCTATATATACTGAGATAATTCCACTTTTGTGAGAAAATAAAATAGAACATGTTGCAAAACAACAGACCTGTTCTTACAGTTCACTGGCATACAGTTTGCAAGGAAAAGGAGCAAATTAGACGCCTTTTTTACACTATTTTAAAAACTCGGTAAATATTTCATTGAAAACTAAAAAAATATGAGCAAGAAAAGTAAAATAACAACAAAACACTCAGAAATAGGACCAAGATGACACATTTAGAATGCGATCGAATTATATCCAAGGAATCAAGGTACTATAAACAATTATTTTTTCATAGCTTGTTGATATTTTGTTACAGATTTCATTGCTTTACTAAATATAATTTGAAAATAATTATCACAAACAAATGTTTATTGAAAATGAAAAAAAAAATGCGAAGATGTTATAGTCTTGATGTTTAGTTTAAATTTCACAAGACACAAATGAAATATACTTTACTTTAAATTTTGCAAATCATAAATTATAATTTACAACACAAAACCATACATGTGGTCTAGTGCTTCCTGGTTTCTTCTGGAGTCGCGGGTTCGATTTCCGGATATGCCAAGGGGATTTTTCCTTGCCGCCCGTAGTCTGGTTATTAAGTCATGCCAATTGCGCTTTAGGGCGGCCCGGCTTCAGAAGACAACTACTACACCGCCGCGCTATGGAGGAAATGTCTAAGCTGGCAGGCAATAAACATACGTAGTAACTAGTAAAAGAATGAATGTTTCATTTTTCACAAACTGCATGGTTTTGATCAAGTATTTCTGGTTAGAGTGTTGCAGTTTTCACATTTTCCATTTCGAAGCTGATGAGCGAATTTTAAAAATCCTTTTTAGGCAGTTAATCGGGCCCTGTATATTTTATGACTACTTTAATACTAATTAAATCGTAAATGCTTACTGTAAGCTACGCCTCATAATATTCTATTAAAACAGGCATTAAAAATTAAACAAAAAATGTGTTTTTTTTTTTCCTTCTGAAACCACTGAAAGAGGACAATGGTGTTTTTTACTACTGAAGAACCACAGGCGGTGAACACTGATGATACATGATATATTGGGAAAGGATTATTATTATTATTATTTTTACGGAAGGAAAAGTTCCGGACCTAAGTTTAGGGTACCTCCCCGGCATTTGCCACTACGAGGACTGAGGAGAAACTGGAAAAACCTCAGTCAGGAAGGACGGCCCTGGCGAGATTGGAACCGCAGACCTCCCGCTCACGAGTTCGCGCCTAACAACCTCGGCCATCTATGCCGGTAGAATGCTTGTATTAGACGTTTTGTATATCACGCGTAAAGGAATAATACTTGAGAATGAATGTATTAGATTTCCTTTCACTCTGTGTACTGTTAGGCAATCACTAGTATCGAGACGTACTGCAGGAATCGATACCAGATAGTGATATTTTGTCACAGATATATCATGTTTTCTGTTCCGGCAGCCTCGTATCTGTGACAAAATATCAGTGATTAATTTATCGGCCGTCACGTGTCTTAAAATGTTTTTTCGATACACTCTAATTCCAAATTCTGAACACAGGACATAAAAACAAATTAGAAGCGAGGAGTTATTTTTCCAATAGAATTCCCCACACCCCTAGCGGGAACCAATGAAATTGTTAATGGACCGCGACGTTACAGATGTCCATTGCGTCACTGCAAGGGGAGTAACATTTACGTTCTTTTAGTTGCTTAGCAGAAAGATAGACTTTTTCCCTCAGGAAACATTCGCATTCGGGTTGTTATCGTTCGCTAAACCCTTTCATCCTCTTTAATTAGCTTTCGTCATGATCGCTCTGGAGGATGCGTGAGGATTAAAATAAACCCAAAAGGTTCGTATCTTTTTCAGCTCCTGTGCTCTCTTACTCTTTTAAAAAACCTTTCGCTTTATACGTGTTTAATTATTTCGTTTTCATAAATTCATTTCTCATTTTCCTTTGTCAATGACTTTCTTTTTATGTCGTGTTTTTCCTACTGCGTAACGTGACAGGTTACGTTGTGTTTTGTCTATATAACGTTAAAATTCGTTAATCGTTCGCTGGTGCTGTAGAAACCAATCGAAAAACACCATAGTCTGAAGTAACGTATTTGCATTATCAGGTGGCGTTAGAAGAAATAACATCTTTCACAATTCTTGGGAGATACTCTATTATAGAAACGTAGATTATTTAAAGAATACTTCAGATGATGAATTTGGTTTATTTACGGACGCTCTTTAACATCATCAGCGTCCCATTCAATTCAGGACGTGAAACGGCCGACAAATTTTGCTCAGAGGCCTCTCTTTCAGGCTTGAGGTTCTTTTTCGTGCCGTAAATGTACGACACGGAACCCACGGCTTTACTTCCCTTCCGAAGGAAGCCATACTTAGGATTTTTACGCCCCCAAAAAATCCATCGATCCTGGCCGGGTTCGAACCCGCGATCTTGGGTGTAGGAGGCAAGTATGGTAACCACCACACCACCAGGACCGACCTCTTTCACAATTCTCTGGAGATACTCTATTATAGAAACGTAGATTATTTAAAGAATACTTCAGATGATGAATTTGGTTTATTTACTGACGTTCTTTAACATCTCAGGTCATCAGTGTCCCGTTCAATTCAGGACATGAAACGGCCGACTATATTGCTCAGAGGCCTCTTCTTTCAGGCTTGAGGTTCTTTATCGTGGCGTAAATGCACGACACGGGACACACGGCTTTACTTCCCTTCCGAAAGAAGCCATATTTAGGATTTTTACGCCCCAAAAAATCCATCGGTCCTGGACAGTATCGAACCCGCGATCTTGAGTTTACGAGGTAAGTATGGTTACCACTACACCACCAGGACGAGTCATTCATGAACAATTATATTTCTTCTGTTTTCCTGCTTCCTGGGGTTTTAAAAAAGCAAACTATAAGAATTGTTGATAATTCTAATAGCATAAGATAAATTTGCACGGGAAGTAGCTTGTTTGTAGTGATACATGCTCGGCAACGATTTCAAGTACAGTAAGGTTTTTTAGTTGCGGGCCGCCTGAACGCGCCTGCTTATTAAAGAAGTTCAGACACCGCAACCGGAAAAAGGGAGATGGAATCGCTGTGCTTACAGATAGTAGTTTTATTTTTACTGAAAGCATAACATGATAATGTATTTGAAACTGATTGTAATTATAAGCTCTAACCTTGTTATAAGAGATGTTCAAAATGATGCCCCTCATTAGCAATTCATTGCCTGTTTCTGCGTAGGGAATTGCTGTATTTTGTCATTTAACTTTTCCTTTATAAGATGAGGCGGATCGGAACTAGTTTCTCGTCTCCCGTAACTCTTTAACAAGTTAGCGAACAGTTTCTATACCTGGAATACGATTACCACCTACAAACGGTCTTAATAATTTCTCTGCAAGTATCCGGTTTTGCATACGTATCGTACATGAAAGCCCGTACTTCAAATGTAGTAGCTGAACTAAATAAGAATGAAAAACACCAAGTGACACACAAACGCACACCCATACTGTGACAAAGCTGATACCTGCACATGCGTTGTACGGTCTAGACTGTCTACTTCTAGGATTCATACAGGCTCCGCGAGCCTGGAACTCAAATATCATCACTGCAGAAGTGCATCCGGCTATTTTATTCCCTCTGCCAGGCACAGAGACGAACTACAGGCTTACGTAAATTTTTCATGGAGAAAAGCAATTGTCACAGTTGCAGCAATGGAAGAAAGTGAAATAGGATGAGTGCCACAAAGGATTTACTAAATCGTGTCATATATAAATATAAATCTGTGTTTCTACAACAAATGAATGGACAAAATATGGATTAGGACCCAGATTGTAACGACCTAAAATACTTTTAGCATGACTATAAAATGACGATCTTAAAATTAAGAAATTTAAAAAACAAAAGACATAAATTATCCTTATTTTTATCTTCGCACACCATTTCTCACTCGTTACAACATTGCAATACGGTATAAAGTCTTGGTAAATTTTCAGTTGTGAAAGACTGCTGATTACAACATTCTTGAAAATTGTGTATTTCCTGAACTCGTTTTATGCACTGCCCGATAAACTTATGTTGCATTTTTCCTTTGTTCCTGTGCTTCAAGACATCGCCCGTATTTTTCTTTATTTACGAGTACATGCTGATCGAAGGTGAAGTTCTTTTCTGCATTAGAGAATACTACCATCAGTTGAAAACACGTGTCGCTGTACTGCGAAACAGTGTTGCAGTTTCGCTAAAGTATTTATTTTAACTTTCGGCATGTTTTAACATTTGATTGACACACGAGTTTTGAAAAATTGAATCGAAGATGCAGAATGGAATGTGGAGGAACTGCAGGGCCTGCAGGTAAGACCCTCAAACAATAAGTAGGAGGTACATAACAACCTCACGCTCTGCATTAACAACAGCAATGAACATCTGTAGTCGGATCAGTCTATGTTCAAAACAAAATATGTAGGGCAAGAACTTATTCACTATGCTAGGAATTGCGAGGAAATTAGATATAAATATTCTAGAAATTGGTTTTTACAGGAATAGTGCGAAAAACTAATGAAAATGACACAACTTTGATTTCTACACAAAAAAATGAAATAGTTGTGTAAAAACTGCAAAAAAAAAGCCTTATTCCAGAGAAAATGCAAAAAATAAGAAGCAAATGACATCAGTAATTAATGGTGGTATCGGCCAGGTTTATTTTCAACGCAACTTCTCATATGTATCATATAAAAAAAGAATGCAAAGTTATCGAAATCCGGGTTCTAAGTATATCATTAATATAAAAGTATGCTTAGCTGAAGTTTGTTATTTAAGTGGATTTATCCTTATCATTGTAAACGATGTAATACTCTCATTCCTATCTGTTAATTAAAGTAGGCCTAAGTAAAAAATAAATAAATATAGTAAATTGATAAAAGGTATGTGTGATAATTAATGTACTCAAGAATAATTAACATTTGGAAACAAAGAGGAGCTTAAAATAGAGAAATAATAAGGAAAATAAATAAGGAAAGGGTATTGAAAGAGATGGCTATGAATCATGTAAAGTCGTGGCTAGACCTCTGTCTTCTGAAATCCTGAACTACTTACGAAGCGAAGATAGAGGTTAGCATAGGATAGTAGGTGTTAGCTGGGGTTATTCTATTTCATTTTATTTTGTTCTAAAAATTGGAATAAGAATAATTATGATAGTTTATAATAAAGAAATTTATTGTAGTGCATTAATTACATTCGTGAGGGGTTACACCTAAACTAGGTAGGCGGAGGCCTCCTTGAAATTGAATTAGCATTTCAATAAATATTTATTTAAACATTTATCATATTATTCCCACCAGGTAGCTTTGGATCCAATCCGAAATTAGTAAATTTGTCCAATATGTGTATGTTTTGCGGGACAGAAATATTGGCCTCTCGCTCAGACTCGCCCGTTCTTTACTGAGAATAACTGCGCATGAGTGTACACGGTGAAAGTAAATGCCTGTCATCTCCGTGGCTTAGTTGGAGCCGGCAGGCAGCTGCAAAAACAGGGGGCGTAGGCATGAATTCTCCATGGGTCAGGTTGCCTGGATGTTTTTTTTTTTTTAAGCGCGGAACCGAGGCTAATTTTTGGCGCTGAAAGAATCGGGGTTTATTTCCGTCACCATGAACAATTTTCCATTCGTGATTTCGAAGATATTGAAAAGTTGTGCAGTAGCAATGTACAGCTACAGGACTTCCAGAATATGTACTTACCGCTCGCATGGGGTTTTGCGTCTCGGCAGATGACATGCCACAGCCAGC
This sequence comes from Metallyticus violacea, assembly GCA_030762175.1. Lineage (NCBI taxonomy): Eukaryota > Metazoa > Arthropoda > Insecta > Mantodea > Metallyticidae > Metallyticus > Metallyticus violacea. The sequence continues at coordinate 22,953,797 of CM060846.1, read as the reverse complement.
CTCTTCTCTACTCCGACATAACCATGTTGGTGGAACCGCGTCTCGTCAGAAAAGAACGTTAACCCTTAAATCACTGATGAAGGAAACGACTCGCATAACGCACACTTGTTACGGGATCACCTGGTAGACAACGAACGTTTATAAAGTTATAAGGTTTCAGTTTTGTTTTTGTACGTGCAGAAGACACTTATACCGCAACTTATGCTAATGATTTTCATCTGGTCTTATTTGTCTTCTGTTAAAACCACGGGTCTCCAGCAGTGTTTCTTGTTTTGTACTGAACTAGCGGTAATAAATTTATTCACAAGGTCGGGAATTGCAGTTCTGGAAGCAGCAATTGCCCAGCGAACTTCCAAATAAATTCCTAGCGAATGCGACGAGCTGATTCCTATTTATAATAATAATTACTCACAAAAATCGTTGCTCTAAAAGTCCTCGCGAACGCTGCTCGACAGTTTATGGCCAAGGCGGCCTTGGCAGAGACTCAAAACCCCGTGGGAAGCGGTAAAGACATATACTGGAAACTGTGTACTTGCAGGGCAATATTTGTACAGCCAAAGTGGCCGGTATCGGCAATATCTATAATATACTAGAAACTCATAATGAAGATACAAGCACTCTTTAAACTAAACTGAAGAGAATCTACAATATTCAGAAAATGGTAATCTTAAGACGATACATGTGGCACGCGTAAATAGAGTAACAGTAAAACTATTTCTTTTTAAAGAGCACTAAAATGAGTTCAGATGAGTTGAAACTCCAATAGTTATTTCAGGTTGTGTTTAGTCGCATATACAGAGTGCATAACATTTGTAGTGGATTCATGCTACAAATAGAACACTTTTTTTTCTAATACCATTATGGCCATTGGTGTGTTTTTGCCTCACTACATTAATTTATATGCTATCTTTCATGTGATATGATATGTAAGTAAATACGTCGGAGTTTATGCATTCCGATTATAATAATGGAGAGAGAAACAGACATAGAACAAAAAATATAATTTACTGTTTTTCATAGCCCGAAACTTTTTGACATAAATTCACTGTATAAGTTTTATGTGAATAATTATACTATACAAACAAACACGCTGAGTGTCTGCAATTAGTACATTCTAAATGTATAAGTTAACCATTCAGACCATTAAACACTGTTACCACATGTTTTGAGATATAGTAATTATTTTCTCGAAAAAATTTAAGACGGAGAGAAATAGCTATATAGACTTTTTATTCCCTTTATTAAGCTCTGTTACCAGCTTTATTTATGGCACTGAGTCGCACACACGTTTTTTCAAGATGCACTCTCATCCATTTTCATGACATGCATTGGTTGCATCTTTCATGGGCTTAAGGAAATGAGAAAGTAAGACATTGTGTGTTTCTTTCTTGTAATATCTTCCTTGCCGAATAAGCTGCAAATCTAATACTCAGTCGACGCGTAGTTATCAATACATTTTCATTTCCTCCTGCACCGAACCTCTCTCACCTTTCTTCATCCTTCACAGTTCTCGCTACTCGTCTCTGGAACTCTGTCGTCTCATATCAAGGACTGCCGGTCACAATGACACTTTAGAATATTATTTATTTGGAGATAGCAGCATTTAGCAAGTGATATGCTCCAATTGCTAAGCCATTATGTACTGTGCATGTTAAAATCTGAATTGCCTCTGGTGAAGTGGATGTGAGGGTTTTAAGGTTTTCACTTCGTCAGGTAAAATTATTATTATTATTATTATTATTATTATTATTATTATTATTATTATTATTACTGTCACTTCACATGGGTAAAGTATTTACTCAATGGCAGTCAGTGAAACAAAGAGAGCCATTTTCAAAGAAAATACATACACGTTTTGTAACGCGTCCTCAATGACCTTGGTCGTTAAAGCGCGAACTCGTGAGGGGGAAGTCAGAGGTTCGATTCCCGTCAGAACCATACTCCTTGACTGTTTTTTTTTTTTTTATCCGCAGGTCTTCCTCGGTCCTAATAAATGGCAAATGCGGGGGGTACCCTAACTTAAGCCTGGGACGCTTCCTTGAAAAAAAAAAAAATCCTATCCCAATTTATCATTTCGTCTGAGATGCCTCAGCAGTAAAATCGGGCGTTAAACACTATTAATCAACTGCTGCTTTTCTGAGCCCTTACCGTGAAATGTGGATTGCCTATTTCGAAAAATTTTACGACGATTCTGGTACACTGTCCATATATAATAATGTTTTCCATTTATATATATATATAATATTAATGAAAAATAAAAATAAAGAAACACTATTAACAATGTAACACATTAACACTAATAATAAAAGTAGATAAAGATAAAACAAAGAGAAAGAGTCACACTTGAAATTGCAAATATATATATATATATATATATATATATATATATATATATATATATAAGGATTTTCTTTCGCTTATTGTGTTATAATTTAGTTTCAAACATTAAATTTAATTTTCCTATAAAGCTAATGAAATGTATACTCTCTCTTTGTCACTACACTATTCATGCGCATGTTCTACATTTAGAACACTGTAATTTATATTACAGTTGTGTTCTCTATGTACAGATATTTTCATAAACAGGATATAAAATGGACACTTTTAATTTTTAAGAACTTTTTCCCGTGTGTTTTAGTGTTATTTTTTCCACCACATAAAACTATTTTTGACGGTAAGTTAATATTCTCCCTGTTGAGCCATTATTTTCAATATAGCCAGTCGTGGGATTGGGAAAACTCTCATTGCGCAAGAGAACATTCTACTTATGGAAAGAGTCACCACCCGTATATATTTGATGTAACGTATTGGAATATAGGATGGGATAGTACCGCACGGAGAAAGTTTCGGCATTGCAGCCACGCTAATGGGACCGCCACGATCGTTAAGAGGGACGTCTGGGGTTCGAGTCCCGCCAGGACCGTTCTTCCTCAGGTTTTTTCCAGGGTTTCCTCAGTCCTCATAAATGGTAAATGCCGGGAAGGTACCCTAAACAACGATTTCATACTCAAAAAAAAAAAATCCTTTCCCAATGCATAATTTCATCTCAAATATCGTCAGTGTCCATCGCCTGTGATGCCTCTGTATTAAAACAGGCATTAAACACTATTAACAAAAAGGAACTGGGCCTGTTGTATCTACATTTCCCAACATGTACTTGCAGCAGAAAGCAGTGACATATGGTATAAACCGGGTGGCAATTCACGTTTCCTCAAATAGTAAATCCCGGGCACCACTAGGCCTGTGAGAGCCACGACAATGGCCTGGGAAGTCCCCCAAAAGAACCCGCCAGAATAACTTTCTGCAGAGTGCAAATCCATCGCTAAGCCACACAGCGCACCTTGTCTGGCGCTTTCTTCCCTGCAACCAGAACCATGGAATTAAATTATGTGAAATGAGAAACGGAACATTCGTGGAAATAAACAATTTGCTCACGTGACCAGGGGAAACCACAAAAAAGCATAAGTTCAGAATGCCCGACCTCAAGGTATTTGAATCCGCTAAGTCCCGAATTCCAGACCTGTGAGTATTCTCCAAGCGTCTAATTAGAATTGATAAGATCCAATATTCCCCAGAAAAACCACAAAGCTAACAATTTCTTACCTGTTTCTCATTAAACTAGTGACCAATGAGGTGTGAGAGTAGTGTTGTTAAGTGCAGATGATCTGGCGTCGAAAAGAGCTGGCACTGTTATTGTTAGTGGTTTTCATTTAGAGTCATTGTACTAACAGTTATTTTATGAATTCTAGTGGACACGAAAGATGATAATAGCACAAAATATAGCAGGTCTGCTGTTTACCATCTGTGGGGGAGTAGGCACACCAGTGAGACTGTGTAGTCACTGCAGCAGTTGTTATATGACACTGTTTAGTATGTGTGTTCTGTTAGTTCTGTGGCAGAGTGTGCAGTGATGCTGTGGTTAAGAGAGCGGTAACTTTTATAACATATGACAAATTAGTTTCGAAACATTGTTTTCCATACAGAGCAAGCTTTAACATTATAATATTCATTTTATACATAATGAATGTTATAATATTCCCTTCAGTATTTGTTCTATCTAAATGCAATATGCTGCACTCGCATTCCCTGCACATGCAAGAAGGACAAAAGATGGTTTATGGGCACAAATTCAAGAAGCCTGGGATGTTGCAGCCTCTCGTTCACACTACTGTAGAAATGTGTCGTCTATGCCCTGAAGATTGAGGGCAGTTTTACATACTGAGGACTCATACACGATGTCATTTTGTGCTATTTCTATGTGTTTTCACGTTAGAAGGTACATTTTCTGTTCATGTTTTTATTTAGTTATTTGTAAAGATTACGTTAGCTTTTGGTTACGTGTTTTGTATGTGCTTAGGTAATGTCATAAATCTCAAACAAGACGTTAAAATATAATAAGATATTAAGACAACGTAGTGTTCTGTATATACACTTATAAAAGCAATAATAATAAAAATTATTGTATAAGATTTGAACCCAAGAGCTTACGCAGAAGAGCAATGCGGTCTAAACCGCCCGGCCACCGCTAGTCTATCCTAATATTCTCTTTCCAGATGCTTATGATTGTGAACATTATGTTTACAGACAAAGCGCCCACTGCAGTGTGCACTCGCTGCATGCGCTTGTGAATACATCGTTTACAAGCGTCCCTGAAGTTTTCCGATCGATACGTAGAATATGGCGATTAATCTTCATCTGTTTTGTTTAAAACGTTTACACGTTCGTTGTTTGTTTAGTACGCCAAAAGTAAATTTAGCGATACGTGTATTAGTCCTACAGAAATGGAAAGGAATGAAGAAGAACAGGAAAATGTGGTTTGTTTGTTTGTTTGTTTTTTGTTTTTTTTTATTTTTATTTCTGAGGTTGCTGGAGAACGACAAATTTGTTTTCGTGTATGACAAACACTGTACGTCACGTTCACAAGTGTTGGAACGGTATATGGGATTCTGGGTAAGGACAGGTTCGTCACGGTGTTATTGTGCGGATGGATGATCTTTATCGGAGAAAACCTGTAAACCACAATGAAAGAAATTCGTGTTTTGGTGAAGATAAGTCATATATAAGATCATCTGCAGAATGGAAAACTATGCGCGCCGTCAGTTTCACATCAACTGTCGGGGAACAAATGGCTCGCAGGGTTACGTACTGCGGTACTCTGTGTGGTATCGTTACAGAGGACTAAGCGTGCGAAACCACCTATGGAAACACGCGAATTCTCCAACGCCGTACAAAGTTCGGGAGTAATGATGACTTGGACTATCAGGGTCCGCTTCTTGTCGATTTTCTGGAGCAAGGGCTACAGTCAATGAGAGGCGCTTTCCAGGAACTCAGGCGTCCCATAAAGCAATGCTATCGAACGACAATATTCATCTCCTTGATGACGTCCGCCCCCACATTTCCCAACTGGTAAGGACTACGCTTCAAGAATTTCCTTGCGAAACACTTCAACGTCCTTTCTACAGTCCAACTCTTTCCCTATGCTGTTTTCACATTTTTGTTTCAAAAGAGCGAGACCCTGTGCGACTGTGACTCTCTCAGCAGCCTGAAAGCTTCTACACAAATGGGATTGACTGTCTTGTGTCACAGTGGGATGAAGTATTAGTAATTTTGGAGACTACCTTTGTGCAACGACACTTTACGACCTATTTTCATTTCACTGTCTCTTATATTATTAACACTATAACGAAAAGAAACTGGGATAAACAAAGTAATATTTAAACACTTTTATATAAATTTGAAATTAAATAGTTGAAAGTGTATTACATTTATAAAGTGTAGACTTTGGAATATGTAAGAGTTAAAAGCAGAATAGAGCTAAATGAAATTATGTTGGTATCGGACTGTAGATCAGCCTCTGCCGTTTCTTCTTTACCTGCTGGGAGATGGCTCATAGCATGTGTTTGTAAAGTGCTTGAGAATATTTTTAAAATATTGCAAATTTTAAATTGCTATTGCGATCATTTTGAGCCGAATATACCCTGGTGAAAGTGCAATAATGTTAAAACTTGAAACATTTAATTAGCATGTTTTTACCACTTTTCACTCAAGAATCACTCCCAATTTATTTATAATATACCTTAATTCAAGATTTTTAATTTCTACCCCTTTTAGTGATTCAAATTTAATGCTTTATTATGTTTAAACAATTAATTTAACTGAACTTTTTGGCTAATGTGAGTACTAGAAAATAATGTTCAATGTGGTCGCTCGTAGTAGTGTTCGTTTAAGGGCGTATTAATACGCTGTACTAAAAAACATACATTTTCTTTAAACCACATTTTGGAGATACGCGTTAGTACAAATGCTCATTACAGAATGATTTGTACATTTTTTTAAATTGTCCGAATTTTAGCAACAGTATACATATTTTTATAAATAAACGAATTTTATCATATTCACTGTATACTCTCTAAAATAAATTATGGGTTTCAATGAACCAAAGTTTTTAACTATTGGTAGGTGGGAAGAACATAATGAATTAATTAGCTTTTCATTGCATCTCATGCAAATATTTTAAAATATTAACTTGTGAAAATATATTTACCATGTTTTATAGTTATTAATTATTTAAAAGAATGTGGTAATATTGCATTTCCAAATAGTTCAAATTGTTTTAATGGAAAAGAATGCAGGGACATTTTCACTTCATTAGATTGAATCGTATTTGAAAAAAAATGTAACGAGTAACATTAAGTTTGAAAAAAATAGCGAGAAAATGCTGCGTTTTGTTATATGCAAATTTCCTTTATGACATTTTCTGATACTATAAAAGGTTTCGTGTTCCATAATTATGCTTTTCTTCATGCTCTTTGCTCCTCGCTGATCTTTTTTTCTTTTTTCGTCCCTTTCTTCTTTCTTGCTGGGTCTGTCGAAGCCTTGCTTCATCCTCTTTTTGTAACGTCTATTCCCATTTTCTTAAAAAACTCTACTACTTGTTATGTTCCCGTTTGTTAAAGTGTTTAACTAACTCCCGTTTTTTTCTACTGAGGCACTACAAGCGGTGGACACTGCTGATACATGAGATGACATGATACATTGGGATTTTTTTTTTTAAATCAACGAATTCCTAAGTTTAGAGTACCTGAATCAGGGAAATGAACCACGTCTTTCCGCTCATGACTCCGTGCCTTAACAATCTCGGCCACCCGAGTCGGTGAAGCAAGCTACTGCCTCAATTATTTATTTGGTTTATTTACGAACGCTCTTTAATATCTCAGGTCATCAGCGTCGCATTCAATTCAGGGCGTGAAAAGGTCGATAAATTTTGCTCAGAGGCCTCGAAGTTCGTTTACGTGCCGTAAATCTACGACACGGGACCCTCGGCTTTACTTCCCTTCTGAAGGAAGGTATACTTTGGATTTTTAAATCCGAAAAAATCCTTCCACCTTGGCCGTGATTGAAATCCGAGATGTTGAGTCTACGAGGCAAGTACGGTTATCACTAGACCATCAGGACCAATACTAGTGTATTTCATTAACAGGTATTTCTAATATTGGCTTGGATGCAAAGAATTACTTAAGACGTCTGTACCAAATCAAGGAGAGTAGACTTGTTTACATTTTGGGTTTTCCCCATGTTTCAGATGTTCGAATTTGGGAGTTCTCAATAAGTGGGTCAATTGTTTTTCAAGCCAGGCACATCTCCAGGTTAAGTAACACACACATACTTCCTACTTAAATGGGCCCAAAATGAACAGAAGTGCAAGCCTTATTGAGGTAGGCATGACTGCAGATGCGTTAAACTACAAAGCCTAAAATAAAGATTAAAAGTGCTAATTTGTGGGAAAATGTAGCAATATTCAGGAAAGCGTTATTAAAAAGTGTATATTAATGCCCTCTTGAAAAATCTCAGATCGAAATTGTTTCAAGTATACTCATGAATTTTTAACATATTTACCCAAGAAATTAGGAAGCGTTTGCAGCAAGTTTTTCTATCACCAGCATAAACAGCCCTCCGAACCTCGTACTACTAATTTTTGCCGGCACACAGGACGGAAACATCGCCTAAGATGCAACGGACAGCAGTTTTCTACTCAATTGGATTTTCCCGTATGTGGCTAATGTTGGAAGATATGCTACTGCTGCTGTTTTAGACACTAATGCTTTATGGGCGGCCTTTAAGATTAGATATAATAGTTCAATATATCGCACAGACATCGCTGGAAAAGGAAGTATTGTTGAATATGCACGTTTCGCAATTACTGTTGTTCAAGACGAAACTGTTTACACTCTACTTTGAGCTATATTTTTCTACGATTTCAAAAAGAGGTTAAATCTGAAACTTTTGGGAGAGAATGTTTAGCAATCTATTCCTTCACTTGCCGCAGTGGGGGCGGAAATTGCCAGCAGAAGAACCTCGCCTCGGGGGTCCCACAGCAGCTGTACCTGATAACATCCATCCGTAAGGAGAATGAATGCAGACATATATACTCTTTGTTTGAGACAGAGACGGCTCTAAATATAGCACCACAATTGAAGCCTTGACTTCAATACACACACAAGTCCAATAAAACTGAATATATCTTGAAATCAGATTTTTCCTAATAAAACGTTTTAATTACAAACGTCGCCAAATATTAATAACAATCATAAACTTTTTGCCCGTAATAAATTCACGAGAATGCTAAACTTAATGTTGAGCGAAACTCATTAATCTGTAACATTGATTCACATGCTACATTTGATTTGGAAGAGGAATATGCTCATTTTATGTGCAACAATGTTTGAAAAAACCATTTTGCATAAATAATATAATACAAGAAGTAACAATATGTAGCTTCGCTTAGAGTTGCACGCTATATTCTGAATCTCGAGCATTAGGATGTACAGAAGTACGGTTTAATACGTTACAAGTATTATGGACTTGCAACTTGTAGGTATTAGTAAACTTCCACAAAAGTTTCTGCTACACTTTTACTTTACAACTCCATACTTACAAGTGTACAAGTGATTTTAGTTATTCTGTTCCACAGAAGCACTTTATTAGTCGGGCACTGGTGATTCTATAAATTTCTCTACAAATGTAGGAATATTGGTAACTTCACGCCGCAAAATGTAGCATCTCTCTAATAATTTTAGCATTCAATTGACCCAAATATGCGAAGTGTTAACGAATATGACGAGAGTAGGAATATGTGTAAGGAAAGAATAATTCATTATTGGTGTACAGTAAAATATTAGGTTTAGTGCAATTAAAGTACGGCTTATGACTGATATTGGTGTTTCCTGTTTCAAATGCATATCTCAGTGCACTATCTTAGTTTACGTTTAATTTAAGGGCTGCATGCCACGAAAATATTTTCTTTTCCTTTTTCGTTCTCTTTTAAAATTATTTCTTTTGACACAATTTATCCAATTTTTTGCTTACACCGAGAACGTGATTGCCAGGAAATATAAACAAATATAAATGATCATATAAACTAATAAAAGAAATGATCAAGAGCAATCAGAAAGCCGAATTCTCCTGCTATCTCTTGGAGACTGTAATTGATACCGCTAAATGTGCCGTATGCGACCGTCGGCGCAAAGTGAATTATTGCGCTTGTATATTGATAAATGCATAATAAAGTATTTAAATTATCATTATATTTGAGAAAAAAACACAACCCATTTATCAGGAATGACAATACACCACTCTGTACATTAAAAACACGAATGTATTACTAAGGAGTAGACATAACCTAATTCAAGGAATGTCGACTTGTGGAAAACAGCTGTTCCTCCATCTTGCTCTTGTATGACGTCACTTGTAACATTTTACTAATACTTTACAAATGTACTTCTTTCGTGTTGATTTGGTTTATATACGGACGCTCTTTAACACCTCAGGTCATCGACTTCCCATTCAATTCAGGTCGTGAAACGGCCGATCAATTTTACTCAGAGGTCTCTTCTTTCAGGCTTGAGGTTCTTTTACGTGTTGTAAATCAACGACACGGTACCCACGGCTTTACTTCCCTTCCCAAGAAAGCCTTACTTAGTATTTTTACGCCCGAAAAAAATTAATTGGTCCTGGCCGGGATCGAACCCACGATCTTGGGTCTATGAGGCAAGTATCGTATGGTTACCACTAGACCACCAGGGCGGAAATACTACTTCTCTCGTGCGACAGAAAGTTAAAATATCATACTTTACAAGATCTTGTATTAATACGCTTTTAATGTATTAGACCATATTATTGAGGAATAGGGCCCAGAGTGTCTGAAAACGAGGTTGCTTTTCAGGAAAAGTTGATAAAATAGCTCTAGCAGCTTTCAGGATAATTTAATGGTGTGAGTTCTTTCCAGGTTAGTTTCATCAAATGAAGTTTTCCTTTGGTTATGAATGTCTATGTGACTAATCCGTTGATATATTACTAGCTGTTAAGATAATTTGATCTGTATTCAATTATTTTGTAACTTGTCTATTTTTTGATGCTTGTTAACATCGGAAAGGATTTTCTTAATTTTAGAAAAAAAATTATCTTAACATTCGTATTCATATTCTATTCTACTTTAATTAGATTTCTTTATGAGTTTAGAATTATGCCTATTCAATCATCAGCTGCGTTTACGACAAACTGTTTACATTTAGAGCAAAATTACGTTTACACGTACCAATGCGCTTTGTTTAAGTGCACAAAACGAGTAGTTAAATCTACCTTCAGATAAATAATTTAAATGCTTAACAATAGTATTATTTCTGTTTAAACTGCTGTTAAAGTGCGGACATCCCACCAAGTTCCAAGTGTCTAATGTTATCGCTTTCGTCTAAATAATAACACTTCCACCTGTTAATTCTCCAGCGTTCTCACTGTTACTTTGGAACATATAAACAGTGAATATTTCCTGTTTCTAACGTTAAGCATACCTGAGGGTGGTTTAATTAATGAATAAAGAATACATTCTCACTTCGTCACCCAATCTCTATTAGCACTAAACATGAACTGAAAGAGATTGCAGAGCCGGACGAATAAGCGTATCATAATAATGTCACATAAATGATTAGCATTTGAAAAACTGTGATATCAGATCTAGGAAATAAAGATAATTAAGCCTATAGCTACACAGAACCATGGACTTCTCAGTGTCCAGTACTATGTGGAAAATGATGGAATCTTGTGTTGTTTCTAACGTCAAATTGTTATAATTTCAGTTAAGCAAATAGGATATAACTCATATAGGTCCAAGACTTGTGCTGTTATGGAACCCACAGGTTTTATTAAGTGCCCCTTTCGTCTATCACCTCTCTCTCTCTCTCTCTCTCTCTGACCATCAAGAAACAGTGTATGCTGACCGATGCGTTTTTGTATCGAAAGAAGTGATGAAACTCAGATTTACTGTTTCCTCAGCAAACGTGAGGAGAATACAAAAACACAATTTACTAAGAAAAGGGGGAAAAAATTGTTAAGAGTAACTATTCAATCTGAAAATGAACGTACGTCGCTGAGAAATTGTCCATTAAGATCTTTTACCGCGTGTGATGCCTTGGTAGTTAAAACGGGCGTTAAACACTTATAAAAAAAAGTTTTTCAGATGGACGTTTCATGGTCTAAGAATATTTCCTGCCATAATGCTACGAGGGCACTAAGCTTATTGGGCGAAGCCACATGCCTCGTTTTCCTCAGATTTGAACTGTGACTTTTTCCGTTTCCGAGAGGGAAGGAAGAGCTGCGTGGGCGCCAATTTTCTTCCGTTGAAGCCATTGGAGGCTATGGACAGTGTGGGAGGAAAGATGTGGCAAGGAACATTTTCCAAGTGGTTCGTGAAAGCGAGAAAATTTAAAATCGTAAGTCGGGAGTAGTGCAAAAATATTAAAACATCACTTTAGATGTTTCACAACTTTTACCATGGTCCTTGGTTGTAACTTGGCGATGTTCGGAATCGACATTGTACTGTGACTGCATTAAACAGCATACAACTGAGATATTGTATTTCTAATGTTATTCTTGAAAAATAATACCAAGTTGTAATTTGCATGTTTTGTATTGAAATACAGAATAACGTCGTGCAAGTGGACTTTTTGCGACAACGTGGTAACTTTACACGAGATTTTTTTTTTATTTCCCTGTTTGCGTGTTGGTAATTTCTGATTCTGCTGACTCACGCCATTTCTCGGGGTTCCATTAGATTCGTTACGGCGTTAAGAGAAATTGATTATACCAAAGAATGTATATTCCATTGCAACATAATCGCGACTCCATCGTACTCTTTTATACTTCGGTTAATAATATTTAGCTTTCTTAATATCTAAACGCGAAGTATAATGCGTTATCCAGAAGTGCCTTTAAGAACTATATTTTTAAGGTATTTCGACAGCGCTGAGAAATGTTTACCGCAGAAATGTGGCACAGGTGTGCTTAAAATTGATGTAAATGTTAGTGAAAATAAAATAATTTAGCTTTATATACTCTCATGATAATCGGTCATTCATTATGTAGGTTTAGCATTAAAATGGAACAATGAGTATTTGTTTTATCGCATGTTATTCCTATGTTATACCATGCATTTGCAAACTTAACGCGATAAAATTTTGCACAATCGAAAATCGGCGAGGAACTGTGAAAGGTGGAATAAATATCACATAATTTGTAAAAGTATTCATGACAGGTCATCCCGAGACTTGGAAGATAGTACCAAAATCTGAGAACTCTATTCGTTAGTTATTTGAATGACTATATGATGATATCATATCTTGTGCATATAGCAAATAAATGATCATTTAATATTAGATATTAAGTAAAGAAACCTTAAACGTAATTAAGGGACGAGAAGACCTAGTAAATTGAACAACTAGTGGCACAAACTAGTTTTTCAATGTACATCACTTGTTGGAAAACACACGTTTCTTGCTTGTACGATTTTGTTTTAAATTTATGAAAATCCACTCTTTGTTCATTTTCACTCCATAGAGAAAGCTACCTCCTGCAAATATCGCTGCGGACTACAAACTTGCAAGTTGCGAGTTTAGACAACTTTATGCATAAGATGCAAGTGGCGGTTGTTTTGCCACAGTCGGAGTTGACAGCCTCAATTTTACGTTGATACCTTGTAACGCTTGGAGATAGACGCTGCTGACAAAATTTCTGGCAGGAACTGTATGTACTGTGTTTCGACCGGGCGTTTTTATATTCGTTTCTCGATAAACGTTTGATAATTAGGGAGATAAGTAGAGGTACAGAGTGGTGAATGTAATGCTCGGTAAGAATCTTGCATATTCTTTTTGATTCCCTTATATCCATTGCGATCTATGCTAAGGTCTGTAAGGAATATACGGTTTCTATTACCTACCTCTTTTCTCCGCTCATTGCACATGATCATTGTGCGTAGGTTTACGCAAACATAGGGCCATTCTTCACGCACAGTTACGCAGCGTTGTCACATTTAAGGTCCGGTTACTGGTTCTGTGTTGACTTACGCGCATGCACCAAGTACGTGGGTGGGCAGCCAATACATAAAGGCATTCACAGTGAACGGTAGCGGTCGGCTTTAACTGTCAATACACAAGCAATGCACTGTAACTGCGTGCAGTAGCGACTCTCCAAAATGTGATATTAGGTTTTAAATACCAGTCTCTTGTTATAACATTATTGTACTTTACTGTCGCTATATTATCTACATAATTTTTAAACGAAAGCAAATAAAATGCTTATATATTATTTGCTGTTTGTTTTCTGAACCGGTTTCCTCTACTAAAACGATTCATAGTCACAATGCAAGAAAAAGTTTATATAAGTTGCTATTAAGAAAAAAAACAATTCTAAAGGCATTATTTTCTCTCGGCACGTATCTTCTCTGCTAAGTCATTTTACCTAGTTGTAATGTACTTCCTTAGACAAAAGAGAGAGAAAAGGCGGGAAACAATGTCCGATTCAGAAAATATCGAAGCATTTGCTGACGCTGGGTTCGCAATGCAACCTTCAGTTCATCTTCAAGTTATACCATAAACAGAAAATTGCGATTATTCAGACAGCGTATTCTGATACTCAGCGAATAAAAGCACGTCTCTAGTAATAGAACTACCTAGGTTCGAAATCATGTTATGCTTTAGCTGCTTATGTGTTTGCGATTGCAAGTAAAACCAATCTTTAATATACGATAGTAATATATAGTTTAATGGAAAAATGTATTTGAGTTTTATGGTATTTATGCTAAATACAAAAACAAATGAACCATCTTTAAATATTGTTTCAAAATCAATTGACTTTTAATACTATAAAGAAAGTATAAATTGCTTTTATTTCATTAAAAATTATTACTTTTCTATTTATTTTGAAAAAAAAAAAAAAAAGATTACTGCACGTTTTGTGTGTGTGCGTGTGTGTGTAAGAGAAAAAAAACAGACTCTGCTGCTGGATTCTTTTATAATCCTTTGACCATAGAGAAAGGAGTATATGGAGATTAATAAGATTTCTCGTTATAGGAGATGAAACACAATTTATTGTTCGTAGTCTATTCACCTAAATATGTGCCGCCGTTATTTCCTGGAGAATATGTGCCACTTTCGCACTAACTATGGTGGTCACTCTGACGTTAACGCACTTTAATACTCTAAAACTCTGATCCTGAACTCCAATAAACTCAGCTAATTCCGAGACGCAACTGCCTACTCCTCAATGATAATTTTCCACTAACGAAACTCTTCCACTGAACTGAATTAAAATGATAAATGTCTTTCCACTGATTATGCCTTTCCACACACTGCTAATGTCCCAACTTGACTGCCTTTTCACTGCCAGCTGAATACTCTCTCCACTCACTGCGCTTCCAACTGAACTGAGACTGCCTCGAACTGAACTGAGAGAATTTGCCCCAGGGCCGCAAAATTGCAAGACTAAATGAACATGACAGCTGCCGGTCTCACGAAGCTATCCTTCTTTGAAATATGTTTTTTAGAAAATCTAGAATATTTTCTCCTATGGCATCTCTATTGGGTGATCTGTTTCCCTCCGATTCTTTTCTGCTACATTATTGGTCAGATGGCGTATGTGGCTTCTTGTATGTAACCCGCATCTTTCACGTATTACATGGAACAGTTAGGATCTCCCTTCCAGAGGTTATGAGCCTATCTTTTCATCCCCGTAGTCGTAATATTCTTTATTACATCTTCCTTTCCTAAGTAAATAACAGCAAAGCTTTCAGACAATACACAAAGAAACATCTTTCCACGGACCATGTTTAAGAATTCTCTTTAGAAAATATCGGTTCTTCTTGGGTCATCTTTTACAAAATATTATTACAATAGGGAACAGAAATTCCGAGGTCAGATGTTATGACTGGGGGTAGCTTTCTACACTCTGGCGAGAAAATAATATCACAAACAATAATCCAACACTGTACAGGAAATAGAAATGAAACTACACTTTTACCGCCACGGGTGGCCGAGCTCGTTAATGCGCGGACTCATGAGGGGGAGGTCTAGGGTTCGAATCCCGCCAAGGACCGTCCTCCCTACCTGATGTTCTTTCCAGTTTTTCCTCAGTTCTCATACATGACAAATGCCGGGGAGGTACCCTAACCTTTGGTCTAAAACGTTTCCTTCCTAAAAAAAAAAAAAAAATCTTCCCCACTATATCATCAGTGTCCACTGCCTGTGGTGTCTCAGTAGTAAAAACAGGCTTTGAACACTACTGGAAAAAAAAAAAAAAATTACACTCATTAAAATGAGGAAATTACATAAAATTACTTACTATAATCGCTCCAATTAAATTTTACTGTCTCATGTCTTAGAAACAACTTCTCTTGCTCTTGAGTGAAGTGACTGAAAAATATCAAAACTAGAGAAGACTA
Source organism: Metallyticus violacea (assembly GCA_030762175.1). Classification (NCBI taxonomy): domain Eukaryota; kingdom Metazoa; phylum Arthropoda; class Insecta; order Mantodea; family Metallyticidae; genus Metallyticus; species Metallyticus violacea. The sequence continues at coordinate 22,938,031 of CM060846.1, read as the reverse complement.
ATAAATTCAGACAGCTGCTCCGCGCCACTCAGGTCATTGCTTTCACCTAGAGCTAAGGAATAGAAAATATAATATTTTCAACTTTAAATGAATCTATTCTTCAAAGTTTTGTGCCACTTCTAAAACTCACTTCTTGCTAAAGAAATTTAGGAGCTAAAGTTCTACTTATTCTACTATTAATAAAAATGTTTGTGAATTCCCCTTCAGAAAAGATTTAAATGAAAAACTGCGTTTTGTGGAACTCTGTAACCAGATACCGGCAATCAGTTTTCTTCTCATTTTCAAAAGAAATTTCTATGTAATCATCAACAGTTGGTGAAGGTTTTCATCCCTACTGTATTAAGAAAATGCATAACGATCTATTTTATTCATTACCTGAAAATAATAGTGTCATTATATTGTTATATCAAGCGGAAGCCATTTTTATAAAATATTGAATGCTTGTCTAAAAACATTGCGCGTTAAAAGTATATTTTATTTTGAATCATAAATATTTCCTTTAAGATATATAGCTATTTTCCAGTATATCTTTATCACATCATGTAAGGAAATGTATAGATATATTTTTCTCAATAAAAGTACTTCACTTCCCACATTTTCCTTCATTACTTATATCGCTGTGAATAACACACCAATTGCAGCAAAGCAGTATTCTTTTGATTAAGCAATGAAATGTAATGTTGCCCGTTTTTGGGCCTGGCATTCCGAGACAGATTGATCACTTCAACAGTAGCCACCGCGCGCCTATCGGTTCATCAAGGCCTGCAAGTTATGCTTCTATCAGAAAAAGAGATCAGATACACATTGATATAAATCAGAAAGAATGCAGATAACCGCAAATTAGTAGACTATTTCTGCAACCTGAAAATTGTGAGCGTGCTTAAAAACGCTTACGATGTGGCGAGAGGGTTGTACTGCCTAAAACTATTAATTCACATCTTTAAATTCCATTCAAATTCGCGAACATTAGAAAAACTGCAACACAACATACTACAAGAAATAGATAACATTTTGGAAACAGAGAAAAATGCAAAGCAGAAAATTGAATATTACTCTCAATGACAGGATACCCCACGAGAAAATAAGAAAAGAAATTGGAATCCAAAACGTCGCTGATACCAGAAACGTGAAGAGAAGATGGACGGACCACATTTTGCTCTGGTTAGAAACGTTTAACATACATACTCAGGGCTTGGTTCCAAAGAACAGAGTGAAGAAACATAGAATGGCAAAAAGTGCAATGGGCGGGAGAAGTGAAATGGCTAAGAAGAGCTCAAGAGTTTTTTTTTTTTTTTTTTTTGAATGGTGTTTAATGCCCGTTTTTACTGCTGAGACATCACAGGCGGTGAACACTGATGATACATGAGGTGAAATGATATATCGGGAAAGGATTCTTTTTATTAAGGAAGGAAACGTTCCAGGCCTAAGTTTAGGGCCCTCCTCGGCATTTGCCAGTTATGAAGACTGAAGAAAACCTGGAACAAACCTCAGTCAGGGAGGACGGTCCTGGCGGGATTCGAACCCCAGACCTCCCTCTCACGAGTCCGTGCCTTAACGACCTCGGCCACCCGTGGCGGTAAGCTCAAGAGTACTATATGTGGGGCGTGTGATATTCGGTTGCATTTTCATGAATGAATGAATAGTGTTTAACGCCCGTTTTTGCTACAGAGGCACCACAGGCGATGGACACTGATGATACATGAAATGAAATGATATATTGGGAAAGCATTTTATGGAAGGAATCGTTCCAGGCCTATGTTTAGGGTACCTCCCCGGCATTTGCCATTTATGAGGGCTGGGGAAAACCTGGAAAAAACCTCAGTCAGGAAGGATGGTCCTGGCGGTATTCGAACCCAGACCTCCCGCTCACGAGTCCGAGACTTAACGACCTCGGCCACCCGTGGCGGTGGTTGCATTTTCAAACCCCTGGCTACGCCCTCATGGGATTTTTGTGGGTCATTAGTAATTTCTAATTAGTGACGAAAGTGGTACTTGCGGCTGTAAGTGTGTTGCTTGTTGGTCTGTTGTTGATCTGTTTTATTTAACATCTCAGGTCCTCAGTATCCCATACAATTTAGGGCGTGAAACGGCCGATCAATTTTTACTACCGAAAAAAAATCCATCAACCCTGGCCGGGATCGAACCCGCGATCTTGGGTGTCCAAGGCAAGTGTGGTTACCACTACACCACCAGGACCGACTTTTGGACTGTGGTTTCTGTATTTCTGTCTGAGAATGAGCACATTAGCATGTAGATGAAAAACCCCGAGGAACGTTATCGATTAGTTCATACTTCATGAATCTAAACGTCGCAGTTGACATTACAACTAAGTGTACTAAGAAACAAAGCAAACATTTTCATTCCTCTTCGTACCTTTTGAGAGTCCTCTGGTTTATTGACTGTGGGATGTCGCAGATTCATATTATTTGCTACAAACATCAGAACAAATCAGTTGTGAACATTCCTTTTCTTAGAGAATGCAGCATTTATGTAAGCTAGTACCAAAACTTGCAAACAAAATATTTGCGTATATCGCTCTCTAATCATGAAAATTGTGTTACACATTACATATTGGCATATTACTGCTGATTATTATTTGTAACCTAATAGCTAGTATAAGCTGAAGAAAACACTCAATTCATTTCAGAAATTTCAAAGTCTAAACATTAAAAACGTAATGGATTTGTTGGATAAAATTTAAAACTTTGCGATTCCAACCGAATCATTTGATGTTATAAGCTTTATTCCCCAGCATTTCCATAAAAAACTGATACGATTAATGAGAGAATGGCTTAAGTATATAGGCTTATAGGTAAAATAAATAGAATATTAAAGAAAGTGTACAGACTTATGCATATAACAAAATTTCTTCATTACTAAAGAAAAAAAAATAAAAATAATCATCTATTTTCACGGATGACTATGGTAAAGCTCTTTTCCTCCTTGTTGGCAGACTTATACATAAGTTTCTTTGAGACATGTTACAACACCTTTCATTTAATTTTCAAAACCTGGTATAAGTATATACATGATATATTTGTAATAGCACAGGAGAAACCTAAAAAGTCTTAGTTTACAAGAAGAATTCATTAAATTCATCATTACAGACTTCAGTTTTCAGACTTAAAGATCATACACTTAGATAGGCTCAATTGTGGAATTTTCAAGAAATTTACTCACTGAGAACTATATAAAAATAGTTATATTCCAGTTTCTGTATTCAATAGCCCAGAAAACACCCTGCTCACGGAAAGAAAAAAACAAAAAACAAAAAGTTTCAACATGTAACCAACATGTTAAGAATTAATGGTTTCAATAGCAACTACCCAAGAAAAGATTAAAGACAAGCGTAAATGCAGTAAATTCACATATTCGGAGAATTTACCAAATTCGAGATTTTTATAGAATGTTGCATAAAATTCGCCCCATAAAACAGTTCAGTAATGAAATCTATAAGGTCGTAATGATGAGACATACCACTAGTACACATATTCAATAAAGTGCTTAGATCGCGATAAAAGATGCACAGGAGAAGCAAAGAAACATTTGGAATCGCGGAAAAAATATTTTACAAACATCCCTTTAAATCAGGTCCCATAGCCATGAAATTAAATGAGAAGTCATATTGTTAATTGAGTTTCATACCCCAGTAGATTCAACATTCAAAAAAAGAATGTTCATTTGAAATAACCGAAAAACGTTAATGAATTTTGACATTTCACCTCTGTACGAACTTAGCAAAGATTCACCATAGAAATGAATCAGGAACCAAGAATGATCTCGACGGGCACCCAAGATTGCACTAAGCAGTTAATGATAGGAACAGTTTTTCCTTAAAAATGTCCGAGTTTTAAATTGTTTAAGTTTATGTAAGCATCTCTTCATGTTCTGTGTTTAGCTAACAGGAAAGGCTCGTCTATTAGATACTAACACCTAACATCGGAAGAATGGGCGTCAGTACAGATCTTCATGGTCTCGAGAGAGAAGATTCGGGCAGAAAATCCAGATAATCAAATGTACTACAAAAGTAATTATACACTCTTAAGATATTGCGGTTGTTGCACAAACGTATCCCCATTTACATGCCATCTGCTCCATTCACAGCTTATTTTAAGGTTTAGTATTGACAACACATCTTTTGGTATTTCTTTTCTTCTCTTCATTTGAAACACTTCGAAGCTTATGCTCACTCGTTGCTGCTATATTCATATTTCCACTCTAACTTCCTCAATATTTGCATTTTGACCTCTTTTTATTAATTTTTTTCTGAGGTTCCTGGATACAGGTGCCCTTTACCACTCTGCAAAAGTGAATCTGACTGAAGATTAAACAAATGCAGTAGTATGTACATTGCCCATTCAGAGGTATCCTTTAGTAACCAAAGTCCACTTTTTGTTGCAAATGCATTTCCATGCAATCTCGAAATATCTCATTGTTGTGGAAGCTGGAAGAAACAATGCAATAATTATAATTGGTTAAAATAATCAGAAAATACATTTATGCAAACAGTTTTGCCCTCTATGAGAATTAAGAAATATGCTGGTTAGATATGAAAACTGTTACATTCATTGAGAAACAGAGTATATTGCCCAAATAACTCCGGATATTGCACCATATCAGTAAAATTTCATAAATGGTAAGACAATTTCTGTCTCTATATTGAAAGCTGACGCCATAAAACATTTATAAAGCCACTAATCTATAACTAAGCAAATGTGCTTTGATGAAAGCATCTCCAAAGTTTTGAGGATAGATACCTTTGAATAGTTTTAGCAGATGAAAAGAAGTAAAATAGACGTTACAGGTATTAATAATACTTATTTTAGTATAAAAACAAACAATTTTTGTAGCTCAGAGATGATTTTAACGCAAAAACAAGACAACTAAAGACAACTGCAAAGTGGTAAAACAAAAGAGAAAAAATCCAATTTAGAATAAAAAGAGAAGTTTTCCAAATTACAAGCATTAAATTTCGGTTTCAAACAATTTTACTTTCTTAAACATAAAAATATTTTGCTTTTGTTAAATGGACATTTCTGATTTCCTTCTAGGCATCTCAAATAAAGGAATAAACACGGATATCTCCATTCACGTTAGGGGTTGAATAATCCAGGAAACCACATCTATAGAGGGGTACTGCTTGTTAATGTACTGGTACTTTGAAAACCTATTTGCATGTTAAATTGTGTTTCATCAATGCCTGTATGTGTGTTTGGCAAACTACGGTGCGATCCAATGAACTGTGAACAACTTGGTGTTTTCACTGAGCGTGTGCACAAGTGTTTTCCGCCGTTGACTGAAACAAGGTCACGTTAGCTTCTGGTTGTCAGTGTCGATCTGATAGTGGCTGAGTTCAGGTATTACAAGTGGTGCGTTTGTAACCGCGAAGTGAATTATGGCTCAGTATATTTTCTACTATGCAATGTGTTTTTATTTATAATTCCTATATGTTGACGCAGTCAGTTCTCAAGTTCAAAGAGAATTTGAAGAAAGATGCCGGGTGTAATAGTTCGAAACCGTATAGCAATCCATAGTCTTTAATAAACTTCAGACCACGGGGAGCATTCAGCCTAGGAAACCTAACAGATAACGTAGGGGGTTCTCACCGAAGAAACATCAGATGGCATCGATTATTGTTTGGAGATTTCCCCTCCAAAAATCACTTAAGACATCTTTCACAACAAACAGACACTTTTGTGACTCAATGCAAACAGCTATTAAATTGTTAAAGAAGATAACCGTGGCACGTTGTCCTCCGCCACTTTTTTAGGTTTTGTGACCCCTTCGGCTGCCCTACCTAACCGTTTGTGACGTTTACATCTGGGATACACTTTAAAAAAAATACCGTATACAAAACAAACTTGCATATCCTGGAAGAATTAATACAAAATATACACTAAGAATTAGCCAGCATTACTCATAGTGAGGTACAGGGAGTGATGGACATTTTTTTTTTAAAGAGGAACCAAAATGTAGTTAGAATTTCATTGGCCAGTTTCAGTGCTTCCTTTCATAAAGTTGTTAAAGAAAAAAAATTTAAAATAGTTAAGGAAAGTGTTGATTATATGAGCGCCACTCTGTAATATCCTCAAACGGCAACGAGCGCCGTTCTCGCTATACACTGAATGTTGGTTCATAGCTCATTGGGTCGCTATGTACATTTGACAACTTGGAGAGCGTTTACAAAGCAGCCGCACTGTGATGCTTTTTTCCTCTGATATTAGCTGACCTACAAGTACTACACTTCTGGCAGAATTTGTATTGTTCAATGGTATACCATCTTCCCGTAAACACTGTGCATCACCTTCATTCTCCGCGGTAACCTGCCAAATGATAAGCTGCTATTTCTGATTAAACCTTTACGACACGATAAAGAACCTGCAGGCTGAAAGAAGAGGCATCCGAGCAAAATTTGTCGGCCGTTTCACGCCCTGAATAGAAAGGGACGCTGATGACCTGAGATGTTAATGAGCGTCCGTAAATAAAAACAAACAAAACTATTCCTTATTGCAGCCTTTTAAGAGGTTTTTATAATGCATATAACTAAAATATTTGTACTTATTGAACTTCAGGAAAGGCAGCCATAACACACGAATGGCTGCGAAATTCCACTTTGAATAAAGATGAAGTCCGTCCAGGAGACAGCAGGAATATCAGAAGTAATGCAGATAATAACATAAGAGTTAAATACAGTTGAGAAGGGATCTTAAAGAACGAACATAAAAGAATCCATTGAACATACATGAAAGAATGATGAATAAACACTTATGTTGATAGTATGATGTCTTGTATATTAATTCACAGAAAGTGTAATAATTTCCTTGATCATAGCTTGAGATATTAACATAGAACAACGATTAGGGTTTAAGCTAGCTTGAAGACATTGAACTGACAAGGGCACAGTTTTAATATGATAGCAGTCAGTAGTCAATATTTAGAAGAATATTATTTACCCATTAAAAAGTCGAACGAAAAGAGTACCTAGGGGAAACCATCACATGCAGCTAAAATGGTCTTATTTCAGTACAGGGATATACAGAATGTTTACATTACGCACAATTTCAATTAAAATGAAACGATCTTATGAGAAAACAGATATGCCAGCTTTCATGTATTTTTAATACATGCAGTCTTTAAATATCACTGTTTTTTTCTTTCTTTGTGTTATCTGAAAAAGGATGTATTTCTCTATATTGCTACGGAACATTTTGTTTGTTTATAGAAGGGTTTTGTAAAATGAACAATTTATATAATAGGTTTTGTTATGAAGTCGCAATCTATTTAATCCTCATAGTCTATTCGTTGTGTGTTTTGTTGTGATAGCACAATGCATAATGTAAAGCTTATTGGCGGTGAAGACTTGTTTAAGCCGAATTATTTGCCTCTCTAAGCTAAAGCCTCTGCTGCAACATTCTCACAGCCTGTTCAACTCCTCCTTTCGTGATCGATATCCTCACCTTTTCCTCCTGGACTCTGTTACGTTGACGAACGTGACCGTCTTGAAGCGTCGAAACCAGCTCTTGTCGGCTGTCGTATGTGACGTTTCTGCAAATTGTGCTGTTGCACTTCGTATTCACGGATGTTAGAATTATGTGTTGTTGAGTCTTAATTTCCATTTGAAAAAGGAAGATGGGAAATGTAATTGTATTCCATTGGGACATAACGTTTGACAAATTGAGCTCATTTTTGTTATTGTAAATGTATGTTTTAAAAAAATATATGAAGCACTAAAAGATAATCTATGCAAAATATTATTTATCTATACCCAATACATTTTCTTATGATTAACTTTAAATATTTGGCATTTTAATAATAAATATATCTGAAACTGTGCACTGCAGAAACAAATTAAAATTATATGTATTTTAAAGAACTGCATTCAGTTTAAAATATTGAAATAAACGTTAAAATGTTCTACTTTAAAAATTGAATAATTTTCAGTTTTAAAAAATATAGTCTGGTATCAGAAACAGATTACAAACTCTAAATTTTCTCATAAAATTATTTTAGCGCTCGGTGGATGGTTGTGTTGGTATAGTGCACATTCGCGGTCTTTCTTGTTGAGACGTGAACTGTTTAGCACACTCCCGCTGCACGCCAACACACTGTGCGTAGCGGAGATGATTTTAAATAACCCCCGTTTCATTTTTGTATTATTTTTTCGCTTCTTGTTAAAGATGCCAGTAAACTGAAAAGTGTTATTTTATTCTACGAGGATAAGTCGTTAAGTAAGTTACAAATGGATATAGTACGAGGGTAAGTCCATAAGTTTCCGGCCTAACCATTTTCTGGGTATGCTAAAGAAGAAAACTATATTTCACTTTTCAATATATTTATCCTTTATTGCAATACAATTCTCACATCTTTGAATTAACATTTCATCCCCCCCCCCCGCCAAATGTCTGAAGTTTTGTCTGCAAAATGGGCATAAACAGCACCCATCACTTTTTCGTCACACTTAAATTTCCTTCCTCGAAGGTCCGTCTTGAGTTTGGAGAAGAGGAAATATTCACTGACATCTAAATCTGGGCTGTAGGGTGGATGACCAATCTCCCTGAAGCCACATTTCTTCACAGCTTCCTTTGCAAAACAAGAGCTGTGTGTACAGAGCGCGTTGTCGTGAAGAAGACTCACACCATCACTTAACTTTCCTCGCCTTTTCTCTCTAATGGAAGCAAGTAGTCTGTGCAGTAGGTCAGCATAGTACTTCCCATTTACTGTGGTGTTCCTCTCCTTGAAGTCAATGAAGAGCATTCCTTCACAGTCCCAAAAGATTGTGGCCATGATCTTTTGGTTGACTGAGTGACCTTGGCGTTTAGAGGCGGTGCTTCGCCAGGTTTACGCTACTCCATTGATTCTCTTTTTGGACAAGAGATCATATTAAAGGACCATCTCCTGTAACAACGGTTTGCAAAACTTCTCCCTTGTTGCCATGGCAGAGCTCCAAATTGCCTCACATCAGATGACTTGTTTCTGCTTTTGGGCTGAAGAAAGAAGTCTAGGCACCCATCTTGCACTAACCTTATTCATGTTAAATGTTTATGAATAATTCGAAGGACTGTTGTTTTAGAAAGGCTCAAACTTGCTGCTATATCTGTAAATGTGAGCCACTGGTCGTCCATAATTTCTCCTTCCACAAGAGCGAGGAGTGAACACCTACAAGGCTCTTCGTCTTCAATGCTTTCTCGACCAACTTGATAAAGGACTAGGCCGGAAACTTATGGATCTACCCTCGTACGTAAACAAATAAAGAATACTGTATTGAAAAATGCTTTTATTTCTCAACATACTCTCCTTGTACGTTGAGGCACTTGTCTCCTTCATTTCAAAGCCCCTAAAATGCAGCAGCATGGAATTCTTTGGGCTACTGTCGAAACCATACGGTGACTTCCCTTTCTGCTGCTTCATCATCAGAAAATGTTTACCCGAAATATGTTTAAGAGCGTCGAACAAATGGAAGTCGCCTGGAGCAACGTAGGGGCTATATTTGTCTTGTTGACAGTAGAATGACGCATGTTGTCATGCAAGAACATCACATCTTTGATGAGGAATTCTGGCCCCTGTTTCACTAAAGTATGGTCTAACACATACAAGTGTATTGGTGCAGGTTCTTGTAAAATATGGTCTTGTAAATTTCTGTTCCACGGGGAAAAAATGCTACACGGTAAAGTATTAGTCAGAAAAATACAAGTGACGTCATGTGGACGTCATATAAAAGCAAGATGGAGGAATAGCTGTTTGCCATATGTCGCCATACCTTGAATTAGGTTATGTCGACTCTTTAAGGCTTTTTAATGCACCAAGCGGATCATTGTCATTTCTGCAAAATGGGTCTTTGTGTTTTCTCAGATATAATGATAATTTAAATACTTTATTATGTATTTATCGATATTCAAGATTAATAATCCACTCTGAGACGACGGTCGCATAAGGCTACATTTAGGAACATCAATTTCAGCCGTCGAGAGATGGCAGAAGAATCGCGCCTCCCGATTGCTCTCGGGTCATTTTATTAATTCATTTCATCCTTTATTTCTATTTATTTGTTTACACTGCTTGACATACATGTTCTCATAAGGGGTAAAAGCTGGGGAAAATGTGCCAAAAGAAATTATTTTAAAAGAGAATGAAAAGAACCTTAAAAATACAAGTGAAGAGCGGAAAGAAATTATTTTCATGGCAAGTAGCAAGAACCTTAAAAACATTAACCATGATGCTGGTCTGAAATATGCATTTGGAACTGGAAACGTTAATTTCAACAATGAGCCGTACTTTATTTGCAATTTACGTAATTTTATCATTATACACAAATATTTATTCTTTCATTATACCTATTCGTAATCATCATCATCATCATCACTTATACCGCCACGGGTGGCCAAGGCCGTTAAGGCGCGGACTCGTGAGCGGGAGGTCTGGTTTTCGAATCCCACCAGGACCGTCCTCCGTGACTGGGTTTATCTCATTCCTCATAACTGGCAAATGCCGGGGTGGTACCCTGAACTTAGGTCTGGAACGTTTCCTTCCTTAAAAAAAATCCTTTCCCAATATATCATTTCATCTCGTGTATCATCAGTGTTCACCGCCTGTGAGGTCTCAGTAGTAAAAACCGGTGTTAAACACCATTAAAAAAAATCATCACTTACGCCAATACTTAGCACATTTGGGTCAATTGGCTTCCAAAACCATTAAAAAAAATAATAAATTTTGTGTTAGTATTTGAAGTTATCAATGTTGCTGCACTTGTAGACAAATTTATACAAATTACCAGCGCCCGACTAATACTAATAATTTCGTGGAACAGAACTACGAAAATTCACTTGTTCATTTGTAAGCATGGAGTAGTAAAGTACAAGTGTAGCAGAAATCTTTGTGGAACAGACTTTTACTAATAACAAGTTACCAGTCAGTACACTTGTAATGCATTAGAGCATAAGTTTGTGAAACGGGCCCTGGTTATTTCCGTTTAATTGCCATAAAGCATTTAAAGTTAACAGAATGACATGGTTTCGTACGGAAATATGTGCACTTCCTACATATATTATGCCAAATCTGTACCGATCATAGGAATGGCGGTTTGTGATCGTGAAGTAAAGGATATAAAACAAACAGATGATGACATTATATAAAAATTTATAACGTGAGGTTTATGACGTTCTTGTACGGTACCAAAAAATTAATTATAAAATATTTTATTTTATAGGATGTCAGCGGCCACTGATTGTGTACGGAAACGAATAAAAATAATCTGAAACAGCGGCAGATAGTCGCTAATTACGAAGGAAGTATTGTGGTGTTAAGTAATAAGCGTTTGTATCATATTGGAAACACTTTTCAGATATTTTGTATACTTTGTTCATCTTTGTTTTATTTTCTTAGAACTTTGTAGAGCTCTGGTAATGTGTCATCCTGCTCTGGAAATCTCTTTTCATTGACGTAAATAATTAATCGTTTTGGAAATGTAGTGAAAATTCTATTCCTTGTTTCTGAGTCGCGTTGTATGTTAGATTTTCTGTACCAATTCACTAAGTGGGTAAACTAGACAAATGTTATCCTGATAGATTAAGAAATTTTACTTCAAACATCGAAAATCTTGCAACACCAAAGAGTTCAACGGCCAGTTTCTAATCTTTGGGGTGGGAACTCCCGTTTCACCGCAAGGCTTCGTTGCCAGAAATTCCCATGTGCGTTGTCGATCGTTCGCTGAGCACGTGCCTGAAATTGTCAACACTACATTGCCGTCACATAGCAAGTTATCCAGCATCAGCGTGTGCATGTTTTGAGCACTTTATTTCTTGTTGATGGCCTACCGTGTTTTGCAAGCGTGTTCATTCTTACCGCAACTTAACGCCACGGGTGGCTGAGATTGTTAAGGTGCGCATTCGTGAACGGGGGGTCAGGAGCTCGAATCCCGCCAGGACCGTCTTCCGGACTGAGGTTCTCCTCAGTCCTTATAAATGGCAAATGCCGAGGAGGTACCCTAAACTAAAGCTTGGAGCGTTTCCTTCCTTAAAAAATTCTTTCCCAATATATCATTTTACCTCATGTATCATCAGTGTCTACCGCCTGTGGTGCCTTTTTTTTTTTTTTTTGAGTAGTGTTTAACGCCCGTTTTCACTACTGAGGCACCACAGGCGATGGACACTGATGATACATGAGATGAAATGATAAATTGGGAAAGGATATTTTTTTTTTTTAAGGAAGGAAGCGTTCCAGGCCTAATAGGTACCTCCCCGGCATTTGCCAGTTATGAAGACTGAGGAAAACCTGGAAAAAACCCCAGTCAGGGAGGACGGTCCTGGCGGGATTCGAACCGCAGACCTCCCGCTCACGAGTCCGTGCCTTAACGACCTCGGCCACCCGTGGCGGTCCTGTGGTGCCTGAGTAGCAAAAACGGGCGTTAAACACCATTAAAAAATACCCTAACTTGCTTCAAATGGTTTGCTCTTAAGAAGAGCATTACTTTTTTTCTTATTATTATTTTCCTTGCCAGAAATCCTCAAGAATTTGAACAAAATTAATTACTAAATAATGCTATGTCGTCATAAATATTCTTTCATTGCAGCTTTCAAAGTTAACTGAAACTTTGGAAAGAACTCATCGACCAAAGTAAGGTGTTGAGGTATAAAAATCAACATTTTGTAAGTTATACTTAATTGAATAAAACACCTTTCTTTAATTTTTTTTGTCCAAATGTTTTATTTTTTACTACTTTGATTTAATATCGTGCAAAATACCAATGTAAAAGTTTCATCACTTTGAATGTCATGCTTCAGTATGTATTGCTTTATAATTTTTCTTCAGCTAACAACAATATGGTTGGATTATTTGAAGAAATAAATTATAATTTCAGTTCTGCACCTTATAAATTCCTAACAGTGACCGGATTTGACATGGACGTGATCGTTTTTGAACGCAAACGCTGCGGTGTGAGTTTGCTCCTTGCCAACAACAAGGGTTTGCGGGTAATCTCGCAACAATAGTGTGTCAAAAAATCATGTACTTATACATAACACGCAAGAACATGCTGAAACTACCTTCATTTTCCAGACAATACCTGCGAGGAAATTTCACATTATTTTTCTCAATTCTCTTTGAGAAACTGCATTAATCTGTTGATGAATGTTATTCTTCTGTTCGTCTATGATATGCAGATCTGCCCTCTGCTCTTATCTGTTGATATATAACTACAGGGTATTAAATCGGAAGAGCGATTAACTTTTTTTTACTGGTGTTTAACGCCCGTTTTTACTACAGAGGCACCGCAGACGGTGGACACTGATGATACATGAGATGAAATTATATATTAGGAAAGAATTTTTTAAGGAAGGAAACGTTCCAGGCCTAAGTTTAGGATACCTCTCCGCCATTTGCCATTTATCAGGACTGAGGAAAACCCGGAAAAAACCTCAGTCAGGGAGGACGGTCTTGGCGGGATTCGAACCCCACACCTCCAGCTCATGAGTCCGCGCCTTAATGACCTCGGCCACCCGTAGCGGTCTGGAGAGCGAGTGGGCCATATGTAGTTGCTGATAATACTATCATCGAACACCCATAAATAGCCCCAGAGAGGAATTGAACTGTAGGTAGTCCTGATAGAAAAAATGAAAAAAGGAAAATAGGTTTCCATTACAGCAAGTTTGGCAAAAGATTCACAATAATTTACACATACACATGATTAATATTGTTTTGTTTATTATACTATCTCCGCTAATTACGCACCATATTCCTTGTATTTGGTCATTATAAAGCTGTTTAGAATGTTGAGAATTCCAGTATCGGCAGTTTTGGAAATTAACATATTCACGTAAATGTAGTGAAGCTTCGTCGGAAACAGAATGAGGTTAGGATCATTTTATTCTTTCATGCTTTGAGTCAGAATCCATTCTTAAAGCCTACGCCTGGCTACAGGATCACCCGGTTTAATTTATTGTACTACAATAGTTTTATAGGTTTAAACTTTAATAACTTCGTAGCCAATCATGCGGAAGTATAGGGAATTCGCGTTTGCTGGCAAGGACGGCGAAAACATTTTTAGGGGACTTCTCAAGGTGTAATCCAATGTGATCCAGAGCTTCTTTTATGAGTACTCTGCGCCATCTTTGCTTCTTGTCTTTTAACAATTCCCATTTCACCAAATTATGAATTAAGAGCAAGCACTCGGAACACTCAGAAACTTCCGTTAAAGTCATCTCCTGGATTCTGTAGGAACACCTGAGTCATAAATGAACACTCGTTGAGAAATAAAATAATGAGGTCTATTATTTTGCATTTAACCATTTCTAGATTTCAGCCAATACTGGTGTTCCACTGCGCTTCATAAATAATCCGCCCACCCAGTAAAACAAAGGTGGGCCTTTATTAAACGTTTCATTTCACGCACGCATCTCAAGGTCAGATCTGCCAAAGAGAAATTGAGTAGTAGCAAGTAGTGAACCGGCAAAGGAGAAAGAGGAATCCGTATGTTATCTACACAAAGATAGCCGAATGACGCGAGTGCGCTGTTTGCCATGAAATTCGTATACGTCCTAAGCAGGGTCAGTCGATCTATGCTCCTGTCTGGACTTATTTTTATCACATGAATTTTTATTTCGTCTGAACTTAACACTGTACAATGCACATGTATAGCGATTAGCGGTTAATGACTTAACATTAAAATACACGAAGTCTATTCCCCCTTCCTCCGCCGTTCCATGGATAGGTAGGAGGAGAACACGGGTGAGCAAGCTTCTCATTTCTGGCCCGCTGTAGACCTAAGCCTTTTAGTATATTGATGTTGATAACATTTTGAAGTTCACAGCTAGCCTAACCGATTTGCACCGAAAAGTCAGAAACGCGATCTTTCATTCGCAGGGGAGTTTACTGATTGCTGTGGGACTCTCCGAAGAGCATGTGACCTCACGGAGTGGAAAGTCGAGTCTGGCTATGCTTTTTAGAAGTTTGGCCGAATTGTAGAAGTTTGAAGCTCTAATTCGAACGAAGGAGTGGAGGGGGAGGAAGAAAAACTCAGCTTTTTATTGTTGTAACCGCCGATTGTTCCTTCAAGAAACCAATTCTCCTTGGAACATGTTCTTGAAAAGTATACCCTGCTTCATACGCAATAAACATCTTATAATGTACATCACAGACTAGTCGTCGCTTCTAATCACGTGATATGGAATCTTACCAATTTCATTAGACACATTTAACAACATACTCAAGTGTGTTTTAACAGAGCGGGATGCATTGATAAAAAATTAGGGCCTATTTCAAACGTGTACAATGCAGGGTTACAAATGTGCCCTGTGTCGTTTTGTTACACATTTATAACGTTTGGTCTGTATCAATTTCACATGATAGGTATACTATATAATACGTTTCGTATATTGTTCGGTCTTGGTTGGTCTAGTGGTAACCATACTTGCCTCATAAACTCAAGATCGCAGGTTCAATCCTGGGAAGGATCGATGAATTTTTTGGGGCGTAAAAATTCTAAGTATAGCTTCCTTCGGGAGGGAAGTAAATCTGTGGGTCCCATGTCGTAGATTTACGACACGAAAAAGAACATCAAGCCTGTAATAAGAGGACTCTGAGCAAAATTTGTCGGCCGTTTTACGCCCTGTATTGGTTGGGACGCTGATGACCTGAGATGTTAAAGAGCTTCCGTAATTAAAACAAACCAACTTTTAGTATTGTAACTGGACCATATCTTACGTACTCTTACAAATATTTGCATTATCACCAGTTCCCTTTCTTTTACGTATGTTGTCATATATCGAAGCAACTTTACGGCAGGTCTCCAAATCTACAATAACTACTGTATGATATGCTAATTTTCCTCTGGTACATGCTTATTTCGACGTTAGCTAAAAGAATAATTGTTGTTTACTACATTTTGTTGAAATAACTTGAAAATAACAAGAGACTAGCAACTGAGAAGTAAAATATATATGTAAATGAACATCTGTTGGTGCTTTCGAGGCACGCTGCCTCACCGAATCCCGCCAGGGTCACAGTGAGATCACTGGGATCAAACCGAGTAGGCTTGATGGGAGGGGATTAGTGTAACCTGCTACCATGACGCCCCCGTTGATATCACTGTAAATAACTATTATTTTTATATTCCGAACTTTATATTTAACGGCAGTTAATGATAATAAGGTAAGGTAAAGCCAGTTTTCAACAATCCAAGGGAAATCACAAAAGGAAATAGCAGGTAAACACAGGCGTCACTGGACTCAATGGTCGTTTGTGACGTACCGAGCGGGTTGACTCAGGAGGAAAGTCCCAGATCCAAAGGCCGCCCATTCTAAATATGTTTGTTTTTGTTTTTGTTTTTTTTTTTTTTTTCCCGCCACTTACCCTTGTCGCTTAGGAAACTGCTTGGTTGGATCGTTCATTCTGTTAGTTCTATTGAAGGACTGAATGTGCCAATGTGCGGTATGGCGGTGGCTTGCGACTTCAAAAAAGGTTTCAGCCCGGGCATCTGGTGTGGATGCGACTCTTCTTGGAGAGGACTGTTCCGGCATGGGAGTGCTTTATCTGGAAATGATGTTAGGAACCCCGTCTACGACCGTACTTCATGTCTCCCGGTGCCTTCAACCCATCCCTTCGTCATAGGGAGCGCAGGCAAAATGACTCTCTGTCCCTTTCAATTCATTCCATTGATTTGCGACTTGTTAATGTAAATTTTATGTTGCAAATGTTTGAAAGTAGACACGGAATGTTAAAATTGTTAAGAAATAAAACGTGTATCACACTCTCTGGTGCGTTTGAAAGTAGGTAGACTGATTATTCTTTTGGACATATGTGTGTGTGTGTGCCACACATCCTGCGAAAATGTTTAACATTTATCATGTAGACTAGCGGCGATAGCAGTGCAGAAAATGAGATGACCACAACGTTTGTGTATTGTAAATGATTTATTATTGCCCACGGTAAAAGCCTATATATATAAAATTGCTGAAAGTTCACCGACGGAACAAAGCAATTATCTTCCTCTATCAACGTCAACTGTATTTTTCCCTCTGCAGAGTTTTCGAGAAAGAGCAACTTATTAAGAATATATGCTCCAAGGGATGCCATTTAATGCGCTTTTCCAGATAGGAAGTGGCGTGGCAAATAGGTTACATTCTAATTCCCCAGTGGTTATCCTCTTAACGGGGAAGATGATTTAATATGCGGTTTCTTGCTTTTACACTCGATGCTACCGTTTTGCTTCTGGCGATGTTAATGGTTTGGCAGTCTCTGCTCTACAGTTGAAATAACAACGTTAAAAAGCTGTCTTGCAGTGTTGCTCTGTTGTTCAGTTTATCGAGTGTGGTAATTAATTTTTTTGCTATTTTTGTTTTTCTTATTGAAATCCTCATGTTCACGAGTATGATTTGAAGCTACTTCAAAAACGAGAGATATGTGCTAATTTTCTAACCTCTGGAAGCACTGCAAACACTTCCCGGTGTATAGCATCCTTATACAAAAACTGAGCAAATACCGGAAAAAATGACTGATCCGGAAAACATCGGATTCATTCGCTAATGCTGGGTTCACAACACTCAAATTATGCCACAAATTTGTTCGGATCGTGTGTTCTGATGACTAAGCGGACAAAAACACGTGTCTAGTAAGAAGAACTGCCTAGGCTTGAATTTATTTGCCAGTTTTGTAATATATTTTAATGTACAACATATGTTTTAAATTTAAAGCATTTACGCTCAAACACAAACGCATAAATTAATCGTCTTTGTTTGCAAAATGAATGTCACATTAATGTATATATTCTGAAGTTAGCAATTAAAAGTAAAATATAAACTGCCATTGTTACGTTTAAAATAATATTTAATGTCCTATTTATTTTGAAAACAAAGATTGCTTACATTTTGTATGAGCGTGCGTGTGAGAGAAAAATCATAAGTGCTTTAAAATTCAAACAAGCCTTTGCAATTGCCAGCTATGTTATCATGTGTGTACTAAATATAATTTTTATTTGCAAAAAATAGCATATCATTATACTCAAGGGCAAAATTCGAACTTAGGTATTTCTTATTACTGGGCAACTATTTTAACCCTCGACTATGGGCGTAGGTCTGCCATTGAGAACTCGATGCGACTGGTGATTGCAGGAGATATTCAGCTACTATAGAAGTTTGGCTCGGAACTGCGCCGAGAATCTTCAGAGGCTGTCTTCTATTGCCAGGTAGCCACTGATCACTTTTAAGTGTCCCTTTAAGTTTATTCGGCAACGCCGAAACTTTTTCTCTTGATTTGTGTTTATATGTTCGTCTCCAAATCACGTAATACCTATGCGATGCATGGCTGTATTTTACTTTCAGCTCACTTCTGTAGGAAAAACAGCTCAGATCAATGTGCCTCAAATCAGATTGACCAGCTAAAGCAGTTTCTTCACAATTAAACGTAAATGGGCCTCTTTAGCAAAATCGTTACATTACCCTATCCTACACATGTGACGTTTGAATTAAAACTGAGTTAAAATTATATATATATATATCTGGTTCTACCAAGCATTAGAGTAGTGCTAACAGCATTTATTCTTGAATGTATAGATACAAACAATGAGCTAGCAGAAAACGAATAATTATACAATTTTACGACGTGTATTTATTGAAGTAAAGTAAATTAGAAACAAATTGAAGGCAGCTATTTGTTCCGGAGGGAGCTTTCAAATAGGTAAGCCGAAAACGTGGACCGGGCAGAATATTTATATGTAAGGCCATAGTTGCCCTGGCAACAGCACGCATCTTTCGGCAATCAAAGAGGTCATGGAAGTATTGGTACTTTTCGTAACAACTTACCCTGCGAGAAAAATCATTCTATGCTTTCATTCATCTAAAAATAAAGTATAGAAAACTTTTGCAAAATATAGAATTACAACTCAGAGTACACATTTCTCCTATTAAGCTCCATATTTGACGGCTTGTGAGTGAAGTGCAGCATTATACCTCTCATTCAGGATTTAAACTTCAGTAATATTACGTCATCGCAATAATAATGCGTTTTATATAGTTGTTGTTTGTAATATGATTGTTACATTTTATAAAAATACATCATAATAAAAGAGTAAATATTTAAAAACTGCATTTATATGCTTGTTTACATCTGTAAATTTTGTAAACCGATGATGGACATTTAAAAGGACATAGGACACGATAATTGAAATTTTTAGCTTTAAATTAGATCTCAGGGTCCGCGGTCAAGAGACGTTTGGGAACCGCTGCTCTACATGTCCTTGCAAGTTGTATATGTAGTAAAATAATTACACTGTCATATTTCATAGGTATTGTATTAAATAAAGAACGGAGTAGACACATCAATTAAATAATGGAAAGAATAATTACAATAATTATTTTAAATAGATTGGTGTTTAAATATATAAGCAACATTTCGTAAAAGTAAACTTATTATAAAATGTAAAAATAGGCAATA
The DNA here is from genome assembly GCA_030762175.1 of Metallyticus violacea. Lineage (NCBI taxonomy): Eukaryota > Metazoa > Arthropoda > Insecta > Mantodea > Metallyticidae > Metallyticus > Metallyticus violacea. Next base: position 22,918,612 of record CM060846.1, on the reverse strand, counting down.
GTTATGAAATATGTAATTTGTATGCTGTTAAACATTTATAATCGCCACATTTCATATATACCCAAGTTGATAACACCGGTGTTATAAAAACATTACAGCACCGAGTGTTACAAAATGCTGTTTTTAGTTTGGGTGCTTTGTGTTTTTCTGTTTATTTTGGGTGATGATAGTGCGTTTGAACATACTTTTTCGATGTTATAACTCAGTGTTTTTCCTCAATGTGCGCCATATTTTAAACACTGGTCGAACTACTTGCTTCGCGCATATGATGTCACTTCCAAGTTCCATGTACAATGATCTAGTTAGAAAATGCATTCTCGGTGCAAGTCTTCTTATAAAGGTTCTCAGTCTATGAAGTGAATACCGTAATTAAAGCTAAGAGAGGGCATGTCTTTGTGTGTACTAATGAAAGCTGTCAGAAGAACGCCGCGAGCTCAGTCTCCTGAGAAAAGTTCGACGAAAAATCAATTACGACTAGTAAGAGATTGACAGCTACGTAAACATTCTTAATTTCAAAGATCTTTACAAAAAGTAAAACTCATAAGAGCACCAGTTTCTTCCAAATATCACTTTTCGCATATTTCAGTTTATATTTGGAGCAGTTAAGAAATTAACACAATCGTTTGACATTGCTTAAAGAGTTGATACGCAGTTGTATCTACATGTTCAGAACATAAAAGTAGTCATTTGATGAAGCCTTTATAACATTGTTGTATTGTTACATATTTAACGAAAGCTAAAGTAGTGTTCTTTAACAGCGGTAACAAAAAAAACCTGATATTTTTCTTATACATCTCAGTTAGTGGCTTTCATTAACAAAACATCTAGAACATGGTTGTGGGAGCAGGTTAATGTCGTATGAATATTACCGCTTCTGTCAGGGAGAGCAGCAACACAGCGCCTGCTGACGCTTCTGAAAAGGCGTTTTTTTCACTTGAGGCAGACGTCTCCATTCGTCCACAAGGGCTCGAAGTGCTTGGGGACGTGCTAACGCATTGTTCATCCCAAACTTTTCAATTGGAATTAAATTTGGACTCCTGGATGACTATTCCATCGCTTCTGGATTAAACTTTGAACAACATTGGCCGTTATCATGCACAAATTTTGCAGTTTCCCTCAGCCGAGGAAACTCGCAGTTTATATCCCATTTCGAACGATATCAAGAACAGTTTTTGTATGTAAGTTAATGCCTGCCCAGACCATAACGTATCCTTCCCAAAATTCTCTTTATCATCTCCAGACACGTTAACTGTCATTTGAGCGCGGGACTCACGAGAATGACACAGGACGCCATTGTCTTAATTGTCAACGAATATGTTCTCTGGCAAACTGCATTTTCCTTGCTTTTTGTGAAGTTTTAGCCGGTTTAGCCACAATTGCAGACTGTTAAATCGGGGGACTGAGGGGGCCACAAGTCCCTACTAATAACTCTGTCTTGTGGAAACACTTTGTTAATTGTTCGGAGTTATTCGCGGTGTGAGCAACGGCAGAAAAATGTTGGCAAAATGCATGATGGAGTTCCCTTTCGGTTAACATCAGGCTTGAGGTTCTTTTTTGTGTCGTAAATGTACGACACGGAACCCACGGCTTTACTTCCCTTCCGAAGGAAGCCGTACTTAGGATTTTTACGCCCGAAAATACACGAGACATAATACACTTTATGTATACTGTCGAATTAAACAACACAACACACACCCGGGAACAACTACGCTACACTGCGATCGCCAGAAAGGTCAACAAGTGAGCAAGCAGGCTTGTTACTCTCTCCACGGCGTGGCAAAGAAGTGGGGACTCGCGCATTGGAAAATCCCCGCGCCGCCGTGGAACGCATCACTGATCGCACGATATTATACCACACTTTTGTAGTACAGGGCCTAAATTTGTCTGTAGTCTTCGCAATAAATAGTATGGCTATTTCGTAATGCTTGTATACGGAGGAAGCGGTCCTGCATGGGGGATGTTTTCCTTTGTCGACATTTCCAGTTTCCATATGCTTCCTTGAACAAATCTAACCATTTTTGCAACATATTGCTGAGAATTTCTATTTAAATCAATATGGTTGTCTACCTAAGTCCCCACCATCAGCTATCTCATCTAACAATTACCAAGAACGCAAACAATTTAATTTGTTTATCTTGAAGACTTCAGGCGTTTTACAAATGTCAAACAATTAAAAAATACAACGTATTATACTTGTAAATAGGAAGGTTTTAAAAAACTGCATGATAGAGGGGAATTTGTTAATTGGTAAATGACGATAGTGTGAACTTTTATGAAAAGTTAGCTGCAGGGACATTGAAGCAATTGTCTCTTTGAAGTATAGCGACTACTTTTATGTTTCGAGCAGTGCAGTTATCTGAAGCGGAACTTGGCTTCTGCATGCTTTCGGACACTTTTATGTAACAAAGACCTATTTGGTGAACTATCAGCAGAAGGAGAAGGTTGATACATCAATGAAGACAAGAACTTAGAGGAATTTGCTGTGGCAGCAAAACAACCATACACGCAGCAAGTTTCAGTGTTTAATTAATTTGCTATAGTGTAAATATAAGAATATTTTAGATCACCCAAAGTGTAGCGGTAATTTTCCTTCCAATAATATATTAATAACACTTTTTGGTCGTACTTCTACTTTTAAAAAAGGTTGTATGATCAGTTTTTATACTGGATTGTTCGCATATATATTATACACAACGTTATCTTCAAAATATAGCGGTTAAAATGAAAATTACTGGAAGTAGATATATGTACTTTTTTCGATTAAAAGAGCAGAGGAGTCCTTAACGTGCTTCGGTGTAGACGTATGAAGCTGGTTCGAGAGAAGCAATAAAAATGCGAAGCTAGGGTTTCCGCCCCAGGCCAGCAATACGCTATTTCTCTGGCGCACGTTATGTATTTATTTAGCAATAACACGTTTGTGGATTTACCTCCCGCAAACAGAATAGTGTGGAGAATATTATCCTCATCACAGATAGGAAGAGTACGTTGGTGCGCAAAAAAGGCAGAGGATGTAAACGCAAGCTTTTTAAACCACTCAGCACATCTATATCAAAATAAATATAGATGGTAATATGTTCCCCTTATCAAAATGTAATAGCATAAAATTTTACATCAAATGTAAGCGTGTGTTAGAAATGTCTGTAACGCCTGAAACATATCCAGCCGGCTTTGCGAGTTAAATCTCATTACTTATTCTCTCTCAATGACAAAGCCAGTAAAGTTGAACAGTGCGATTGGCTGCTATTGGAAATGTACTAATTTTTCAATAACCACGCGGGAATTGATAATCGGTTCAGTCATTTTTAAATAAAGTGTAATATTGATATTTTGTTGTTCGTATATGTTTTAGCAATAAATCTTATCCGGTCAGACAATGTTTTACGACTCGGCTACTAAGCATACCGCAGCCGATGGCGCCCTCCCTATGTGATGTCCTTTGAACATTATTTTCTGAATCTTTTCCCTGCCGGTATTACGGCAGTATACATTCATCTGCTAAGATGGTTAGACAGTTGATTCTAGACAACCCATGTTTTTGTGTAAACGTAGCTCTAAATAAGAATCAGCTCGTTGTGAGCGTGCAGAATTTATTCAGAACTTTACTAATCATAGCTGCAATTTATTTTGTGTATAAATTGCGATGTACTGTTTAGTGCAAAACAAAAAACACTTGCAAAAACAGGAAAATCTAAACGTAATTGGCGCGCATCTTGAACATTAGCCAACAAAATCACAAGTAGGGTTTCGGAAGGTCAAGGGAAACATTGCGGTTCCTGGTGGTCCAGTGGTAACCATATTTGCCTCGTAAACCCAAGATCGCGGGTTCAATCCCGGCCATAGTCGGATGAATTTTTTTCGGGGTATAGCTTCCTTCGGAAGGGTAGTAAAGCTGTGGGTCCCGTGTCGTAGATTTACGGCACGAAAAAGAACCTCTGAGCAACATTTATCAGCCGTTTCACGCCCTGAATTGAATGGGATGCTGATGACCTGACATGTTATAGAGTATGCTTAAATAAAAGAAAGGAAAACATTAGTAATAAAATCAAAAGTGGCCGAATTTAATTCTGTCCATGAGAATGTGTTTTCTCGATACAATGTCCGGAGGGAGGACGACAGTTCCAGCCTCTTCTATAAGGCAAAGTTGTACACGTTTAAAACACCGTGTGAATGGACAAGTTTTATAACTAAAATCTGTATGAATTTCTACAAAACCACACCTTTGAGAAAGAAAACTCTTAACTATTCCTACGTCGCGCCTTTATTTATTTAACAACCACCACTTAAGTCTTGAAAAAGTTTGTAAAGTGCAGAACGATTAAAACAAGTTTCGAAAATAATGTCGCCGATCAGTGTGTTTAAGACTAAATGTGTTGTGTATTTATGTTGGTAGAGTTAAGGCCATTAGGATTTCTTTTCCGCTGTAACAATTAATAATTATTACACTAAGTTTCAGTGATACTACTACATTTATATCAAACTATAAAAAAGGGGGTGCTCATACATTATAAACTTATGTAAAACCGGAAACAGAATAAATAAATGTGTGCCAGTAAACACTAATAATGAAAAGGAATAATAAAAATATTTACATAATAATAATAATAATAAGAAGAAGAAGAAGAAGAAGAAGAAGAAGAAGAAGAAGAAGAAGAAAAATACATCAACAATAAAACAGTACAAGAAGTAACATTAACAACACAAACATAAACTATATAACTCAATAAAGACTACAAGTAAACCATATAAAAACACTTAACTTTACAATGAAGGTGGCAAGAAGATTAATGATAATATCAACAAGGAATAATAATATTAGTGTGATACATTCTACAGCAAGATGCAACAAATATCTGTATTGCAACATCAGCAATCTAAATCTAAGGTAATGTTTTATTTCCAATAACATTAAACCATTTCTTATGTAATGCGTCTAAAATTTGGCAGTCTCTGACGTCATGTTACAATGCGTTCCAGAGACGGGTTGTGGTTACTGTGAATGATGAGTAAGGTGATGCTCGGTGCAATGTAATAACAGTACGTGCCAGGTTTCAGAGCGTGTGTTAAGGTTATAACAGGAAGACAAGTTTTGAAAACGAGATGGAGGAGATGTATGGATAACTTTGATAACTAGTGTGAGATAATGAATATTTTTTTTTCTTTAAGCGGAACCAAGACAGCATATCGAGGGGGGTGTTATATGACTGAACAAACGCACACCGCAGATGTAACGTACGCACATATTGTGAGCGCGCTGTAGTTTTTGCATTAGGTTAGAATCTGTTAGCAGGAAATTGCAGTAGTGGAAGTGAGTGATCTGGAATACAAAAAGAATGCCGGGATTAAACATGTAAATAAAGTTGATAACTTTACAGTGATAGATGGTGTAATTAATACAGAATTTAAATTCTGTATTGCCATATATTATTTCTATGGAATTAACTATGCATGTATCTAATTGGATGCCAACTGTATTCGCTGCTATAAAACGTTTAATTGTTCTGAAAGTTTGAATACAGACGTAAGGTTCATTCTAAAGTTTTCATAAGAGCTTTGTGTAATAAGGCATGTATTTATTTTCAAAGCGTTTAATATTACAGTACTTTCTGCCAATTTATAATACAACGCTTTAGCTAAACCGTTTTATACTATCCTACATGACATGTTTGCTCTCGGAAATTTGAAATGCCATTGGTCATTCCAAATGTAGCAGTACTTGTTTTAAACTCCTTAACGCTAAGATATTCTAATAATTGTGTTGACTATTTCACTCATATGACGTCATCTTAAAATCGACGAATGAAACGAAACAACATTTTGAATTTTGACCAACCACAGCCGGATTACGGAGTGAAATTATAGAAAAAAAATTATCAATTCCGTTTTATTGCGAGACGTGCATGTGTCTTATGGCCAGTGTAGCCAACTCTATACCTCCACTATATAATTCCTGAACACTCGTGACTTTTGCTAGAGGCGGTGGGGAGCTATTGATAGCAACAAAAGCATGTACAATCGACAATCATAACGCAAAATGGAGAGTTCTTCAAAGCGTTTGGGTGGTGCGTCAAATGTGCAAATTGATCTTATCATTAGGAATTCCAAACCACAGAATACAAAGAAAAATAGAAACACTTTGTTATCTTTTTTTTTTTTCCCCTCATTTTCTATTAAACAATCGAACGGTAGCGATTGTAATATTGGACTTTTGTCGATTTCAGTCTCACGGTTTCTGAATGGAATAGATATTCATAAGTATAACATTTAAGCAAGTGTTAATATTCTGTGCGCGAATTTCAAATGTGTATCCCTTTTATTCCTATTCTATTCAGGAAATAGTCCTAAACCCGTATTTTGCTCTTTACTTTTGGCTTTATTGACAAACGGTATTCTTTTGTCGCAAAATTACTTGAAAAGGTTATATATTTTATTCGTGAAATAGTCTTAATAAATATCACTCGAGGGTCTGAGCGTTCTAGATAAATTCACTCAATGATAATCTCAGACCCTGTCGTGATGTTATTTGTGATAAATAAACGTACATTACTTATATACAAATGTATTATTCTGGGTCTGATTTTGTTGGAAAATAACATTGTAATGAACAACTTCTTTTAACCTTCCGGCACTACGTTATATAACTTCATCCTCTTACGCAAGTGCCAGTGATGTAGTTATGTAGCTTTTAAAACGGAACCTGTAAGTGGTGTGGATCACAAAGAGCAGCAATTGAATTCCATTTGGTGGAAAATGGATCATCACTAACATTCAGAGGCACTTAAAACGTGTATGGAACATGACAGTGGATAAAAGTACTGTCAGTCGTAGAGCAAACAGGCTGTTGGAAGAAGGTGGAGATCTGATCACCCACGCCCCATGCCATTGACACCCTGCAACGGTGAAATGTTCCAATATATATTCGAGACGATCGGAAAATAACCGAACAACTCTCCGCTCAAATCCTTCAAAGCCTGACTGCCAACTATAAAACAAGCCATATTCTGTCCTGAGTTGCTTGAGGTGACGATATTTTGTCCATCATTTGAGCCTAAGACTACATCAATTCATGGAATGGCACCACAAAAGTTGTGTACGTGAGAAAGCGCTGAAGATAGTTGTTCTCAGCTGGCAAACTCAAGGACAAAGCTTTGTGGAATTTTAAAGGCGGCATGGCGAAAGAATTAATTCTAAAGTACCTATACGCCAAAACTGTTCAGTAGTGTAAGAAGCGACTACGGCGCATTGGTTCCCATAAATACGTGATCAAAGTTCTTCACGACAAAACGAGAAGAAATTATAAAACTTACTGCATCACCGTTCATCTACCGTATATTGCGTAGCTTGTACTTTCTGACTTGTGTCTTTTAGGTCCTCCAAAAGAATAAGCATTTCGCGGGTGATATTATAGCAGCAGTAGGGAAAGAGCAAACACTCTCATCTGTGCTGTAAAGCTATAGATTTGAAAATTCACATGCATCAAATGTTTTGAATCGACAGTAATTCCAAATTGTTCTACATCACGGTACATGCACATACAAAATTTGAAAAACTTGCCATATTGAGCATTTCAAAGAGATAGTAAAGTATAGCAATTAATAGAAATTAATAAATACAGGTTGTAACAAAAATAATGGGACAAACTTTGAAGAGAGTTACTGAAATTAAAATAAGAAAGTCATATAAACACATGTCCGATAATGTCTGTTTGTGAGTTATTGTTGAAACATAACATTTATGGCTTTTCCAGATTCGAAAAAATTAAATTTATTAAAGTGGTAATTAAAATTTCAAACATTGGTTAATGACATCGATGCTGATGTACATTGTGATATATTTGTGTATATCTTACGTTTCATTTTAGTCGGTCGAATGCTAAAGGACGTGAGGCTGAGTCATTTAGCATCGGTAACATAGATCAATTGTTTGAAAAATAAATCGTTATTTTAGCAATCTCAAGCAGGTGGGTCATACATAGAAACACGTTGAATATCATCTTTCAATAATAACTCACAAACCAGACAGTTATAAGTCTTTTTTATTATTTTGGTCTGAGGAACCCGCCCCAAAGTTTGCACAGTATATTTTTATACTCTGTATGTACACCCTTTGACAAAAAAATGAGCCGTTTGTTGTGCGCAAAAAGTCTTACTCGTTACAGCGCGCGCGCGGTTCACAAGGTAACCAGTAAATCTGTGTAGTCACTGCAGCAGTTGTGTTATATGACATGCACTAAAGACGCTGTCTAGTGTTCTGTGGCAGAGTTGCTGTGATGTCGTGGTTAAGAGCGCACGCACTCCTCCCAGCATGAAGTAACTTTTATTTTTTGTAATAAACCTTTGTAACATATTATGACAAGTTAGTTTCGTAACATTATTTTCCATACACAGCAAACTAATTATATATATAATGAATATTACAATATTCCCTTCAGTATTTGTTCTTTATAAATGCAATACGCTGCACATGCAAGAAGGATAAAAGTTGTGTAATGAGCACAAATTCAAGAAGCCTGGGATGTTGTACCCTCTCGTTCACACTACTGTAGAAATCTGATATCATCTACGTCCCGAAGACTGAGGCAGCTATATTTGCTGAGGGTTCATACACGATATCAATTTGTGTTTATTTCTGTGTGTTTTCACGTTACAAGACAACCTTTTCTCTTCATGTTTTTATTTAGTTATTTGTAAAGAATCCGTTAGTTTGTGATTACGTTTTTGTGTGTGCATAGGTAATGTCATAAAACTCAAATAATATGTTAAAATAGAATATGATATTAAGACAACGTAATGTTCTGTATATACACTTATAAAACCAACAACAACGATGATGATAATAATAATAATAATAATAATAATAATAATAATAAAAACAAATATGTTCTGTGGGATTTGAACCTAGAAGGTTGCGCAGAAGAGCAATGCCTTCTAAGTTGATCGGCCACCTTTCTACCCTACCCTAACATTCTCTTTCCAGATGCTCATGGTTGTGACCATTACATTTACAGGCAAAGCACCCATTGCAGTGTGCACTCGCTGCATGTGCTTGTGAATACAATGTTTACGAGTGTCTCAAAAGTTCTCTGATCGAGACGTAGATTCTGGCGATGCCCCCCCCCCCCTTTGGGTAAAGGATGTGCATAAATCAGTATTACCAAGTTTACGTTTCGGACTCAAATGGATTTGAATACGCTTTCCGGATATAATTCGAACTTAGTACCATCCTCGTTTACGTGCTGTTTTTCATCCATATTCAAAACTGCTACACATTTCCACATAAGTTTTCATCATGGTTAACCTGCCTTACTTTATTTTTATGTTGGATAACCTACCGGATAACCAACTTAACACAAAGAATTAATTATTGATTCAAGATGTAACATTGGGAAAGATAAAACAGATGCAGAAAGTTAAATGGAATAAAACAATAGGCATGCATATTTTGTGAGCAAATGTGAAATGACGATCGACTTTGTAAAAATGACTACGGAAGTGCGCATGAGCTTACTCTATTCGATCTCAATGCTTTTGAATTTTATTCCATTCCCAGTATCTGGTAGGATCGAACTTGAATCCCCGTTTACATCATATTTTCAATCCGTAAAGCTTATTCAGATGGATTTGAGTCCGACATGTAAACGTAGTGAATGTCTGTAAGCTTATGTGCGTTATTAAACTTAAACAAACCACACCATCTAATTTCATCCCCTTTGACAAATGGAATATATATGTAGGTTCTTCGAATGTTAAAACAACCTGGATAAAATCTGTCTTTATACCATGCGCAGAGTTTAACAGCACGACATACCCCTGACACAGAGGGTAGATGTATGCAGTCATTTAAATGAAACTTGATATATGGGGGGTTTTCGGGACATAAAACACAAATATGAAAAGGTAAGGTAGTCCAGCTGGTTATACATAAAATATGAATGTCTATTAAAGTTTAGAACTTATACGTGTGTGAATAGAAAATGAATTAGAAATATTTTTTGTGCTATACATGAAACTGAAATGAGGAGAAAGACTAATAAACCCAAGTGTTTTAGGCATGTCGTTAAAACTGCTAGGAGAAAGCGGATAAAACAAAACTTTTGTTAGACATGTCGTACAACATTCTGTGACAATCCTAAAATCAGTGCAAAAGAGGGATGACGCCTAAGGCCTGCGTTCGTGAGTTCCAATAACCTGACAAGGTTTTTCTTATGGTTTTCCACAACCACGAATGCAAATGTTGCGCTCATTTCTTCAACAAGTAAGCAATAGAAATAAGTTGGTAATGCTGAAAAGTGGTTACGCACCTAAGGTCATCTCTCTCTCTCTCTCTCTGGAGAGAGAGAGAAAGATAGCATTGAAAGACATTTTGTCCGGCAGTGCAGTGAATACCGTTTCAAGTATCAATAAACTGTTTTCGCTATAAGACAAATGCAATTTAACAACATATGAGAGATTTACGTATCTCCTAAGAAGCTAAATTTAGCGTTTGCTGTATTCAGAGAGCTGTTCTCGACTGTTACGTGTGAACAAGAAGGTAGTGTGACAATGTTTGCGCAGATAGTTGTTGAATGTAAGCTAATGCATCCTGACTTAACCTTGATCAAGATCGGAATATCTCTGCAGCACCTTTACATAATGTTAATCATAAATGTGCTGCCAACTTTTCGGTATACTGCGAGTCATTTTTATTAAATAACCATTAATAATACCCACAGGGCAGTAATACGCAAAACTAACAGATTTAATTACGCATTGGCGTAACATTATATATTGAGATTATTTCAGGTACGGGCCGCCTGATCGCGGCTGCTTAGTGAGGAAATGCAGCCGTCGCAACTGAGAAAGGCAGATAGAGTCGCCGCGTATTTTTATATTAGTACGATTTATACTTTTACTGAAATAATAAAATTATACTGTTTTTAAAACGGATATTATAACACTGATCTGTGTTATAAAAAAGGGGCGAAAATGATGCCCCTCAGCGGCAATACATTGCATGCACCTGCGCAGAAAATTCCTATATATACATATATATTTGCGGATCTCTCATTACCATGTCTCTACAAGAAATTTATCGCACGTAAAAATCCATTCTTCAAGACTATATTTATGTTGCTAACAATTAGACAATTTACGCAATGAAAGCATCGAGTAACACCAAACGCACAACCATTCGCTCACAAAAGTCTCCCTCAACTAATCATAAGTTTCTACCTAAAAATGCAGGATGATTTTAGGATATTGACGGCTGACTCTTCTCAATGGCAGCTGCTCTCTGCTTGCATGAAACTCAAATAATCTCACTGTAGAAGCTACAGTTTTCAATATATAAAATTTAAGAATGTGTAAATTGAATTAAGTATACACAACTTCTTGTAGTTTCAAAATCACTTATGTTTCATAATCAATTTGAATGTCTGAACGTATGAGTTTAGAAGAGCATTTATTCATAATGTCGGTCCTGGTGGTGTAGTGGTTACCATACTTGCCTCCTAAACCCAAGATCGCGGGTTCGAACCCGGCCAGGACCGATGGATTTTTTGGGGCGTAAAATCCTAAGTATGGCTTCCTTCGGAAGGGAAGTAAAGCCGTGGGTCCCGTGTCGTACATTTACGGCACGATAAAGAACTTCAAGCCTGAAAAAGGCCTGTGAGCAAAATTTGTCGGCCGTTTCACACCCTGAGTTGAATTGGACGCTGATGACCTGAGATGTTAAAGAGCGTCAATAAATAAATCATTATAAAAAAAAATTATTCATAATATTAGCCCGATTTTATTTTATTTGTAGAGAAATGAAATCTAGCATAACGGCATCGGAGGAAATATGTAAATATAGGGCTTTAGTTATAAATCTGGTTCTCTTATGCGTCTTATAATAGATGTACCGCTGCTGGCGACTCCCATACTTAACTTCGTTTCTCCTCTTTGTCATATACTTAAAAGTCGCTTTCTAATGCTGTTCCTTGCCGGCTTCACGGCGGCATATATTCATTCACGGACGTGATTAGACAGACGATTCTAGAGCAGTATTTACCAAGCTATGGTTAGCGAGCTCCATGAGCGTTTTCGAAATTCTGCAAAGGTTTTCTTAAATTTTATCTCTAATGGTTGGTTTCGAGTTTTTCTGTTATTGTTGTTGTTATTATTATTATTATTATTATTATTATTACAGTGTTTGCATTTATTACAGTGTTTACATCTCGATTATTGAACAGTGGCTACCATGGATTAGACATTTTTTTGTTCTTCGAAATGAGGCAAGAGTTTAGATGTTTATTGACGAAGTAGTTTTCTTAGTCTCTTATAAAGAACAGACTTTGGGAATGCACACGAGGGATATGCATGCCAGGCGCCGGAAGTTGAATAAAAGCTTGGATCAATTTCAGCTTCTGTGGTTCCTGACTTTAAAACTCTGTGCCATCGAAAGCAAGCTATTTATTAATCTCTTGATTTAAAATTCACCCAGAAGGTTGCACTGTTTTGTTTAAAATATGGAAACTAGCCTGTAATTGTGTAACTTAATTATGCATGGCATTCAGTCACTACATAAAACATTTCAGTAATATAACAAAAGTAATTCTTGGTGTTAAATGTATGAAATATTAAAATAGGAAAATATGCTGTTGCATTATTAACTATCTCTTTGATTTTGGGTTTAATACTTTAAATGTAAAATAAATGTATAATAATTTGTACTTATAGTTTGAGTAATTTAAAAGTTTTTGCTTCAAATTTGTAAAGGAAACCTAAATTAGGTCTAATTAACACCTTCTAAATTGAGATTGTTAAAATTGTTGTATATTTATACGGACTTCCCTCAGCTCAAATCTTTATGAGGAGACTCGGGGGTTAAAATGTTTGGGAACCATTTCTCTAGAGCAACGCATTTCTGTGTATGAAGGTTATTCTGAAATACGAATGACCTCTGCTTGTGCGTGCGGAATTTATTCAAAACTATTCCAATCAATTTCCTTCTTTCAGAAAGTGCGATTCAATAGTGCACTAATTTGAATTTTCAATTGGGTGCAAAAAGTAAAACACGAGCGAAAACGTGCAGTTTTAACGGAGGAGAACTATACAGAATAGACGCAAATTTTCAATACTCGCCAACGAAGTCACAGCCAAAACTAACACATCAAGTGAAGGTTTCAGAGTGTAAAGGAAAACATTAGCATACTTTAATTGTATGTTTAGCGCGTAGGGAAGAATGTTCCTGCATGTTCTAATGTTGGAAGCGTTCTGCGCTAAGGACACGAGGATGAATTCTGATACACGTTGATGCTCGAGCAATTTCGGATGTATGAAGGAATCTAATTTTCAAACAGGATAACTCGACATCCACGTGTCTACCAGGTCGAAGACGCGGTTTCAACGCAAAAGAAGAAGAAGATAGTTCTGACCTGGTCAGGAAGATTTCAAGCTTTAAACCCTGTTGAGAATCTATGGGGTATCCTAGCAAGGCATTTGTATCGCAATGGGTTGCAGTTTAAGGTTGACTGAACTGAAATACGCAATTAGGTAGCAATCTCAATGGAAGAGGATTTTAGAAGTTATTTAAAGCTTTGGAAGTTTGATTAAATACTTAAACTTTATTGTGAATAATTTACTGCTTTTTTACTTATTTTATAAATATACAAAGGTGACTTTATACAGATTTCCACACTAAAAGTGTGGTTTTTCAGATACAATGTATTTTGAAGGAAAATTGATAAATTAATGTTTTTATAATAATAATTACAATTTATCAAAGCTACGGTAAATATGTGTATATGAAATAATAAAGAAACAAATTTTTACACAAAAGCCTATATACTTAATTGTAGCTTTGTGTTATAATGCTGCAATGTTCTTTAAAGTATTTATATATTTAATATAGGAGCTAGGGTTTTTTTTTCCCCATTGGATACTCAATAACTGCATACCATTCTTTTTTCTACAATTTAAACTGCTTCCTCACACTCAGAAGCTCAAAATTCGAGAAAAAGTATAATATTACGTTGTCACTGAACATCTACCATGTTAGTACTGTTAGCAGTTTCTGACCACCCCTCGTAAAACTACCAACTAGGTCGCTACGACTTCCAGAGTATTTGGTGAGTGAACTAACTTCAGATAGAATAGTGTACGCAGGTCTCTTTATTACTGCCATAAAGGAATGTTTGCAATAAAAACGTTTAACGAGGGGTGAAATGTGCTCTACGCCATAAACACCCGGGAATATAATCAAAGCTTGTTGAAAACTCTAATGACATGTTCCAGTGCAAGTGTCACAAAAGCTTAAGGAAATGTCGGAACTGACATCGAAACTTCTGCCCCTCAGCAGGTTAAAGTATACAGGGTGGAAAATAATTGAGGTTTGAATGTCAATAGTGCAGAAACTGAATCATTTTAACTGCCTATCAGGATGTTTGGGTATTAAACTTTGAGGTTGAATGTCGAGTTACGCGAAAAGGAAAAATCGTAATATTCATAAGAGGTGAAAATGAGAATGTTGGCGATTCAAATTCAACTCACTGAATTTTCAAACGTCGATCAGACTTAGTGAGATGCTTCATTAGGGCCACCAAGGCGTTCTAGAACGAGGTTTGTCATCCATAACCTCACAAATACCCAGAAATGCTTTCTGCTACCTCCTGGATAGAACATGCCCTTCGTGTATTCGTAACCTTTTCGTTCAGTTTGACGCAAAATATATTTGATTGCTCAGCACTGCTTGAGATTTCGTACCGCGTCACTACCGGCTGTCAAGTCAGACGCGTTAACTCTAGCGAGTTGAAATTGCATATCAAGTACGTCAGAAGCGTGTCTACAGCGTTGCCAGGTTTCGAACCACGCGTTGAATCTCATTACCTTTTGACAGACATGTTAAAATACGTTTCTGATTTCAGCTTTATTGTCATTTGAAAATGTCCCATCTCATATATGGCAGGTGTGAAATGTACAGTGGTAGAAAAAAGTATCGACCTTACTTTTGTCGCTCATTTAATAAATTCGATTCACACGGTCTGTATATCGGAGAGCACAGAAACTGGGGCTTTGTTCTCGTCCCGTTATATATATATATATATATATATATATATATATATATATATATATATATAAAATGTTTAAATTTTAACGTTTTTGCTACTGAGGCACCACAGGCGGTTATCCCATTGTTAATAACATTTAAATTAGTTTTCAAAATGTTAGAAGCTACATTTACGTTTGTTAAAACATAAAAAAAAAAGGAATAATTACTACCCAAATACTCTGGCCATAAATTAGTGAAAGATAGTCCATCTTTCTGAAATAAAATAAAATTAACACAATTATATTTTTTGAATTGTGTTTCACGCCGTTTTTACAACTGAAGCACCATAGGCGGTCAACACAATTATGTAAGCCATTCAAAACCCAACGCTTTATCCCAAGTGTCTTCTGTTTCTCTCAAAGCCTGGTTCTTGTGGGTATCGAATTTACTAGCTCGTGGAAATAATTTCATAATATCCCCGAGGAGAGAGATTCCAAATTTTTGTTCATTACAGCTCAGTTGCTCAGTGGCAGGTTGCTTGGTCGCAGACTCAAGGTCTTGAGTTCGGGTCCGCCCATCAAGGTGTTTTGAATTACCATTTATGCACGGTTAAATAAATATTCATCTGTTAGTTATGGCAAATGTACCGCTGCTAACGTTAGATTTCGTGCTGTGCCATGCGTAGTGTCGTGTATCTGGGACTAGATGTTCAAGCTGCCCATTACTTTTTTCTGCAGCTGTACAAAGCAACTGTATATTTTATTATACCGGGTCTTAATAATTATTTAACGCAGCTGGCAGGCCATGCAGGGCTTCTAGTGGAAAAGAGCACGATAGTTGTCGGGCGCAGACTCCTTCTTTCCAGCATGCTGTTTGAGACATTACATGGTGTCAATGGGACTGATTTAAGCTATCGAAACCCATTGCTTATATCATTTGAATCGCTCTTCAAAAGCAGATAACCCTTCAAGCGCATCATCATATCACTTTTTTGACATTAACATTTAAGTAATAATTCGTTTAAAATACAAGCCTGTATATTAATAAGAACACTGCTTATTATTCTTTTTTACACTTCACCTTCCCTGCATGTTGTAGCCAGTTATTGTTAGAATAGTCCCCTGTTGTAACATATTTTCTTCGCTTTCTTTCGTCGGTCCTGGTGGTGGTTACCATACCATACTTGGCTCCTAAACCCAAGATCGCGAGTTCGATCCCGGCCAGGAACGGTGGATTTTTTCGGGCGTAAAAATCCTAAGTATGGCTTCCTTCGGAAGGGAAGTAAAGCCGTGGGTCCCATGTCGTACATTTACGGCACAATAAAGAACCTCAAGCCTGAAAAAAGAGTCCTCTGAGCAAAATTTGTCGGCCGTTTCACGCCCTGAGTTGAATAGGACGCCGATGACCTGAAATATTAAAGATCGTCTGTACATAAACCTAATCATCGCTCTGGTTAAATCGGTAAGTCCAATTGTTTCTGGATAGTTTTCGTTGTTCTGGCTTTTCTCTTGTTATGGCCTTCATCCTAATAAATGTGCGTGTTCGAGTAAACTTTTTTTTTAGTTTTTAATTCTGCAATACTTGCATCCTGATATCTTGGTTCTACATCAGGACGTAATACTCCAGATTTCATTTATTTATTCCTCTTATATCTTTCAATACAATTTAAATTACAATTAAATTTTACAGATTTTAAAATCTACACTACTAATACTATGACAAAATAAAATTAAAACTTCAAAAAACAAAACCGGTACTGGAATCCAGCACTACGGCTATTTACTATGACTTATAATAATATCTACAATTGCAACTGGTACCCAGTAGCAATGATTACATTTAAACTTTATTAATTTACAATTATTATCCAATTTACTCTATGCGTCTTCATTTCTGCTAACGCTCGGTATCCGGGCTGCTCCCCACTGGAATAGCTGGCAACAGAACCTGGACATCAGTGGAGTTGCTGCCGGTCTCAAGCAACAGCTCTGGACCATGGTGTGTTGACAGTGTAGTTTCCTTCGCTTCTCTCCTTCTCTTGACCTCTGTCTACTTCTTCTCTCAACTGCTTCGTTTCCGCCCGAAAACTGCCATTATTCCTTTCTTCTGTCAGTTCTGCTCTCTTCTTCTTATTCAAATTGGGTGTTATCTTCTTTATCATCTTTTTCTTCAACTAATTTTAGTTGTAGATATCATTCTTGCCTTTCCCTGATTCTCTCGGATCTTCTAGGGAAATATACCATTTCTGGCCTTTGGATTTTTTCTCTTGTTTGTTTTTTGCCGTTTTTATACTCTTCTGCCATTTTGCTTGATATTTTATTTGTTAGCTCGTTCAATGCCCTAAAATCATCTTCGTCTCTCATGATGTTCCAGATGCGTTTCCCAGCAAGTAGTCGTCTTTCTTCTGCTACAAATGACTGGTATTTAGGGCATTCAAATGAGACATGTTCCGGTGTATCGATCACGTTACAGTCCGTACATGTATTATTTGCTTGTAATTTAAATCTTTGCAAATATGAGCATATGGACCATGGCCTGTTACATAATGCATTAAACCCTTATTGGGATGAATGTGCTTAAATAGTAATCTTTCCTTTATGGATGGAAATATTTCATGCACTCTTCTACCTTCTTTTATTTCATCCCATTCTCGTTGCCATATTTGTAATAAAGAAGCTTTGATTTCTTTTTTATTCCTACACTTTTTACCAACAATGTCCATTATTTTTGAGTTATTTTGTTTTTTAAGCCAATAAGAGGCTGCTCTTAATCGAACTAAATAATCAATTGGCCATATACCCAATATTACTAGTAGTCCCATTGTTGGAGAAGTGGAAAATGCCCCTGTACATCTCAATAAATTTTTTCTTTGGGAGCTTCTTAAAGTACGTATAAAATGTACCTCGCGTGCCTTTTCCCCCCAAACTCCTCCTCCATAGTTTAATATGGCTGCAAAGATGCTATTATGATAGATTTTTATTCCGTTAGCATGTATATTAAAATATATTTGTCCAATATTGGCTAACTTGAACATAACTTTTTCTGCTCTAGTTCTTGTGTTTTCTACATGTTTCTTAAAATTTAGTTTTTCATCCAAATATATACCTAGATATTTATTTACTGCTTGTCTCTTAATATTTTTATTGTTAATTTTAATACTCGGATTTCTGTTTAAGTTTCCTTTTAAAAACATATATGATGATTTGTGAGGAGCAATTTCCAATTTTGCTTTTATGCACCAATTGCCTACATGATCAGTTATTATATTTGATTTCTTTTCAATTTCCTTTCTATTATTTCCTTCTATTATTATTAGTAAGTCATCTGCATATGCGATAATATCTTTTATACTGTTTAATCCTTCTATTTTTTCTATTAGAAATTCCAAAAATATGTCCCATAATATCGGCCCTAAAATTGATCCCTGCGGACATCCTTTGGTAATTACCTTTGTAATGATCTGGTTTGCACCCTTAACATACACTCTTCTATTTTTACAATAATCTATTAACGAATTATAGATGCATTTTGGATATTTCTTTTTCCTTAAAATTTGAAACAGTACTGGCCTGCATAAATTATCAAACGCCCCCGCAATATCGAAAAATATTGCTATTACGTATTTTTTATTGGTTATTTTTGAAGTTTCTATTGCCTCGATTATGGCATCCTCTGTAGACTTGCCTTTTCTAAATCCAAACTGTTTGCTGGTCATACCAATCATTGATCTATATTAATCTATTCTTTTGCTCAAAAGTTTTTCTTGGATTTTGCCCAAAACATTTAATAAGCAAATAGGCCTATAGGATTTCGGTTGCGTGGGATCTTTGTCAGCCCCTTTGTTTAAAATGATCACATTCGCTTCCTTCCAGCAATAAGGCACTCTTCCCTGCCATAGACAATTATTAAACAATTGACACAGGTACGGGGTAATCTGATCTTCCAACTGTTGTAGCACTTCCGACTTTATTTCATCCGGTCCTGGTGATTTATTCTTCTTTAATTCCTTTATAATTTTTCTTATTTCAACTTCATGGTAGGGGAAAATGACACCTTCATCTATTTTTACAGTAATGAGTTCTTTTCTTAGTTTTCTGTGTTCTGAGTTTATCATTTTCTTTAATATCATTAGGTAGTAGTTTTAGAAGTAAGAGATTTATAGAGTCTATCCAGTTGACAGTCATTTTATCCTCCCCTTTATCCAAAGTGGATATTATTTCTGGGGTTTTTACTTTCTCCATTATTAGCTTGTAAGGTGTACCCCATATGTTGTTGGAAAGGTTTATCTCTAAGAAATTTTTCCATGCAGCTTGGCGATATTCTTCTATATTTTCCTTATATTTTTTCCTAATTTCTCTATATTTATTTAAGTTATTTTCTTTTTCTGAGGCAATAATAGATTTCTGATAAATTCTTCTAGCTTTCCTAACTGATCTTAATTTTAACAGATTATTGTTCCAAAATGTTGGTGAAGTGTTGTGTTTTTTATTAATTCTGGGTATGCTGCACTTCATAGCTTTTTGGATGACTTTGGTTAGTTCTAATGCTTTATTGTTACAGTCCTCTTGAGGTTTAGGCATTGTAGGCAATTTAAATTCCGTTTTTAGTTTATCCCAATTTGCTTTCTTTATATTGTAGGGTCTTTTATTCTCATTCCATCTTTGTTCTTGGTTTGTGTTAATTTGTAATTCGAAATAAATTATATTGTGATCACTTGACGTCAGTGATTGACCTACTTTCCAATTTGTAACACTTTTTCTTGCTCTTTTATTGGTCAATGTGATGTCTATGTTGGATGTAGCTCCTGCTCTATTACTGTAAGTTGGTGGGTTACATGCTTTGTTCTCTACATTTAGCTGTAGCTCCGCTATTACCTCCTCCAGTAGTTCTCCCCTTTTGTCCTTGTAGTTGCTGTTCCACCATTGGGAATGTGCATTAGCATCCGCCATATATTACTGGAGAATTATTATAACCATTTTCTATTTCTCTTAATCTATTTATATATGGTTCTATGCATTCGCTAAACTGAAAATATTGATTTACTAAAACATAATGTTTCCCTCTTAGTGCTATTTCTATGCAATTTGTATGTGTATCACTTAATTGCGTTATTTTCACCACTTGTATTTCCGAGTTAATAACTACTATTGTTGCCATAGGGTTTCCTTTATCTATTATAATTCTAAAGTTTGTCGACATGTGTGCTGGTTTACCGTTTACACAATATGGTTCCTGTATGCACAGAATATCTAATTGCAGTTCTGATAGCCTCCTTAATTCCAACATGACCAATTTACTTCTTTGGGCGTTTATTTGCCCTATTTTTATAAAGTTTATTACTTCCATTAATTATGATAAGTATGAAAATGACTATTTGGCCAAGATTTTTGGAAATCGAAGGCTATCCTTCCGTAACTAAGTACGAAATTATGATATAATTCTTCTAGGTCTAAAGTTTCTAATCTTCTTTCAAATGCCATCTGTAATTATTTCCATAAGTCTGTTGGATTTGTAGGTAGGTTTTGTGTTCTTAATTCTAATCTGTCTGCTGCTTCTGGGAATGGAAATGTTATGTACTTTCCTTTAGGATGTAATTTTCTAGTTACTAATCGTAGAGCTGTTAATAATGTGTTTCTCTCTTCTAATCTACTTAATTTTAGTTTTAATTCGAATTCATGATAAATATTTTGTGGATTGACATTTGTTATTATGTTTTCTTTACTTGGGTGAGCTGCATTATCTTCTCCTCCAATACTTTCATGCTGACGAAACGTGTGTTGCTGATTCACCTTTTTGTTGGTCAGCTGTGTAATCAACCTTGCTTGCATCCTCCATGTTCGAGTAAAATATCTGATAGCATATTTTATCATTTCCGGTTATTTGTGTGTTAATTTATCGGCGAGAATGTTCATTACAATTGAAAATTTATTTAAACCATTTCGGGGAATACTGGCGAAGTCCTCTAAACAGAGAGAAGTTACCGTTCTGTTGGTTTAATTAGCTTTAACTTGAAAAGGATAAAAGCCAAGTTTTCCTTTCAGGAAAGTGACTTATATGTGTCCCACACTGATTCATTTCGTTTTGATTTTATGATTTATATGCTACATAGCCTGCAAGAGTAGCAAATTTTCTGAACTTACTTGTTTCTTGTGAATAATCCAATCACTCATTGAGTTTGGCAACACATGAAAAACAACTCATCTTCCTCATATGGCTGCTCGTTTCTTCGCAAACTTCTTTCTTGTTCCCCATTGCCGTCACCTTCAATTTTGCTGAGCATTGTTGCACTCAAAGTAATGCTGGTATTCAGTGCATAGTTCTGAGACACCATTACTTCAGAGCAGTTATAGAGCTTGTTTCAGCAAAAAATGAAGAAGAAGAAGAAGAAGAAGAAGAAGAAGAAGAAGAAGGGGGAAAAGGAAGAGGAGGAGGAGGAGGAGGAGGAGGAAGAAGAGGAAGAGGAGGAAGAAGAGGAAGAAGAACAAGAACAAGAAATCGCTACTCTTGTTTTATTTGCATTTCTGTTTTGAAGCTGTTTTTGTCTTCTTTTTGTAGGACAATTAACTTACCGATGCAAGCAACCAGACAAAATGTAATTTAAATGTGGCAATGCTGGTATCCCGTGCATAATTCTGAGACACCAGTGCTTCAGACCAGTTATAGAGCTTGTTTCTTCTAAAAAGAGATTTTGTTATTCCTGTTTTATTTGCGTTTTTCTGTTTCGAAACCGTCTTCGTTTTCTTTTAGTAGGACTGTTAACTTCCCGATGCGAGCAACCAGACAAAATTTAATTTAAATGTGGCAAAGCAGTACTTCATAATATTTTTTTAAGAATTGAGTTAGAGAGGTCCCGCTTTCAAATTTATTTCGTTATCTTCCTTGTCAACAAATGCGGGAAATTACTGCAGAGAAGCACTCGGCTCTTCCACATGACGGAACGCATTTGTTTTTAGCTCAGTATCTTAAGGAAACCTGCAATACAAAATACTGATGCTTTGGTTTTTCTATCATAATTTACCTCGTAGACCCAAGATCACGGGTTCGATCCCGGCCAGGGTCGAAGGATTTTTTTTTTCGGGCGTAAAAATCCTAAGAATGGCTTCCTTCGGCAGGGAAGTAAAGCCGTGGGTTCCTTGTCGTAGATTTACGGCACGAAAAATAACCTCAAGCCTCAAAGAAGAGGCCTCTGAGCAAAATTTATCGTCGGTTTCACGCTTTAAATTGAATGATGACCTGAGATGTTAAAGAGCATCCTTAAATAAGCCAAATCAACAACCTATCATGATTGACACCGAAAGCAACTGTACAGCTGTAAGGGTGTTAATTCCTTCTTCATAACATTCAGTATTTAAAAGAAGCTTACATTAGCAAAGCTCATCAACAACAGTTTTATTTACACAACGAGCAGCCAGCTAGTCGTGCTGCAAGGAACTCCACTCTGACGTCACAAGCAGGAAATGCTACTGTACATTCCGCCTGTAACCGTGCAAAAGACAGCTTCACTGAGTTTGCAGTTCTTCAGTTTCATGGCAAAATCCAAACCATTTAAATATTTTAAATGACAAAAGTGATCAACACAATAAGGCAATTCTTGTATTATTCTTACTAGGGATCAAGTATCTCGTTTAAGGAAAATTGTGTTTAGAAAAGTAGCGCATAATTTAAAGTAACGTTAAATGAGAAGCGTTTAAGTAAACACTTGGATGAGATGAAGGAATGTACTGCTGTGCATCTGTTATTTGATTGTGCCAGTATTTGCTAGTAGATGTTCACAGTACATCAGTTAAACTTTTAAAACTGTAGCGTAAGCAGTAGACACTTTATATTGCGTCTCTGCACACCTCTTTATTAGTTTATGACCCAAGTTACATTAAATGCAACGGTTAGTCAATAAAGGCTAGAATTGGTTTTTTTTATTTACGAAGTAATTAAGCAAGGTCAACGTTGTATGGTCTTTTAAATAGTAGTCCGTATTGAGTTGTACGACTTGGTCCAGCGTATCTGCCAGTTCTGGAAGACGTGCTGGAAACTATTTTGTGACATGGTCTTCAGAATCGCCTCCATCTTCTTCAGGACACTGACCCCGCAGA
Organism: Metallyticus violacea; assembly: GCA_030762175.1. Taxonomy (NCBI): domain Eukaryota; kingdom Metazoa; phylum Arthropoda; class Insecta; order Mantodea; family Metallyticidae; genus Metallyticus; species Metallyticus violacea. Next base: position 22,895,516 of record CM060846.1, on the reverse strand, counting down.
TCATTTTTGAGCCGAGGCAGCAGAAAAATGTCAAGCGCGGCTATGTCGCGGCTGTATGAAGGGTGGAGCACAATGTTTTTTCTGATCAAATGTTGAGCAACAACCAGGACGTTTTCGTCGGATCTGTTTCAGAACGCTCAAAACAGTCTTGTAATTCTCCATTAAGCGTAGTTTGCGGCGGGATTTCATGTTGATAAAACAGAGTCGCAGAACGAAATCACCATAACTTTTCCTGCCGACGGAACAATTTTGGCCTTTTTGGGTGTAGGAGAACCCGAGGATTCCAGATTGAGGTCGCCTGTTTGCTTTCGGAATCGTGATGCTGAAGTCAAGTCTGATCTCGTGTAAAGATAACGAGGATTAAGGTATGCCTGGCCATGGTTCACTACCAGGCGCTGAAGCTCCCGTCTCGCGTCCACTCGCATCATCTTCTGTTCAGGCTTCGGCAATCTCGGCATCCATCCGGCACACACGGGTTTCACGTGTAAGCGGCCATGCAGAATGCTGAATGCACTACCATGGGAAATACTTAACATATTTGTCAGTCTATTCACTGTTACTCGTCCATCTTCCTGAATGACGTCACCTGTGTTAATCATCATTCCATTCACTGCAGTGGTTGGAGCCCCTGGACCGGCCCGAGGTTGTTGAAACACGGCCATCCATAAACTTTTTGAGCCATCGAAGCGCAATATGCTTGCTGTAAAATCGTGTACGCTTCCATAACGGATTTCTGCAGACGGAAGCAAAAATTCAAAGCTGCGTACTGCTCATTTACGAAGCGATTCTTCCTGCATTAAAAACACGGGCGTACGCGCTTCGAAATTTACCCATGAATCACGTGGTATCTGTTCTTCTCATGAAAATTTGTTTCACCACCATATCTGCACTACCGCCACGGGTGGCCGAGGTCGTTAAATCGTGGACTAGTGAGCGGGAGGTCTGGGGTTCGAATCCCGCCAGGACCGTTCTCCCTGATTGAGATTTTTTCCAGGTTTTCCTCAGTTCTCATAAATGGCAAATGCCGGGGAGGTACCCTAAACTTAGGCCTGGAACGTTTCCTTCCTTAAAAATAAATCCTTTCCCAATATGTCATTTCATTTCATGTATCACCAGTGTCCATCGCCTGTGGTGCCTCTGTAGCAAAAACGGGCATTAAACACCATTCATTCATTCATTCATTCATTCATTCATTCATTCATTCATATCTCCACTGTCTGATAGGGGGGGGGGAACTCTGGGTCTTTATTGACTAGCCCTCGTAAATATTTTCGCAAGTTGTGGAAACATTTTTGTTTTAGGTTTAATTCAAATTGTAATATATGTTAATTTTTCATATCCAAACACAAATCTCGACGATAAAGGACATAATGATACTGGATTTGAAAAGAAGGTAAACTTTTAATGTATCTAAGCCATTCAGAATTGGTTAGGTACTTCCAAATGCACTCTTGCGGGAAATATTCATTTGTTTGGCAGGCGAAATCAGAATGTTAAAACACGTGCAATCGATCTATAATGTCAATGAGAATTTTGCTTTCCACAGTGTTTTTAGTCGCGCCTATCGTCGGGTAGTATTTAATCGAGTACTTTACTCTTTTCACAGCTCTCGTAATATCGTATCATATTATGCAAATTGTCTTCAATTCCTAAAATTAATTTTTGTTTTGATTCGTTTGAAATAGGAACGTACATAACGAGGAATATAACTTTGAATTACTGGCAGCGTAAAGTTTTAATATAATTATTCATTTCAAGAAACCTTGAATATGCCATCCATAGTGACAACCTTGCAAGTTGAGTAGTGCGAGATAATTGTTGGCTCGAGACTGATCTAAAATATACGAGATCGATCGATGAGCTACTGAAGTTACGAGTATCCTTACCCCTGCAGACTTTTAACATGGCGGAACAGGCTGCACTATCTTTCTTTGGAAATCGCGTTACTACTCTACCCTTCTGGTTACGCTATAGAAAAAAATTCCGAAGCTGTTAAATCCGGCGATCGAGCAGACCATTTATTTATTTGGTTTATTTATGGACGCTTTTAAACATTTCTACTCAATTAACGTCCCATTCAATTCAGGGCGTAAAAATCCCACAAATTTTGCTCAGAGGGCTCTTCTTTCAGACTTGAGGTTCTTTTAGGTGCCGTAAATCAATGGCACGAGACCCACGACTTTATATCCGTTCCAAAGGATGCCATATTCAGATTTTTACTTGAACCCACGACCTGAGGTCTACGTTATCTATGGTTATCACTAGATCACCAGGACCGACACAAGCAAATCATACATACGTGCTGTGAACCTGATCCATCTGCCCGAATCGAGTGTAGTACGAACCTGGAAAAAAAGGATGTCGGCATTAATAATTTGTAATGTAGCACGATACTGTTACTCATCGGACACGAAAGGACGTGGGAATGCCGTCATTCTGTTCCCGACATTACCATTGCAATCAATAATTCAGAACATTGTGTCCTAATTTGGATTTGCAGATTCCAAGATAAGGGATAGCAGGCTTTGAAGAAACCATCTTCAAAAAGTGTGGGAAGATTGAGGCCTCGATATTTTCGAGTCTCTTGTCGCGTTACTTCCGAGGAGACAAAATGAGATCTTAGATCACAATAGTTGGTAGACTTTGCTATGATTAAAGTTTTGTTTTTAATTTTCTGGTATGTTTAATTTTTTATTTTTCCTTATAAACTTTACTTAATCGTTAATTCTCAATAATTTCCTCTTTTTGTTAGAAGTTAGAAAAAATATTGTATTTTCTCTAAGTTATTATCAAACTTAGTTTTGCAGTACACAAAATTATTATGTCTATTAAGAGTTTTATTTCTACATTTAGGTGCTATTTTACATTTTACATTTGTCCTAATGTGACTATATTTTATTCTTTCTTTAATAATCCAAGAATCTAAAAATTACTAAATTTGCAACAATTAAAAAATAAAAGTTGCTTCTATAATAAACACACGCATGTTTACATTTCGCGATGAAAATGAAGAGCTTGGTTATTTCTAATATACATATATAGTATCGTATCCTCCTTCCTCCTGCTTCTGAGTTTGTTTTTACAATAACTTCGTCTCTCTCCATCGCAAGCGCAACAGTGTATGCCAGTTGACCTTTAAATGGTTCTCCAAAACGACACTTATTTTCTATTAGTAATTCTTTTTTCCGTTAATGTACCACACGAGGGAGTTGCTGTTCAACTGAAGCATTTGCTAGTCGCCAGTGCCAGACCTACCGGAGTTAACTTCCTCTGGAGGAATCGCAGAAATACCAAGCCCGTCTGGGGTCCAATGATGTGACCTCGCCATTGATACTCCAGTGAACTTGCATGTCACCGCTCGGATCCAGTGGGGGATTTTCATCCGATCATCAGTGCGTGTTGTGTCTGTTGACGGTGACTCATCGCACCATAGGACCATCCTCGCCCACAATCTGCAGTAGCGACGTCTTGTCCCGATGCAGTTTCTGCACGAACACGAGAGGCCGATGGTTCTCTTAGGATGTGCTGCAGGGCTTCCCTAGTGATATCGAAGTTCGCAGTGGCAGTTCTTATACTTGTTGGGAAACATCTTCGTAAGCCGCTGACGTTCTTTCTGGATGTACCCTCCTGGTCATTTTCAACCGGAAAATTACGCGCCGGAATACTTGAGCACTGGAAACCGCCTTCAGCCACCGCACGGCGCTACCCCATGCCGATATATTCTGTCATTATCCTTACTTTTGCAGTCACGAGTTTCATTGATTCGTTTATTTAAGGACGCTCTTTAACAGCTCAGGTCATCAGCGTCCCATTCAATTCCGGGCGTGAAACGGCCTACAAATTTTGCTCAGAGGCCTCTCTTTCAGGCTTGAGGTTCTTTACCGTGACGTAAATGTACGACACAGGACCCATGACTTTACTTCCCTTCCGAAGGAAACCCATACTTACGATTTTTACGCCCAAAAAATCGATCGATCCTGGCCGGGTTTGAACCCGCAACCTTGGGTTTAGAAGGCAAGTATGGTTACCACTATACCACCAGGACCGACACACGAGTTTCAGACAGTTGAATAACGAATGATCATGAACGATAGGAACTTCTATATCTAATTCTGATCGATTACGTATTTCCTGTTATATATTAACTAGCATTTTTTTTTTAAAATTAACCTGGAATCTAATTCACATATTAAAAAGTATAACAGTAGAGATCGGAAAGCGAACCCTCGTATACGGTTGAATAGATGCATATGCATGAATCTTTCACCTTGAGAGCTCGGTCTATTAGAAGTGATTGTTTCGTTACTCAGCGCATCTTATGAATCAATACAGGCTTATTTATTATCGTATTTGTTTTCAACAATTCTTATACCAAAATACGAGTGAAGGACTCCGAATTTTGACAAGTACATGATCCACTCCTAGTCTGTTATGCGTAATGCTTAAAATAAATTGTGAACGACTTGGATAAGACACCCAGTATATATTTACAAGATCTGTTAATTCTTTTCTTTATAGGTTATGCTTTATTATGATCAAAGTCAAATTAAATACATAATGTGAGAGGGTGTAATATAATTTCATTGATTTTCAGTCAAATAATAATAAAGATTATATATTGGAATACGTGTATTATTTTGAAATAATTTGAAACTCAAATATACTTTTAAGTAATACAATTTCTGGATAGTAACGTTATTGCCGTAAGAAGGGCGTTTAAAATATAATATCACTTTTACTAAGCATTGATAATATCGTACAGTATATATTTGTTATTGCATTTCATTCAGAATTATTTTAAAATAATTATGGCCACTGAGTGTTCTGTAAATTTAATTAGTATGAGTTTACAGGCCTATGAATGTTTAAATTACTTGTGTGTAAATACGACGTTATTCATTATTCAATGTTATAGTTTGAAGGTATGCTTGTAATGAAAGCACTTTTACCATCATTGGTGTCCGAGTTATATGTATTGTACATTTTTAAATTACGTCATATTCCTTCTATCGCTGTGCAGCATTTAATTGGTTTTACAGAGGCTTATTCTGCTATAACGATCATTTGTTCGTTATGAATTAGTCTTGTGGTTATGGCGACTATATTCTTTTTAAAATAGACATAGACGTGTTTTTAAGAGAATACTAAATACTGCAATACTGACACTTCCAGAGAAGCTCCAAATTCATTCAAAGGACTTAAGATCGCGCAAGAACATGTATAAGTAGTTTCAGTAAATGCGTGCAAACATTAATCAGGAAATAGGGGATGCTCAATTAAACATTTTGAGGTAGAAAACCTGTGGTCTGCGAAGCCAACTTAAAGAGATAGGCTTAAACATACGGAGCAGAGCCTGAAGGCTAAGCAATCTATTTATATCGCCTTGTTTACCTATCGCAGACAAGGTGGCTCTGTTTTATCATATTTACATTGCCATTTGACAGAACATGCTATTAATTAACAACAGACCCTTTCTTAGTCACCTCGTGCACGGTGAAGTATTTAGCAATGTCCTTATCGCTGAAACGCTGCACAAGCAACGATCCTCTCAACATCACGACGAATGTTTGTTTCTGTTGTTGGGCAATATTTGAAAGATATGCTTGCATTGAGGTTGGTGTCGTCATTTTCAGCAACTGCTGTGAGGTATAAATTTTTACGGTAATTCACATTTATCAATGATACGGACTGTAAGTTATGGTATAGCTAATGAAAATTGAAAGTGTATTAAATTAGCTTTAAATAAATACATGTAAAATTAGCTAAATCCGGAAAATAGTAATATTGATGGACAGGTTTAGGCCATTACCTGCTTTTCAGGCCCTAGGTTTCCTGTTTCAAAATGTTCAGTAGAGCATCGTCTATTTCTTGTTTAATTTTTGCACGCTTTTACTGAAATATTCCTTATTTAAAGATTATATGAGAGGGTAAAAAAGCGTATTAAATCATTTGAAACGATCATGAATGCCACTATAGCTTTTAATATTTTATATATGTTATGTTTTATAAATATATTTCAAAGTATAAAAACTTTTGTGAACAAGCGATTTCTCATTTTTTTTTTAATTTTAATTGAAATTACATATTACTTTTAAATATCTCTCAATGTTATTTTATATATTTGTGCTTTATACAGATTTTGGTACACGTTTTAGAACGAATAAGGTCGGGAAGGTTCCTTGTAAGAATTAATCTCGAATGGCACACTTGCAGCAAGCTCAGAGTGTACCGACGTGTTCAATAAGATAAAGGCCAGGAAGAGAGAGTTGGGACTGGTGATGAAGATAGAGAACGGCTAAGCTTGGAAAAGTCAACAAATTTTCGCTCGCCAAAACGATTGTGCCGGCTATAAAAGATGCGACCTAGCTCTTTCACACTGTTTCAGTATGGCGCTGCAGTAAAGGTCGTCTTTCGATGACAAATGTCGGCCTTTCAGCGATTCCCAAGGGAGCAGGTCCTTTCTGAAAGCATTTGCAGTCCTCGCTTTTCTTCCAGAATTAGACGTAACGACAGACCTCTCCTCAACTTATGATTTATGTGGAGTGGGGGTGGTTGTTGCCTCGCTGGAGACATTGCAAGTAGGGTAACAAACACATTATCTAGTTCTGTGCATTATTCAAATGCATATTTTACTAAGGAAAAGCAATGAATAGAATTAGGGGAATATGTTCTAATGTAGCAAATAAAAATCACGGTGGGTGTCAAACAACAACCACACGTTACATCTGGCTAAAGTTCTGTTGTATGCCGTTATAAGAACGATGCTGGCCAACCGTGATGATATTTGGCAACATTTCTCCGCCATTTTATGGAAACGTACCTGACATTTCGAACAACCCTAGTAATGTATGATGCACGCTTTAATATAGTGAAAAGAAACGCTGAAGACAAGTGTACAAAACACATCCAATCTAACGAGAAATTTTGAAAAGCATACAAAAAGCTCTGATATGATAAGAAGCCTTGAAAAGTGGTACACAAAACACTGTGAAATGCCGGGTCATCCAACTATCTGATGATCGACGCTGTGGCGGGGACCGCATTGGCTAATAATCTACCGCTCATCGCCAGCCGGGCTACACTAGAGTTCGAGGCGCACTGAGCAACACAAGAACCAGTGATAGAAACACTAGTGATGGTTTAATAAATTCTAATGCATTAAAATGTTAGTACTCACCCATGTCACGCAAGGAGATGCTGGAACTGCCTGCCTTCATTTTCCATACATTTCTGGCATCTCCTTCTGAAATTACCCATTGCCCTTCCTTATTCTCTTTGAGAAATTAATTTGATATCTCGACGAATGTTAACCTTTTAGCTCGTCTCAAGTGTGTAGATACTAATATTTAATAAATTACATTATGGCCTGGAAATGGATTATTTGGAAATTTCTCTTCAGACAATTTTAACAGCACGAGCGGATTGTGCATGGGCATACAAATCATAAACAAGTATTCGTTGCGGAATAGAATAATTAGGTGATACTTTTTTTAGCTGACATTACCCAAGGTCGTTTGACACTGCTGAGTGGGTGAGACTGGAGACCAACATAACAACATACACCGCCGCCCCGACTTGCAGGGTGACTGGCCTTAAGCGATGGCTTATTGACCGATTTAATCTTCCGCCACCGCGTTGGTCATTAGTTAATTGGATAATATCGATAATAAGAAACTTCCAATATTGGTGCGCAGGAAACCTGAAAACTGATACGCATATCAATATTCTAATTTAATACACAAGAAATACTGAAAACATAATTTTAATTAAAACTAATAGTACGAATTTATATGTCATTACATACAATAGACTTGTTAAATACCCTTGTTTTACAATACGGGCAAACACTTAAAATAAAGTATCCACGTTGGTGAAGCCAAAATGTTCGGTTACATTTTAAAAAGGTGTGACAAATAAATTTTTTGTAGAACAATTTTAAATTTCATAAGGAAAACCGCACGAGCCTCACATGAAATTTTATGAAAGAGAGAAGTGATGCACACATCTGTACATCAAATGTGAGGTTTGCAATTCGCATCGCTTCATTTCTAAGTGGCGGAAGCAATACAGAGTAGTCTTAACGCCATTGATCGATAACACACTAAAATCCTTCGCTGCTGTGTCTTGCGGACATAATATAACTCGGCATGCCTGCTGCATAGTATTAATTACATTAATATTTGTGTTATACATTATAAGTATGTACTCGATTCTAATGGCGAACAGACTTATATGCTTTTTAATTTGTAATTGACAATAAAATATATGCGTTAAAATACCTTCTCTTACAAAAAGTGTCATAGCTGGCACCAGTATTTACCATCCCTACTAACATAATTCATTAAAGTATTAATATTACCGGAATCGTTAGTAAGAGAGTATAATCAGAAAAAAAAAACCAGTATAACTACTAACAGTAGTATGTAAGTCATTTATAGAAATTATAAACAGTAATGTACTTAATAATCGAAAAAATGTTTATATAGTAAAGTTATTTGAGTTACGCTAATATAATAAAATTAAAAACGTTGTGTTGTTTTCTTCTTTGATATGTTAGAACGTATTCTGTTTACTAAGTTTCATAGTTAATTTTACAGACTGTCTTGTAGATGCTAACCCACAGTGTTTGTGTGTGTGCAATAACTTTAGTATAAAATAAAAAATGTAATGTATAAAAGACACCATATTTACTAATTATTGTAGTGAACCTTTGTAGAGATATACATTATTTTTGACAAAACAATAACGGTTCTTCGCTATTGCGGACAGGCATAGCAATACATATGAATGAGTTTAGAAATAGAAAAGAACGAAGAACTGTTGTAGGAATAAAACAAATACGTATTAATAGGAATGTGAATTATGAAGAGGAGAGTTTATTTGAAATTGTTCTGTATTGACTGTACAGGTGGTGGCATGCTAGAATACTTATAACGATGTCTTTTATCTTTGTTTCTGTAAATTAAACCTTTCCCCAGGTGGTGAAAAAGTACAGAGGAAAAGTGCCACGGGTTTCCACCGTGAGGCCAATGATTTCTATTTCAATTGCTTAACAGGAACAAGGTGCTCAACTGATGCTTGACATACTCGAAATTCGGATAACTGCATAGACGACATACTGAAATTTAAAAATGATAACATGCTATGTAAACAAACAAGACACATAGGAGAGTTAAAGGAGCAATATTTATAAATAATCGATGTATTGTTTTAGTTAATGAGGAAATTAGTTTTGTACAGTTTCCTTTTTTAATGTTAAAATGCACAACTTGTATATAACCCTATTCTCACAAGGGTAGCGCCGCTGTGTAGATATAACACAACTGGCTCATGTCAAGTATCTAAGAGTTTTATAGTTCAGTAATTTGCAATTTTAGTTCCAGATTGTTTCGCCACATTCCTGGAATTGCGAAACATTCATCGCGAAATAAAAAAAGTAAGCAAACTGTGCGGTTTCATGAAACCAGGGCATCACATGCCATTTTAATGCGGTAACATGCCGAAGCGCAACTCTTTGAAAACTCTCGCCCCTTCCACTTCGCAACGCAGATAAAAAAATTCATTCTAATTTTAATAGAACTTCGGACTTCAGCGGCTACTGGAATTTTCACGTGGCCATGCCGTCCTGCTAATTAGGAAATACATGCGATGCTAATATGACACGAACAGCATCGTCTGCTTCTGAGCAGCTGCGGACTCGCTTTTTTGTACACGTTCTCTTTATAAAAAATGCTATTGATGTGGTGAATGACATTCTGATGCAAATTAATTGAACAGATACTGGGAATACCACAAGCCAAGCAAATCAATCTCACTGATGCAACCGTCGGGCCAGTATATTCAATAAGATCGTGATATTCTCATTTTGCGTTTTCATTTCCACTTCACATGTGGATTTTATTTTTTATTTATTTTTTTTTAAATTATTCTCTGCTCGGTTTTCTTCGCCATGGCAGAAATCACATCCTTTAAAGCTGAAAAGGTTTGTTCAACAAAATATCGATACGGCTTTAGATATTTTTTTTTAATTGATTTATTTATGGACGCTCTTTAACAGCTCAGTCATCAGCGTCCCATTCAACTCAGGGCGTGAAACGGCCAACAAATTTTGCTCAGAGGCCTCTCTTTCAGGCTTGAGGTTCTTTATCGTGCCGTAAATGTACGACACAGGACCCACGGCTTTACTTCCCTTCCGAAGGAAGCCATACTTAGCACTTTTACGCCGGAAAAAATCCATCGGTCATGGCCGGGTTCGAACCCGCGATCTTGGGTTTAGGAGGCAAGTATAGTAACCACTACACCACCAGGACCTACTTAGATAATTTACAACATTAAGCCTGAAAATATCAATTCAAACATTTTATTACAAAAATATAACCCCGGGTTTCTACTACCGAAGGAAGACTGCAAAGTTACGTAGAAGAGTACGATCTGGTCCCCTCCCCCCCCAAAAAAAAAAAAACAACTTACTGAATCACGTTCATTTTCTTTGCATTTGCCACATTGAAATGAAGTTACTTGTTAACGTTTTCTGAGCTCAGCAAGTCGTTGTCCTAAAAATGGCTACCACATCTTTCAAGGGAGCAAAACGATATAGTATGGGACAAGCCTTGATGACCTTTTCCCCTGGAATTCAGATTGCTTTATTTGTTACATTGACGTGTGTAACGAGTCAGGTACATCAATGTTCGCTCAGGACAACAACATTGCCACGTCTCTGGAATCCCTTTCAGTACTGTTAGTGCTAACAGAGATCGGGTGCGTAAGTGAGAATAAATAACAAATTTATTCTAAGGCACCCCGAGACATTAGAAACAGAATTTTCCCCATCGTTTCTGCTCAACCTTGTATGTACGAAATTAACAGGTATCTCGTGGCAGTGTGCTAGGTTTAGACTGAACACTCGCAACTCGATTGGGACGGGTCAAGGTTATTAAGGTTTCCCGCACTTAACCACAACCATTATCAGTCATTGCCAGTTTTGCAATTGCCTCTCTAATGTGAGGTCTTACATGTTTCTGTCGTGTTGAACCCTGCAAATTGGAGTTTAATTTTCGTATTTCCACATGTTGCTACGAGTATTCTTGTTCCCCTCACCATTAAGCTCACAAAGTTTGTTCTAATGATTTTACCCTCAGACGGTATGCTTTTCTTATGCTACCATTCCAGTATTTGTGTGTAATGCTAGACCCAAATTTCATTTCTTGTAAATGTGTGGTAGGTAAATTTTCCCAACTTTGTGTAACCTTCCAGAACAAATGTCCTTCTGAGCGTCTGTCAGCATTTTCGCCCAACTTTTTTGTAAGCAAATTTCTTTCTGGTTACTTTCTCACGTGTAGGGCCGGACGTTTATAACCTAAAATTATAAATAATATACAAGTATTGATGAGCTAAACAAGTGTGAAAATGTGATATTAACATTACCTAAAAACAATATTTTATAACATATTTTCAAAATTTGTACCTTTGTTTAAATTAAAATGTTACTGAATAATTTTAAAATTTATCGCATTAAAATATTAATATTTATTATTAAATTATGAATTGATTTAATAGTTCTAATAGTTCAAGAGGGTAACACTCAACATTACACACAATGAAAGAAATATTCCAAAATGATAGACGGTCACAGATAACTACAGTTACAAATCACAGACACTTAAAAGTTTTTAAATTAAATGATCTTCTATTGTCGCAGCGTTGATTTATGTCGGAAAATACTCCGGTCAACATGGCAGGATGTTTTGAGGCGTATTTGTTGAATTTAGGTTCACTTTCATTGAATGTCACTAATTTTGAATATATTCATTCCGACTCAGCACGCACTGAGTTTGCATCAGTACTTTCACTAATCTACCATGTGCAGCAGTTAATTCCCAAGCTGAAGACCCTTACAGAGTTTAACACTAGTTTCTTCTAATTGTGTGATTTTTGTTGTATTTTCCTAAAAAATTGGTTTTATGTAAAAGCGAGGTCGTCAGTCAACGTGGTACTTGGCAGTTTTGACGGAGGAAGCCTCACCTTCGTCGATACCATCAACATAATCTTCGATTGCGTTGTAGTTGGTGCTTTGATGCGCTGGGGAAGCAAAGGCACAGAAGGGGAAATTTCCTTGGATATGGAGCTTTGATGAAGATTTATTTTACTGTTGCAATTATCTTGCCCACATCAGGACAATCTTCGCGAATATTTTCGGTAACCCTATGCAATGTTAAGGCAGAGAAGCAGCGGACCATTTAGGGAATCGTATCAGCCACAGAAGAAGAGCAATTTCTCTCATCATTCCCCCAGTCACAACAGATTCAATGCAAATAACTTTTTCTACACGTCTATTAACCCTCCTAATAACAGAAAGAGATATTTTGTTAGAAAAGAACATTCTGAGAAATTATAAGCAACAATTCAGAGTGTGCAAAATCCTTCTCTAAGAAGACTGTAAGCAAATTGATGAAAAGTGAATAAAATGTAATAAAATATGATCAAATTATGCAAAACGACAAAATATCTTAAAAATGAATTATATCATTATATGACAGTGAAAAGCACGTAGGTGAAATGGTGCTTATTGTAAGTTTGCGATGGAAATAAAAATGTGACATGCCATAAAGTGATGATGCGTGGATTCGACTGTCTTGTGTCACTGCTGTCAGCGATGATTGTTTCTCCACTCTTGCGTCTCGTGCAACGTCTGATTAATGTCACAATACACATTTGTGATTTGCTGGATCGTTTCTTTCGCGATAAAAAATTCAAGAACCACCATTTGTTATCTGAATCGCCCAGCATTTTGAACGGTTCTTGCAACGAATCGCATACCCAGTTTCGAAATAAAAAGAATGGGAGACATTTTGTACCAAAGTAATACAGCTATCTTCGGTCTCATTGTCTAGAATTTCGATTTCAAACCACATTCAAACGCGGAGGGCATTTGAATCAAGTTGGCTTTTTACCGAAGCTATTTCTCACTCTGGAAAGTTAAATACAATTTTAGGTCGCGGCAAACTTTGGGCTCTTTGTATATCAGTAATTTATTTATGCCATTCATGTCTGTAAGACCTTGGTAATGGGCAACGGCTAACAAAATTATATTTAGTGATTTATTTTTCAGTTATACAAATTTGCACATATTCTGAAATGGAATTAAATTCCAAGTTTTTCCACCTATATTTCGCTGTTCCTTATTAGACATTGTTTTTCTTGCATCCAAATTCGCATTTGTCTGCTTCTCTTTTTCTGTGGCAATCGCTCATCAGACGTCCTTTTCACACGTAGTCTTTTATTGAATTTTGCGCATTAATTTTATCAGGAATTACTCGATCTCTTCTGGCAATTCCCGCAGATCTGCTAAAACATTTAAGTGCAAATTTCATCACTTTATATGGTAAGGTTTAGTTAGTTGTGAGATATGTTTATTCCATAAGATGCCACATTGCGTTATTCCTGCTTTTATTCTCCCTTTTATTTCTGTTGTCTTCCATTATTAATAACATTTACGATGAAATATATACCGTATTTTTTCTGTCTTTTTAATACTACATTTTGAACAATACAATATTGCAATACATTGTTTTACATATATTTTACTTTAATCTTCATTTATATACTTCAATATTAATTCTTGTTATATAATGTACATTGTTTGCAAGATAAGTTATCAGACCTGGGCACCCCTTACGATTAACTGTTGTGCAGTGAAAATCATAAATTCTTCATTACTACAAGTGTAACAATTTAAAATCTTTCTAGCAATTGTCCACGCAGTTAAGGTCTTAAGTTTGTGAAGTTTCAACGTCATGTTTAAAGCAATGGAGATAAAAAAAAAGCATTCATATGTATATCTCTTTCACGTACACCCGAAGAAGAAGAAGAAGAAGAAGAAGAAGGAGGAGGAGGAGGAGGAGGAGGAGGAAGAAGAGGAAGAAGAAGGAGGAAGAGGAAGAGGAGGAGGAAGAAGAAGGAGGAGGAGCAGGAGGAGGAGGAAGAGGAAGAAGAAGGAGAAGGAGGAAGAAGAGGAGGAGGAGGAAGAGGAGGAGGAGGAAGAGGAAGAAGACCGATTTTCCAACTTTGGGCTCCCAATAGTTTTAATATCGCCTTGAGTTCGTTTTCAAGTTAAGCCTTATACAGGAGTTCCGACAATGTATTTTGGTGGTTGAGCGGACAAAAGCAAGTGTCTAAGAATGACCTAGGTTCAAATGTTATTTATATTTAAATTTTCATATGTTAGTTTTTGCAAGTAAAGTTAATGTTTAACATGCGGCAATAATATATATGTTAGTGAACAATGATATTTGAGTTTGTAGGCATTTATTCAAAAATAAAAACGTAAATTAATCAGCTTCGTTTTCACAGTAAATGCCATATTAAAGAATATTATAAAGTGATAAATTAAAAGGAAAATATAAATTTCCTTTAAAATGTTTATTAATTTCATATTTTTTTAAAAAAGAAAGATTATTTTACTATTTGGTGTGCGTAAGCACAAAAGCCTTAAATTTAAAATGGATGAAAGGTATATTACAGTGTACATATACGGAACATTGTTCTTACTTGCAAAAAAATAACAAATAAAATAATTCATGTTTTCGAACTTGGGTAGTTCTCATTGCTAAATACTCGAACATCAGCACGTCTGCCATTGAGATCTCGATGTGACTGGTGGTGACAGAGTGAGACTAAAAGCTTCAGACCTTCGCACAGAGACATGTGAATCGAGCACTAAAACGAGCAGAACAAAGAAAAATTATCGCTTTGAAGTCTACTGACTTTTTATTTTGTTTTAGGGTATACAACAATATTCCATTTTTTAAAAATAAAGTTAAACGCCAGTTTTTACTGCTGAGGGTGAACACATGATACACGAGATGAAATGAGAATTTGGGAAAGGATTTTTTTTAAGGAAAAAAACCTTCCAAGCTTAAGTTTAAAGTATCTCCCCGGCGTTTGCCATTTATGAGGACTGAGGAAAACCTGGAAAAGACTTCAGTCGAGGAGGACGGTCCTGGCGAGAATCGAACCCCAGACCTCCTCCTCACGAGTCCGCCCTTAACCTCGGCCACCCGTGGCGGTCAGTATTCCGTTGGCTCATCAAACTTCAGAGAGGTCTATAGTCTCTTAAAGATGAAGAGAGAAGGGACAGACGAACAGCCTTAGCGACGGAAGGAAAACATCTCACCTGTAGAACAGAATCAGAGAGGATCCAAAGTTAAGTTAGCAGGATTTAGAGTTGACTGTAAGGATCAGTGTTTCTACTGTTCTTCATTAATACGTACGAATGAAATAAAATTGTTAAAGTTGGGTGTCCCACAGTTTGACCGAAAGGTAGAAACTCTGCAGGGTGAAATGCTTAAAAATTAAATAGAGGGAGTTCGGCGCTTATGCGACTCTGTCATGAGAGGTGAAACTTGGATCTAGCAGTTTTTCTTGAAACCGAGCAACAATTTTCTGTAATAATCAGTCACCCACGAAAATAAAAATATCAAGCAATGCATTAAGGAAAAGATCACCATTTTTTTCAATGAGTGTGCTTGAAAATCAGAAAACAGATACTGAAGTCTGCTTTCCCACGGTGTTCAACAAAATCCATGAACGAGCCCCCAAAACGGAGCTAAGGGGCATTTTTTTGCACCTGACGTTGCTTTTGCTCGCGCTGCCAGTACAACAGTGGCATATTAAGAGAGCACTCATCCACTTTACACTCCCGCTTTGGCACCATGTGACTTCTGGGAGTTGAGCGATTTTCCAGCCCTGAAGAAATAGCTGTAACGTAGGAAGAGGAAAGGATTGCAGTACTGGTGTTTCCAGATAGTAGGAGTTCTAACTGTGCCAAGTAGAGCACTATCAAAAGTTGTGAGCAGCACGACTCCTCTGTGACTCTTATTATTTCAATACATTTGTACTGACACTCACATTTCCTCAGATTCTAGTGCTATACTTTTATTGTAGAAAAAATATGACATCACTGTCCAATTTTCTATGTTTTTATTTCAAATATTAAGTACTTGACCACCACGGGTGGCCGATGTCGTTAAGGCGCGGATTCGTGAGCGGCACGTCTGGGGTTCGAATCCCTGCAGGACCCTCCTCCCTGACGTTTTTTCCAGATTTTTCCTCAGTCCTGATAAATGACAAATTCCGGGGAGATATTTAGATCTGGAACGTTTCCTTCCTTAAAAATAAACCCTTTCCCAATATATCATTTCAACTGACGTATCATAAGTGTCACCGCTTGTGATGCCTCTGTAGCAAAAACGGGCATTAAACACCATTCATTCAAGTACTTAATCCACATGCATTTTAAATGCGGAATATTGTTATCCAACAAACCATTGAAGGTCAGATGCGCTTTTTTTTCTGATCCTCGAAGGGAATATTTGTTACGTTTATAAAAATCATAAAAAATAAGTTTATAAACAAATCCAGTAACTAGTTAATAAAGTGAATAATTGAGCGAGGAACAGAATAGATGTACTCAGATCAAACCTTTTCCATTATCCCTTCTGGCTGCATGGTTTCCGACTCCAAGAAACTGCCAAGCCTTACATTTTATGAACAAAGCAGCTCCAATGCAAGGTCGCTTCAGCATCGAGATGAATGTCCAAAAAGGGGAATCACAATTCATACTGGGCCAAGAGATTATTATTATTATTATTATTATTATTATTATTATTATTATTATTATTATTATTATTATTATTATTATACTGATTGGCGTCAATGCTGATGGTAAAAAATCTGAGCCTTGACTGAAAAATTATTGAACCACTCGGATGCACGTGATACACAACATCCTGACGTAGGGAAATCTTATGTGATATAAAACTGGAAATATATTCTGCCAACTAATTTCTGATTTAGGGTAATAAAATATTTTTTTTAAAATGCATTGATTATAGCAATTGTTTCTTTTTCCAATGCAATTCGTAGCAATCCCTTTGAGACCAATCACCATTAATCTTTTCTATCTAAAAATAGCGGATGTATTGGTTGCCTGTAAGCAGTGTTCTTTACTACCAAACAGAATATTCTTCTATAGTTGATCTAAATAACTATCTAAATCTAAAAATAGTAGTTCATTATTATATTACGAAGAACACATGCAACGAATTAATTATGAAAGGAGGGAAAGTTAAATTTAAAGGTAGAGACCAGAGATGAAATTATAGGCAAGTAGGGCTATCGAAACCCAGATTCAAGCAAGAGACTGATCGGGCTGCCTGGCTGAAACTTTTTCTGAAGGCTTTCCACACCAGCTAACAGGAGCACCAAAAGAATCTGGTTTTATTTGCACCGTAATAGCTTCTTTTCATTCGTTTTTCCACAGACCTTTTGCTAATGGGTATAGGACGTTAAATGTTAAAACTTTCTTTCTCCTGTTTCTCCTCCGGGTGTTTGCCCCTCTTTTCTGCCCTCTATGCTTTTTGTTCATCCTTTTCTTTTGTGCTTGTTTCTACTTCACCTCTTCTTTCTCTTTTTACTTCTGCTTCCTCGTCTTTTGTGTGAGAGAGGCAGAGGCAGAGGGGCTAAGTTTCTTGCTACTTTTTAATATACCACAATAAATTAATATTCAAGTAAAAAATCCCATTAGCACTTTTAAATTCTTGGGTTTTAATTGAATGGCCAGATGGAAAGGAAAAGAGGACTAGGCCCAGCTTTTACTGCTATTTTTTACAAAACAATTTTTAGGGATTCGCAGAGCATTTTTCAGTGAAACACATGAAGTTGTTTTTAAGGAAATGTTTTGAAGAAATGTACATGGTTTTGTAACTGTAAAATACAACTCTTTTGAGTTACGGGCTACTTACTGAGGAAGTGCAGACGCCGCAACCGGAAAAAGGGGGAGAAAGTCTCCAAAATAAATTTAGTGTTTGCATTTTTACTGAAAGCATAAAATTATACTGCAGTTAAAACTGATAAGCACTAACCTGTGTTATAACACGGAGAATCAACGACTTTGCGAATGTACGGGGTGAGACTAGAAAATAACCGGACTTCTGTTTTAAAAAATGTATTTAACAGACTATACACCTTCAAAATGATGCTTTACTGATCCATGCGAATATTCCATTAGCTTCCCAAGGAGTCCTGTCGCTTTTTCCTCCAGCTTCTAAACTGGTTCCTTTTATTGCTGACTTGAAGACGCACTGTGCAAGATCAGGCGAGTATGGGATGCTTACAACGGGGATATTGTGTTTCGTCAAGGTCTTCACAGTCAGCGCATTGTGTGTCCGTGCGTTGTCTTCGTATAGCATCCGGTCTTCCACGTTTCAGGCATTCTTTTTCTGCTCACGAAGTATTATTAAAACCTCCTTGTCTGACCTTCAGGGTCCAAGTCTTCGGATATAAAAAAAAATCATCATTTAATTTTGATTTGCTCATGCGGCGTTCTTCTTTCTGGGTAACTGGAACTCTTCCAGTACATGGACTGGTGCTTAGTATCTGGTTATTGAAAAATTTCCATTCATCACAAGTTATCACATTTGATAAAACGTTAGGCTACTTTTTAATGTGTTCAAGGACGTCAGTACAAAAGTTTGCTCCTGCTTTGGAGCGAGGATTCTGGGCGTCATTTTCGAGCGCACATTTTTCATGTTGAAATGTTGGCGTAAAATCTGTCGACAGTTTCTCAGCAATTGCGACGGTTTGTTCTTGCACTTTCACTGATTTTTTATGTGGATATTATCCGTTTTTGATGTGCAAGGTCTGCCGGTGCGCAAATCGTCTTGAACGTGTATCCTTTTAACCTTTTTAACCTTTTTGAACCGCGCGTAAACTTGAGTACGAGTTAAGACACTTATTACCATTAACGTTGAGCAATATATCAGTACGTATCTCTAGTGGATTTTCCAAGTTTTGCGAACAGTTTCATATTCACACACTGCTCCACTCTTGTATTTAAACAACACATTCTTGAATATTTCAGGCTAGAATGAACAGTAAACGCAGGTCTACGACCTCTACCGCTCCCTGCTCTAAACACCACAAGGATCTGTCAAAAAGTCAGTCCGGCTATTTTATAGCCACACCTTGTATGTAGGTGCCATAAGACCGACGGAGAACAGATTCAAAAAAGTGACGTTGAAGAATATAATGCGGGCAGAAGCGGAATAAACATTAGCGGGTATCCGAGACAAACACCGCATGAACGGACGAGGTTTAAAACTAAAACGTTATAAGAGGACTCAGATGGTGTGTGTAAAACATTCTGCACCCTAGAGGAATTAATTCACTTTAATTTCATTTCATCAGCAAGTGCCAAGAATTCTTGGAAAATGAGATCCGACGAGTTTAGCTCGGTAAGTACATACATTAATTACTGACGTTCAGTAAATGACAGGCCTACACCACCGACAGCTTCTGATGCACCAGCTTAGAGCGCAGCTGTTGCGAACTATCGAAGTGAGTGTGACGAAGTTCATTCCATCGGGTCAGCGGTTTTCCCAATGAGTGCAACAACTGCATACATCCAGATATGATACTAAAACTCTATTTGGAATAGAGCGATAGCACTTGTTTAAGTTTAAAACGAAGGACTGGAAACATTTAGGAGGTTTTAATTATTTAAAATAACGCTTTATTACTAACAAATAAACATACAATATTTTCCCATAGAGATTTAAACTCTTGACCGATCTGAACGAAAATTTGTACAGCGATGGAAAGAATGGTTGAGCGCACTTTTGAGGCAGGAAATATCCAGTGACCAGTTTGAAAGTGCTATGCAGCAAAGCAGTGTCCGCCAACTGACTGCCCTGTGACGTCAGCATTCAGGGATTTTCTGCCCCGCGATATAAGGGGTATTGGGCACTGCATCGTCTCGGATTGCGGTGCGATCACGAAACGAGAGTCCGCAGCAGTACAATTCAGTGACGGCATGCACATAAATCGCGGGGATATACTGTTTTATTTAGCATGGATTTTAAGTAAATATTTTGATAATTTTCATTTAATATTACAGACCACACAAATGGAAAAGCTTTGCTTTTATGGGCAAGTAAACATGCCCTAATGCTGCATATGTTTCGTGTAAAACGGTTAATATTAACGTCAGAGATGAAATTGTTTATATGCAGTGTTTATAAGCTGATAATAAATAGCTAAGTAATTATCACACATCAAAACTTCCATTGCATAGTGCAAATTCTTTATCGTCACCTATATACAGTTATTTTAGACGATTCACTTTAATTAATATTTTATGTATGGAACAAAATATCCATTGTCCTTCACAAATGAACACAAAACAAAACGAAAATACTGTAGAAGTATATTGTTTCACAAATTACAACGTATTTCAATGTAAACCTTATTACACGAAATAAATAAACGAATACAAGGATATATGAAACATCTTATTCAAAATATGTTATAATTGTATACTGTTTTTATATTATATTATTTCTCAAGAGATATTAATAAATTACCGGCCATTATCTGTAACATCAAAATGCAATTTTAACAAATAAACTACAAAACTTAAACTGTGTACACATTTCTGTAAATAAACCGTAATAATGGAAAATAAGACCAATTACTTTTATAACAGTAAACAGTAAAGTTTTAGGGATTAATGCCGTTCTAGTAAAATAGGAAATATATAAATATAAAATTGGATAGTTGGTACGGTTAGCGTACTCACTACATAAGTCTTATATTTAGACGTTGATGGTCTCGAAATAAGAGTAATTTGATCAATCAGTGAAAAGTACGTGACGCATACACATTCGCGTACTGAGTACTACGCTTGCTACTGCCGCCTGACGCAGTTGCCCTGCAAGCACTGCTTGGCAAGGCAAATTATGCCTTTACGTCATTTTTCTGGGGTTGGCGGACTCTGCACTAGGGTTTACTTAAGAATGTTATCCCAAAGGAATGCTTGCACTTCCAGCACGATAGCCACTCAGTTCATATGCCGGCCATGGTTTCTCGAGAGAACAGACATTTTGGAATAGGATTTTGGCCGCCATAGTCGCCAAATTTGAATTACGTGAACTTTGAAATTTGTGATATTAGACTTTAACCTCGTTCCTTTCAACGTACCCGAATTACTAGCTCAGTATTTAACACAGTCGGTCCTGGTGGTGTAGTGGTTACCATACTTGCCTCCTACACCCAAGATCGCGGGTTCGAACCCGGCCAGGACCGATGGATTTTTTCGGGGATAAAAATCGTAAGTATGGCTTCCTTCGGAAGGGAAGTAAAGCCGTGGGTCCCGTGTCGTACATTTACGGCACGAAAAAGAACCTCAAGTCTGAAAGGGAGGCCTCTGAGCAAAATTTGTCGGCCGTTTCACGCCCTGAGTTGAATGGGATGCTGATGACCTGAGATGTTAAAGAGGGTCCATAAATAAATCAATAAAAAAGTGTTTAACACAGCTATTTCTCCAACTCTGTTCATATAGGACTCTTTCATTTCAAAGCAATAATGTGTTTTATTGGAATAATCTATTGACTGTTAATTTACATCATAACACAATATATTTACTTCTGCTTTCGGCA
Source organism: Metallyticus violacea (assembly GCA_030762175.1). Taxonomy (NCBI): domain Eukaryota; kingdom Metazoa; phylum Arthropoda; class Insecta; order Mantodea; family Metallyticidae; genus Metallyticus; species Metallyticus violacea. Next base: position 22,874,022 of record CM060846.1, on the reverse strand, counting down.
GTGGGTACTTCGGGCGTTTCCGCCAGACTCGGTTTATATTTCGAGTTCCTAATGCGCTCAAACATCTCTCTTGCTCTACAATTACCCTTTAGGCTAAGTTAACTTAAATTTTGGAAAAAACCGCTCCCTTTCATGTTTTATTTCCGTTGACGCATGACAAATTACATTTATGCTTGGGCTGTTCAATCAATCTGACCACATTGTATAATTGTTCATGCGGAAATTTAGCTTTACGGTAAATCCGCTGCTGTCCCAAAGAGGTGGGAAGGTGCGGAAAGGGTTGGCAAAGCCCATGTCTTTCTATCTCAATGAAATTTGATATCTCCGGTTTTTTTCGGGATGTGGAGTGCGAATGTAACTTTTTTTTTGTTTGTTTGTAATTACAAAAGAATCCATGCCTCGACTGACGCTCTAGGGCAGTGTTTCCCAAACTGTGGTTCGCGAACCTGCTGGACGTTTCCAAAGTCTTGGAAGAGGGTCGCCAAATTATTTTCTCTAACGGCGGCTTTTGATTATTATTATTATTGTTATTATTATTATTATTATTATTATTATTATTATTATTATTATTATTATTATTATTATTATTATTATTGTTATTGTTGTTATTATTAGCACATAAAATGTGGAACTATAGGTACCGTGAATTAGACACAGTGTTTTCAATTCTTTTAAAATTAGGTCTGTGTTTAGTGACAAGAAGTATTCTCCTTAGATTGTTTTAAGGAGAAGATTTTGCTTGTGGACAGGGGGTGCGCACCAGGCTACGGAAAAGAGGAACAGACACGCGACTCTCTGCAATGGTGTTATGCGATTTAATGCTGACTAAGGAAGTTTGAATATTTTAAGCATCGTTGTTTCATTTTTGCAGGGGAATCCTAAGGTAGGCCTATTTCTGGTAACTACAGCAACTTTAGGCTAATTTAAGATCATTAAACATTTTGTACATTAATAAGGGGTTCTCTTAGCTCTGATTGAAGGAAGGGTGCGAGTGGAAAATGTTTGGGAACCATTGCGCTAGGGAAAGGTAGGGAGGACAATCATCTTAGCCAGACTGTGCTCCGCAGCGCTGTGATTGGCTACACTTATTATTTGTTTACTTTGACGGAGTTTATTTATTTATTTTGTTATCTGATGATAAAGTTCAGTGCAAATAATAAAGAACTTCGATTAAATTTGTTGAAGGAGTTTAACCAGTTTTTGTTGTGAAACTTAGGAAATTATCACGGGGTCTTTTAGCAATTGATAGTGAGACTTTCATTTTGGTTTTGGCGTTATTATTGGAGATTTGTGTGAAGATACCATTAAAATAGCCCTTACCATTATCGTTTATTGCCCTTGTCAGCTGACATGGTTGTTTTGTGTGTAAACATCAGCACTGAAATATATATAAGATTTCTCAAATGAAGCTAAGAGATAATTATTCGGCATTGTGGAAATCAGTAAATATCCACAAAGTATATCAATAACGTAAAGAATAGAACAGGCCTTTGAAAATGAAGCGAAGTTGGAGGACCTTAAAAAATGCACAAAAAATAAATAAATAAATAAAAATAAATAAATAAAAAAATAAAAAAAATAAACTCAACTACTGTCTCCAGAAAGCCTTCAATTCTTTGGAAATCTCAAAAAACTAATTCACAAGCGGATACTTTTATTAGTCACGTGTCAGATATCAGAAGCGATATACGCTGTAATTTCCTTTAATTTATTGCTTTTGTAACACAAAATTTTCTACTGTATTAATAATATAAACCTTTTCGTTTTATTATTTTAGCATAAAAATGATCCACGTCGCACACTCCCACTGGTCTACGAAAAGCAAAATCTTAATATGTTTAACAAATATCTGATTCTTGCATCCTGAAGAAACAGTGTATTATTTTTTATTTGAATGTTATAATTTACATGGGCCGAGGGATTTTTTCCCTGAAAAAATTACAAAATTTGACAAGGGCTGTTTTTTTTTTTTTTTTTTTTTTTTTTTTTGTGATAATGTCCTCATATGTTTACTAACATATTGCAACAGCATTTATATCTGTTGCACAAGCCAGCGTCTTATATATTTTCCCCACTTTGATTCCTCGTCACACATTTTATAGCGAGGACTTACTAAAATAATGTAAACATCCATTTATTTTGTTGCATTTAGGCTATATTTTCTTAAACATCTTCTGCACCTTTCTCGGCGCACAGTACTGTATGTATTTTTAATAGAAATGAATAAAAATGTACTTAAATATGTAAAAATATATATTTATAGTTATAAACAACTTTTTCTTATGCAAAATACATTAATAAATGATATTTTTGAAGCACTAAAGTAATACTATAGGATGAAAAAATGAAATAATAGAATTATTAAAATAGTTTTAAGAGAATTTATAAGATTTGAATAATATATAATTGTAAAATATATTCAGAGTAATGATTTTCTAAAAAGTTCTGACGTAACATAGCTTTAATATTTCCAATATTTATTATAAATATTTATATACCCAAAAGTACTATTTTCAGAAGTTGTACGTTTTTATACATATCTTTAATATGCTTGCTGAAATGTGAAAGATTGTAGAATTTTGTATAGGCTTGCCTCAACACTCTGCGATTATCTTGCGAGCTGGTTACTATTTCATACTGCAAACTGCACTGCATGTTAAAGAGGACTGACACCGTCTTTCAATAGAAGCAGGCATACAGTACTCCAGCACCATTTGCTTTCCTACGAGAAAAAGACAGAAATAATGGTAACAGTTACTGGAAGTAAACAAGTGAACATCTAGCATTAGCCTTCTCTGTCACTTTCCTCTAGGTTTGTACTCCATCGCATTAGGCATGCATGCGCCCTAAGGTAGGCCATGTCTGTATCGTATTACAGCGGGTTTATGATAGTGTTGCCTTTAGAAATTGAACGCGACGGAAGTTGGAGCCTGCGCACTGGGATCCGGAGGAGCGCGCGGTTTCTTTACCCAGCATTAATATTTCACATTTCCTTCCTCATTCCTCAAACAGGAGGGGTTAGGTCCCATGGCGTTTTGTAGAAAAGAGAGTATCTGCATGGCCTTAAGCGCGTTCGTGACAGCTGAGCTCGTGGCGTGTCGCCGACAGACAGCTTGGGGTTTATAAAGCGACTTTCGCATCAACATGTACGTGGAATAAAAACTGCTCCCTTAAACATGGGGACTCAAGTAAACAAGGGATTTGTGTCACTGGATGGGGCGAATTCAGGTCTTTGGGGTTGACAATTTGTGAACATTAACTTAATTACAGAATATATCAGGTTTACTCGCAGTATATAAATAAAGATTGTAACAAAATAACAACACATAAAAGATTTTTACGTTAATGCATGTCTTAGAGAATAAATAAATAAATCAGCTTCACATCAAAAATTATTTTTAATTCAATAAAACACCTGTGCATGCCATTAAGACCTCTCGCTATTTCCAGGAAGACTTTACCCCACTTTTTAAGTTAAGTTTCTTCCCCAGCAAAACGAAGTTTCTGCGTCTAGGTGACTGGAGGTTCATGACTGAACATTTAGTGTGATAGTATCAGTGGTGTTTCCTAAGAGTTGAACTAAGTCAGAAAATTCAACCCTCAGCTATTTGTAGTGTATGTAACTTTTTTATTTCATGCCACTTATGAACGTCACAATTTCATTACTGTTGAAATGGTAGTAATATGAGGCATGTCAAGCAAAGAACTGTGATTAAGTACATGTAAATGAAATATTTCAAAATATGTCAGCAGCTTTTGGGGAATGTTTTGTGTCTTAAGATATGTTAAAGAGATATTGTGCGTTTTTATGAGTATGGCGGTGGTCCTTGGAAAATTGCCAATACAGGAAACACAAACAAACTAAACTTTAAGGATCCCCGGCTGGCCCTATCTCTTCAATGTTAAAATAGTGCACGTGGTTGCACCGCCACGGGTGGGCGAGTCGTTAAGGCGCGGACTCGTAAGCGGGAAGTCTGGGTTCGATTCCCTTCAGAATCGTCCTCTCCGACTGTTTTTTATTTTTCCAGGTGTTCCTCAGTCCTCATAAATGGCAAATGCCGGGGGGGGGGGATACCGTAAAACTTAGGCCTGGAACTTTTCCTTCCTTAAAAACTGTCCTTTCTCAATTTATCATTTGATCTCATGTATCATCAGCGTCCACCGCCTGTGGTGCCTCAGTAGTAAAAACAGACGTTAAACACCACGAAAAAAGTGCGTATAGTTGTGTCAGAATCTACGAAGAGTTGTGAAATGTTTACAGGTTATTTATGAAAACATTGTAATTTTCTAATGTTATATGTAGTGCATTTTACTACACTTTTGTATCAGTACCATATATAAATTCAATAAAAATGACTACAGAAAAAACCAAACATGCCATGTTAAATAAAACAAAAGTGTTCTAGTTCAATATATTCTAAAATTTTGGAGCAAATAGCAATATAGCCGGAAGAAACATAATAAAAACAAAATTTTCGGAAATCGAGCGATGAAGTTTAGAATGCCTTTCATTATGTTTCAGCTTCACACGATGACTCGTAAACCCAAGATCGCGGGTTCAATCTCGGCTAGGGTCAGGTCGATGGATTTTTTCGGGCGTAAAAATCCTCCTAAGTATGGAAGGGAAGTAAAGCCGTGGGTCCCATGTCGTGCATTTACGGCACGATAAAGAACCTCAAGCCTGAAACAAGGTCTCTGAGCAAAGTTTATCGGCCTTTTCACATCCTGAATTGAATGGGACACCGATGACCTGAGATGTTAAAGAGCGTTCATTTAAAAAAAATCAACCAAATGGACGTGATGCATGTTGATCTTCCGCAAATTTTCATAACTACAGACATCTATACATTTATAAACCTATTGCATATATCTGTGGGTTAACCACAACATACTGCAGATTAGCCACGTAATTTGTTTCCATACAATCACCTATATGTACCGCATTACCTGAAGTTTGAAAAGGAAGATATTTGTCAGCAGTTTAAAAGCTGGAAGCTCACACATGCAAAATATTTTCTTCAAATTGTAACATACTTATATATTAGAAAACTGCATGAACCATGCATAATTAACAAGAGAAAATTCCATATGTTGTTAATATCTAAAAAATTAAAAATGGAATATTTCATCTTTTTTTTTCGCAGACACTTAAAAACTGGGAAAAATGGGTGCGAACGGTTTTTAGCAACATAAAGACATTTTTTCAGGCAGACAAACATTTTCTTGATTTGTGACTATGGATAAATTATGGATGTAAACTATAACCCTGAAAAACCAAAATGGGAAACATACGGGTGCATCCAGCAGCAGACACGATCATGCTGTCTGGTTTTTGGGAAGAGCTAGGTGCTATTATTTGGCATTATTCAGCAAGTGCTGTGCTCTTTCTTCAGGCCACAGTCTTCTGGTGTAATGGACGTCCTGCAAGGCTGTTGCCAAAACTGAAAGAAAAACCTTCTGATAATGAAGTTCTGCTTTGCAGTCTTGCAGGAAGCTGTAGAAATTTTAAGATCAGCGTTAGGAGAAGTGCATCAGCCTTCAAGGAGAATATTAAAACTGGATGAACAAGAAATGGGTCAGTGGTGGAGTATAAGGGATCCACCCTCATTCACCAGCATGCCGATCTGTCGACAAACTCTCTTAATAACGAAGACATTTTGCATCTTCCTGAGAGACCTGCCGTGAATATGAACGTTATTAACAACGTTCTTTTAGTTCAATCACTCATTTTCTGATGCAATGGAAGAGTTAAATTATTTTGCACTTTTAAAGGACTCTTTGTATATGAACTCGACTATACTTCACGACTCCCGGCATTTAAGAAGACTTAGTTGCCCAGATCTACGGTCATTTTCCATTCCACTAGTCTCTTTGTACTTCTAGATGATTGCCCTTACTGTGGTAAAGCCGAAAGAAAGTTCTGTAGCAATCTGTCGACAACTTTTGCCTCGGGAATGGGGTGAAACTGCTTAATGGCACAAAGACGCTAAATTCTCTTTTTCTTCCTACTCATTGTGACAACACCGCAGACACAAAACAAAAGACTGTGGACGATTTGTAAACTCACTGAGAAATGGGCTAAACGAAGATACAGCAACAAATATTAAAATTATGTAAACAAAATTAGAGTTATTTGATTGATCGCTGTTTTTATACCATACAAGAATACGAAGTATATATCAGCATAAGAGTATGGCGATAATTAGCACCAAATTTTCCCTTTTATAAATATAATATAGAACTGCCATATATTTATTACTTTTTGTAAACAGGTTTGATGGTTTGTTTTGGTATTATAAACCCATAGAAAGAAAGTGTTGAAATTTGTAATTTCTGTTAACAAAGTAACTGTAATAATAGTTGTAAACTTTCTGTTCTTCTACGTATTATTAATGTTAACCTTACCACGTGGTTATTGCCTTTTTATGTTTGATAGGTTGCTTAGGTATTATAAACATGTAGAAACATTGGTAAAAATATAACTTTGTGATTTTTGATGTTATTTATGTTTCCATTTCTATTTAGTACACATCTTATTTTAAACTTTATCTTATGTGATAATATTCTAATTAAGTGACTTGGTGTATCCCATAGCATAATACTTTGTACAAAAATGTTAATTTACAGGATAAATAAAGCATATATACATACGTCGTTTTACTGTATTGATGAGAAACACATTGAAACTATTTTATATCGTTATTGTTTATTGGAGATAAAATTATTATATCAACACATATTTAGTAATATTTGTGACCTGAACTTAAAAATAAATGAGCATGGAGGTATTTTGGGTCTGTATTTATTTTCACATTTAAACGAATGTTTAAATGTTTTTCTCATAGTTTCCCCTTCAATCGGACGAACTGAATGCACAATAAAATTTGACACTCTTTTCATCATTTACACAGTTAAAGATAACAAGAACTAATACAGTTCCTGTTGTAATTATTTTATTCATTATAAACATTGCACCAGCAATAATGGATATTTTAATTATAGTGTTACATAACCGCAAAAGATAATCGGCCTTCAAATTAAAGATGAATAGTTGAAAGGATTTCGAGTAGTTTCACAGAATTAACTAAAATAATTGAAAAAGAGAAACAAATTGCGCATGAAACATTTTTGGGAAACATTTTAAGAGAACATTAAAATGATGGGAATAATTTATGTAAATATATACGCAGGCCAAAGTTAAATATAGAATCGTTTCCTCCCTTAGTTAATTATAGTAAGAATCAAACTATTTCTGCAGATAAGAAACGGGCGGATTTATTAAATACTCATTTTATATCTATTTTCAATCCTAAGGGAAATGACTTAGTCACCAGGGAAGGCTTTAAGCTAACAACAAATACTAACATCGTTACAAAATCGGAAATCGCGTGGCGCGGTTGCCGACAAATTTTAAAGCTAGAAGGCGAGGTCATTATATCGTACTTAAAGCGAATATATAATTTGTCCGTAAATAATTCGTGCTTCCGATAGATTGGAAAACTTTTGTCATAAAGGGGGAAACAAAAGTTGTGTAAACAACTTTCGACCGCTGAGTTAAGGTCAGTTGTTTGTAAGGCAATGGAATACATAATTGCTTAACACATCCAACACAACTTTGACCAAAGAGACTTTTTTCCCCCTCCCATGGTCAACACGGATTTATGGAGGGCTTCTCCAGCTCGATTATTTCCTTGTTCCAGGATCTAGTCGGTGAAGTTGATAACGGTGGGAGGGTAGACACCGTATTGATATATTTTAGTAACACCTTTGATATGGTTTCCCATGATATCTCATTGTTAAAATTACCGCATGTTAAATTAGATAAAAAATGCAGTATCCTGGATTCAGGGATTTTTAAATTATGGAAACGTGCTTTAATTACTAGCAAGCACAGTGTCAGAAATGGGCATCATAATATCAGGAGTCCCCCAGGGATCGGTTATCTGACCATTGCTCTTTCTAATTTATATAAGTTATTTACTAATCCGCATGAAATCCTAAGTTAAATTTTATGCAAAGAGACGACAAAAAATTCTTGATACTGGATGAGTAGACTGGAATAAACAGAATGAAAATAAAGAATGGTAAAAATTAATGGAAAAAAGGGAGAAATTGTTCTTAGTTATAGTATTGATCGGAAAATCGTCTCCCAAGAAAAACGTATCAAATACTTAGGAATGTATTTACAGGAAAGGCTCAAGGGGAGATGTGACAAGAAAAGCATTCAAGATTTTGCATTTCCTCATGAGAGTGCTTAGAAAGGGAACAAGCGCGCTATCCGGTTCTTGTTCGCCCGATAATGGAATGTGGAACATTTTGCTGGGATCCCTATAGGAAACAACCAAATAGACTCTCGAGAGGGTGCAGAGAACGGCAACCAAATTATTGAAAGCAGAGAGCATGGGTTGGAAAAGATGCAGGATCTTGGCAGCTTTACTTTGTCACTTTATAATTAATAGAAAATGGGAGAATCTTGGGCCTTCTTCAAACAGAAACATCAATGATTGGAACAATTTACCTGAGGGCTGTCCTCTAACAGTTAACATTTCAGATAAGTACTATAGTTCACAGATTAGATATTGCAGTTGACAAGTGTTTAATTAGGTGTCATTGTATATAATTAGGTTAAATGTGTTTAATTACGTTCAAACGCATTTAATTAGATTGAAATTTATGTAATTGTGTTGAATGACATATAATTAAGTTGATATGCATTAAATTATTTTGACAAGTGCTTAATTATGTTGACATGAATTAAAATAGGCACATAAATATTAAACTAAGCTAGCTGATATGTATTATATTATATATTTTAATTCGGAAGTTAAAACATTAACTTAGTATCAAATATACGTAAATAAATAATTAGAACATATTCTCAGGCTTTCGCATATGTTATTAAGATAGATACTTAGAGATAAAATTAGATTGGTTTCACAAAATTGTAAGTATATGTATAAATTTTGTAATTGTTTATTTTTCCACTACCACTGGGTTTAAATATATTTCCAGATTTTTTTTTTTTTTTAAATAGTGTTGGCTCGTTTTCACTACTAAGGCACCATAGGCGGTGGACACCGATGATACATGAGATGAAATGATACATTGGAAAAGGATATTTTTTAAAAAAAGGCAACGTTCCAGGCGTAAGTTTAGGGTACCTCACCGGCATTTGCCATTTAGGAGGACTGAGGAAAACCTGGAAAAAACCTCAGTCAGGGATGACGGTCCTAGCGGGATTCGAACCCCAGACCTCCCGCTCACGAGTTCGCGATTTAACGACCTCTGCCACCCGTGGTGGTATTTCCAGAGTGAGTAAATACATAAACAAATGACCTACGGATAGTCCATCAATAGCGAACAGGCACAATAGGTGGACGTGTTTGTATGCTTTCATTTATTGACTTTTTGAAGCAAGCCTGTAACATCACTCTTGGTGAATTACCAATTAGTGTAATTACAAGGGTTCTAAACACAGTAGCTTAACATAGTAACCAGTCAGAGCACTGATGCTCTTAACGTCGTCTATTCATCGCATCGATGTCGCTATTACAGAGCTCACAGATGGACACATACGAAGGCCTGAAGTCGTGTCAAAGAGCACCGCCTTAAAGACATACGGCATGGATCAAAGTTGAAGAATGTCTTGAGAGTCTACGGTACGAGAAGAATGTGACAATGTCTTGTCATTTGGTCGGTGGTACCTTGGACGTCCGCGTTTCAGCAAAAAGCACGGGTGGCCAAAGTCGTTAAGACACGGGTTCATCGTGAGGGGGAGGTCTGGGGTTCAATTCCCATAAGGACAATTCTCCCTGAATGAGATTTCTTCCAGGTTTTCCAGTCCTCACAAATGGCAAATGCCGAGGGAAGTAACCTATTAGGCCCAGGACACTTCTTTCCTTAAAAAAATCCTTTCCCAGTTTAACATTTCCTCTAATATATCATCAGTGTACACCGCCTGTGATGGCTAAGTATGAAAACGGGCTTGAACACTATTTTAAAAAGTTGTAGCGTGGAGGACGCGTCTTAAGCAGACCCCCCTGACACTGCAGCGACAATAAGGGTAGAAATAGCCCATCTGACAGCGTTGAACATGTTGAAAGACTGCTTGGGTTTCGCTGGGAGTGGGAGGCACTCAAACATCATCCATATTCACCGGACATGAGTCCTTTCCACTTTGAGCTTTTCCGCAAAATAAAGGAATCACTAAAAGAAAAGTTTCCCACCAAGAGAAGCCATATTTCGAAAAATTGTACGCTTCTTCACAAAATAGTACTGCTACTGCTATTCAGCGCTTTCAGAAGTTTGACAAAGGGTGATAACTATTGAAGGAAGTAACAGTTTCCTGGTTCTGGAATAAATAGTTACTCAGATGTAGGTATGTTGCCATTACTATTTTAAAATCCTCGTGTTAACTTGCACGTATAAAAGGTACAGCACTAAATAATAATAATAATAATAATAATAATAATAATAATAATAATAATAAAACAATCAAATTAGAAATGAAAAGAACATGCGTTTCGTACAAACATTTTAGAGCTGAATAACTTTTATTTATTTTTTTTAAATGGTGTTTAACGCCCGTTTTTACTACTGAGGCACCACAGGCGGTTAACACTGATGATACATGAAATCAAATGATAAATTGGGAAAGGGTTTATTTTTAAGGAAGGAAACGTTCTAGGCCTCCTAAGTTTAGGGTACCTTCCCGGCATTTGCCATTTATGATTACTGAGGAACACTTGGAAAAAACCGCAATCAGGGAGGACGGTCTTGGCGGGATTCAAACCCCAGACCTCCTGCTCACGAGTCAGCGCGTTAACAACCTCGGCCACCCGTGGCGGTAATAACTTATTGAAAAAGAAAATACATTTCAGTGGATTAAACTTTTTACAGGCAGACAAGTCAGTCTTGGTGGTATAACGGTAACCATACTTGCCTCATAAGCCCATGATCGCAGGTTCAATCCCGGCCAGGGTCGATGGATTTTTTCAGGCGTAAAAATCCTAAATATGACTTCCTTCGAAAGGGAATTAAAGTCTTGGGTCCCATGCCGTAGATTTACGGCGCGAAAAGGAATCTCAAGCCTGAACAAAGAAACCTCTGAGCAAAATTGATCGGTCGTTTCACGTCCTGTATTGAATGGGACGCTGATGAGCTGAGTTGTTAAAAAGCGTCCGTAAATAAACAAATCAGTCAATCAACAGAAGCAGTCAACAGAGCTAACGATATGGATTATACTACCATTGTGAATGAAATATAATTAAAGTTGTACTTTAATGCCAATAACATTTGGGAAGAGAATGAAACTTAAAATAATATTTATTTATAAATATTAGCCTCAATTCGCCAACCAGCCTTTAGAACGAACTTAGCACCCCGTGTCTCTGTCTGGAAGGTACTGAGATAATTGATAGAGGAGAAATCACAAGAATAGGTCTGGAAACAGTTATTTTCTGACAGCGTCACAGTCTGATGTTTTTCCATCTTTGTGTTTCGAATAATAATGTAATTTCTTTTTGAAAATTAGTATTTCACGAGGACTGTGGTAATGACGTTTCGAGTAATATGGCGTGCGGCGGACACCGCATTTATGCTGATGATATCCAAATGTAATTCAGTGTTTGCTACTGCAAAAATGTCCTTTGGTCAAAAAAGTACGAGTTTAAACTCAGTACAAACAAGTATCAAATTATCCAAAAGGCAATCTAAATGCAAGAGGTGTTAAAATAATCTATCACATGTTTAGTAAACAACATTGCTATTCCATACAACTCTGAACGAAGGATCGTGTGAATAGAGTGAGCAGGTATTCCATATATGCAAAATATTTATTAGATTTTCCACTCCCTAACTTGATTAAAGTATTTTCATGGTGACAAATTGAGTTTAATAAGCAACCAAGCTCTTGTGATGTCACGATTTGACTGCTGCAACGCGTTGTTTGCAAATTAGAGCAACAGATTGCAGCGTGCATATATACGTGTATCCGCTGCATATGCAGCTGCTCAAATTTACGCTTTAGTTATAAATCTTGACCGCTCACGTTTGTACCACTAGACGTGCCGCAGCTGGCGGCACCAGTACTTCAATTACACTCCGCCCCTGTGCCAGATCTTCAATCGCCGTTTACTGAACACATTTCATACATTCATTTACGAAGATACAGAGTAACACATTTTTCTATGAAGACGTTATTTTAAATACGAACCAACTCATTGTGTTTGTGCGGAATTTATTCTGGTTCGCCAATATAATTGTTCCCGAAATTAGCACGGCAAATGCCGGGGAGATAACTAAAACTTAGGCCGAACGATTCCTTCCTTAAAAATAAATCCTTTCCCAATATATCATTTCATCTCATGTATAATCAGTGTCCATCGCTGTAGCAAAAACGGGCGTTAAACACCATTAATCACCGAAACTAGCACAAATGTGGTTTTAGAATATATAGGAATACATTTACAATGAAACCAGAAACATTGGGGTTGCCAAATTAATCGTATTAATCAGATGTTTTTTTTCCCCCCAATATAATGCTTGTTTACCTTGGGGGGGGGGGCGTCAATTCCAGAATCTTAAATAATGTAAAAATGCATACATATTTTAGAAAGTTGGGAAGTGTGTTGTACTTACGTAAGCGGACACGGTTTATAACTGAATTTCATCAACATGTATTGTAGTCCGCAGAGTGGAAAGCAAACGGCGATTCTCTGTGTAATAACTGTTATCAGTGTTTGAGCTCCTCGGATTTTCAAACTATTTTATTGCTTAAATGGTACCATATCCCAAACCTGCGTAAGAGGGAGAACATAATTATTTCTGTCCTAGTCCCAACGCTGCGCTTTTCAATAGTTTCTTTCCAAACGTTCAGAACTAAAGCTAAAATCTTTTTGAAATACTCTTCACTGTCATGGACCGTTTGACCCTGGTCTGTCATTTTCCCCGCTGTTATTTGATGCATTTTTTCGAGAAACCTTAGATATGGATCTTATATGTTAAAATATGAGAAAAAATAAGCAGACATGTGCTGAACACTTTTCAAGGGCTTGGTGTGTAGCTGTCACCATCTTAATAGTCTTGGATATCAGCTATGATGGACAACTGCAAACTGTTTGAGGTAAAACATACTACGGTGAATAAAATAGAAACCGGATTTTGATTTAACCGCTTGTGAATAGTATGAAGCGAGAAACGCGTTTTGAGTTTCAGTGGTAGGAGTAAACGGTTCGCCTCTCACCACTCTTCGTTATCAGTAGCAGCATGTCTGAGCAAGAGGTACGTTCGTTGATTCCGCAACACATTGTTATTAATTTTTTGGCGGCCTAAATTTTCAAAGATAAATTACATATGAGTGGCACAAAATGTTCACAATAGGACCGTAAACTGTAGAAAATGAAAGCCACCAATGTCGACTTCGGACGAACGTAACGAAACATTCGGGCAGTTTTGGACCTTATCGAGTATGAACGACATTTGGCGATTTCTGAAAAATAACTTCTGAATTTGGGGATAAATTATGGAAGTGTTCAATGAAGAACAGTTTCGGCAAACTAGGATCCTATAAACTCACTGAGGATCAAAAAGGCTGCGTGTTTGGAATTTGTCAAAGAATTTTTTGGCTCAGTACCGGGATCAAGGAGAAATGTTTCTGCTTCGAATCGTAACTTGCAATGAAACCGGTACACCACTTTACTCCTGAGTCGAAGCAAGCAAACATGAGGGAAAAGATGAAAATGTACTCCTGTCAAAGCAAAATCTCGTCTGTCAACCGAACAGGTTCTCTTGTCAGTTTTCTAGGACTCCCAAGAAATTTTGTTCACGAGGGTCGAACCGTCAGTACAGCTTATTACGAACACTCTCCCTAAAAGCATTGGGAGATCGGCAAGGTGTGGAAACATTCTTGCGCAACTGACTGGAAACCTAACCTCACTTTTTGATCGATAATGGGGCTAATAAATGCCGGTTTTATTTACCATCTGAAGCGTAGACATTGTTAAAGTTTGAGCATATATTTGGGCTATTGCCAGCCATATGGCCGTAAGTGACTGAAGTGATATGATTAGGTTGAGCTGTGCGCATGCTGTTAGTGGAGCTTAGTAGGGACGCATTGGGTGTGTGATGTAGTTACCACATAGCGCACAGATGGGTGGACAGAAATTCGTCGCATGGCAGGCAGAAAATTGCAGGGTGAGATGTTTTATTAAACATTACCGGTTTCCTGCTATATTGTACATTTTTGTTCGAAGTTTTTTCGAGATGAAGATATACACGGTTCGCAGATAGCAGGACGTAACTAACGATTCATATCCAAATTCTAGAAATACTGTTGAGTTATCTGTTGCAAGTAATTCAGTACACATGGTTTCTAGCAAAAACGTAATATTTCACGATACCCTAAAGGGAGGGGGGGGGAAATAACATGCAAGTTTTTTTAATAGTGTTTAACGCCCGTTTTTTATACCGAGGCACCACGGGCGGTGAACATTGATGATACATGAGATGGAATGATTTATTGGGGAAGGATTATTTCAAGGAAGGAAACATTCCAGGCCTAAGTTTAGGGTACCTCCTAGGCATTTGCCAGTTACGAGGACTGAGGAAAGCCTGGAAAAAACCTCAGCCAGGGAGGACAGTCCTGGCGGAATTTGAACCGCAGATCTCTCGTTCACGAGTTCGCGCCTTAATGATTTCGACCACCAATAGTGGTATATCATGCAATGAGATTGCTTGACCTGGATACTCTTTCTGTTGTATTACTATGACAAATCTATATGAACGTTTCTCATCATAATGAGACAGTGCTCTATCCTGTTATAATAATAATAATAATAATAATAATAATGATATTATTATTATTATTATTATTATTATTATTATTATTATTTTGTTTATTTATGAGCGCTCTTTAATATCTCAGGTCATCGGCATCCCATCCAATTCAGGGCGTGAGACGGCAGATAAATTTTTGCTCAGAGGCTCCTATTTTCAGGCTTGAGGTTCTTTTATAAACGGTAAATCCACTACACGGGACCCACGGCTTTACTTCCCTTCCGAGGAAAGTTGTAATGTCACGGTACAAGTTTTGTTTTCAAGTTCTGGAATGTTAACCTCTTGTAATATTTCAAGATATCGTTCGTTCAACGTAAATTCTCCACTAAATGTCACCTTAGTTTGAATTTCCATGACTATTTCACTTATGTAACGTCATCGTAAAATCTACCAATGAAACGAAAAAAAAAAAAAAAATTTGATTTTGGTCAATCGCAATGAAATTTACGAAAAGTTTTATCAAGTCCATTTTATCACGCGACACACATTTGTCTTGTTCTCAGTATAGCCAACTCTATACCTCCACTATATAATTCTGCACGCTTCCCACCGCCAAGGTTGGCCTAGGTCGTTAAGGCGCGGACTCGTGAGCGGAAAGTTTGGGGTTCGAATCCCGGCAGGACCGTCCTCCCTGAGTGAAGTTTTTTCCAGGTTTTCCTCATAACTGGCAAATGCCGGGGAAATACCCTAAACATAGGCCTGGAACGTTTCCTTCCTTAAAAAAAAATCCTTTCTTAATATATCATTTCATTTCACGTATCGCCAGTGTTCGCCGCCTGTGGTACCTCAGTAGTAAAAACGAGCGTTAAACACAATTTAAAAAAAAAAAGCACGCATCCCAGACCACTTTTCTGTGTTTTCAGTAATTTTAAATTTTACCAACTTAATGTGTACTCACTCAAGGAATTATTTTTGCGTATTCAGCCAAACAGTTTGAAATCATGTTGTAAATCATGTAACAATACCTTAGTAACCACAAATCTTAATAAACACGTTGTTCAGAATGGTAAAATATTTTCTTTTTTTTTTTGCTTTTCTCAGTTGGTATTGATAAATCTAAAGGTAGCGGATGTTAATAGTCGGCTTTAGTCTATTTCATTCTCACGGCCTCTGAATAGGTAGGTATTCATAAGTATAACATTTTATACAATTGTTAATAATCCGTGCGCGAAATACAATGTATGTTATTTTTGTTCTTATTCTATTCATGAAATAGTCTCAAACCCGTATTTGGACTCTTCTCTATTGGCATTACTGGCAATTGACATTCATCTGTTGCAAGATGGCTTGAAAAGGCTAAGTATTCATAATACAATTATTACTATATTGTAAGCCAAGTTTAGGGGAATTATATTTAAATTCTTATTTTATTCGTGAAATAGCTCTAATAAATATCACTCAAGCGTCTGAGCTTTTGTGCATTTATGGGCAATCACAGACCTTCTTGTGATATTATTTTTGATAATTTCATGCACGTTTTTACAAGCTCAGTAATCATAAATGTGGCGGTAAACACAACCTTAACTGATTTTCCCAAAGCCAGAATTAGGTCCATGTAACACGAGGAAGTATTCGGAGTCGAACATCGCAACACAAATAAGTCACCAGCAACGATGCAGAACGCCATAGTTGCCACGTACACACGGTGTCTATACTGTTACTTGGCACATGTGAGCTCGTTGTTCCTGTAATGGGAGCTGAATAAATGCATGCTTCAGCAAGTATAAAAGCTGAAAGCGATGAAGATGCCTTTTCTTGAATATGAGCTCACGCGAAATGAAAGTAACCGTCAAGTATTTCAGATACATGCATATCTGCAGCATAATATCATATTAAGTTCAGAATTATATTTTTTAACACTTTTAACCATTGTGCTATGTCAGGAATGTAAAAAATACACATTTAAAGATTACACAATGAAACGGGTTCCATGATATATTGGTATCACCATTAACAATGTTACTGCTATTCACACTACTGATTTGCCTTTGACAGAGATGCAAGAAGAGAGTTGAATGCTATGGAATGAGTGCAACAGGTTGCAATTGCTTATACTTTCACGAAAGTGTTCCCCATTCCCAAAAATGATGACTCTCTTGACGCGAGTATCTACCTAGTTCTCAAGCTGCATCAACTATTCGCGACAATTGCATCAGTTTTTTTCTCGCATGAAAACCATGTAAGAACAGCCGAATTTTCGTTGCAGTCCTGAAGTGTACGCCTCCAAATTCCTTGCAGCCGATGTCGGTAAGGAATGTGCTGGTGATAAACGAACGTATAGTAGTACTCTTGTGTCTTACAATTGAGTATCCTCCAGTATAGATAAGAAGCTTTATTTCGGGAGATTTAACATCTCCACTGAACATGCTTTTATTACATAGTTAATGAGCCTTGAAATCACGCGCTAAAATAGACCAAGTTGTATTTACTGGTCTGATAGCACCTCTACACTTGATCAGCAAATCACACTAAATTCTTGGACTAACGAGAGCATTGTGTAAGCAGTTGGATAACATGTCACCTCCAATCGGAATTGAAGTAATTTTCAACCATTGTGCAAAACTACAGAATGGGGAACTCTTAAAAATTAAAAATGCTATTGTAAATAAGACAGAAAATTACATAAGCATTACTAAATGTCAGAAAAAACTCAAGAGTGTATATGCTATGACCTCAGAAGAAAAGAGTTTCGTTTTTAATAGTGCTTAAGGCCCTTTTTACTACTGTGGCAAAAGTTGGTGTACACTGATGATACACGAAAAGGACACTTTTTGTTTTTCGTGAACGAAGGCCTAAATTTTGGGAATCTCCCCCGGCATTTACCATTATGAAGATTGAGGAAACAGGGAGAAACCTCAAGTAGTGTTCATGAATCCGTGCCTTAAAACCTTGGTAAGCATGCTTGAAGAGGTGCCTATGGTGAAGATCTACTAGGAATCATTTTGAAGACTTGCAACCGAAGTTTCAGTGAGAGATATTTCTTTGTTCGTAATGAAAAAGAACATTGTTTATTTTTATATTTCCAAAAATAAGTTAAAGTTTCTCACTCTGTTTTCTGAAAGTCTTAATATATACATACTAAAGACAGGGTATTATAGAATAGCCATAAGAGGGAGCACTGTTAAGTGCTCAAATGCTCAACAAGGATTTAACGTCAATTTTAAGCTCTTTTTATAAATATCTGTGATGAACAAATATTTTGCACCAACATTTCGAAAACAGGTTCTATTTTTTTTTTTTTTTTTTCTTTTTTCCATTTTGCTTCCGTAAAATGTGAAATTTCTTGAAATTTCTCCCTAGTTTTCCATAGGAAGGCATCAGGTTGTTTGCTTTCACAATGAAATACAACTTTTGCTCTGCCACTTAAAATGCTGTCCATATGCACGCGTAAAAAATAAAACAGCTCCCTTTCTAACCGGCCGATCAACCCAAATATTTCTGCACTCGCTGGGTGATCTGTGCACACAAACTGTTAGTGCCCGCTAATTTGATATGAATAATGCGGTCACTTCACAAAAACAAACCCTACAACCCCGTTATGAATTATGGCTGATATACATTTTTAATAGTGTTTAACTCCCGTTTTTATTGCTGAGACACAAGAGGCGATGGACACGGATGATGCATGAGAAGAAATGATGAATTGGGAAAGGATTTTTTTTTTTTAAGGAAGGAAGCGTTCCAGACCTAAGTTTAGGGTACCTACGCGGCATTTGCCATTTATCAGAACTGAGGAAAACCTGGAAAAAACCTTAGTGAAGGAGGACGGTCCTGTTGGTATTCGAACCGCTCACGAGTGCGCGCCTTAACGACCTCGGCCACCCGTGGCAGTGGCTTATGATACAATAATAAAATAATACGGGGCATTTTACAGTCGAGTTGTCCGCCTCACATACCTTCAGCTGTAGTCGCATAAACTATTTTCTAGTCTCTGCGGCAGCGGTAGAGTTTGTTTGAACAGCTTATAGAGTGTTACGGGTGTTATCTGTGTTTAGCTATATTTTATGTACACGTTAAAACAAGTAAATTTTGTACGATTCGTATGTGATAACGAATTCTTGCAGGGAGGTTAAAAGGCAGTTTTTAATAGAATATCCAGATGTACATGGGACATAAGGAGATAGCGTGTGAAACCAAGTAAACAAATTTGGAGGTACGGATTTTAAGCGAAGGCGTGTTCTTACTGAAGAGACATTAGACGAAGTTGGAAAACGATTAGAACCTACTCTTAACCTCTCCGACAGTTTGCACAGGAAACCGAACTTTCATTCAGTTAAGATTTTAAAATTTAAAGCACACAAGGTCATTGTTGTACATAAATTGCTACCATGTGATTGTGAAATTCGGGTAAATTTATGTAACAGGGTTTTGCAAAACAGCAATTAAAATTTCCTTAATCGGTGCCCGAAACATTTTCGATATCTCGTTTCATAAGGTACATGCTTATTTTCATTGTAGCTGTGAGAACTTGAATCAGGTGCGGGAATATTATATCCGATTCGCCGTGAGTTACTGCTGTGACAGGCCGGTCCTGCAGCCGTCGTAAAGGAAATGTTCGACCGTGAAAGAGTCTGTAGTTAATTCCATTTGTTGGTAGAACAGAAGAGGATCTTGAAAACCTAAAAACATCTAGCTTTTGAGGAGAGGGCTTTAAAAGCAACCATTCTTCAGTTTCGCCAATTAATTGACGGGGTTGAACTATGCATTAGGTTATAAGTATTTAGGGTACGTTATGGCGATATAACTATAAATTAACTTATGCAAGCATGAGAGTTGTGAAAAAAATGAAACATTGTTTGAAATTTGTTAAAATTAACTGCATTAAATGTAGACATTTTTAAAAATTGTATTTTTGGTTTAAATTACATATTATTTCATTAGCGTATTTAAGTAGCATGTTTGCAAACTAATTTTAAAATCTGGGGAAGGTGATATATAGTTTGTGAGTGAAGTGCAACCTAACGCAACAAAAATGTTTAAAAATTGTATTTTTTCTGGTTTGTTAAAATAATTATGAAATAATAAGAATTAAGGTGAGGCAATGTATACAAATCGTGTATTTATTAGAAATAAATGATTAATAAGCGGCAAATTTTTAATTTGTATGGACAGTGCAGCTTTTCAGAAAATTCTGTAAGTATTTTTTTGAGGTTGAACATGAAAATTGCCAATATATATCCACATTTCGGCAAGGACGTGCTAAAGTGGAGAATGCATCATCTGCAAATCACCTTGGGATGCAGCGCCCTACGTAGAATTGATCAATCTCTACCTAAGGTGAATAGGCGATGGACAGAAGGGAACTGGCTGCAGAGACAGGAAGTGTTGCACATGCTTGGGTACTGCAAAACTGCACCCGTAGAATATTCAGAATGGAATGCTTAACACATTACACATTCATTGACACTAAATGAAAGGTGCGTGCGATCTTCGAGTCAGAACTGAAACGCCAGTCTGGTGAATGGCAGCATCTATCGTCTCATAAAATTTACGGAAGTATGAAAGTGATGCTGATAGTGGCATATGATGCCCAAGTGTGATACTGAAATTATGCAATTCCTCCGAGCCAAAATATTAATGAAGCATACTACTACTGTGTTTAGAATATCGTCTTCATCCTTCATTAGGAGAAAACGGTGTCATTTTCTGGCCTGTGCGCCCATTGTTTTGCGTGACAATGTCCGGTGTCACACTGCTACTATGAGAGATCTAGGTAAGTGGGAGTGAGGGGTGCTTTTTACCTCCTTCATATTCACCAGACATCAGCTCTGGGATTTTTTTCCTGCCCAAACTAAAGGTAGCACTCAAAGGAAAGACTTTTCATACAAAAGAAGCAACATTGGAAAAGTAGGACTCTCGTTCGTTGCGACTCTTATTTAGCGCATTTCAGAAGTAATTGGAATCAGGATTTCTAAGCATTAAAAGCAGAATAGTTATATTGGTGCTTGACTGTACACAAAAGAGAGGAGTGCAATAAGTCACGATGCACAAACTGCCCTCTCTCTTTACACCTGTCCTTTACCAGTTCTTATTTACCTGCCGGGCGTTGGCTCGCACCTTGCTTTGCTTGTGTTTGAGTGTGTCTAATTTGTTATTAAGTGCTTAGGAATCCCGTTGCCTAGTGATAAATATTGAAGGAATATAGCAGTTTGTTGTTGCAGAATACATGGTTTCTTAGATATACATGTGTTGCCATAATTTTTTTCAATCCTCGTAAATATTCGTAGGGATTAGAACACTCTAAACTGAAATAATGGCTAGCTATACTTTGCAAAATAATTGTTCACATGAAAGAAAGGGGAACTTCCAGCGTATATACGAGAATAACATTACTGTGACTAGGAAAACCTATTAAACATATAACAGCAAGTTTCACAAATATGCCGCTCTATTAAACGCGTGCAAACACAGGACGAAATTGGAGTAACAGCTGCAACTCGGGTTAACCATGACGTCATGACGAGGGTTAGCTCGATCTTCTCTATGAGCCCTGAGGTTAGCTATCTATCCATTGGGCACAAAACTGCAAACATTAACTTAATGGGTTGCTTGGGAATACTGTTGTGTTTAAATGTACTATCAGCAAAATTAGAATATATAGCATATAATGTTTAAAAATTAATTTCGCTTATTGCGACGGTTACTTTTAATGTTTAATGAATTTTTAGAATAATGAAAATTTATAATAGTATTTATTGCGACCGTTTCGGAAACAGAAAAAAAAAAAAAAAAAATGAAAGTAGTGGCCCGATTCCGAAGTAGAGAACGTCTAGTGATTCGGCGAGGTCAAAATTGACACGCCCATCAGCAGGGTGGTGGGGGAATGCACGCTCTAGCAGAGTGAGGTAACACCAGGTGACAACTGCATTTCCTAAAAAGCCGTAATTAAATACCTGTCCGTTTAGACATACTGACTGCTTCCATTATCGTCGCTGTAATCTATTTGCTAATTATCGGGTCAGACGTCGATTCTCTGTTAAGTCCACAGTCAACACTGGCTCTGCGTATCGACTTGCCCCGGGCATATTTGTACAAAATATTTCGTATATCATCCTGAAGACCTAGACTTAAAAGTTAAGAATTATGTAATATATTTTATTTTTGACAATACAAATTAGAAAATACTTCAATAGATTTGCACGCCTATAGGCTGTTCATTCCTGAGACTTTTATATCTTGTAAAGTGAGCGTGATATATTTACGTTTCTACAATTTCCGCATAATATGGCAGGACCTGTTTTGCTCTAGTTATCAATAACTTTTCTTTTAATCTATGTCCAGCATTCAGGGGGACATCAACCCACACAAGGAAAGTTTAAATACCTTGCTTTGATGTATTACTGAAGATAATATATGCATCTTAAATTTGTTGGTATATGGGAGTTTTTAACAGCCTTGGCTTTGGAATAAATCGTGAAGCAGATATGTAAATGTGGAATATTGAGATCAATATATATCACTGCACATGTGACAAATAGTTGATTTTAATGGTGGAAGCGGACCGTATTATGAGAGGCTCCACCGACGCCGGAGTGTTATATCTGTAAACATGTTACGGACCTCATCTGCATTCGCACAGTCACCGCCGTTTCCCTCACCTCATCCCTTCCTCCCGGAAGTGCCCTCCTCCGCTCCAAACTTCAGTTATTGCAGGATGAACCAAATGGCGTAGTTCAGCAGTTTTTCTTTCTTGTTGTCATATGTTTTTTTTTTTCGATTGCTCAGCTAAATCAAACCTAGTTATATTTTCTATACATATACTATATTAATTGCTGTATGTGCATTTATTCGCTTAATGTATTATTAAGAAAAATGTCGGTCCTGGTGGTCTAGTGATAATCATACTTCTCATAAACCCAAGATCGCAGTTAAAATCCTGACCAGGGCCGATGAATTTTTCCGGTAGTAAAAATCCTAAGTACGGCGTAAAGCCGTGGGTCCCTTGTAGATTTACGGCACGTAAAATAATCTCAAGCTTGAAAGGAGAGGCCTGTGAGCAAAATTTATGTGCCATTTCATGCTCTGAATGGAATGGGACTCTAATGGAGTGAGATGTTAAAGAACGTATTTAAATAAGTTAAGCAAAATTAGGGCTGAACTTCTGTTGCAATAACTGAAACTTTTCAATAGAACGCTTCCATTTTGTTCAGTCAGGCACTTTTTTCCTTCCCCTCTCGTGATGTTGAGGTTGCTTGAATGTTCTCACTTGTTTCAACGTTACTTTTATAGCTGCACATTGATTACTGTTCACAACGTCGCTATTATTTTCTTATTTATTGTTGTGAATGTTCCCTCACTGTTTTAAAACTATTTGATAATCTTGTAGTTTTGAGCATCCAGTTCATGTAATTACGTAGCACATGATAAAAACGAATTTTAAATGGAGTTGGGCGAGATTTTTATTTCTAATATCCATAAGAAAAACAAGGGGGTTTTGGTGTAACAAGACACGTCTTGGAATTGGTTGGTTTGGTGTGACACGCCATTTTTAGCACCAAATTACTACAGGATATGGCCGAATTTTCTAAATTACCTTCTCGCGTAATGACAGTCATGTAATAATAATGTACTGTAATATTCAACTTTTGGCAGACTTTTTTAATTATTTGAAGTTGGCCCGTTTTGCTAAGACACGTCACAATTCAAAATCGTTTATAAAATTGAATTGTATTTTATTTTTAAAACTTGACTGTTTCATGATACTGGTATTTTTTGAATTTATTGAAATGCTAAGACAAAATAAATACAAGAGGTCTTCACCTTTTAGCTCCTGGACATTCCGTCCTGGATGCAATGTGTGTTACAATAATTTCTTTACTTACTTTAATTAAACACAGTTATTATTTCTATTCCTGTAACAATAGCAAATAAAATGGTAATAACATATTTAGAGTACCCCTTGTGTAACATCTATAACCCTAACTACGTTTTCCGTTTATTACTAGTCTCCTACCTGCTTTCTTTTAAGCCCTTCCATGTTCTAATTTTTCTTCATCAATCGCTAATTAACAAATAAACTTTACATTATTGTTATTATTATTATTATTATACGATTATTATTATTAAATTACTAAATATATACTTGTTATGGTCTGGTTTAGCTGGCCGGAACCATATCTCACTCACTGTACAAAGGTCAAAATATTACCAAGATATTCTTTATCATCTAAAATTTATCTCCGTTACACCTCTTTCAACTGCCCATTTCCATTTCATCCTTACCTTCCATAAAATTTCCAGCTCACATCTGCTCACAATCTTCCAAACTCTTTTACAATTGCTTTATTCCTCCGTAACCATTTCTAAGTTACATCGTGCTGCATTTTGTAGCTTTATGTTTGCTGGAATAGATTTTGCCTTATCTTTCAGTCATTAGAGTTACTTTTAGTCTAAGTGACGCTTCCAACAGCCGATGTCATTCTTACATCATGCAATTCAATTTTAGCGTTTAAGAAGGACGTTTTATACGAGGATATCAGTTCTGCCAACAAAGCATGATCGAAATTCATTTTTTGGAAATTTCACAACTTGTGTAGGTCGTAACGTAGGGATTGCGCATATTAGTCATTTGTATATGTTTTCCACGCACATTATCTAAATAAGTTTACTAGTGTTATTGGCATATCAAAAATGTTCCATCAGTGTGTAGCATTTATAACTTAAGCACCAATCTCTTTACTCTCTGTTTCGGCATCTTGATGAAGAGACAGTGTTAAACTGTATGTAAAGTTTGCACGTGTACTGGATTCGATACTGATTTACTAATTATCATAATATACAACACCATTGTTGTAAGACTGGGGTATTACCAGATCTGCCAGAATATCTGTGATTTATTTGCTAAATTTGCTGCCTAGGGTGAGCTAAATTTCCCACAGCTGTAAATTAAATGTAACATTTCTAATTATTTTTTCAATAATGCAGGAAGTACGTTTAAGAAAATCTTATATCAAAATAAAATTACACATGCTTTGGTCTTGTAAGTGACATTTAAAAACGTCGAAGCTCAGACCTTGTCTTTGAAACACACTGGAACCGTCACGGGTGGCCGAGGTTGTTAAGGTGTGCGCCTTAAGCCTCGTGAGCGCGAGGTCTGGGATTCGATTCCCATAGGACCGTCCTTCCTGACTGAGGTTTTTTCCAGGCTTTCCCCTTTCTTTATAAATGGTAAATGCTGGAGAGTTACCCTAAACTTAGGCCTGGAACGCTTCCTTCCTTAAAAAAAATCGTTTTCCAATTTATCCTTTCTCTCATGTTATCATCAGTGTCCACCGCCTGTGATGCCTCAGTAGTAAAAACGGGCGTTAAACACTATTAAAAAAAACCTAATCGGCAGGTCGAAAGAGCACCAAATAAGGAAGGGTAGTTACCTCTTGCAGCTGAGTTCTAACAAAGACCGCAAGTGAATAGGAAGAAATACTTATACATTTGGGTTTCAGAACTATTGGAGAATTTACTGAAGAATGTTGAAAGAGAGGGAGAGAGGAAACCAGTTAAAATAAAAAAGTCAAGAAAAACATGGACAAATATTAAAATGTATTCAAAATATGAACATTTTTTACATAATGTGAAAAATTAAATAGTGTTTATTTAATTCTCCACATGCTAAAACAAAACTTTTGTTTCTCATTACTCTATAAGATTGAAATATATTTGTACGCTCCCTAGTAATGAACTGATACGTTGATACATTTTATTACCGTCTTTGATACTGGCGTGTTTCTGCGTTATCAGTTATAGCCAAGGTCATGGCGGAATGTTGCAATCTAAATCTTGTAGTGCTTATTATTAGGAGGGACGTTTTCATTAACTGCTACCGTTCGGCAACAATCGATATTGTTGAATTTTCACAGTCCGAGCCAATGTAGTAAGAATCCGTTATTTGTGCACATGATATGATTTTAGATTAGTAAATGCAGGTATAACGAAGTAACATGTTTTATAAATTGCATGCTGTGTATTCGGTAAACTTATCTTGCGATAAGGGCTAATCTGGCGGCTAGAAACGCAGACTTCAATGCTTTGTTATCAAGTATCGGCATCATTAGCTTGTACTGGCGGTCTTTCGCTAGTTTCTACTTCGATAATATTGCTTGTTACTTGAATGTTTGTGCTTTCTTCTCAGGTAGCGCTGCAGTGAAGACAAATGTACTATTCTCTGCCTATGCAGTGAAATAGATAGAAGATTTTACACTAAAATGATATCTAAATGTTAAAACGTGGAAAAAATACATATATAAATCAATAAATAAAATCCTTGTAGCTATGTTAAAATTCAGACGTGACCAAGTGGTTAGAAAGCTGTCCTCTTAGCTTGGCGGCTCGGATTCGTTCCCAGGAGTCATAAGTGAGATTTATGTTGGAGGAAGCAGCGCCCTTCATTCCATCGTTGCTCAATCTTCATCTCCATTAATCCGCGTAATGTCGACTATCCTGGTGGTGTAATGGTAACCATACTTGTCTCCTACACCCAAGATAGCGGGTTCGATCCCGGCCAGGACCGATGGATTTTTCGGGCGTAAAAATCTTAAGTATGGCTCCCTTCGGAAGGGAAGTAAAGCCGTGGGTCCCGTGTCGTACATTTACGGCACGAAAAAGAATCTCAAGCCTGAAAGAAGAGGCCTATGAGCAAAATTTGTCGGCCTTTTCACGCCCTGAATAGAATGGGACGCTGATGACCTGAGATGTTAAAAAAAAAAAAAAAAAAAAAAAAAAAAACCGCGTAATGTGGTCCCGGCGATTCATTGCGCGCGCGCTAAGCTACTGCCGCCCATGTGCGAAGCTTGCATGTGAATTGACTTTAGATTTCGCTCACTTATGTTAACATTATAGACAGATGCATGTCATTTAATCCATTTATAGATAACTTTTTGTGAACTATAATCGAATAAATCAGAACAATTGAAGTTTTCTGCATTGAAGCTCTCTCAATACATTTTTATGTCCCGTACCGGCTTCTGAAATATCGAGATAGGCACACTTGGACATTGATGGCCTAAGTACGCAAACGTGCATGCGTCATATTGATAGAGGTTTCTGTGTTTATCATACGTTGCGAACATAAGCCAGCCAGCGCTTTAAGGGGATCACTGCTGATGTAGTTAAAAGTTTCATTTGAGAACTGAGTTGTAAGGAGTATATTTTGAAAGACTTCATACCGGGTGTTTATGAACTACACCGCAATAGCTTTAAGAATTGTAGAGAAGGTGCTTACATGGGAAGTCTATTGTCAAAGAAGTTATACGGTGATAAAGAAGTAGAAATTAAACGTCGATAAATGAGTGATAAAAATAAATTGGAGTAAAAGTTACTTCGAATGTCTTCTACCTGCTTTGCGAGAGAAGAAATCCTGATTTTCAATATCTCATCAACATTATCCTTTTCAAGATTTAATACTGTAAATATTTCTAAAATCTCGGACAAATCATATGACAGTACGGCACTCATTAACTCATTAACAAAGTTAACTGATTTGTTATGTAGGTTAGTCTAGAAAGTACATGGCGTAATGGATAAGGCAATAGACTGTGGTGTAAGCTCGGGTTCTGTGGAATAGGATTTTATTTTTTATATTCAATTTTATGATTAAGCATGCTCATACTATATATATAGTAGAACTTTCTAGCCACTGATTAATAAAGCTTTCATGCGAAGTTTTGAAGATATCTTTTTGGTGCAGTCGGTATGATACTGGCATCAAGGATTTTATATACAATCAGTGGCGCACTGGTCCTGTAGAAATTTAATACCAAAAGTTGAAATTTGAATAAGCAGTCATAGATTTCTTACCCTAAATTGATTCTCTTCAATCTTTGAAATTATTGTGGTGTACTTCATTAACACTCTGTATGCAAAGAACGTGCATTCTAGAGAGAAGGTGATAACAGATAAAACCGAATGAGCAGATATAGAACTGCAACACCAAGGACGGACAGAGGTGGCCTCGAAATTGGCATTCAGAAGTCAAGGTTCCGAAGAACCAGGAAAAAAAAAATCCTCAAAAAAAGGAATATTAGGACATCTTGAGTAATACTGATATAATTTACATGCTCGTTTTGGCCCCGTGATGTGACCGAAATGAAAGACATGCTTACTTCAGCATCATAAACAGCAGCTCACGATCTGATAACTGCTAATTCATTTTCCGTCCAGATCGATGGGATCCTTGGTGTGAGAAGAGTTCAGGAGAGAAGTAAATCCATTGTTGTAGTGCCCCCTAGCCTCAGATGCTCCTTGACATTTGGTGCACATTATTTCTTTTAAATATCTTGACCGTACTGTCGCTAATTGTTTCGAAGTTGATAGGGAAAATTCCAGTGCATTAATAGAAGCAATGCGCAAGTCACTGAAAAATTAAAATGGGAGTTTGCACTGGTCTCAACTGGGATAAGGAATACTTAAAGAGCTAAAGACAAAAATGAAATAAATACCAAGACCAAAGCACGGAGATCTGCTGTTAAAGATGAATTTATATTATCGAGTGCAGTGTTTAACGCCCGTTTTTACTACTGAGGCACCACAGTCGGTGGCACTGATGATACATGAGGTGAAATTATATATTACGAAAGATTTTTTTTTAAGGAAGGAAACTTTCCAGGCCTAAGTTTAGGGTACCTCCCCGGCATTTGCCATTTATGAGGGGTGAGGAAAACCTGGAAAATACCTGAGTCAGGGAGGATGGTCCTGGCGGGATTCGAACCCCAGACCTCCCGTTCACGAGTCCGCGCCTTAACGACCTCGGCCACCCGTGGCGGTCAAGTACCCATGATATCATATATATACACACACAAACATGTATATTGGGAGTATTCATGCCTCTGAAAAGAACATGTTGAAATATAAGGCAATAAAACTAAAGGAAGAATGTGGAAAATTAGGACTTGTTATAAATATGGAATATATATACATATATTAGCATAGGAGAAGAAAAAGAAAAAAATTACCTTGATAATGGAGGTGAATTTAAATCTATTGTTGAATGCACTTATTTAGATATAAAAATAGACCACACAGGAGATAATTACAGTGGGAATTAAAAATAAAATTTATATTGCAATCTGTGGAGCAAAAATATCACAAAACAGATAATTACAATAAATTGAATCATAATTCAGATTATTTTAACATACCCTGATGAAGTTTGACAAATGCATACTAATGAAAGAAAAAATAAAAAATAGACACAAAAATGAACGTTTTAAGATCAGATGGAAAAAATAAACACAGATAACGGAAATTATGGGAGTACAAGAGCAACCGAACATCTTAGACATCAGAAAGGAAAGGAAAAGATGACAGTGGTATAGACAAGTCAAAAGAACAGAGCAAAAATGTCCAAAAATTATAATTACCAGAACAAAGGAAAAAAGAGGACTTGGATGGAGAGTGTACAAGAGGCCATGAAAACTACAGGGTTGGAACCGAATAAATGTTTGGACAGAGAGGAATGGAATTCAATTTCCGGAAGACAACGGCAATTATGATACCAGAATCTCATCACGTCTTAAAAATACGAATTTTGAAGTGAAGTATATCAAAATGTGTAACAGAAAATGCTTTGTAAATATAAGGGAAAACCATGGTTTTGCAATTTAGTGAATCTAACTTTTTTTTTAACAATTGGGGTAATATTATCTGCGTATGGCAATTTCACGGCTCGTATTTTTATTGTGAAGCACAACACGCTTAATAAAACAAATAAAACATCCGTTACACAACACTACAAAATAAATGGATGGATTTGTAGGAGCAAAGGAGAAAATTTGGGTACTTAAACCTTGCTCAAGGGCTGGCCGTTGGGAGAAAGGGATGAGATGAGGGAGACCTTGATATTGTTTACAGATAGAGCACCTCGACCCCGGTGGAGTCTCACAGAAAAGCCGCTTCTACGGTAGGACAGAAACTTTCTTAAGTGCAATCCACTGTCACGCAGTGCTAGCCCACATCGCCTGGCACTTTCACGCTCTAGCAATAAGATGAAATGGGAGAGCAGAAAATTCATAGAGAGAAAAGACCTATTGTAACGTTCGCATAAGGGACCGGGGAAAACCACGAAAACCTCAAGGTCTGGATGACTGGCCACAAGGATTTGAATACGTGTACCAGAAGAAACGAAAGAAGCAAAGCAGAATATATATGTGTTTTCTATACGCTGTTTAAGTCCTTTGACCGTTGTTGTTGATTTGGTTTATTTATGGACGCTCTTTAACACCTCAGGTCATCAGCGTCCCATTCAATTCAGGGCGTGAAACAGTCGATAAATTTTGCTCAGAGGCCTCTTCTTTCAGGCTTTTACATGCCGTGAATTTACGACATGGTACCCACGGTTTTACTTCCCTTCCGAAGGAAGCCATATTTAGGATTTCTCCGCCCGATCCCGGCCGGGTTTGAACCCGCGATCTTGGGTTTATGAGGCAAGTATGATTACCACTACACCACCAGGACCGACACCAAACAGCAGGACAAGATGTGATGGGAACTTAGCCAGGAGTATTCGTTATGATTGACAACTGGGTAGACTTAATGAATGAATAGTGTTTAACGCCCGTTTTTGATACAGAGGCACCACAGGCGATGGACACTGATGACACTTGAGATGAAATGATATATTGGGAAAGGATTAATTTTTTTTAGGAAGGAATTGTTCCAGGCCTAAGTTTAGGTACCTCCCCGGCATTTGCCATTTATGAGGACTGAGGAAAACTTGGAAAAAACCTGTCAGGGAGGACGGTCCTGGCGATATTCGAACCCAGACCTCCCGCTCACGGGTCCTTGCCTTAACGACCTCGGCCACCCATGGCGGTAGGGTAGACTTAAGTTCCCTATAGTTAGAATGCATTAATCATATTTTCGCCAGCTTTAAACATTTGCGAAGTTGATAATTAATAATATTGTGCTATGTAGTGGAACATTTTTCATACCTTAATATCTGCAAAAGAAAAGAGAAAGTGAGATGTTTTAAAATTGATTTATTGTGATCGTACTTGACGGGACTAAATCCCAGAGAATTTTATTTATCAAATTTTAAATGCAGCATGAAAAAGTGTACCATGGTGTCTTAGTAGCGTTAAACACTATTTAAAATGAAAATTAAAATAAGGAGCTAGTATTAATTGTATAACAAGGCAAACACTGTTGTGTTGCTTACTCTTGATGTGAGAAATTGAAGAGTTTATTGAAAGCGTTTGTTTATAGGAAGTAAACGGTCAAAGGGTCAGAAAATGATGCGGATTTACGGTCTTCAATTGTACCCATTTTGTAGCGCTTCATGTAATTAATTTTTTAATTATTTGCATGGCAAATTCAACTTGTAAATGAATGCTGTAAGGCGTGGTTCGATCATCGGCAGTGGAGTTTCTGTTATATAATAGGGGGTTAGAAACGTCGGATCTAGTCACTCGAGAGCTGTCAAGCCTAGTCAGGAGACTAATACAAAAGCAGCTATTGACAGCACGCGCTTCAGGCTCGCTAACGTAACAAGAGAAATCCTGGCTATGTTTGGCGAGCACTGAAGGGGTTCCCACGTCTTTGTTAAACAACATGCCATTCCAACAGTGTGCCACCATTAGAAGATATAGAATGCATGCATCGTTTCGTGGAGTCTCATAAACTTATAGTACATAAAGTTCTTAAGTTCGTGATCTATTTATCTAAATGAGAAACATATAGCGTAAAGTTAAACCAGTTAACTTATTTCTCCTGTTGGAAAACCCAGTGATTTTATAACTCTTATCGTCATCTTACTGTACCAGGGATCATTTTCGCCCGCAATCAGAAAACTAATTAAGGGAACTAGAAGTCGCCATTGAGTGCGCGATGAGAAAAATATGAAATCCACATTTCTTACATATATACGGTGCATGTTCTTCAACTTATGATCTAACGTACTTTCATGCATATGGTTGCACCTTCCAGATGTTTTATGAATGGACAAACATTTCTTTCTTTCTTTCTTTCTTTCCTTCTTTCTTTCTTTCTTTCTTTCTTTTCTCTGGAATATTTTCCTTACCGAATAAGCTGAAAACGTATAAGTGGTTTTATAATACTTACTCCTGTACTTGTGTACCTATATTACATATAATTTATTTTAGATTTTAGTGATTCTGACCTACTGAATTTTCTGTCAGTTCACATGGGTAAAGTATTTAGTAATGAGTCAGTGAAACAAGGAGAGTCATTTCAAAGAAAAATCTGTTACATGTTCTCAGTACTCAAGTATTGAGGGTTGTTAAATCAGCTGTTGCTTTTCCCAACCCTTACAGCATAATATGGGTTCCATATTACGTAGTTATACGGCGATCCTGGTACACCCATGTATACATTGAACAAAATAATAAATAAACGTATAGAACTTGAGATCACAAATTAATGTTTAATGTAGGTGCTTTAATTTTAATGCATTAACATACAATATATTCACTTGAATGATACAGTACACTACTATTACAGTAAATATGCAAGCATTTTGTTCATGTTTTCTGGCAAGAGATTGTACCGTCAGTCAGTAAGAATGTTTTTGCACATTACTTGGTATGACCTTTTGTAACTTTATGTTCCCTGGAATAGACATTTCCTTACCTTATAGTATTAGAGTTTCATTTAGTCAAGTAACGCTGTCATTCTACATCACGTGATTTCACTGTCATGTTCTTTAATAGGGGAATGCATTTTATATAAGAATATAAATTATGCTGTCAAAGTAATTTTTGTTATTTAGGCATTATCGAAATCCACGTTTTAGTAATTCTATGACACAGGGAAATACGTGTATATTACCATTACGTATATATTTTTCATTGAATGACTTTTATTGATGTACACGTAATAAATAAACAAAATAAACCTATCTCCTTATTAAATTATTTGCATATTGCGATTTTTCATCAGTTGTGTAGTACTTGAAACTTGAAAACCAATCGATAATACTTTCTTTGGCATCTTGATGAAGACCCAACATATTAAATAAAATAATGCAGAGAGCAGCCAAGTGAACTTCTGTACTGCATATGTCAATGATGTTACTGATTTACCAATTTTTACCAGTATGTACTAAAGCTTGTGGCAGAATTGGGGTATGATCAGTTATATATTATTTGTTAAAATGTCTTCCTAGACGGAGCTAAATTTCTACAACTTTAAAAAATAAAACCCAAAGGATTCTGATCAGTTAATAAATAATGCGGGAGTGCGCTATAGAAAATCCAACTCAAAATAAAATTACATATTCTTTGGTCCTGTACCTGACTTTTAAAAACATCGGCAGGTCAGAACAGTATCAAAGGAGGAAGAATCGGATAAAAAGCAATACATGAGTCGGAACTGAAAGAACTTGCACAATTTGAGTTTTCGCATGATTGGTGAATTTATTGAATAATATCAAATAAAACTTAAAACCACACAAGATCACTTTGAATTAGCTTAAAAAATAAATGGTAATATTTGTTAAAAGCATGAAAGCATTTACGAAATATTATAAAATATGAAAAATGAAACTGCGCTTATTGAATTGTACACATGATAAAGCAAGCATAATGCTTTCTAGTACTCTGCGATTAATGATGTAAATTATGAAATGTCATGTTCTTCCGCTGTGTAGAGTTGAGACAAGAGTAAAGCAATTAAAATTCCGCTGAGATGGGAAGGAAAAAAAATATGTGCAGAAATTATGAAGTTTTTAGGAACATAGAGCAGCAATATGTAAGATTTCAATTCCGTGCCTTGAACTTCTTAGAATTTTCTCTGCCTTGTGATTTATATTTCATAGTGACCTTCGGCGTTCTTCCTCCCGCATTTTCTTACACGAGGAGCATATTTCACTCTTTTCCCGAGCTATTCTTGAATTAATTGCTAGGTTTTCAGTTTCTTTCTCGTATATCTTAATTCTTTTATTCTGCGTCTACCGAGTGGTTGCAAGCATACTTTACTAGCAACAAAGATAATTTAGTTACTGAAAAGAAAGGGTTTAGTTAAGACAAAATTTTGGCTTAAGTAAATTAGAAAATATGTAATATATAGCGTAAATAGCTACCATATAAAATATTCCAGAGGTTCTCAATTTTTCCTTGACCGTGGATCACTTAAAGATCTCTCGTAGTAAACTGAAGGTTTAAACCATAAATTTCCATTTTATATACGCTGTTTCGTATTTAAATATTTAAAGTTGTTAATCACTAGTTTTCAAAATTAAAAATATAAACAACACAAACATTTATTTTTTCAATATTTGCCTTTATCGTAGTGTATCCTTACACAGTAATAATTAGTAGAAAAATTATATTATTTAAAATGCATATTAATAATAATTTACAATATATAATAGCACATTACTTTACATTTTAATTTATCAATGAGAAGGATGATGTTGCATTTTTATATATCCGGCTCAATAGGAGAAATTGATATTCTGAATTCTGATCTTACCTTTTTCAAACGGTTTTATTTGTATTTTTAGCTAAATGAGTGCAGAGAATGGTTTTTCGGAAAGTAAATTGTTTCGAAAGGCATCAATACTTTCTTGACATTCTTTGGTAATCCGGGAAAATCCTCCTGTAAGCGAGCTCAAAAGTTTACCAGTGTCTTTTCTTTGAGCTTTAGTTTTAGGAGCTGGACTGCTTCTACTGCTGTGAGCCTTGTTCTACTTCAAGCTGAAAACGGATCTTTGATCCAGTTTTTGCTTGCATCAGGCATAGGAAAATATTCTGTGAAAGTGCGCTGCACGTTGTTCTTCGAAAACTCTTCTTCGATGCAACCAACACAATTTTAGAGGTCAGGAAATGTTTGCTCATACTTGTCGTTCAGTATGCGCTGATTCCACATATGAAACCTTTTGATCATGACTTCCATCTCGTCTTGGACATAAACAACTGTACTCCCCCCCCCCCCCCCTTGAAGACTAAGTTCAGCTTGTTTAAATGGATTTAACGCTAATTTCGTTACCCAAGAAATTCGATGACAAAGATGAAACTGCTTATGCAAGATAACATTCCTATTTAGTCTCTCAGTTCCGAAGATGGTCGTGACAGTCAACGAACTTAAGAGTGTTGCAAAAGCTGATGATGTTCACTATCCAGTTCAAATAGTCTTGAATTCAATGACCTGCTTTGTATTAAATTGAAAAGTTGACGGTTTCATTTAAAGTCTGCTTAAACTGGGCAATTAGAGCTTCCCGGTGTATGCGACAGTGGTACCATCATGCCGCTGGAGTGCTGCAAGTCAGCAAGTCTTCCAGATATTCCTCTTGTTCCATTTGCGTTAACTCAACCAGTCCACTTTATGAGAAATTACAAACTCGCTTAAGCTGAATACTCTTCATCTAGAGTGTGCGCCAAATAGGAGCTAGGTAAAGTGTATGTCCTCGAGAGCATTTATTAAATGCTCATATCTACATCAAGATTGCTATGTTTGTAATGTCTATGCTTTCATATAGTTGCAGAGGAAAGTAGGGAGGCACGCTAACTCTTTCTAATACCGTTCCTTAATATTTCCGACAAACTCATGATTCGCCTCTTAGTCGTATCATTTAACAAAGTATTAGGGAAAGGTTTTTGGCAACTTTCTCACTCAACAACGCGGAAACCATGCTTTTTGCAACTGTAATAAGTTCTTTAGCAATTAGCTGAGAAACTTCAAATCATACTCTCACAATCATCTTCGTTGTTGCACTAATCACAGTTTTTTTTAATAATTTTCCTCCTTTTGCAAAGCTTCTGCACCTTATTTTTGGGAGGAGGGGGTCAATGCTCTTTTTGGCATTTTCTTTATGTTTAGTTTCCAGATGTTTTCGTAATTTTGATGGTTTCATGGTAGTTTTAACAACAACGAGTAGCAGAGGTTGTTAAGGTGTGGACTCGTAAGTTGAAGGTCTAAGGTTCGATTTTAATCAGAACTCTCCTCACTGATTGAGATTTCTTCCAGATTTTCCTCAGTCCTCTTAAATGGCAAAGCCAAGGAAGTGCTATAAAACACACGCCTGGAACGCTCCCTTCCTTAAAAAATATCCTTTCCCAGTTATTTCATCCCAGTATCATCAGTGTCCACGCCTGTGATACCTTAGTAGTTAAAACGGGCGTTAAACACCATTAAAAAAATGGCTTCGTGTCCGTACATTTCATAGCATGATACACACTGGGAGTTCTTCTGGGCTGAACACGTGAAACCCAGGTTCAAATCTTCCTTGATATAACGGCGAAACTTTAAGGAGACTAAAAAATGATCCACTTTCTTGCGAACACGATGCATAGCCATCAGAATCTATACTTCTTTATTTCAAATTCAGCCAACGGTCCATATTGAGGTCATAAGTCACAGGCAGAAAGTCCACTGCAATTAGAATAGAGAAATCATTTTTACCGGTAATAAGTAAGGGGTCGAACCATGAACAACAAAACGAATGTACAAATACGAAATGCAGTTACAAATCATCGCGAACGATTGACTCGGAAATAACGCAAACGCAAGGATTTCTGAGAATGCAAACATCGCGTAAATTCCATGCAGCTACGCAAGCTCTGTGTGTGTGTGTGTGTGTGCGCGCGTGCGCGTTTTTTTTTTTTTTTTTTTTTTTTTTTTTTTTGTTATAAAATAACACGCTTGGCAAGTCCCACGTGGAGTGCTTCGAAATCCGAGCCTAAGGGTTCGCTGCTGAAAGATGCGTGCTGCTGTCAGGATATAATTGAGTGTTCTGCCTGATCCACAATTTCGGGGTACCTGTTTGAAAGCTCTCTCCGGGACAAATGATCGTCTTCAATTTTATTTCAATTTACTTTACCTCAATAAATACACATTTTAATTATCTATGGTTTTCTCGTAATTCATTGTGTCCGTACATTGAAATATAAATGTTGTTAACAGCATTCTAACGTTTCTAACTAGGTTTGCGGACCACGGTTTGAAAACTGCTGTTTTAGAGGTTAAACATTGTAGACTCCTTAACACGTAAACTATACAATGCCAGCGGTTAAATTTACTGTGCAAAAAGTTTCCACCTGTTCGAAAAAATTGCTCTTATGGTTTTAATTGCTGCATCACCTCTTTGGTTGATTTTGGGACTGTAGATAACGCTTTCCTTTTGGTTCTGTGTAGACAAACGAATACTTTGAATATCTCGTACTTCTATAGCAGTACTCTATCCGAAAGCGCTGAAACATAATTTTGTTTGACTGTTCATTTAATTGTTCACTCTTACATTCATTTCGAATCATATTCTTTGCATTTTCACATCACTTAGTTTCATGTTCATGTTCACTTTTTTATCCTTTATAACACTAATTTTCGAATTAGTTTCAATTAATACTATACATTTTTTGACAGTACACCTCCAAGATTCCGGTATTGATATTCCGTTGAAACTTGTATTTAAAAAGTATTGAATAAAACGCCCCAATTTGTCGTATTCCCTAACAAACTACATTCAGTCACCGGCAAACTAAACCATAACCACACTACGCAAGGAAAAGGATAATACAACCTAGGAGAGCGGTAAACAACGTTACCGTAGGGATGTATTTAGAAAAACAACAGTGTTTTATATTTACGTAAATGAAAATGCACTTTTACGCTGGGTGGTCCTATTTTGCGCATTTGAAATCCACTGTTGCAACGGATGTGGCTCGCAGCATCGTCTGATTAGGGGCTAGGTGCCACCCTTTGACCCAGCAGAAGCGGAAATTAAACACCTGATTGGAATTTGTTTTACTTGTACAACAGAAGCAGTGCGTTTTTGGATATGGGTTCCTGTTCAAAATATTATCTACTGACTTTCACTTCCCTTTACGAGCCCTGTCGGTCCTGGTGGTGTAGTAGTAACCATACTAACCTCCTAAATCCAAGATCGAGGGCTCGATCCCGACCAGGATCAATGGATTTTTTTTCGGGCTTAAAAATCCATAGTATGGCGTCCTTCGGAAGGGAAGTAAAGCCGTGGGTCCTGTGTCGTACATTTACGGCACGAAAAAAAAGCTCAAGCTTGAAAGAAGAGGCCTCTGAGCAAAATTTATTGGCCGTTTCACGCCCTGATTTGAATGGTACGCTAATGACCAGAGATGTCAACGAGCATCCGTAAATAAACCAAATCAAAATCTACAAGCCTTAGGAGTTTGTAATGCACATTTCGAAACACACTATATATGGCAAACTTCCCTTCAACTAAATATTATTTAGCAAATATTGAAATGGAAACAACGCTTAACGCAATCAAAAGTGCCAATCGCCGTTTTTACTATATCTAAATGTTCGTAATAATAAATAAATTCAGAAATTCAAGCGCCCTAAAGCGTAAGCCGTGAGAAATCTGGTGCACTTCTTAAAATCCCTTGTTGTTGGAGGTGATTTCATGAACAGTGTCTTAACGTTTGATAAGAGTTATTGCCAATCTCTGGAGTACATTTTTCGCTCAGAAGTTGCGGGCCAAACATGAATGGAAGTGGAAGGAAAACTTGCACTACTGACAGGATGTGTCAGTAAAGTGTGACTTTTGCTTCAATCTTTGAAATGCATAATATTACAAAAATGATTTTTTGAAGAGTATAAAGAAATGAGCATGATAAATAATATAAGGTGAAA
The DNA here is from genome assembly GCA_030762175.1 of Metallyticus violacea. NCBI lineage: Eukaryota > Metazoa > Arthropoda > Insecta > Mantodea > Metallyticidae > Metallyticus > Metallyticus violacea. The sequence goes on along the minus strand of CM060846.1, from coordinate 22,835,628 downwards.
AATAATGTAATTATGATGTTGTGGTGCACATAATCAAAAGCGAGTGACATTACTTTGGTATTCTCAGAGAATGGCGACATCTTGTTCTGGGAACCTGGTTATATAACATCCAGCCGTAAGATGGCGTTAGTTGTTAGCATGTCTGGAGATCACGTTCGCAAGCAAGCACTTAATCATAGAGTGTTTGTAACACAAGTAAACTTCATATCTAGTTTTACTTTCACAATCCAGGTCATTAAAGAGGTTGTTTTTGCTTTAATGTCCTTGCAGTACTTTAATCACATTTATTCAGTGTCAGACATTCATGTATGATTCCTTGCGATTTCTCTAAGGAGTATGTTGCTTAAAATTTTCAGAAAGTTTTCGCCTTCCCTGTGTGATATTTTAGTTCTTAATCATGGAACGCGCTATCTTCCATAAATTGCTGTTAATTTGATATTTGCTATATTTATTTATAAATTATTGTGTATAATTTGTTATCTTTGGTGAACAACAGTTTATGCTTACATGTCACCTGGGTGGTACAGTCACAGGCTCGAGCTTGGGGTCAAGCTGTCTGATTGAAACATTTTCGAATTGTTCACAAACCAAATCAAAAGCATCGCGCTTCTGTTTTCTGGAATAAAGAGACACGTTGCTGAAGTTTTTACTCTCCATGCCTTTGGTTTGCTTAAGTAGTGAGCTAAGCAATAATGATGTTATCGACAAACATAATTGGTCACTTTTACATGCTAAGTGACGTTTGAGTAATTTCTATTTCATTATTGGCAAATACGACGACTTTCTGCATATTCTGCAGGATATTTTTATATTACACATTGTTTCTAAGCGTGGTGTCTCAAAATAGTGGCCAGGGAAGTTCTCTCGGCAAGAGCCAGGCTAAGACGCGCTGACCTTTTCAAGTTAACCTCAATGATTACGGTACAGATTTAGGCTTGATGAAAGACCGAGGAATGCATACCAGACCGCAGACTAGATTAAGTTAGTAGTTTCACATTAATCGCACTTTGGTAGTAATAGAAATCTTCAATTACCGACTTGACCTCGTTGGTCCAGGTATTTCGTTTGTAGTGCAATTGTAAGAAGCAGCGACCTCCTGCTTGATGCTACATCTTTTAGTCCTATCTTACTCACAAAAGATATTTATTCAAAGATCGAGAAACTCGATTAAAATTAAACTATTGGGAGACTTTAACATTGTTTCGTAAGACATTAATGTCAATATTTGTTTCAATAAGTGTATATTATTCAAAAGAAAATATTGCTAAAGATACCATTTACCTAGGTAATTGCTAGCTCCAGTTCTGCAGTATTGGAACGGCAATGACGAAATCTCTCTTTTAAAGTCTTCATTGGGCAGAGGGCCACAAGTATAGATCACTTGCATGGCATTTGCTCCCACAAGGCTTGTTGAGCAAGCAAGCAAGGTATAAAGATTGCTGTGCATTTATTCCTTTTCGCACAACGAATATTTATATATGATTCAAATGCACCAACAGTCAAATCATGAAGTTCGAACACGATTTGAACAAGAATTTAAGATTTTATCATGTAGTTTAGACACACAAACTGTTTACTCTTACAACAGAAAAACTTTTTCTTGTCAGTTTTCCCTGGACAAACCGTATTGCTGATTTGCAAGTATTGATTTGAATTGCCAGAAAAGCTTCTTCTGTTTTTGAGATTTTCAAATGCAATGAAAGATGGTATTTCCATTTCATCTGTTTCCAGGCGTCTAATTTTACCCTTATAGAGGTGCTCAAAACGTTCAATATAAATTTTAATATATTCAATTACTGAATAAATTATTGGATTATTGATAAAAGTATCAAAATATTTCAAAGCTGTTTTGCAATTTATTGTAGTTATTTGGTGCCAAGAAGCTGAATCACTATATTTTATTTCCTTCTTCTGATATTATTAGACATAACTGTTGTTTTTTATTTGATAGTTTTATCCATATGCCATCCATATGTCGGTCCTGGTGGTGTAGTGGTTACCATACTTGCCTCCTACGCCCAAAACGCGGGTTCAAACCCGGCCAGAATCGATTTTTTCGGGCGTAAAAATCCTAAGTATGGATTCCTTCGGAAGGGAAGTAAAGCCGTGGGTCCCGTGTCGTACATTTACTGCACGAAAAAGAACCTGAAGCCTGAAAGAAGAGGCCTCTGAGCAAAATTTGTCGGCCGTTTCACGCCCTGAGTTGAATGGGTCGCTGATGACCTGAGTTGTTAAAGAGCGTCCATAAATAAATCAATCAAATGCCATCCATATGCTATTGTTGAAAATGAAACAAATATCTCCCTTGCCTTTTCATCAGACTGTGCACTTGCAATCATGTCATCACTTTCTTCCCAAAGTTCTGCTTTTGTGATTCATCCAAATCTTCAAACTCAGGTGTATAACAGTCATTATCTTCAGCCAAAACTTCCTCCAACATTCTTCTAATATGTTCTGCTGCTGCTCTTATGACATCTTGATAACAAACTGAGAAGCATAGAATATCACACTACGAAGTAGGTGGGATGCTGTCAACACCTTAGCACCTAAAATTTTGTACTGCAGTCTTTGAAAACAGCAGTCTCTCAACAATGAGATCCCTTTAAGCTACTCAGGAATGTGACCAACATGCTTTCCTAAATACCAATTGATTTTTAACAGCTGGGGTGTTGTGAGCACTCCGCATTCCCAGTAAACATTAGGAATATTTGCTTACATTTATGGAGTATTTCATATGTCAAAGGAAATTTAAATACTTTTTATTAGATTATTGCATATTCATTTCCAGGTACAAAAAGTATTTACCTATAACACCATATAGCTATAAAATGTTTCAAAACATTCTTATGTTCAAGCTGTTATAACAGTTTATCAAAGATACTTGAAGAAAATATATAATCATATGCATTTTAAATTTCTACCACACTATACAGAACGGTAGAGATCTCTGAGGGAACATGGGAAGAGTATCATGTGAAGGTGAGAGATTATGTAATTATACAAATTGAATTTACCTTTATTTTGTACATTTATAATAATATATATTTTGTAACATTTCTATACGGTGACACTATCTACATAGGAAAATTTTGTTGGCATCATCATCATCATCATCATCATCATCATCATCATCATCATCATCATCATCATCATCATTAATTTTTTTTTTCTGCATATTTCCCATTATTCATTGATACATTTTATAGTAATTTATTATAAATCATCATAATGTTGAGCAATTAGTATTTATTGATCTGCAAAATTAAGAGTATGGAGAAAGTATATTATTAAATATAAAATTTACTTTTGTGTCTGAACCAATACAGTGAAGCGACTAATATATTCCTAATTATCTAGTTAGTCAATTTGATACTCTTATGCTCCATTTACTGTTGAATTACGCAAAAGCCAGCGGATCTAGTTTTGCATAATTCAACAATCAACTTGCTAGATAATTAGGAAGTATATTATTGTTTATAACAGGTACTCCCATGCATGAACAATTTGTTCCTCAGTTTTTCATTGCCTTGTGCATATATAAATGAATGTGACAACTGGCATAAAGAACAGAATGCTAAGAATAATAAAATGATACATGCCAGTGATGAAAGTAGTGCAGCCTTCTGGAATACTGTGTGCGAGTTTCTTTGTTTCATTTTAGTTATTTTAAGCATCTTGTTCCTGTTGATTGCGCATATTATTTCAAATTATGGTGTAAATCTGTAGTTAACTGAAAACCAATTGACACTATCAATTATAACTATATGAAATTGTATTATCATATACTTGTGCCACATGTACAAATTGCACATATAAACTTTTTATAAATTTAATCTAAGTATTAATTAATAACTATATCATATGTCTGGTTAGTGTTTCTGTGCCAATTATACTGTTAGAATTTAAGCATTCACTCTTAAAAAACTGAGTTTATATAATTTCAGCTATTTATCTTATATAATCCTATTCTGTAGAGGTGATTAAATAATGCAAATTTTCTATTTTTATTGTCCTTGCTGGTCTGAATATTGTGATTTTCATCACTATTTCTTATCCAGAATAACATTGGTGCAACATTTTCGTAGCATTAAATAAGTAAATGTGTACTTAAAGAAATCCCTTTTATGTCTTAAAGTGACACGTTTGCTGCAAGTATTATTACTGAGGAGAAAGAAAATAAATGTTTGTAATTTTACAGAGGTCCATTCAGTGTGGTGAGAAGATGCATCCATCGCCAAACAAATCAGCAATTTGCTGTCAAGATTGTAGATGTGGCCAAATTCACATCAAGTCCTGGACTCAGCACATCAGGTATGTGCTGAGATTTATGTGCTTTTCTACCACTATTCACGTTTCTATAGGGAAAGTTAATAAACCATATATTATGCTTAAATATGTAGGTCTCTCATTTCTTAATTTTATACAGAAAATATAAAAAGTAAGTTATATTCAGAATACCTCAGAAATGTTCTTTTCTTGTGTTAAGATTAGTAGCTTTGTAGTGGGACACATCAGAAAGGTAAGCAGATGAATATTTGAAAAAAGGAAAAAAGAGTAAATAAAAATAATGATCAAAGTAAGATATCATGATATTGTAAGATATATGCGTCACCCTTGTATAGTGCAGGCATTTCTAGGCAAAAAAGTAACTTAAATAAAAGTTAACAAGGATACAGTTTTAATACATTGTGGGTAATTCATATTCTGGAAGACCAACATGGGTGACTGGGTTGTTTAGGCTTGGGATCATGAAAAGGTAGGTCTGGGGAGTGATTTTCTGTCAGAACTGTCCTCCCTGACAGACATTTTCCAGATTTTCCTCAATCCTCATCAGTGGTAAATGCCAGGGAGGTACCCTAAATTTAGGCATGAAATGCTTCCTTCTCAAATAAACAATTAGTTTCCCAACTTATTATTTCAATGTATCGCCAGTGTTCACCACATATGATGCCTCATTAGAAAAATCAGGAATTAAATACTACTTTGAAGTCAAAGATAGGAAAGAACTAAATGTTGAAAACAAACCAGCACAAATTAAAAGCCATAGGATGCCATCCACTGTGAGTATTGATCATAAAATTTCAGACATAAGAGTATTGCTTTTGAGAACAACTAAAACAAGGACAATTGGTTCTCTTGTACTGAAATATGAGGGGGTTGTTCATATCAGAACAAAAATCTATGGGTAAAAACATTGAGTTTAGTATGTAATTGCATTAAACAGTTCCTTTGCTCCTTTCTGTATAAGATTAGTGGTTTTATGCATAAACTTAACAGTTTATCACTAACTTTTGACATGTTAGTGATTTTAGGACCAGTCTTCTCACCACTAATCCAATATTGATATTTTCTGTTGGAATGAAGTTGCATTAATTTGCCAGAATAACTGTGACTTCTTTGCAGTCTAGTTACTGCTGAGTCTCAATTCCCAGGGATCTAAGAGAAAACAGAGTATTTAGTTGTTAATGAGTATTGTTTACAGATAAGGCATGCTTTTTGTGGTGTGCAGCAATCTACAATGTACTCCTACTGTTTGATAAAATAAGTCAGCATGGATTTCACAGAGATGAGAGAGAGAGAGAGAGAGAGAGAGACAGAGAGAGAGACAGATAGAGAGAAGATTAGGATGGAATTAAAAATAATAAAATACAGATAGAAACAGAATCAGTAAAGCTGTTCATTTTGACTCATATAACTTTTATGTATGTTTACAAGGACATGCTATATGGATGCAAAATTAGAAATGCATGTCTTAACAAAAGTACCATTTTGAAATTAAATTCTTAAATTAAAGTATGTGTTATTGGAATTTTTGATAGATGATTTGGTTTTGCAGTTTAGGTCATAAAGTTCAATGGAACATTATAAATGTTTTTGAGACATGCCATAGTTTTAATATTATTAAGGAAATGTAGTGTTTTACTGTCTACAAAATTTAATTACTTTTCATTTCCAGATCTAAAGAGAGAAGCTACAATATGCCATATGTTAAAGCATCCTCATATTGTGGAACTGTTGGAAACATACAGCTCAGAGGGCATGCTTTATATGGTATTCGAATAGTAAGTATGACTTTCACATTATAACATAGTCTTTCACTGCTTCTTCAAGAATATGCTCTTAGGAGAAAATAATCTGCAGGAAGACATGAAATGCTATTAGAAAATTCTTTTATTAATTACTATAAAGGCAAGATATGCAGATTTATATTGAGTGGCAATACTTCAAAATAATCAGCAAGAAAAGGTTGTAATGAGTGGCACAGGTAGATAGGGGGTATGTAATGTAAGTTAACTAAACAAAGATATACATATAGTATGAAAAGTGCCCAAATTTTTATGCTCCACATTATATTTCTCAGCTAGCACCAAGAGAGATATTAGAGATATGTAATATTATAAGTTTGAATCTTCCCGGAATTTGCAATGGTTAAAAAGTTGGATGCCATTTTCATTTTCCTAACTTTCAGAAGCAAAAGTTTGTCACAATCAGATTGTTTACAGGTATAACTATACTTTTCTGTTTTTATTCTTAGTTATTCAAATATTGTGATATGTTTTCTTCTTTTTCTCTTTATTTTATCAACACATTTGTAAATATTTTTTTTATTTTATACATAAAATTAACATCACATATTTAAAAATATACTGTTATATGGACCCTACAATACTTTTATCCATAACTAAAGTATATTTAAAATCTTTTCAACAACTGTAGGACATTACATCAAATAAACATTATAATTATAACACATAAATTAATTACCATTAAATTAAATTTAATTGCTATATCTGGCAGGAAAACTAAATACTCTGTCACTATGAGATTTATCTTTACTGTTCTCTTGGGCATCACTGCTGCTCAACCTGAAGAAATAGGTATAGTGGTGATTTATTTCATCTTCCAATAACACATATGTATACCCTCATGCTACTGATATTTCTTTCTTTCTGATTTTCCTTTCTCTTATTTATTTGGAACTGTGCCTAGGCAATGTTCCATTTTTTTGTTCACCATTCATGTCCTGAAAATCATGGAACTATTTAATGATGTCAGAAATGTCATTAGTTATTGAAACTGCAGTTATAGTTTAATTATGGAAGCTCAGTATTACTGTAATTGTTTCATTTCAACTGATAAACTTTAATATACTGAGGGTGCATATACACACTTTCATAGTGTGATAGAAGATATCTATTTAATATATTTCAAAGTTGGACCAAAAAACAACAGTGATGTGTAGTATGATGTTCTGTAAATATATGTGACTCGCATATATTATGATAATGTTGCTACGTGACAGGTAAATCAACAATGAACAAATGAAGCCAAAGTTATCGTATGATGTTCTGTAAACAGATGTGACTCACATTACATTATGCTAGCTTTGCTACCAATAAAATGGAGCCAAGATTATCGTTTGAACAGCATAAAGCAAATTTGAAATGAAAATTGAGAATGTTGTTGAAGTTCAAAGGCAATGGAGACATGTGTACGGAATAGAACCGCCAATGCGAGTAAAAGTTGTATACGTTCAAGACAAATTTGAGATTCATGATATCGAATGCAATATTCACAAGGACAGATCTGGGAAATCTCATATTGCAGCAAGCCCCGTGCACTGGATCCAAGGTATTGGATATGACGAAGAGGTCAGATTCAGTTTCCACCGCATTCTCCGGACCTAACTCCATTGAACTTCTATTTAAGGGGAACTCTTAAGGATGTTGTATACCGTAGAAAACAAGCTACACTGGCAGCACTTTGGGAAGAAATTGAAATGGCATGTGCTGCAATCGCTGAGGACACTTTCTCAACATTGCTCAATCAGTAGTTCAAGTACTCAGAAGTGTATCGATGCCAATGGTGGGCATTTTGAGCAACTATAGCTGTAAAAGTCTAAGATGATTAGTGCTTGTCATTTTCTGTTCGTTTGAATTCATGTTAACACCGTTTTTTCTTTCTTGAAGTGTTTATACATTATTGGGCACCCTCTGTATTTATCATGACCTTTCTGTACGAATAGTGTTATTGAGGTTTCAAAAGCTTGGAAAAGTGACTTTATAACATAGTTTTTTAACAACCAGGATTTACAAACACAGTTGCAATTCAGTTTGTATTCAGAGCTACAAAAAAACGGTATAATTCTGATACACATTCTCAATTTTGCTCCTTCTAATATTTCTCTGTGTAGTTACCACCTGTTTTTATTTCATGTACAAGTACAGGTGTGTTGCTACTACATATTGGTAAAAATATGCAAATGCATGCTGATTTTGTGCTGTCATTAATTTGAAATTTTTCTTTGAGATGGTATAAGTTAAATAAACTGTAGTTCAAAATAAAGCCTACCAATGACACACCTTACAAATAAAGGGATGTATTCTTCCCAACAACTTGAAAGAAGTTTGGAAAACATCTACAAAATCTTTTGTAATGCTGCTATTATTTGAAGCACAGTAGAATGCTTGATAAGGAGAATGACTGAAGCAGAAAATAGAAAACTAGTCAGCTTGAGAAGCAATTATGAATCTCTGACTTGACAGTTGTACCCCAGACACCCTTTGCCATACCTAGCATCTTCTCTTTTCCTTTATATCAATTCCCTCAAAATATGTTTCTTTAGTATGCAGTTTTCTGTCATTATAATTTGTTTATTATTACAAAGTGGTGTTCAATCAATGTGATAATTAGTGATATTAGTTGTACATGTAGGCACTTGTTTACATGCTTTTGTAAGGATGTACAACTGGATGGAGATCATATATATTTTTACTAGAGAAAGTTACATATTTGTGAAATACAAAAAAATTATCAATTTCCCATAAGCTCCTGACACAATTTGTTTTGGTATCCATCTATCCATCCATCCATTTATTTATTTTTTGTATGTTCTTAAAACTCCATGAAAATTGGCATAGGTCTTTGATTAGATAAATGAAATGAATTGATAATGGCCACTGATGCCTACTGTTACTTGGTTTGCTTTTTTCAGGATGAAGAAAAATCCCAGAAAAGAACCCTACCCAGGGAATTTGTTCCTGCTGAGAATCAAATCTTGGTTCAGCAGTTGACAGGGAAACACTTAGTGTAGGGGAGGCTCAAATATTCAATATGGTATTTTTTGTTTTTGATTAATTTTTGTCATGCAGTTATTGAGGGGTGGTGCCATGGGCATTTGATGGTTAGGTGCTTTATTCTGTCTCAGCATTTCTAATATCATTGCTTTCCAATTGAAATATTGATTTAATATTGGTGTCCCATCACAGCAAGTTAGTTACATCTAGTGGGGAAAAGTGATAAAATCAAAGCTAATTGCTCTCTTGTAAAACTGTAAAGAAGTATATCATTAGCAGTTGTTCTAAAAGTTTCAGAGAACACATGGAATGGAAAACAAAAACCTTGCATAACATGGTTTTTTGATTTATAAGTTTACATTCTCTATGGTTCTTTGATTTATAAGTTTACATTCTACTATTCTACATGAATTTGCCACTGCTAGCTTATGATACTATTTGTTTTTGCAGCATGGATGGCTCTGATCTTTGCTTTGAAGTGGTACGGCGAGCAACAGCGGGGTTTGTTTACAGCGAAGCAGTTGCAAGGTAAGGCATATCAGAATGCAATGGGTATATGCTCGGATTGGTTTTGGATGCCCATTACCTGTACTGTTCAGCATTTTTAAACTCTGTCAGATAATGGGGGAAGGCACCCTAATGTAAGCTACTTTACACTTGATGGTGGGATGAAATGAGAATGAAAAACTAGAAGAGGAGGTATACAATGTGACAAGTAGTTCAATACATAGATGCACCACACCCATTAACTGCATGGAGATTATACTAGAGGTACAAGAATGGTCATCCAACCAATCATCCATCCAATTATTCCTCTTAACTTCAGGATCTGCCAGGCAAGTAGGAAGACCAAATTTAGAAATAAAACACATCACACACAGAAGGTGAGAAAATGGTGTTCTTTCGTACTTCTTAACTTCTTTCTGCATTCATTCTTTTTTTTCCATCATCCATTCTTTCTTCTCTCCTTCCTTTCCTTAATCCTGTTCTTTTTCCTCGCTTTTTTTGTCTTTCCTCCTTCATTTTTTTAATTTGTTCCTTCCTACCTTCCTTTTATTTAGATCTCCTGTCTTTTCTGTTTTTTTCCCTTTTCATCCTCTAATTGTATTCTTTATTTTGTCCTTCATTATTTCCTAATTCTTTCCTCCTACTTCTTTGTCTTACTTTCTCTCTTGCTCTCTTTGCCTTTCTTCTTTTTCATTTGTTTGTTTTTTGTGTGTTTTTTCTCTTCATTCTTTGTTTCTTCCTTTCTTTCTGTCAACACTTACGTGAAAATACTTTCTTCCTGTGGTTCTTCCTTTCTGTAATATTATGTGGATTCTCACAACACTTGTAAACAGATTAGTAAAATGTTGCAAGTAGACCATAATTGAAGCGCAAGCAACCTTATTTTTCTAAGAAATGTTTGTTGTGTAACAGTCACTACATGCGTCAGATCCTTGAGGCATTACGCTATTGCCACGAGAATGACATCATACATCGAGACATCAAGCCTCATTGTGTATTGCTTGCAACCAAAGAGAATTCAGCACCAGTAAAGCTTGGAGGTTTTGGAGTTGCCATTCAATTGCAAAATGGACAGCTTATCAATGGAGGTATGCATGATTCAAATTTGTTTTGATTTTCAAATAAGCCATATTGCTTGTAAAATAATTCTCCCTTGGGATTTTAAGTGCTTTTTTTATTATATTGTTATTCCAAATATAAAGGAAATGCACAATTAGGAGTAACCTGTCACAGAGAAATACTTGCATTTGCATTACTGCCTGATTTACTAAATTTAATTGAGTACAGAATTCGTATATTCATTATTATGAATGTTCTAGTTATTTTTTCGAATACCCATTTTTAAAAAAAATTCAGTACATTGTTCCAAACTTTGAGGCACACAGAAAGCATGATTTAAGTGAGTTTTGAAATGGTTAACCCAAATGAGAACTAAGCATACACCTCTCCACAAATCTCCACATACAACAATGTTGCAGTACTATGAGATAGAAATATACTTCCAAAGACACCTATTAATTGTATATTAACCATTGAAATAACCTTTCTTTACAAAATTCACAGTAAATATAATATACGTATTTAATTTTACTTTGTAGATTTGTTTTTTGTTTCTGAAAGAGTTTCAAACTCTATTAAATAATGTTTATTTCCTGTCTTTATAGCCCTATCTAAATGCCAATGATAGCTCAATTTTATATATCAATAATAATAATAATAATAATAATAATAATAATAATAATAATAATAATAATAATAATAATGATTACACTTTATAAAATATTTGCTAATACATATTCACATTTCTTATAAAAAAGATAAAAAATAAAGAAACCATTACGGATAGAAAGTATTTTTTAAAAACATACATTTGGCAAATGAGAGGAAATCAGTTAACTGTGCTAAAATTGTTACTATTTAATATATAATCCTGGAAGCTATAAGCATTTTAGGCAAAAAACTTTTTAGTTATAGCAAAAATTCTAAGTAAAGGCAACTTAACCCAAGGGAGATTTATTTAATCCTATGCTCCTCACACTTGTAGCTGCTAAAGCCTATAACCTTGTATTCTTGAGTTGGCCGTAAGAATTGTTTCCCAATGTTTCATTGTTCTAACTAGGGAAGTATTATTGGCTCATGTCAAAACATTTCCCCTCAAACTTCATATATAGGTGAATCTATACATCTGAATGCAGCTTTGAAAAAAAGCTCAAGTGCTGATTGAAAAGTTAAGATTTTAAAAAACCTGCACAGAATTTTATCATAGATTGATGGATAATGCATAGATGGAGATGATTTTCAAGGTGCTTCCTACTCACCTGCAATTCAAGACTGTTACAATTAGCCCACATATGTGCATTTGGGTGTCCTGTAGTTCATGAACATCAATAAACATGAGCATTTGAAAGATAAGGGATATAAGAGGGTTTATTGGTTAGTTGTTAGCCTTGGATCCTTTTCATCAGCAGAATCAAAAGTGGTTACCATGACAAGTATGTTGTTTTGTAAATAGTTTCCCCAATTTTGGTGACTGTAAGTGTAGGTGCTTTTATACTGTACATTTTTAAAATAAATATTGCAGAGAAAAATCTGAATTTTGAAATTGAGTATTGTTTAGTGATAAAATATTAATTTTTGAAAGGCTTGTCTAGCAAGGAATTTATGTGAATATGGTGGATGTATGTTGTTTTGTAAATGTACATTTTTAAAGTAAATATAACAGAGAAGAATATGAATTTTGAGAAAATTGAGTATTTTTTAATGATAAAGTATTAATTTTTAGGGGCTTGTCCAACAAGGAATTTATGTAATTATTGTGGATGCATTGAAGGATTATTGTTCTTTGTATGCCACCATAAAAAATTGGATTGTGGAGTTTAAGAGAGGAAAAATAAATGTCAAAGATTAACATCATGTTTGAAGACCCATTTTTGTGAAAATGTTGATGCTTTTCATGATACGACTTGGAAGGATTGACCAATTGGGTTTAAATGGATAACAGAAACTTTGACCATTTCCTATGAAAATATCCTTAACACATCCATACATCATGATTTGGGTTTGAGAAAAATCACTGCTAAATTGATCCCAGTGCCTGAAATTGATCACAATCAGCTCAAAGTGACAACTTCCAAGTTGATTTGTTTTTATTTTGAAGATAATTCTTCCAACTTTATGGATCATGTTGTAACTATGGATGAAATGTGAATACTTTATTACAATCCAGAAACAAAAGATAATCAAAGGAATGGAAACACAGTGGTTTGTCCTGCCAAAGAAATTTGGGTCCAAAAATTGGCAGAGAAACCTCAGTCATCTAATTTTTGGGAAAAAGAATGAATTATAATGACAGATTATTTAGAAGAGGGTAAAACAGTGATGGGAATGTTATGCATTACTTTCCAAGCTTTGGGGAAAAATTTAATGTGCTTTTATGCAAGATAATGCACCCACTCACAAGTCCCTGATTGCAATGCAGAAAATTAATAAAGTTAGCTCCGAGTTGATTGATCATCTTCCCTATTTGCCAGATTTAGCCCCTTCAGAATATTTTTTAATCTCCATTTAAAAGGGAACAAATTTTCATCAAATGAAGAAGGGATAAATTCTGTGAAGGGGTGTTTTTCAGAGCAAGAAAAACCACTTTTTAAGAGGATTAGAAATCCTTCATGAACATTGTGCTAAGTGTATAAAGTTAAAAGGTGATTATGTTCAATAAAAAAAATTTGTTTTGAAATACAATTCCATTTTCTGTTAGGCTAAGAACTTAACCAATATCTTCTCATATATATTTTGTTTATTGCATTCAGTTCCCTTGTTAAAATATAAATATTGCCTACAGTGCACAGGAAACTAACAATCTCATATTACATTTATCTTGTTCATGGATGTTGTATCACTGTCCAGGCAAACCATTTGTATAGTATGAAAAATATTGGTGGCAAATTTTGTAGTATATTTTCAAGCTTATAGACAGGATCAAGCAAACAACATGGGATCCATATATCTATTAACAAATGTCAGTGATTCCTCATAATTTTTTAATCAGTTTTTTTCCTGTCCTTATTTTAAAGAAAACCTTGTGGTACAACATTAATGTTAAAGATTATGTTATGCTAGACAGTGAGTACAATTGACATGTTATCAAGCCAGATACCCAAGTCAAAGCTTCTTCTATAGAGCATTACATTGCTTATGAGCTATGCAATATCTTGATATGCTGCAGGCCAAACTTTAATTCCAAAGCCAATTTTCTGTTAAAATTTTGACTTCAGGTGTATAGATTTAATTATTCATAAAGTTTAAGGGGGCACCATTAATACTTATCTTGTATATATGATTTTCTTTTTTACAAAAATTCTAGATGTTTACTTGTTTGCTGTTAATATATGTATGAAATTATTTTTTATTCCTCCCTCACATTCATCATTCATTGTAAAATGTTGAGCTGTAGTTTTTCTGTGATTAGAATGAAACTTCTGTGTTATTTATTGATTTATTATTCACCACCATTAAGGACAATATATTGCTTACTATGAAGACAAAGAAATTGACACTGTGTAGGTATTTAAAAAATATAATATTTGTCTTTCAACTAAAGAGGAAAAATAAAAAGATCAAAACTCCAAGTAGAAATTGAATTGCATCTCTGCACATGTAGCTAATTTTAATAGCCTTTCTTGTGGTGATGTAACACAGAAGTATAATGTTTTATCCTTGTGGTTAGCTTGTGTTTTATGCATGGGAAGTTTGGTTACTTACACACATTTCTGCATGAACATTAAATGTGCAGTGTCTTCTTGAAAGGAGCTTTATTTGTTAGTTTTTTGTGCTTAGTGCATGTTTCTTCAGAGAAATTGGATGGCCCTCCATGATGTTCTGATGAGCAGGCCTACATCAACCTTTAATGTTGTGGCAAATAGTTGCTTCAGCTTAACTGAGGTAATAGAATACCAATAGAAGATTCAAGCAGAACATTATAAGCACACATTCTCAGGCTGTACATATTAGAAAATGGCATTGCTAAGGCATTTCAGCTTGACTATTTTGGTGTATTCTGCTTGCAAGGGGATAGTATATAAGAAGGTTGTACACAAAGAATATTTTATGAAAATTGCTGCAGTCTGTACCTTCATTTATGCTCTTGTCTTTAAGAAATTAAACTTTGTTATTATGTTGTAGCACTGCTGGCATCAGAAGCATCAGTAGCTCGAACACTCTTGCCTGTGGTAGCACAGCAGCTCCTGATATGTGAACTCACACGTGGAAGATTCTATTCTTCAGCATATGGTGCACAACTAAAGTAGCGGCTGTGCTGTTATTATCCTGATTAGTGATTATTTTTTATTTTACTCCACATTTTTAGATTATATTTACATTACATTTGTAGTGCAGTTGTGCTTGTTTAAACAAGGTTCCTTCTGTTCCAGGTCGGATAGGAACCCCACATTTCATGGCTCCAGAAGTAGTGGAGCGACGAGAATATGGCAAGCCAGTTGATATTTGGTCTGCTGGTGTTCTCTTGCACATACTGCTGTCAGGAACACTGCCTTTTTTGGGAACCAAGGAAAGACTTTATGAAAGCATATGTAGAGGAAAACTGTATGTAAGTATTTTGATTTATTTAGGTACTCATTGAATATACTTTTTCAGAAAGGCAGTATAAAGATATGAGTTGAATGGAAATAAAAGAATCTCTTGCGAAAAGTATGGTAGAGTGGATTACTGGCTCTTACCCATTTCTTTTAAATATGTGTTTTTCATTTTATTTCAATAACAAACTTGTGGTTGTTCACAGTTGTTCATTGTTAAGTTGCTTTATTATACATTTTATTTATTGAAGCCTTAATGTGCCATTCTTGTTACCATTTTTTCTTCACATTTTGCTGTTCTTGTTCCAATCTCGGGATAGCCCTCATATAAATAATGGCATCTTTTTCCTTTTCTTCATCATTTTACAAAGTATTATTTTATTTAGAGATGGTTCTCAATACTCAGTAGGTATTGATATCAAAGAATACTCTGTATGCAAGCTTGATACTTTCACAATAACACAAATATTTAATTAATATAACATTTTAGAGTGACTGCAAGAAATATGTATCTCATTCATAAGCTTCCATATGTCAAGTAGCAAGTACCAAGCAAAAAATTGGGTGTGTTAAAGCCTGACAGCCAACTCCATAATAAGAGTGGCCCCCTTCCTTATATTTCTACAGCTGGTCTGGTGAATTGAATGTCAGAGGCACAAATTTCTTTAAAATTCACATACCAGGACAATAAACTGTGCTGAATTGCAATTTGAAGTATGTATTTTTGCATGTGCTATTGCATTACTACTACTGCATAAATGAGACTCCCACTCTGAAAGATGTATCCCTAGACAATATTGTGATAAATTTACACTCCAAAACACTAAAGTTACAACCTTTACTATCAGATCATCAGGCACTATTACTAGAGATGAACGAGCGTAGTTTAAGAAACAGTAGATTAAAAAAATATTTCTCAAAGTAAGATATTTTTCCCCTTAAAAATTATTTAGAATTTAAAGATCATTATAATTTATTAGCATAATATTTCATTTAATATAGAAGTATTTGATCAAGAAATATTTGAATAAATTTTCTTTTATTTTTTTAAACTTATGTAATAATGTATATAATAATTTTAAATAAATAAACTTATTTAATCCAAGAAGGTGAAAAGTAAGGACCATTAAAATGGTATACTCCTGAATCAGATGAAATGATCAACAGTTAATTGTTTTATTTAGTACTTATGATAGAAATAAGAATAGGCATTTATTATAGTTGTGTAGAGAAAATGTTTAAAGTAGGCTAAAATTAAGGCAAATCAACAGTTTATAGAGAGTTCTGATAAATATAAAACTGCATGGTCTATTATATATTCAGTCATAAAAAGGATGATAGCAGCACCTGGGAACATTTATCTCCAAACTCTTTTAATGATTTTTTTTGTTGAATCGATGAAGAATATTTATTGAAATAATAAACAATGTGGATAAAGCAGAAGATAATTATTTAAATTCTGCTGTACAAGTGGAAAGTAGTTTTATCTTAACACAAGTATAAAGTGAGAAGGTGAGAAAAGTGGGTAAAAATTTTAGAAATTCAAAAGCAAGAGATATATATGGAATGTCCAATAATTTAGTGAAGAGGTTGATTAACTCGGAACATTAATGTGCATAAACAGAGGGCATCTTTCCTAAATGTTTAAAATGTTCTAAGGACATTCCAGTTTTTAAGAAAGGCAATATGGAAGATTTTACCATTCAATCGGAATAGTGCCAACTATAGATAAAATTATCAAAAGCCTTATTAAAAGATAGTTATATTATTATCTATTATCTAGAAAGTAACATTTTCTTATTTGACTGTCAATTTGGGTTTTGAATCAATGGCAGTAGATATGGTAGTTAAAAAGGCTTATCAAGCTTTTAATGATGGAGCTTATACCAAAGGTATTTTTTTACAAGCAAAGCCTTCGACTGTTTTAGCTATGAACTATTGCTTGGCAAAACAGAAAAATATGAAGTCAGAGGTTTTCAGAGTAGTATTTTTGCATCTTATCTAGAGAACAGAAAACAAATGGTAAATATTAGAGGAAAGTCATCTAAGGAGTTAATAATAAATACCACAGGGTTCAGTATCGGGTCTTATACTTTAATGATGTTAATGAAAAATAAAGGTCAATCAAATGTGTTCCAGCAATCACAGTTATTTATGCTCATGATACCTCATATTTAAATGTGAATAAAGATATAATATGTCTAACAAACTCGGTTGAACATACAGTTGCAATCACTCTTGATTGGTTTGAAACAAATGGGTTATATGCAAATAGATAAAAAACACAATATTATTTTCACTGAGAACTTCCAAAGATGAAAAGGCGGGTAGTATAAAATTATTAGCTGTACATCTTGATAGGCAGCTCTCATGGAATACACATATCGGTAAGGTCTATGGTAACCTATTCAGAATAACATTTTTTTTAAAAAATCATATAATTATACGTGCAAAAAATACCTTAATAAATTTGTATTTTTATGATTTTTTATTACATGTGAAAGAAGAAAAAGAAGAAAAAATGCTCGTGGGGAAAATCCCCCCAATCCTGGGTGTACCTCTATCCATACTGATTATTTTTGAAACCTGAAATGATGATTTGTGGAACTTTATATGTGGTGAATGTGTAACGACATTCACTGAATTAAATAAATTTGATTTGTGTATCATACTATCTTAAACAGCCAAATATAGGGTCAGAATGTTTTTCCAGTTTTTCTTTGATTTACGAAGCAGTTGTGTTCTCTCCTGCTCCTGTATTTTCTGTTTGTGCGAAGTGTGTGCTGTTAATATGGTGGTTTTTCTCATTAAATATAATTATGAATGCTGTTTAATAAAGAATAATCATAATGTTTTTTTGACAAGACACCTGCACTCATCCTCATCATTTTGATGATCTTTCTCAAAGTAGTCCCTGTTGGATGCACTACACTTGTCCCAGCATTTCTGCCAGTCCTCAGAGACATGCTAGAAACCAATTTTTTTAAAGGCTCTTGAATCATCTCCGCAGGCTTCATTAGTTATTTTGATGATGCAAAATGCCTCCCAAGGTGTTTCTTCAATTTGAGGAAAAGAAAGAGTCACACAGGAATAGATCTGGACTATAGGGAGGGCAAGGGACACACTTCATATTGATTTTTGTGAGATATTCAGTAACAACGTTTGGAGGTGTGGCCATGCTTTATTGTGGTGTAGCAATGAGCTTGTTGCACAAAAATGTGGCTTTTTGCATGTCATATGGCCTTGCAGAGTTTTCAGGACCTCCTGTAGTATTGACCAGCTACAGAGATATAACATGCTGGTGAACCATTCCTTGATAATTGAAAAATAAAATGACCTTAACTTTCTCAGCAGAAGCAATCACTTTTACAGTTTATTGATGTTTTACACACAGCTTTGCTGCTTGCTCTCAGGGTTGAAGTGATAAGCCAAGTTTCATCAGCAGTGATTACCTTTGAAAGAAACTCCATATTTTCCTTTAACATCATCTTTGCCTGCATGCAAATCTGCATGCAAACATCAGCAGCCATGGAACCTATCCTGCTCAAAAATGTCTCATATGCAACTTTTCAGTTGCCAATGTGTGGGTGGCACCCAGTGAAATTTTTGAAATTTATAACAGTATTCTTAATGTTATTTGATGATCCTCTTAAAGAATAAATAAATAAATAAATATCTCATGTTTAACTACACAAAAATGAAACAACACTTTAGAGATTGTTATTCTTCTAAAACCTCAACTTCAGTGGTCATTACCAACATGGAAAGAACTGTTTTGAGTTTGGTAAACACAAGTGTCCTCTATACTATTTGCCATGTCAAATGCTCAAAATATTACATTTTTAAATTTATTTATCATTAACATCCTTTAACAACCTTTATTATCTACAATGGAGAAAGAAATGTGGCATGTCTTCAATTGTTTATGCTGCATAATGCATAATATCCTGAACAAAGTGAACCATTTATTCAGTTTCTTAGAAGTTAAGCCTTATCTTTTTCTTAGGTTTTCAACCACATACTTTGATCCAGGGTGCATGAACTTGCATTATAGTTAACATCAGTAGGCTTTTTTACAACTAATTCTAAATGTATCAAATTAAGATCTTACTAGGCATTTGCATTTCCATATACTGAAAGAATCAAATTATACCTTTGATACCAAGTCACAAAGATGAAGACTGTCATGGGTAGCTGAGGTCATTAAGGAGTAGACTTGTGAACGGGAGGTCAGCGGTTCAATTCCTAAAAAGACCATCCTCCCTGACTGAGGTTTTTTCCAGGTTTTCCTTAGTCCTTATAAAATGCAAATGCCCTAAACTTGGGCCTGGAGTGTTTCCTGCCTTTAAAAAATTCCTTCCCCAATTTATCATTTCATTTTATGTTTCATCAGTGTCACGCCTGTGATGCCTCAATAGTTAAAATGGGCATTAAACACTATTTAAAAAAAGGATGGAGGATGGTTTTTATTAAGATTCGGATTTATTTACATTCCATAGGATTTGCTATTAATATACTTATTGCAAAACATAGAAAATGTAAAGATATATAAAGTTACATTAAAGATATCTATATGGGAATGAAAGATGTTTTAAGTATATAAATACACATGCTCATTTTCATGCATATAAAAAATTATGTAAGCTGCAATACAAGAAAAAAGGGAGCAGTACTTTTCATACAATGTCATTATTCATCTGTGAATTCATCAAGTGATTTATGTTTTATAGCCACTGATATTGTGTAAGAACAGATTTAAATCTTTTCCTATTATCAGATGATAATTTCAGAGTAATTTGGAGAGGATTCTATAGTCTGATGCATTCATATAAACTCCTTTTTGATAACAAGATAAATTTGCAATGGACCTATGTAGGTTACTCTTTTGTCCATTGATTATGTTAGTATTTGCATATTTTTAATGAAATAATGTTGATTTTTAATGTAAATAAAAGAAGGGATATATTCACAAGTAAGTGTTAAAGCTTTTAGTTTTCAATGTAATCTCTATATGAATTTCTATTTTCTGTAATTATTCATATTGCCTCCTTTACAATACATAAAAAAATATTTGCTTTCAACCGAGTTCCCCAGAATATTAAACCATGTATCACAATCAATGAAATATGCATAATATACTATTTTGAGGGTAGCTTCTAAACTAATATGATATAATGACCAAAGTGCATAAATTGGTGATTTTAGTTTTGGTATAATATAGTCTATATGTGCTTCCCATTTAAATATTGGTCAACTTGAAGATCTAGAAATTTGGGATCATGTTTGTCTAATTTGTGATTGTTAACATTTACATTTAATGGAGATCAGGTGAGTTATATGTTATGAATTTCATTAAATTCATTGAGTAGGAAACCAATAGTATATAAAAGAGCAGATAAAGAGAACAAGGTTGTGATTATAGACAAAATAGAATACCAATTGAAAATGGATGAACTTCTCATAGGGAAAGAGCACATAAAATAAAATTGGGTTAATTTAAAAAATGCATATAGCCTATACACAGATGGGTCAACAAAAGTATAATGATACCATCAAAGGAGAAGCAAAAATTACCAATAGATAACACCACAGTAACAAGGTAACACAATCTACTTAAAATGCACAAACTGAGATATACCATGAGATGAATAATCAATGCAGAAATACACTAACCTACTAATAATCAAAAAGACTTGTTGGCCCTGGTGGTGTAGTGGTAACCATACTTGCCTTCTAAACCTAAGATCATGGGTTCAAACCCTCTCAGGATCATTGAATTTTTTTTGGGCATAAAAATCCTAAGTATGGCTTCCTTTGGAAGGGAAGTAAAGCCATGGGTCCCAAGTCGTACATTTACGGCACGAAAAAGAACCTCAAGCCTGAAAGAAGAGGCCTCTTAGCAAAATTGGTCAGCCGTTTCACATCCTGAATAGAATGGGACGCTGATGACCTGAGATGTTAAAGAGCGCCTGTAAATAAATCAAATCAAAAAAATAGAAAAAAAAAAAAGACTTGTACAGAGATTTTAGAAAGGTTTGGCAGCTTAAGTATAAGCAATTCCATAGAATTGGTAGAGAAAATTAAAGATTTGGTACTCCAAAAGGATGGTTTTTTGGTGTCCTTTGATATAAATTTACTCTTTCTCAGTGTACCAAAATGTAAACTCCTAACATCACTTTAAAAATGGTTACAGTCTCTGAAATTAAGCAATGAGGAGATTGAGGAATACACCCAACTAGCCAAATGCATCAGTCAGGATTTCTTCAGGTTCAATGGTGAATTTCATTAACAAGATTAAGGGTTAACCAATAGAAATTCATTATCACTGTTCTGGCTGATTTATTTATGAGTAATTTAGAAATGCACATTACCAAATCATTCCCATACATTTTTAAAGTCTGGCGTGCATATGTTAAGGTTAATAAGAAATACTTGGATAATGCTTTGAAATATTTAAATATATAAGAGAGAGAAATTAAATTCATGTCTGAAATAGAACAAGACAGTATGTCTTGCCCTTTCCTTGACTTAAGGATTACAAGAACAGGCAATAATTTGAAATTTCAAATATTCAGAAGGAATAAGCACACTCACAATTACATAAAGCAAGTGGCTTCAATCCCACAGCACACAAACATGCAGTCCTCAACAGCTCTAGTCCATAGACTCATTAACATACCCATGAATGAGTTTGAATACAACGAAGAGTACTCAAAGATAATACAAATGGCAAAAACTAATGGATACAACAAAGAAATTGTAGTTAAAAATCAAGAAGTTCAAACAAGAATAGAGGTTAAAACAGGTTACAACATTAGCATCAAGAAAAGAAACTACTATTCACAGAAAATTTACTTATCATCCTTGGGTCACCAAAAAAATTCCAGAAAATACTTGAAGAGTTTGGTATTACTTTGTCCCCAGTGAAAAAATTCAGCTTAAATAATCTGCTCAACTCCAGTGATAATGAAGAATGTATAATCAGAAGAAACCAAGAGTTGAATCAGCTACTTGGAATGTCGGTCCTGGTGGTGTAGTGGTAACCATACTTGCTTTCTAAACCCAAGGTTGCAGGTTCAAACCCGGCCAGGATCGATGGATTTTTTCGGGCCTAAAAATCGTAAGTATGCCTTCTTTCGGAAGGGAAGTAAAGCCATGGGTTCTGTGTCGTACATTTATGGTACACTGAAGAACCTCAAGTGTGAAAGAAGGGGCCTCTGAGCAAAATTTGTCGGCCGTTTCACACCCTGAATAGAATGGGACACTGAGGACCTGTGATGTTAAAGAGCGTCCTTAAATAAACAAATAAAAAAAAACTACTTGGAATGCAAAGAGGTGTATATTGGCAAATCAAAAAGAATGGAATTAGCTGCAATTATTTAGTTAACGGATGACTCCAGATAAGGGTTGTTTTGTGAAGGTAATAATCCTTATCGGTGGCGCTGGAAACTTATGGACTTACCCTCATACATCTATATGTAGCTTTCAATTCTACCAGTATGTGGGTCAGTGAAAGTTTTAGCAGTGATTAAACTATAAATCTGGGAGCAATGAAACTAGATGGAGGAATGTTTTGAAGCCCTACTAAATGTGGGAGCAATGAAACTAAAAAGAGGAATGTTTTGTAGCCATACACACATGGGAATGCAGTGTGGTCATTTGCACATGCAGCAGACTTAATGGAGTTCTGAAGATATGATTTATATATCATGACTTATTATAATTTTAAATGGGGGGCTAGAGTGAATCAGTTTTCTTTGGGAGATATTTTTCATTACTGTGCAACTACTCAAGCCATAATTGGATTTCATAGCCTTCCTCAAGGTATTGAATTAATAACATGCTAATTGAAGTTTTATTAATATGTAAATTCCTATAACCTTATTGGTTCAGTCAGAGCAGGTGGGTGAGCCCATCAGGTGACATGTCCAAATCCTCACTGATTTGGTTTTGTGCCCTGAGGAAAGACAATCTGATAAATGCAATATAATTGACTTAGGAGATGAACCAAGGGATATTTTTTTTTTGTATAATTCTGAAGCTATCAACAAGGCAAGTGAAGGATGAGACTAAAGCTTGACATCCTAATTACAAGAGCTGTGCCAAGGCAGGGATAAAAGACTATGAACTATCACTCTTCAAACTTAAGAAAGACCACTTCTGACTTGTCAAATACTACTGATCTTTGTCTGTAGGATAGCTGGAGTTAAAATTACTTTTGCGTTGAAAATTTGATGTAATCTTTGACTGAATGTCTGATAACTATATATAATCAATGGAGGTAAAAATAAATGTAGAAATCTGCTATGTTGACTTGTGTTGTTTTGTGTGTTATCTCACTGAGTTCATTACCAAGATTAATGAAATAAGGTTTACAAAATTAAAAAGAAGAAAATAATAAATTACCAATTTAATTTTTTTCCTTTTAATTTTGTGCCATTCATAATTTTGCTCTTCTTTGCCAATCTTTTCTATCCCGTATCATTTCCCTTATTTCTGTGCAGCTGTGCACTAGATCAGCTAATAATGGGTCAGATCTTACAGTTTATATATATATATATATATATATATATATATATATATATATATATAAAAATCTATAAAAATCTATATATATATATATATCATATGTCATGTTTCCTATATGTAGTTTGGCTAACTTTATATATATATATTTCTTTTATTTCTCATGCATCACGTATAGATTTTTTTTTAAATACAAAATATACACAAATAAAAAAAAACATTACTTTTAAATAAAATAATTAGGAACAGTGCCTTCGGCAGTTCCAGAAGGCACTGAATCCAATCAAAATTTATTCCAATTTGATTGGCTCAGCCCCCCAGTAGCTGGTTCATCAGCAGCTACCTACTGGAATATCCAGGGGACCGGGCTTCGATCCAACCTGAAACGAAACACAACATTAAAAGTAATTTATACATTCAATATAATATTAAGTTATATTTCCTACAATACTAAACCTTCCTTCTTTTTTAATTAAACCCATTCGGCCAAATTTCTATCCTTGAGAGTTGCTTATTCCTCAGGGCCTTATACATATAACCCCCTGGTTATTGGTGTATAAGGATTCTGTGTAACTAATATTAGATAACTAGCCCCATACCCTCCCCTGCTCATTTCATTCCCCTTTCACTGACAATATTATTCTCAAGCACATTTCCTAAGTATTTTACACCCATAACCATTTTTGTCTTACCTTGCCTATGTATTTTCCTAGTTCCTTAATGTTTTCATCTGATTTTAAATTTAAAATTCTTCTACCTGTTATTTCATTTGGTAGGTTTTCCCATTTTTGTAATAGGAACTGTTCCCTCCAAAACTTGGTTTGCTTACATTCTAGTATACAATGCCAAGTACTATCTGGTTCTATACACATAGGGCATTTCCCCTAAGTGTATCCATATTTTAATTCATTTAAATATTTTACTCCTGTTCTAAACCATGCCAACCCTTCCTTTCCTATCTTATCACAAATTTCAATATATCTTTCTCTTTGGCACTCATTTTTCAGTGTACTATATAATTTCAGAGATTTTTTGGTGCAAAGATTTGCCCATATTTCCTGTTTTTCTATATCCTTAAATCTTATTATTATCTCTTTCCAAAATCCTTTACCTAATCTTTCTCCCTCATACCATACTAGTTCCATGCCCACTTCTTGTAGGATATTTTGGATTTTAGATAACCAAATTTCTCTCCCTATAATTTTTCCTTGTGCTACCAAACAGTGATCAGTAATATTCTCCTCCTCTAGTCTTCCTATTCTATACCAATATTTCAATACTCTTGCTATGACCTTGCTTTTATAGCCCAATCTTCCTAGTTCCAGTAGAGCAACCTCATTAGATGAAGATCTAGGTAAACCAAGAACAATTCTACAAAATAATCTATTTATCATATTTATCACTTTCCATCCTTCATCTGGTCCCCAAATTTCTATTCCAGACATTCTACTCTCCACTATTGAGCCATGTATATACTCTCGAACCATTTTACTTGCATATTTGGTATTTTGTTTACACAAGATCTGATTACACTCATGGCTATTTTTCCTTCTGCTACTGCTAACTTTATAAAATAATTAAACTTTTAACATGATTTTTAATTTGGTTTTTAGTTGGATTCACCCCAATGGGAACCAATCAGTGATGCAGCAAAGGATCTGGTGCGAAAGATGCTGACTGTGGACCAAAATCAGAGAATAACAATACAGGAAGTGCTCAACCACAAATGGCTCAGAGTATGTACCTTATAAGAGTAAGCTCACCCGATTAATACCCATCACATTAGTGCCAGTGCTGCTCTAGAACTTTTATTCCATTTTTATGAAAGCACATGTAGGTCACCATGAGCAAAAGGCAAACAATTTAATTGTATTTCCTGTTACAAGAAAATACACATTTTGTCATTGTTAATGGTTACATGATAAGCTGTGGACCAGTTTGACCTAATTTTCTGTTTTTAACTTTCAATTACCAATATTCTTTGTACTGATATTAAGGCAGTCCACATCAATGCTACATTCAAAGAGTAACAAGCAGTGGGTTCAGAATGGATTCTAGCTTGAATGGTAAACTGAAAACAAATTTTTTATGATAAACTGATTGAAAAGTTTATGCAACATTTTTATAGATTGAAATATCTGCAGTACATGTCCTTAAAATTATTCAATGCCTGGGATAGTATACAGACATAAAGGAATCCAATTTAATGTAGGGTCTTTCATGCATGAGTTGGCCATTATGCAGTGGATCTGACTGCAATTGCGAGAGTTCTTACTTCCAAGTAATCGGATTAAATGTCTAGACAACTGAAATGAAAACACTAACTTTGTAATGATTTAGGTTCTCACAATTACAGTTACAATTACAATGAAAATAAGCATGTACTTCATTACAGAAAATGTTAGAAATGACGTCCTCCTGCATCCACACAAATTTGGCAAATTTTAGGAAATTTTCTTTCATGGGCATCGGTTCATCTTCCAAAATAAGAGCTAATTTCTCTCCGAATATTGCCTTTTCATTTTTTTAATATGTGGAGTTAGGACCTATACATTTTATTTTTCAAGTTCCCCCATAAATAAAAATCACATGATTTGAGATCCAGGGACCATGAGGTCCATAAACCTGTACTAATTACCCCTATCTTCAAAAATTTTCATATTGAGATTTTATGACTCTGCAGCTGTAAAATTTTCTTAATTAGACTTTATGACTCTGCAGCTGTATTCACAGTGGCAAAATCTTGCTGGAAATATCCAGACTGACATGTAATATTGGCGAGTTGTTCAAAATAATTGTATGAACGTTTTCCTCTTATGTTCTGAATTTACGTTATCTTTAAAAAAATATTGGCACTATTATCCCGTATGCATTAACTGAGCACCAAACCCCAATTTTCTCATCATGTGATGGGGTTTTCTAGACTAAATTGGGTTTCTCTGAGCTCCAATACTGATTATTCTGCATTGAAACATGGCCATGTAAATGGATCCATGCTTCATCAGAGATGATTATTAAATTTGGATCAATTAGCAATCATTAAATTCCTCATACATTTAAAGAAAGGTACCAGATTCTCATAATCACATGGTAGCAAATTGTGGACAACAGTAATCTTATATGATTTAAAGTTTAACAGTCTGGTAGCTTGCCACACTGAGTTCATTGAAATTGTGGTTTTCTGTGCAAGCCATTGCACTGATTTAGTTTAATTTAATTTAATTTCTCGTAAGTAAGCACATGTATTTTACCCTTCACTTCTTACTGTGAATCAAATCCATTTTCCTAATTTATTTATAACTTTTTGCATGTCTTCTGTATATGGAGAACCCACATCTGGGAATTCTAACTTCCTGCAAGATGACGTAATCACATACAAATCATACTTCAAAACCTACTGCTATAATGTGCACTTATCTTGTAGCATTATTATAACAGTATCCAAAACACTTGTAACATGTAAACATTAAAATCATTTCTCCAGTTGATAAAATATTTTAAAATGCTAAAAACATTATTGTGACTTTACTTTCAATGAACACAGAAGCAGTCTGAGTTAAACACATTTTAAATATTGATACAATAATAAGCACTCTTAATGTTTCACTCTCAAAATTAAAAAATTCAGGACATGTTTCGTGAGACGTTTGTTCACATTGTCAACTGTTAAACGACTGGTGCATGATGGATCATATTAGGTTAGGAAAGGTAGGAAATTGTGGTGAATCTGCTGGTCTGTTGATGAACTTGTTGAAAATATTGTCTGCTTCTGGAATGTCGAAATTCATGAGTTTATGTTCATATTTCTTTATGAAAATATTTTCCCATATGTCAAGTTCCTTGGGATGTTGAACAGCTTTTGATAAAGATATGCCTTTTTCTATTTCATGATTTTCATTCCAGAAATGTGGTGCTATGGCTGATTAAATTGTGGGTTCCTATTAACTATAAAAATTGAAACCAATAACATATTACCATAGACTTGAATAATAAAAAGTAAGAACAAATCAGAATTTGGCATTTACAGAAAGAATACACAATCTGACAATAGTATTAAAGCCGATGGTTTTAACCCAAGACCTCATAAAGAAGTAGCTTTCACCAGCATGGTATACAGATTAGTTAATGTGCCACTTAATAAAGATGAATATAAAAAAGAATACCTGCATTAATAGAAACAGCCATTTCTAATGGGTTCAAAATCAGTTAATGGATCACAAAATTAAAAGGTTCCAAAAACAAAATAAAATGAAGCAAATTTTCACTTTGACTGCCTTATCAAAAGAAAAAACCTTTAACTAATCCACTTACCACCCACAAGCCAATAGTAAATTTCAAAAAATATTAAAATAGTACAACATTACATTAGCATCTCAGAACAGATACAGTGTTGGTAAATTATTGAAGTTCAATAAAGCAGATTCCTAACACAAAGAAGAAAAATCAGATATTTACCAGATCAAGTGTAAAGACTGTGAAAAAACATGCTTAGGCAAGACCAAGAGAAATATAGGCATCAGATTGAAGAAACACTGGAGAAATATCTGTTACAAACAGATAGAAAAACCAACCATATCAGCACATTTCTGGAATGAAAATCACGAAATAGAAAAAGCCATCTCTTTATTAAAAGCTGTTCAACATCCCAAGGAACTTGACATATTTTGGGAAATATTTTCATAAAGAAATATGAACATAAGCTCATGAATTTCGACATTCGAGAAGCAGACAATATTTTGAACAAGTTCATCAACAGACCAGCAGATTCACCACACTCTCCTACCTTTCCAAACCTAATATGATCCACCATGCACCAGTCGCTTAACAGTTGACAATGTGAGCAAAGATCTCAGGAAACATGTCCTGAATTTTTTAATTTTGAGAGTGAAACCTTAAGAGTGTTTATCATTGTATCAATATTTAAAATGTGTTTAACTCAGACTGCTTCTGTGTTCATTGGAAATGAAGCCACCTAATGTTTTTAGCATTGTAAAATGTTTTATCTACTGGAGATCTCATACTTGTTTTCACTGTGTTGATTCCTAAATATATTAAAATTAAAACTGAAATCACTTCTGAACTTATCTCAAGCTTTTGTAACACTGAGGAACAAACATAAATAAGCAAAGGTTGCAAGGTGTGCAAAATTGCAAGTTGGACCACCACTATGCTGTGGTGTGCTGACCAGTCTACTCGTACATGAATGACACTGTATACTCTTTTTGGTGAATTATCATTTACTACTTTTTCATAAATGCAGCAAAATTGCCATAAGCAGGATGTAATTTAAACCTACTGTTTATAAACCCTGCTTTAAGAAAAAATCTGCTTTAAATGAACACATTTAGAATGAATACAGGATAAAAAAAATTTAAACTGATAAATTATGAGAGCTTGGCATTGGACACCAAAACAAAAATTTTTTCTGATGCTGTATTTTCCTATTATTATTATTTTCCTATTATGCACTGCTTTTTGAGGACACCACATCTTAAGTAATGTAAACCATTTATTACCTTGACAGACTTACAAAATCTTTACATTCTCTTCAATTTGTGAACGAGGTTCAAATAAGGTTGGTAATTAATACTTCAGATACCATTGCAAAAATTGTTCTCATAGTAGATAGTTGGACAGTTGCCGATCATGCAGATGTTGCCTTTGAAATAGATTCCCCTATTGCTCATAAAGGATGTTCAAAATATTTTCATAACTCAATCCCATATTATCTATTGTTGCATTTCATGTTAATGAAAGGATTTTGTTCAGAGTGCACAGTGCACATTTATCCCTGTCCAAGTAATTTTGTAATGGATGCATTCTTATGCAGATGTTGATGCACAGCAGCAATTATAAATGACATGGGGAAATGGGATTCAGTGAAAATTGTTGATAAAGATGCTATACTGGTCGCTGTTGTTGTAGTTAGTACACTCTAAAACAAAAAAAATGTTAATACCGAGGGTGCCAAAAAAGTATATATAATTTCACAGTTATCTATATAATATATTTCAAAGTTGAACTGCAAAACAGCAGTAATGTGTAGTATGATGTTCTATGAGTGACAGGTAAATCAACAATGAACAAATGAAGCCAACTTAAATATAAATTGGAACTTAAGCTTTAAGAGTGTGTAGTTCAACTGAATCATACAATGATATCAAATGAAGCCAAGATTATCATATGATGTTGTGTAAACAGACATGACTCACATTTCATTATGCTAGCATTGCTAAAACAAAATGGAGTCAAGATTATCGTTTGAACTGTGAAAAGAAATTTGAAGTGGTACAGGAAAGCCGAGAATTTTGCTGAAGTTCAAAGACAATGGAGACATATGTACAGAACAAAACCGCCAATGTGATTAACAAGTGCATGCATTCCAGACAAATTTAAGACTCATGGTACCATATGTACTGTTCACAAGGGCAGATCTGGGAGATCTTGCACAGCAACAAGCCCCACACACTGGGTCCAAGGCACTGGATAGGACAAAGAGGTCCAATTGAGTTTCTACCCCATTCTCCGGATTTAACTCCGTTGGACTTCTACCTATGGGGAACTCATAAAGATGTGGTATACCATAGAAAACCAGCTACACTGGCAGCACTTTGGGAAGAAATTGAAACTGCATGTGCTGCATTTGCTGAGGACACTTTCGCAAACGTTGCTTAATCAGTAGTTCATAGTACTCAGAAGTGTATCAATGCTAATGGTGGGCATTTTGAGCAACTGATGTTACTGTAAATGTCTAAGATGATTAGCGCTTATCATTTTCTATGTGTATGAATTCATTTTATTTTAACACAGTTTTTTCTTTCTTGAAATGTGTATAAATTTTTTTGGCACCCTCTGTATTTCTAAGTTCTGCTTGGCTCAGCAGATGACAGCATGTCTTTGAACAGGGTCTTACAGCCTTTAGCCTCAGTCTGTTGCATTTTACATTTTCTTTTTACTTTTTCACTTTGGAGTATTTATTAATATGGTATTTATTTTGAGAACATAGATGATAAATTTATATTTTTAGTTCAAACCTAGGTAGTTTTTAGATAGATGCTTTTGTTCACTCATCCATCAGAGCACATGTTCAAACAAATGCATTTTCTGTTTATGGCATAACTTATGAACTGAAGATAGCATTGTGAACCTAGCATCAGCAAATGCTTCCTTTGTTTTTCAAATAAGTAGTTGTTTCTGCCCATTGCTCATTTTTTTTGTCTAGAAGTGTACAAACCATGTCCATTAGCTTCCTGTAGGTGTATCACTCCATGTTAGTAAACAATTATTGCATTGGATTGAGATGTACAACATATTTTGGTGTCTTATGCAAGCGTTCCAAATTTGTCAGTTCAGTTGTTTTCCATCCTGTATATGAATTAATTCCTACACCATTTTAATGAAAATTTACAAAAATTTATATTTTCTGAACTTCATTTATTATTTGGCTTATGGAGTCACATGTAACTGATATCTGAACTGAAAAATTGTACTCCAAGTGGGGGAAAAATGAGTTTTACTTGAAGATGGATGTCCATTTATGGATCCATTAGACTGTTTATTGTAATGGTATTGCAGAACACATGCAAATGAAACATAATGCTGATCTTCAAATATTGCTACCAGTATTACTGTTGTTATAAGAGAATGAGATGAATATGTCTGGGACTGGCTGGTCCTGACCCAAAGGGATTTATGATGATAAAGCATTCCATTTTGCAGACTTAGAGTGAAGATGATAATGGTCTCATGATGCGCCAACCATCCTTGGATCTTTTAGAGATGTGTGTTGGAAGGCTGGTACAGATTTGGTTAAGACAAATAAGGCTAAGGTTGGTTGTATTAAACCAGAACCGTCTGTATGTTATCAGCCAGATCATTGCAGGGATGCTATGGTTTCTGTGTATTTAAACCATTTTCTAATATTTCTAACAATATTTTTAATATTTTGAAGCAATTCTTAAGGAGAATTTGCATTCAGCATATCCTACTAAGTTGCTAAATATATATGAACTTGCTTACAACGTGTATGGAGTTTCAAGGCAGGATTTTGATGAACATTCATTGATATTGCATTGCATATGGAACGGTCCAAATGCACCACGCAATTTGAGGTTATATATCATGCTGAACATGTGTTTACATTTGTGACTACTAGCTCACTCTGCTCACAGTACCAAGAAGTAAGAACTGCAAGGCTGGCTGTTTGATGAACCTATTGCTATTCTAATGGCACTTCCATGTGTTAATTAAAGAAGTGAAATATTTTAAGGAGGAATATTGTAAATAGACATATTAAAATCCTTGCCTTGCAAGGGAGGATTCAAGAAACTTTCAAGAGAAAGATCTGGAAGCATGTTGTTTTACACAAGCTAGTGGCTATACTTTTTTAACTACAATAAATTTATCAGCATAATTCTTTCAGGCCTATCTGGCGCTAATTAATGTATATTATAATCTTTACATTTTAATGAATTGTCATAATTACACTTGCATGCTGCAACACAGGGTCTGAGTAAATAAAATTTACATTAATAATATAACCTATTAATAAGCATTATAAATAATTTCTTTACTTGATTTCACACATTCATGGAGTTATTTGAGTAACACATAACTACTCATACACTTACCTTTATATTTAATTAACAAAAATGGAAGAAGTGAAATATACAAGGAGAAATATTGTAAATAGGCATATTATGCCAGTTCAAATAATACAAACTTCCCTATTTTAAATAGTTGTAAAATATATGATAAAGTGAATGTACACATTACTACATTAACTTTAATTACAGGAGAATGAATGGAGTTGTTGCTGTTGTTGTTGTTGTTATTATTATGATTATTATTATATAATTTTATTAATAATAATTAATAAAATTAGTAATTAATAACAATTATTATAAAATAATTATAGAAGATTAATTGGTAGATTTGGAAGTGGCCATTGAAGGATTAAAGAACAAAGAAAAAGAAATAGTTAGAATTAAATCAGAAAAAGTTTTTAAGGCATGGTTAAAAAGAATACAGCAGTATACAAGACAAGTAAGAACACAATAAAATACTTAAATGATAAAAATGTTGTTTATATAAAAGCAAACAAAGGAAACAGAATAGTAATATTAGATAAAGAAGATTATAATAATAGAATGCAGAATTTGTTAAATAACAAAGAATATAAATATTGTACTTATGAAGCTGTTGACAATGGAGTGACAATATAACCTAAACTTAGGTATTCATTTTTTACACCAAACTCCATTCACTTACACAAAAGTAAGACACGTTTTGGGAGAATCTCTCCCATCTTCAGTTGCTCACTGAACCGCCGTTACTCGAAACAATGGCTGGACAACTGGATGTTCTTGTGGTGGCCTCTGTTGGTTGAAGTAGGAAGTTGCTGAGTTCATCCATAGGAGGAAACTCGAAATTCATAAAGTTTTCTCTATTTTTTAATATGAAAACATAAAAAACTGAAAGAAATCAATAAACTACAGAATGGCATTAAAACAACTAAAAGAAGAACCAGTAATATACATAAAAGCAGATAAAGGTAATAAAATAACCATTTTAGATGAAAATGCAGTACATAAATAGAGTTGAAATTATGTTAAAAGGAAAAGACTACAAACCAATTGAAAAGAATCCACTCAATAAATGCAATAAAATGTTAAACAAAACATTAAATGAAGTCAAAACACTATCCACCACTGAAAAATAGAATATCACAGAGAGTAATGCAGTACTACCCAGGCTTTATGCACTACCTAAAATACATGAAAATGATAACAGCATGAGACCAATAATAAACAATATCAATTCACACATACCAGGTAGCAAAAAAATTGATCAAAGTCTTCAATTCTTTTAAGAGATTCCAAAATTTGAGCATTAAAAATTCAGTTGACCTAGTCAAAAAACTTGAAAATAGCAGAATTACGGCTGGAGATATAATGGTTTCATCTGATGTAAAAGCCAAAAATCCCAAGCTTACCTATAGAGAAACTTATGCTTATACTGAAGAAATGGTTAACATCAATAAATTTAAAAACAGAAGAAATAGGAGATTTATTAAAACTTACTAATATTTGCATTAAACAAAATTACTTCACCTTCAATAAAAAATATTACCACAAGTTTCAGGCCTAGCTATGGGAAACCCTTTGTCACCTTTTCTAGCAGAGTTATGCATGAGCTCATTTGAAATACACATCACAAAAGCCTTCCCCTTAATTTCAAGTCATGGTATAGATATGTGGATGAGATTTTTGCAATAATACCAAAGAAACATTCAATAGATGCCCTGACACTTCTTAATTTGCAACATGAATCCATACAATTTACAGTGGAAGAAGAAAGATTTAAAAATTATAAGAAATGGAGATTGCTTGAATTTTGGAATTTACAGAAAAGAAACACATACAGAAAACTACATAAAAATGAGAGTTACAGGCCCATTCCACATAAATATGCAGTTTTTCACAGTTTGGCACACAGATTGATGAATATTCCACTCACAGAAGCAGAGTACAAAATAGAATACAAACAAATAATAAAGACAGCTATAATCAATGGTTTCAACAAAGTCACAGTGATAAAAATTATCAATAAATCTAAAAGACAAAAAGGGATAAGGGAAGTTTTCACACTGAAAAACACAAAAGAAGAATACAAATTCAAAAGTTTCACCTACCATCCAATTTACCACAACAAGTTCAAGAAAATCTTCAAAGAACATGGGATAATGTTAGCCCCAAAGAACAGATACAACATCAAGAATTTATTAGGTTGCACAGTAAAGACTCCATACCAACAGAACAGAAATCAGGAATTCACAAAATAAAATGTGCAAATTGTGAATAGAGCTACATAGGCCAAAAAAAAAAATGGAAATTCGGAGGAAAGAACATTTTAGGAATATTTGGTTTAAGCAGGTGGATAAATCAGCAGTAACAGCTCACTTTTGGACCAAAAACCATGAAATAAAACTGGGAATTAAACTGCTGAAACATCTTCACAACCCATTGGAGTTATCCACTTGGGAAAACATTTTCATATTAAAAAATAGAGAGAACCTAATGAATTTCGAGTTTCCTCCTATGGATGAACTCGGCAACTTCCTACTTCAACCGACAGAGGCCACCACAGAAACATCCGGTTGTCCAGCCATCGTTTCAAGTAACGGTGGTTCAGTGAGCAACTGAGGGTGGGAGAGATTCTCCCGAAACGCTTCTTACTTTTGTGTAAGTGAATGGAGTTTAGTGTAAAAAATGAATACCTAAGTTTAGGTTAAAAAAGAATATGTTCAGATCCAGTCAGACCCATTGAAAGGGTGTATTAATTCCATCAATGAGGTTCTAAAACATGTACAGTCATCCCAAAGGAAACAATATACAAAATAAAACAGAACAACCTTAAAATAGCTAAGATATATGGTTTACCTAAAATTCACAAGACTGGAAATGGTATGCATCCCATCATTAGCAACATCAATACTCCTCCTTACTATTTAGCAAAATGGTTACCTAATAGGTTCAAGACATTACCTAAATTTCAAAACAGGAGTATAAACAATTCACATCAGTTAATAGAAAAAATTAAGGGCCTAAAACTACATCCATCTGACATTCTAATATCTTTTGACGTAGAATCTCTGTTTCCAAGTACACCAAAAGTAAAACTCCTAATTTATCTACATGATTGGCTTAAAACATGTTGAATTAAGGATACATACATAAAAGAATACATCAAACTCACAGAAATTTGCATAAACCAAGCATATTTTACTTTCAAAGGAAAATTTTATAAACCACAAGCAGGACTTAACAATGGGCAACCCTTTTTCTCCATTTCTAGCTAACCTCTTCATGAGTAGATTTGAAACACACATCAACACAACTTTTCCATACATATTTAAGGTATAGTACAGATATGTCAACAATATATTTGCCATAGTTAACAAAAAATTCATTGATGATGCCTTAAAACTTTTGAATATACAAGATAGAAACATATCATTTACATACGAAACAGAAGCATAAAACATGTTGCCATTCTTGGATATTAAAATAATAAAATGTCAAAGAAATCTGGAATTTGGAATATACAGAAAGAATACACATGCAGATAATCACATCAAAGGTGACAGTTTTAATCCCACAGCACACAAACATGCTGTTATCAACAGTTTAATACACTGGCTAGTTAACCTACAAATTAGCAAAGAAGAATATTTTAATGAATACAAACAAATAGAAGAAACAGCAGTTAAAAATGGTTTAAAAAAGAACTAGTAACAAAAAGTGCAGAAATTCAAGAGACAAAAAAGGTATCAAACAAACCACAACACTTTCAGCAAGAAAAGATAAACTAATTTTAAAAAATATTCCATACATTTATGAAAAGTAAGTGAAGCTTTAAGAGTGTGTAGTTCAACTGAATCATACAATGATATCAATTAATATAATTTTAAAAAGTTCACATGTCATTCATGGGCTACAGAAAAAATTTCATACATTATGACAAGTAAGTGAAGCATTAAGAGTTGTAGTTCAACTGAATCATACAATGATATCAGTTATATTATTATTATAATAGTTTGGAGTTCAGGGTCACAAGTATCAAGTGGTAAACTTAGATGAATGTAACAAATTTGCAAATTATTATAATTATGTTTACATGCTTGTCTTTCATTTTCCCTACCAGGATGGCTCTGGAAACTGTCTTCAATGGTTGGTCATTTATTTTTCAGAGTTGCCAACAATACATATACATATAGTACTGTTCAGCTGTATGTCTTATATTTTTCACCATCACCCATGTTTTATAACTATCTTGTTATTTTCGATAAGTTTAACACTTTAAATTTTCTGGTATACCCATATAAAAATTTCAAAATTAAAATCTTTGCTTTGCAAATGAGGTTTCAAGAGAAGGAAGTGAAAATTCAGAGCGGGAATTTTCCAAAGGCACATATCGAGGAAACAATATATATAACCAAATAAAAATATAACATTAGCACATTTGTGCTATTTATCATGCTGTTTTAATGAGTTGTTAATTTAATATAAAGTTACATTTCATTGAAATAATTTCTTCTTTTTATTTACAGCTGTTGTCGGTTGTACTTTTTATAATTATGTAAATTTACATGGCAAACATTAAACAAAACATCCTAAAAATAGATCAGTTTCATTCATACTCTCCTCATTCAAAAAGTTGTATGCTTCTAGGCTCTACATTGCTATGTCATCAATGTAAAATTTAGTTATTTTACACTTCTTGGTACCCTTAAAAAAGTTCTGATACAGAGACTGGAAGGGGTTCAATTTGCATATTTAAGTTTTTGGTAACATTTCTGTTAAACTTTTTCTGATGTATTAATACTAATAATGCATTCAAAGGGAGGATTACATACAAAACTAAGCATATCTTACACTGTCATTAGCTGTGCACTAGCCTCCACGCTACAAACTATCAAAATATAATCATGTCTTCTATTTGCTTGCCCTTTGAATCAATAATTTAAACTCAAACTCAAGCTATAATTTAATTTATTTACAAAACTATGCACCAATATGATTGTATTAATCAATCAATCAATCTCACACACATTCATAATAATCTTTTGTAAGAATACTTTGCCTCTGTATTTGCAAAGGTATTTTAAAAGGTCCTAAATAGCAGATTGGTAAGCTTTTTAAACACATTCAATGTGATAAGTGAATCACAGCATGGATTTAGGCAAAATTATTCTAAAACTACAGCTATTGCAGAGCTTTACTGTATAATCCTTCGATGGCTTGATAATGATGAGAAGACTATAGGAGTATTCCTTGATTTATCTAAGTCTTTCAACAATGTGTCTCATGAAATGCTACTTATCAAATTGCAGAAACTTGGTATAAGGGGAAAATTTCATGCACCATTAAAATCTTTAGCAAATTGCCTATGAGACAAAATAAAATTCCTAGGAATTATTATTGATGGAAATTTAACTTTCAGATATTAGGTTGATTATATAGGTAAAAAAAATAAGTACAAATCTCTAACTTCTAAGAAACTTAGCAAGATATTAAATGCGGAACACCTGAAATTAACTTATTTTGGAATTATACATCCTCATCTATAATATACCATTGAGGTATGGGGTAGTATCTGGTAACAAATATGAACAGATTATTAGTTTTGCAAAAGAAATGTATAAGATGTATATACAATGTAAATAGGAGAGAGTCATGTAAAAGCATCTTTGTAGAGAACAAAATATTTACTGTAGTAATCATTGTATGTGTATAAAGTAATTATGTTCATGGTTAGTAAAGATGGATTAGACAAGCTAAATAAGGACTATCATAAGTATCATATAAGAACACAAAATAATTTTTATAGAGTAAATGTAAATAAAAGACAACTGACGAAAACCCCTTAATAATGTGTAAAATATTATACAATAAGTTACAATGTTTCATAAAAATAACAAAAGGGGAAAAATTTAAACTTGAGTTGAACTTCATGATATAAACATGTATGTATAGGTTGGATGAGTTATCTTAGCAACTGTATGTATGTATTTTTATTAATGACAAATCTGACAACATGTAATGCTATTATGGATGAATAATAAAGTAGTAGTTATAATGATGATGACGACAATGGTTATTCTGATGATGATGATATCATTCAACAGACTGACCACTGTTTTTTTAAACAATAACTGGTTCAGTGATTTCAATATATTTTTTTCTTTCTAACTTTTTCTTCTCACATTCCACTACCTGATGATAGGAAACTAATTATGCCCTGAGAGTCATCTATATTGAAACATTGTCATAGATAATCTGTTATAATGTTCCCAGTAATAAATATAGCACTAAAAATGTAATAAACACACGAGCTGTTAATTTAACCAAGACATAAGTACATCTTACCAAAACATTAAATTTTGTTTTCAAAGACAAGTTTCTCCAACATTTTACCCAGTTTACAAAGTTTTCAAGACATTTGATTAACTATGACACAGGATCTGTTCACTCACTAAGTTTTATTATGCCCTTGCCTGTACCTTTGTTGTTGACAATATCCTACCATCTGCTAGTTATTTCTAAAAATTTGACAGTCTGAGAATATTCAGGTATAGTTTTCATTGCTGCAATTGTAGAATGGTAGAAAATATTGTCCTCTAGAAACAAGAAAATATTTAAAATGATACACTATGGGTAACTTATTTACACACTTCACTTACTATATTTTCCTAAGTTGGAACAATGTTTCTGGAACCAGCGTTCCCATCCTCAGCCGTTGGCCCAGTGGTTTCTGATGCTCGTGTTGGTTCCTTGCAAGTTGTGTGACTGTGGTAACATCTGGTGGATCTGAAATGAATCTAGAAAGGTGATCCCATAGCGAAAGGCCAAAATTCATAGCGATTTTATGATATTTTAAGATGAAAATATTCTCCCAGGCGGCTAATTCAAATGGGTTCTTTATTTCTTTTTGAAGTTTTATCCGTGGGTTTATTTCATGATTTTGGCTCCAATAATGATGTGCGACTGCCAAATTTTCTGTCTGTTTAAATTTGATGTTTCTAAAATATTCTTTCTTCCAGATTGTCAGATTTCTCTTGGTTTTTCCTATGTATTTCAAATGACAGTCTAAATATTCTATGGCATATATTCCTGATTTCTTTCCTATGGGTATCTTGTCTTTTAATTTTGAGCTTAAGAGGTTCTTTAGGTTCTGTTGATCGAGGCTAGCTTTTTATTGAATTTTTTTAAAACCTTTTCAAATTTGTAGTGCAGTTGTGGGTTTACGTGAATTTGCAATATATTGTAGTGTCTTTGATTAGTTCTAGAGTTGATGTCTCTGTAATAAAAAGGATCAACAAATACAAACTCGAGAAAACCATAAGAGTGACATCAACTCTAGAAGTAATCAAAGACACTACAATATATTGCAAATTCCGTATAACCCACAACTGCACTACAAATTTGAAAGGGTTTTAAAAAAATTCAATAAAAAGCTAGCCTCGATCAACAGATACAATATCAAGAACCTCTTAAGCTCAAAATTAAAAGACAAGATACCCATAGGAAAGAAATCAGGAATATATGCCATAGAATGTTTAGACTGTAATTTGAAATACATAGGAAAAAGCAAGAGAAATCTGACAATCCGGAAGAAAGAACATTTTGGAAACATCAAATTTAAACAGACAGAAAATTTGGCAGTGGCACATCATTATTGGAGCCAAAATCACGAAATAAACCCACGGATAAAACTTCAAAAAGAAATAAAGAACCCATTTGAATTAGCTGCCTGGGAGAATATTTTCATCTTAAAATATCATAAAATCGCTATGAATTTTGGCCTTTCGCTATGGGATCACTTTTCTAGATTCATTTCAGATCCACCAGAGGTCACCACAGTCACACAACTTGCAAGGAACCAACACGAGCATCAGAAACCACTGGGCCAACGGCTGAGGATGGGAACGCTGGTTCCAGAAACATTGTTCCAACTTAGGAAAATATAGTAAGTGAAGTGTGTAAATAAATTACCCATAGTGTATCATTTTAAATATAATGACTTCACTGTAAACAGCTTCAAAAATTATACATATAAGAAAATATTGTTTATGTATTTTTAATAAGAAACAGGGATTGTCTTATTTAGTTTGTATCCTTTCTTAATCAACACATTTTGAACATTTGTATGAATTCAAATCATTGTGTGATATGTCAAACTAAAACACTCTTATTGCTGCAATTACTTACTATAAAATGTGGTTTTTGAGAGCCTTTGCTTTTAGTTTGACATATCATACAATGATTTGAATATATGAATGGCTACACTGTGATAGTTCCTATATGAACATTTTAAATTTTTATGAATTCTCTTAAATGCTGGAAAGTTGGCTTTCTTTTTACACTAGTTTCAAAACCTGGGTAGACAAAATGCAAATCTTGCTTCTTATTAATCAAATTATTTATGTTTTATTTTTTAAAAAACATGAACTATTTCATAGGTCAAATATATTCTTAGATTTTCAAAATTTGGATTTGCAAAATTTCATGCTCTGAATGGAGCACAAATTTATTTTGCTTAGTCAAATTATTATTGGTTATGACAGCAATTCTTTCGAAATTTGACCTCAGTTAATTTGATCAGCTTCTAGAAATTCTCCCATCTTCTTGTGATTTAACTCTATTGCTGCATTCCTCCTAGAATCTAAATTCTTCCTTGCCTATGGGCCATCTTTCTTGTTTTGAAGTGTAAGATATTAAATAGTAAACATATATGGCACTGCATTTTTCTTCAATTTTGTATGACCCAGAAACATTTGATGATTTTGCCATCCTCTGTTCTAATTGCTGTGTATTTTATGATGTCAAAATCTCTAAGGTGTTTTTCAAAAACCGCTGTTGAAGTGGATGGTCTCCATTCCTTTCTTGGAATAGCACTAAGTCCATGTCATCTTAGATTATCTTCCCTTGGAAAAGAAAATATTGTCACTGTTAATTTTCACTTTTTAATATATTGTCATTTTAATGATAGCTGGAACTGAATATGTGAAATAAATATAATTTATATTAATAACATAAGGTATGACTACAGTTACAAATGATAATTTCTTTACTTTGCTTCACACATTTATGGAGTTATTTCAGTTATGCACATTGCTCAAGTACATACCTTGTGTATTTATATTTAATTAACAGAGATAAAATATAATATAAAGGATTAAACTAATGATGTGAAAAAATAAATTTGCATGCAAGCAGCCTTACAAATCAGACAACTTCACTTTATTTCATGGCTTGCAGTGTAGAGTGCAGTGGCTTGTTACATTGACATTACATTTGCATTTATTGACCTTGCCAATATCCAGCTCATGTTGTCTTGCAGGCTAGTGTGCAAACATTGATCATAATTATATACTATGAAACTGTATTTGTTAAACTTGAATGAACTTAACGTAATGCAATGCAATGACAATGAATTTTCATGGTAAACCCGCTCTTACAATGGAAAATTGGCATGAAAGTTTATTTTACATCAGATTAATGGAAACAGTAAATCTTTAGAGCCCCATCCTGAAAACTGTTTATATGTACCAGTTGTCCAGAATAGTCTTCCAGTTCTTTATAAAACTCACATGAAAATGCTGAGGAATGTTACCCTTATTCTGGATCTTGTTTCAGGGCAGGGATGTTCGGTTATAGACATTATAGTGAAATGTATTAGTGATAATTAAATTTTAATTTTAAAAAATAAAATTAGATTGTAATTTGGGAAGTAAAGTGAGATTAAATTATTGCATGACAAAGCAGTTATAAAACACTGTGGTGAAAAAATTACTAGTGATGAAAGAAAAGATGCCAAAATCAGAGAACAAATAAATAAAAAAAAAAAAAAAAAAAGGGGAAAAATGCAATGTCAGTTCTAAATAGTATATTATGGGACAAAGGGATTAAAAATAAATAAATAAAAATTTTTAAATCAATAGTTAGAACTATATGTTTTATTGCAACTTAAAAATATACAGAGTATAAGGGTTTATGTGGAAAGTAACATTGGTGTGGATAATAAAACCCAAAACAATGCAAAAAGTTTGTATGAACACATGTATCATATTTTCCATATTTTTTTTTTTTTAATTTAACGAATATGGTGGATGTAAAATTGGAGTAAGTGTTTCTAGTTGTTAAGCCTACTTTGCTGTTGACATCCAATATAGATTGGTTGTCAGTAGTTCTGTGGCACACTCAGGGTGTTTACATGTATCAGTCAGTGAAGTGGCATCTATTGGGCACAATGTGGACATACACTTATCACTGCTGGGTTGCAGCTACAACCAATTCCAGCAAAACTTTTGATGTTCTGTATCTTGGGAACTATTAAACTTAGCACAGGTGTTCAAATGAAACTTTTATATTGTTTTGAGGGATATGATCTATCTACTATATATTTCACATATAAAGCCATATGTCCTGTATATGAACAGAAAAATTAGGTAATGGATATGAATTTTTATAATTTTAACAGGGGAGAAAAGATTAGAAACTATATATTAAGACAGAGAATGGAGGTTAAAAATGAAATTTTGGATTTGGACATGTATGATATATGCATATAATGGGGGAAAAATGAGGAAAGACTATCAAAGATTAGGTAGGAATGGATTCCAATAAGAAGAGGTAAAAGAAGATTATCATGAATAAAGTGGAGGAAAGGAAATTTAGAAGTGATGGAATGCAGATATCTAATGGAAGGACTTGCAAAGAATTTGTAGAATGGTTTTTGGAAGTTACAAGGACTGAATGAAAGTTTATTTAAATTTACTGGCTATCAGAAGATACAGTTTTATCCCTCTTTTATGCTTTTTCAAGAAACCAAAAGAATACTGCTGTAAACCAAAGGAATGTATAAATTATGGGAAATTATGTACACATATAAAACTGTCAAGGTAAAAGAGTTAAATGCACTTTGATTTTTCAATTCTAATCACTAATACTTGCCTCAAATAAAGGTCCAATGCAAAATTATTGTGGATACTATACTGTCTTTGTAATTCTGCTCACCCACTGACCATGATGAGGGTAGTTCAAATATGTGTAATATATTCTTTAAATTTGCTTATCTTTCTTACAATGGATATATTATAAAACAAAATGCTATAAATTTTCATTCTCTGAATGAAATATTTAAATTTTTTTAACTATTATTGTATCTACAACATTAAAACACATTTATTTCAGATGAAAAGCAACACAATCACTGCTTCCTGATTTTTCAAAATTATTAGATTGTCTCATATGAAAAGTCTGTTTTTAAGTTGGTGTTTTGTTTTAAGAATTTAATGCTTTTCTTTTGTTTGACAATGTTATTTACAGGATGCCATGATTACTATTATGTATATTTTGAGCATGTGTTAGCAATCAGTTGTTAATACCGTAGTCATAAAATGGAGATAATGCAGGTAGAGATTACAGTCCTTGCCACAGCTTAAAGAATATGTGAAGTGGAGAAAAGGTGTGGTTAGTGAGCATGTAGCAAAATGGTTCCCAGATTTCAATAATAGAGAAGAAATCACTAAAGATTTACCTCATCATGGAAGACTTACAATATGGAGTATTGAGAATACATGCAGAGTTTTGGAAGAAAATCTGCAAAAAAGTACTTGTAGGCTGTCAGAAGAACTTGGTGCTTAAAATGATACCATACATTACCACATTAATCATAAACCCAAAATCACAGGTTCAATCCCTACCAGGGTCGATGCATTTTTTGGGCACAAAAATCCTAAGTATGGCTTACTTTAGAAGGGAAGTAAATTTGTGGGTCCCATGTCATAAATTTATGGCATGAAAAAGTACCTCAAGTCTGAAAGAAGAGGCCTCTGAGCAAAATTTATTGGCCATTTCAGGCCCTGAATTGAATGGGATACTGATGACCTGAGATGTTAAAGAGCAATCATAAATAAACCAGGTCAACAATCACCACATTAAGACACTGAGAAAATCAAAGCTCTAGATCTGTACCTCAAGAATTGACACCTGAACACTGAGTGGATATCTATTGTCAGCTTATTGCACATTCCATGGATGATAGATTTCAGGAGAATTGTCATTTGTGATGAAAAATGAGTATATTGCTGCAACTCTGACACCTCAAAACAATGGTTTGATCCCTGTCAGCCTGACAAAGTCATTGCTAAACAAAATCTATTTAGCCCCAAAGTAATGTTACGTAACTGGTGGAATGGTGTGATTTACTAGAAGTTTGTTCCAAATGGGCATGCAATTGACATGAATCTCTATTCTGAACTACTGGAATGAGTTCCTGAAGTTTTGAAAAGAAATATCCATCGTTAATTAGATAATCAAAATAGAGTTCTCTTACAGCAGAGCAATGCAAGAC
This sequence comes from Metallyticus violacea, assembly GCA_030762175.1. Taxonomy (NCBI): domain Eukaryota; kingdom Metazoa; phylum Arthropoda; class Insecta; order Mantodea; family Metallyticidae; genus Metallyticus; species Metallyticus violacea. The sequence continues at coordinate 22,791,008 of CM060846.1, read as the reverse complement.
CCCATACCACTTGGAAAGCCATAGAAAAAATCCAGGAATTGGAATTGGTCAAACTGCTACAACACCCAGCATATAGCCTTGATCTTGCACCTTCAGATCTGTTTCAATCCATGGTTCTTTTCCTGTGTGGAAGAAATTTTGAGAACATTGAAGCTGTAGCAGTGAGATATCACCAAATTATTTGAATCAAAATCCAGAAACTGGTACTGTTACAGAATAACAAATCTTGCAGAAAGATGGTTCAAGACTATGGAATATAATGGATTAAAGATTAGTTGAATTTCTTGTCGGAACACATTTCAAATAAAGATTTGCTTAAAATTGACTTTTCATATGAGAGAATATACAGATTTTCAATTGCCTTTATAAATGAGAGATATTTGCATAAAACTTCTACTGCTGCACTTGCTTCAGCATTAGTGTGAATGATTTCATTACACTCATTATCTTTTTTTCTTCTTTATAGTCACTATTGACAATGCAACAAACTCCTCCACATCTCTCTCCTTTGCTGTGACCAGCATCATTTACCTGCGTAAAGTGTTCATGGTATAGTTCGGCTGCAAAGTTTTCTATGCAGCAATAAGCAGTCCATCATCTTCTTCTGCTTGCAGCACACAGTTTCTGTGATTGTTAGAAAGTCCTGCTTTGAGGAAACAGTTTGCAATTGTGGTCTGCTTCGGTTCTTCCAAAATTTTGCAATGAAGTGAAGTATATCCAGGACGGAGACATCAAAGGATGACAAGTCCTTTCAAGAATTAATCAGGCACAAAATTTGCTGCACCAGGTTATTTTTGTAAAGTGATTTAAAAGCCTGTACACCCCTAAATCCATAGGTTGTAGCTTTCTTGTACATGTACCAGTTTCTTGTACATGTACCAGGCAGAAATTCTAAATGCACATTTCTTAAGTAAATATCAATGGTATGTGCAATGGTCAATGAAAAGAAGGGTCCTCCTACCATGTGTACTCATTTTTGCATCCAGAGCAGCCAACTGCTATAAAAAGAGATCTAACGTCATCCAAACTTTATGGTTGTCATTGTAGACAGTTGGTAACGATTTCACATTTTTGAAGCAATTATGCTTTTATGACCTTCCTACCCAAAGGGGCACAGTTTCCCAGAAATACTCCCAACATCACCATTAGCCTCATTTCGCCATGTCTCCCACCATATCGATCTCCTTTGAATGCCAAAGTTTTTCTGGGCAACACATTAAAAAATAGTCCAGTTTCATCTACATCAAAAATGGCTGTGGGTTTGTATTTGCTGGTCAGCTCCTGTAATTTTCCATTTATCCACTTATGCACAGTTTCATCACTAACAGCATTTGATTTGCCACAAACAGTTTTGATATCATATTATATTTACCTTCTCCCTTAAGAGCACACTATTTATTATAATGCAAGCTACCTTTGATCTTTCAAACTAACATGTTCTATATCTTCCAAATCATCATATTTGGAATATGATTCATATTTTATATTCTTGGAATTTGGTCCACATTATGAAGTGTTTTGATGCTATGCTTGCTTTGTTTTCCATTATTGTGTTCAATGTAGACACAGAGAGCTGCAACTCATATGCCAGTGAATTATGTGTTCTATTGAATGAATAAACTGTTTGCAATATTCAAACCTTCTCTTGAGCAGTAAAATATTTCCTCGCCTTCTTTTCTCCATTGTTGAAAAATAAATACCAGCAATAAATAAGGAAAAAAAATAACAATTAAACAAAAAAAAGCAAAGGCTATGTTGCAACAAATGACTAAGACCTCTTGACTGGGAAGGGGGAAAAAAAAGCCATAACAAATAACAATAGTAAAAAGTAATGAATCAGCACAGTAACGTTAACAACTGCAAAAGCAAAAGCATTGTAAATAACAACAACAGCAGCACCACCACCAGCATCAGCACCAATAGCAACAGATTATTATTATTTTATTGCAGACCATGGACTCTGCACTTGAGTTTTATTCATTGACATAAAATACATTAATCACAAATTCCATTGATAAGCCAAACAATTTAAAACAAGAAGCAACTTTACCTCATTATGAAACAAAGATCTTGATGCAAGATGAACTTTGCACAAGTGAAGCTTCTCAAAGTAGAATAATGAACACTGCAACAAGAACAAAAATATCAAGTAATAAGTTAATATACATAATATTTTTTATATAAACAGCCTTTATAAATATAAAGTAAAAAAGAAATGATTCTTGTTCCAAGCGCCTCTCCATAAAGGAAGTTATGTGCTCAAGTTCAGACCATGGTTGCTTGATTTGGTTGCCATACCATGGGTTATTTGATGTATTTCTGTGTTAATTGCAATGCCACCTTTAAGTATTTCTTTTTTTTTCTTGATTCACTTGGTGTGGTGTAAATGGCAGGAAACATAAAATTTAATAAATGTAAACTTTAGAATTTTAAGATATTGTGAATATGGGAAAACTGAGAGACCAACAAAAAATGATTTAAATGAAAAATATTGAATAAAGGAATGTAAATTTATAGGAATACTGTATTTATTAAAGATTATTTAACTATCTTAATAACAATATAAATATGAAATGATTCATGTTAAATATAATGTTCACCACTGTGACTCAGCACTATCTGCTAGTCAACAGGCAACTTAAAGTTGATTCCTAGTTGGGCTCATTGTGCCATCATTGTCTGAAGATCTTTGGAAGTCAGTTTGGGACATTAAATTGCTCACAAAAATAGCTGTAATGGGCCTAAATTCTAGTATGAGAATAATTTATACTCATTAATGATTCTAATCAAGTCTTAATTCATTTAGACACATAGTGACTAGAATAAGTTTAAAACCATAGCTCTAAAGGATTATATGTAACCTTCCAATATGAGCACTGACTGAGTACAATTGATGCAGGAATTGTGATTTTATAATTCATTAACCATTGGTAGAACTGATATGAGGGTCATGCCAAAACTTTTAAGTGCTTCTAAACTTTGGAAGAATGACAAGAGACTGCTTTCATTTAAGAGAGCATTGTTCTTTGATCTTGAAGCTGGCATGTGCTGCTTCTCCCTCTACTGACTTTCATAGTGGGTATGAGAACTGAAGTTCAGTGTCGAGTCAAACTTTGTGCATGATGGAGCTTTTGTGTTGCCAATTTTGTGCCATGATACTATGACTACATAAAAAATTTGAATGCATAAGAATGTCATTCTTCTTGGCAGTGTGGGCAAAAATTAAAAATTGGTTTTGTTAACTTTCAAGAGGTTAGCATTTTCTCAAAGATGAACATGCTGGTTGCCTTGTAACAGCAATAATATAAGTAAATGTTGATTCTTTGAGGAAAATGGTAGAAAAATCCTGACATTCTACAATATGGAAGAGATTTTAAAAATTGGACCAACAAGGGTGTAAGACATTTTTCATGATTATTTAGGCCTCACCCATTGGGTTCCATATTACTTGATGGAAGTTAAAAAAAAAAAAGGTTGGTTTGATGCCATTATATGCTTGAAAAATTTTGTGGAGTAGGTTTTTTTTTGAGGAGTGTTTAATGCCCGTTTTTACTACCGAGGCACCACAGGCGGTGACACTGATGATCATGAGATGAAATGATAAACTGGGAAAGGATTTTTTTAAGGAAGAAAATTTCCAGGGGTACTTAGGGTACTTCTCCAACATTTGCCAGTTATGAGGACTGAGGAAAACCTGGAAAAAACCCCAGTCAGGGAGGACGGTCCTGGGGGAATTCAAACCCCAGACCTCCCACTCATGAGTTTGCACCTTAACGACCTCAGCCACACGTGGCGGTCGTGAAGTAGGGTCCAGAGACACCTATAATATCATGGACAAGTGATGAAACATGGGTGTATCATTATGGTTCTAAAATGAAGAGGCAGTCTTCCATATGGTGCTTTTCTGGAGAGGGACCACCAATGAAAGTCTGAAACTATGGAAAGAAAATGGTGGCAAGTTTCTTCTTTAAGGTGGGTCATCTCACATCAGTGACTTCGTATGTAGGTTGTGCAGACACTTCAGAAAACATATATGTAAAGTGAGACTCTATGAAGATGAACCCATTTGTAGAATGTGCAAACAGGATAAGGAGACTGCCCCGCACATCCTGTTTAACTGCCCATTCTTGATAAGAAAGAGATTTACCCTTTCTATAAGCAGGGAAGACATAGGAACAGTAGCTGACATTGGAACCATAATACTGCAACTTGATCAAGAAACAGATTTTCGGAAACAGTGAAAGTGTCTCTTCCAACGGGGTTGTACAATAAGCCTTTTAGGCTGACATATATAAGGTCAATGAAACTTCAACAAATCTCCTGTTATCTAATTTAGGTTGTACAGTAATATGTAAAAGAATGAGTTATCAAAGTCAACCATCACATGGAGGTCACAGCATCCAAAATCAAGCAATATGCATCTTCTGTTGCATAATGATAATACTTCAGCACTCAGGTTCGTTCCAAACTTTTTGAAGAAGGTAAACGTCTGAGTATTTCTACACCCATCCTATTCATCTGACCTGGCACTATATGAATTCTTGCTCCTGAAGACCAAGTAAAAAATTCATGGGCAGCAGCTTTCAAATCATGAAGAGGCCAATGCAGCAAACAGGAGTGCCCCCAAAGAAGATTGAGCTAATGCATTTTCTAGTGGTTTAGATGGAAAAATGCAATTATGTCAATGGAGTGTATTTTGAAAAGTTGTCATTGTTATTTTGTAAATAAAATTATTTTCTAAGAAGCTGTTAAAACTTTTAGCATGACCCTCATAATGAAAATAATTTCTTAGCTATAGCAGAGTGAAAGAGAAATAGTTATGCTAAGATGTATAGTGATAATTTCTATTGAGAATTCGAATTTTGAAGTCTTATCATATTGAAATATAGTTGGTCTACCAGTTTTCACCTCTTCCCAAAATTAAAAGAATACCTTTGGTGCTACTGGTTACAAACAAATGAAAACTTGGAAAACACTGAAGAAATGGCTGGATGAAGGCACAATTCTTATGAAAACTTCACCATTGATATGAGAAATATGGTGAGAAAAGACAACTGTGTAGATGGCCAATATAACAGCCAGTTAACATTAATTTTGCCTTAATTTTTGTAGAAATTATATAATAGGAGGCATTCATTACTTTTCATTCAACCATTGTATAAACATAGCTCAAAACAAAAGCAACTTGAGATGCTGTAGAGCCGAAAGTTATACTTTTCTTACATTATATTTTGCAGGATCGAGATAAGGGTGCCACAAAAATTCATCTGCAAGATACAGTAGAAGAAATGAAAAAGTTCAATGCTCGGCGGAAACTAAAAGGTGCTGTGTTGGCAGCAGTGTCTTCCCCCAAGTGGACCTCCTTTTATTCAGATCCTAACTCAGATGGCTTCTCTGACTTTGGGGAAGATGAGGTCACATCTTCGGGTGAGTTCATTCATGCACCATGCTATTGAGATGCAATGGAAATAGAAACTATTAAAGCTCAGTTTATAAGAATTTACAGTAATACAAGCATCTCTCATTCATGTAACATCAACCAACTCCATAAGAAATTTTTAACTATAGTGATATATGCGTATTCTAATGAATTAATATTGAAGTTGTTTATCCTGAATTTCCAAGCATGTTTTGTATATGCTAATGAAATTGAGCATTATCATCCACAATTTGATTTAAGAAATGAACGACATTCATTTTCAGTACATATTACTATAGTCAATAGTGTATGGATGGTAGTTTTGTTGCCTCATTTTACAAGATATTCACATATATTTAAACATATCCTACCTCAAAATAATCAACACTAACTGCTATGCATGTATGCCATTGTTGGAATTGATCCTGGAAACATTGCTGAAAGATATTGGCAGGAAACTCTCATAGGGCTTTCCTTATGGCAGTGACATTCTTTTGGTTGACAGAAATCATTGCCCATCTAGGTTTGCTTTATGGTGAGAAAAGAAAGAAATCGCATGGTTCAAGACTTGGTGAGTATGAAGGGTGTAGAAAAATTGTGATGTGCTGCCTTGCTAGTTCCTCTTAAGGTGGCAATATATGGTGCATATCTTGGCACATGTTATGCCATAACTAATATCATTAGTTAAGAAAAACATGCTGTATAGTTGGCCTGGTGCAGCATGGATCGTGAATTGGCAAACCAGGCATGTTGAATTGCTCTGGATATGGTTTTTACATGAACTTCAAAGGGACTTGGTGCATCTTGTGGTGTCGGCTACATGGAGCTTGTGCTTGTTTTAGTATACATGTGCTGACCTGTGCAATTTCGGTGCATTTTGTGGTGTCGGCTAAATGGAGCTTGTGCTTGTTTTAGTATACACATGCTGACCTGTGCAATTTCTAAGTGTTTGCATGTACATATCAAGCATTTATTGTCTGCTTTTGGTTCATGAAAGTAGTCATAAATGTATAACACAATTCATTGGTTTCAATGGAGTGGTTAATTGAGTACATTTTGAAATTCATTGAATTTTACAGAAAGGAAGCGGTAATTTGGGACCCAAAGCACTCTTTGCACCATAATCTTATTAAAGTGCACAATGCATGGGATAAAGGCACAATTGGAAAATGGACCATACTTTTTTCAGACACATAGATACTGGGATATATTGAAAAAATAACCAAGACTTCTGAAACATTTTTCTGTATTCTGGAATCTCAGAGCACAGCAAATTCTCTTGAACTGGCATGCAAGTTTCGTGCTCATCTCCTTTTAGTCTATCCTTGCACTTATTTCATTGAGTATTATTCAAAGTCAATAGCATTCATCTGACAAAGTTCTTGCAATACCAGGAAGGCTCTCATCATAGATCAATCAACATATCTGTCCACTATAACTGCAATGAGATAGAAGAATTTGAATTATAAATTCTAAATACCATTATAATAGATTTGTTAAGCATGACGAGGCATACTTACAATTATATTATTTTAGAGAAGAGGCAAAAATATTTGGATGTAAAGTGCAAATGTTGCCTTGCCTACTTTTTAAAAGAGAAGTCATCCACCATAGTCTCTGCTGCCATTTCTTCTTCTTTAACAGCAGAACATTTCCACATGATATAACTAAATGCACATCAGCAGCTTCTGCAGGAACCTTCTCTGAATAGTACACATTGTAGACTTTTTTTTTGAATGGTGTTTAATGCCCGTTTTTACTACTGTGGCACCACAGGTGATACATGAAATGAAATGAAATGAAATGATGTTTTGTCTCCTGTTATTTGGTTGAGAACCATCTGACCTTTGTCAGCACTGTTTATCAGATCACCACAAATGGTCAAGTGACATATAGAATGCTATGATGGATGACAGAAGACATGTTCAGATCACCAGACAGAATTCTGTATCAAGTATCATTGCTAATCCCTACTGCTGTTGTGACACCATCTATCATTTGGGAGCCATTGGCATGTATCACCATAGCAAATTCAAGAACTTGAGTTCAGTTCTAACCATTCTTGGCTGATTAGTATGCTCATCATCTTCCTAACTGTATCTGCAAAACATTGTGCCACTTGAACATAGCAGTATGACCCAACATTTTTGTCATACACTTACTTGGTCTACTGAAACACTTTGCTATGCTAGCAGGTGTGTGTAGTTTTTGGCAGAATTTTATGCTTGCCTGTTGTTCAAATTATGAAATTGTCGATTTCTGCTGCTAACAGAAAATTATCCTGAACAACAGTAAACTTAAATTTAAAATTCATTTTGTGAGGGAACTAATACAGTGAAGGAGCTAATGTATTCTTAATTAGCTAGCAAGTCGATTCAATACTCTCAAGCTCTACTTACCATTAAATTATACAGAACACGTTTCACAGGCTTTTGCCCACATCATCAGCTGTGAGTTGACTGCCGGATTTGTTGTTGGTTGGATAGACTTGATGTAGCTCTTGTGGATATTTTATGAACTTTTGGATTAATTTGGCTTCTGTTAAATTTATCACTAGCTAATTAAGAATATGAAAGAGTAAGCTTGTTTCTTAGACACATCATGCAACAGCTGCCTCTTGCTGGATTGAGAGAAGAACGGACATGCACTATCATGTGGTGTCATCTATCTGCTGTAGTGCACCACAGTAACACTGTGCAGCTAGTCCATGAGATTATTGATTGTGATGAATAGGGTGCAGGGGTACTTTTATTTATACTATAAATAACATTTTTTTGGGTTAATTCTTTTCGCTATCCTGTGTATGAGGGTCATAGTGAATGTTTTGTTGGAAAACCTGCAACAGCAGAAGTATGAGGATGATTGCAAAATTTCCAGAATTGTTCATGAATGTTAGCCTTTTTTAAAATATTTTTATGTTGTTGTCACGACAACTCTTTCATTTATAGTCTGATTTTTAAAATAAGATTCATGACAGTTGTCATTTTTTGCACATGGAGTACTGTGATGTTGCAGGGAAGCATACTTCTTCTCCCCAGTGCTAGCATAATGTTTGTGTTTATCTCAAGTCAGCAATAACATTGTAGATTAACCTGTATTAGTGTACTTTAATAAAAATAAAAGCATATATATTTTTGTATGTTATGTATTCACTGCATATTTTTTTTATTGTGTTTACAATGAATATTTAAATAATTGTGTTAAAGTCTCTGTAAGCATACTTATTAATTAAAAATTTTAATTCTTAAATAAATAAATAAATATATATATAAAATTGATGAGAAGTATATCTGAGTGGATTAATACTTATACAGAGGTTCTATTTTTTCCATATCAACTTCATCATTGTTATTATGATTGCCCTCCTTCTCCATAACATTGGAATCACTGCTGTAGCTGTAACCAAGGTAGATAATTATCTCAGCTACACAATTATTGAGAATGCGATCCATTTGTTGAGCCTCTTCCAGTACTTCTTCCACGTGTTTTACACAGTTCCTCCAATTTTCTGGTGTTGCTTCATTTATGGCTTCTCTTGTCAGATTTTCTGTTTCAGTTAATGAAAATGTCTTTTTTCTTTTAGTGACATAGCCTTTTACATGTGCCCAGATTAATACTATGTCATTGAAGTGACAATGATAAAAGGGCAGTCTGATGCTATGATGAGCATATTTTTTTGCTAGTTCATCCATAAAATATTTTAGATACAGTTTATTTTCATTTATGAGTTGAATAGTTCCCCTTTTATGAATAGTTCCCCTTTTATCATAATGATATCACATGTCAAATTATGACAAGTTAGCCACTTTAACATTTGCAAAATTTAGTATGACTGTTAGTTGATGTCTTATCTTCTTGAACCATGGGGGGGGGGGGCATTATCCATTACGATTCTGGAATATTAGGGTGTAACTGATCACTAAACCATTTGTAGAAATTGTTGTGGTTCAGGTCTTCATGATAATTCCCAGTTTTCTTTGACTTGAAGGGCAGAAGAGCACCATCATCAAAACCATGAGATTTTTTTTTGATTTGGTTTATTTATGGATGCTCTTTAACATGTCAGGTCATGAGCATCCCATTCAATTCAGGGCATGAAACGGCTGACATATTTTACTCAGAGACCTCTTCTTTCAGGCTTGAGGTTCTTTTTCGTACTGTAAATGTGTGGCATGGGACCCATGGCTTTACTTCCCTTCTGAAGGAAGCCCATACTTTCTTCAATCCTGGCCGGGAAAAACCACAAGATGTTCCAATATGGCCAATAATAATAGTCCCCTTCCCTATGGGTCCCTTCATAATGCTCTGAATTGTATCATCAGCCTACCCATTGGAGATAGTATGACCAGCATTTACACACGTTTCATCCAACTACACTATTCCATTAAACTCTTAGTTTTTACATCTCTTATAAATAATGCTCTTAGGGCTACAAGTCCAATCTTTAAAGTAAAACTTTTTCTTATTTATAATCTCTTCTGAGTAGGATATTTAGAACACTCTTTATGGTTTCACTCACATGAGATTTACTCAGGACATATGTTTCGGGAACTTTTTCTGCATCATCAGCTACTAAATGACTGTTTTTCTTATTTATTGCCTTAAACTCAAATCTGAGATTATGGAAAATTTGTTTTAAGAGCTAAGATTAACCTAATATAATTATGTTTCTTTAAAGTGAAGAAAGTAGCTTTGATGTGATAAGATGATCCTTTTCAGTGTTAGTACCCATAAATGTGCCATTCTAACTGAAAGTTGTCCAGTTGTGAGATAAACAATTCTCTAGGTCTCTTTTTCCCTAGAGTTAAAGTTGCAAATGTCCTGGCGCAGAGAGCAATGTATTAGAATGTTGGCAGGTGGAAATGGAGTTCTTCTGTGGGAGAATATTCAAACTTCCAGAACAGTAGGAAAAAAATATATGTGCAAAAAAGAGTATTATATGGAATGGTAAACAAACGTCTGTAAATTTGGAATGTTAACATCAAGAAAATGTACATGAAACTGTCTTTTTGAGCAAATGAAATATAACATATTATTACATAAAAACTTTTGAATTAGATAATTAAACCACAATATCTTGCTTTGTCTTCGCAATTATTGTTTCACCAAGGGAGCTTTAAACATTACATCTATTATCAGCAAGTATACATTCTGCTGTTAATTTGTGCATGACCAATAGAATAAACTATCAGGATAGAATGATGTAGATACTGCTATCTGAGGTAAAATACTAGCAATGAATCAGTTGAGAGAAGTTAAAAAAGAATGATTATGGAACTTTCCATTCAGAGAGTAATGTCACTTAAAGTCTCCGCATGACTACTCTTTGCTTGTGTGCAGCTTTTGTTTGTTTTACATTTTCCCTAATCTGTAATTTATTCACTATGTTAAGTATCATGATATGGAAGATAAAAATATGAAATCTGTATAACAAATTCTGTACTCAAGAGGAATTAAAAATGAACACATGTCACAACATAACATTAATTTTTCAATGGGGATCAACCTGAATAATACTTTTTGTCAGAAAGTGAGAACTTATATTATCAACAGTTACTTACTTAGTTGGAAAAGACATACAGCATTATATTCAATAAGTTAAGCAATAGCTTTTTCTGCAAAAGAAATGCTGCCTTCATCACCAGCAACTTTGGCATGGTGAAACTGTATGGCATTTGCCCTCCAAATAGAATATTTTATAAAGATTTTAAAAATGACATTCCTTAGAATAACTTCAAGGTTTTCCTATACTTTTGCTATAATAATCCACCTCTATTGCTGATAGGAAAGAAAGTACACTGAATTGAAATTATAGAATTTAGATTGGTACATAAACAATTCAGCAAAAATGAAATTACAAGAAGCATTTGCTAACAAGTAGAACACATTATTTTTTCTTTTTCAGTGTTTATTTTGATTACAATTTTGCTGCATGATTCCTCAATTCCTTGGCTATACAGTGCTATTTTTCAATATAACCTCCTTGAAAATACATGGCTTTGTGCCACCTAAATTGAGGTTATTTGAGTTGTGGGATGGAGCATGGCTGCAGGAGAAGCTAGTTGTCAAAGCCATAGGGCAGGAAGCAGCTTGTAGTTTAAGGGAAGCTTCATCAGCAAATGGTTGTGTATTCATTTACTTGATGCTCTCATTGTGTGTATATTGTGTGTTAATTGTTTTATATTAGTTATGCTGCTTCATAAATATAGTCTTGATCAGGTACATGTGTAAAAATGGATTCTTGCATAGAATTAGTAAGGCAAAAGAAAATATCCTTGCATTCATGTTCTAGATAGAGAAACTGTTTGCCAATTAGTAAAAAATTACAGGAGACAGGATTCCTCAATGACAAGAAATGTGTTCTGAACTTCCGTGCTCTTATGGAAGAAAAGTTAGATGAACTGTAGGAACTTCCTTCACAGATACCAGCAATGTATTGCCATTGAGGGGCATATTTTCATATCTTATTAGAGAGTTAATTATCAGTTTTAGGTACTAATTTAATGCATGGTGACTCTAAACTCTCTGTTTCCAGTTGCGGTGGCTGCACTTTCTTAGTAAGCAGCCAAGCTCAAGTGGCCCATAACTCAAATAGTCTCATTGGAGATGTCAAAGCCTGTCTGCATATCTTTGTGATACCACTGCAGGTCTGTCTCTTTGTTATATCTCCTCCCATGGTTTACATCTTTTAGATGTACAAAGAGATGGAAATTGGAGAGTGCAGGTCTGGCTTATAGTGTGGGTGAGAAAGGGCAGTCCACCAAAATTTACTGATCTGTGCATAGACTTGTATGTGGTTTCATATTGTCACGAAGAAGAATGGGTAGGAGGAGGAGGGTCATATCTTTGTGATAATGGATGAGCTGTAACTGTATCTCCAACATCCAAAGAGTTTTGACATATACTTTCACCATGATCTTCAGAGTCCCAGAAAAACATGGTCCTTACCATACTGGATGAGAGTATTATCTTTTTGTCTTAGGTTTGAAGTGATAAATCCATGTTTCATCTCTAATTACAGTGTTGATAAGAAATTGTCAGCCTCATAATGAGCAAGCAACTCTGAATGCATTGCTATTTAACATGACTCTGTAATTGCATAATCCAAATTTGGCAAATGCTGAAGCGGTACCCTAAACTTAGGCCTGGAACATTTCCTTCCTTAAAAAATCCTTTCCCAATATATAATTTCATCTCATGTATCATCAGTGTCCACAGCCTGTGGTGCCTCAGTAGTAAAAACGGGCATTAAACACTACTCAAAAAAAAACAATCCAAATTTGACCCCCCCCCCCCCCCCCCTGTTAATACCTAAACAAGTTTTATCCTTGGAAGTTATATAGAATACTGGAAGAGAACCCAGAATATGGCCAACAAAGGTAACTTTACATTACAGGAGAAGAATAAGTTATAATTTCAATGTAATTTATTACACAATGGTAATGTAATGTAACACACACAATGAATAGGTTTTGGCTTGAAAATTTCAAATTTATATAACATGTAAATGAGCAATATATCCTTTAACAAGTATAAAGTCCCAAAATATTGGCCCAATAATGATACAATGAGGTGAATAAAGTTTAATACAAAATGATGTGGGCACAAGCATTTAATAAAGTCATCTTTTGGCTAAAGGGGGTTTTAACGCTGCCCAAACTGACAATTAAGTTTAACTCATTGGCTTTCAAATATAAGTTCCTTGTTCATTAAAAGAACTACAAAGGGGAACTCTATGCCAATATAGCCAAATGCAATTTAATATAATTTTAATACAATAAAAGTTACAGTACCTATGTCACTCATAGGGCTTAACCTTTGGAAAAGGCTCTGGGCCTAACAATTCTGAATAGAAAACTGAAAGCAACCATAAATCTTCTATCCCAGAGACGACTCTCTGTGATGAGAAAAAGCAAGAGAGTACATGACAGTAAGAATGTCACAGCTTGCTAGAACTTTTGATAGAAGAGGAAACCAATAAGAACCAAGCATTAACTGGTGAGCCATCTTGGCATGACCAGGTGAACAGGATAGGAGCAAGGGGAAAAGATATTAGAAAGAAAAGGGAATTGCATGCAAAAGCAGCACAGCATGTTGGTTCTCTTGTTATTTATGAATGGCAGTTAGACTTTAGACTTTGAAGGACCCATTTAGCGCATATTCTGGAATATTCTTCTGTTCAATTTAATTTCTCTGTAAGCAATGTCAGCATGGAATGTGCAGTCATCACTGAGACTGCCTAGACCTTCCAATGATGATAGCCTTTTTTGCTAAATAACTGATGATGCTTTAATTGACCTTTATCTCTCCTTTGTTTAATAGGGGGCATAGTCCTATTTAGAAAAAAATACTTTACTATAAATAGCTTTATTAAACATTAGGTATTTCTGCAAACAACATGTTACATGTTTACGGAATTTGGGAATCCACACAGTGAAACTTTTGTTAATCTTATTTTGATTTAAAGTAAAACACTAAAAATCATGTCGTCACATTAAAACTCTCTTTAAGTTTCACAAATACACTTATAAAAGTAATTTTGGTACATGTTTCGTGAGGTACATTCCTCACATTGTCAACCAAAACGACGACTGAGGAGCCAATTTCAGCAAAGTATGTATGTTACTATGCTTGCTCTGGTGGTCTGTTAATGAACTTAAACAATATGTTGTCTGCTTCCGGTATATCAAAATTCATAAGTCTGTATTCATATTTTTTTATGTAAATTTTTTCCCATATATTAAGTTCTTTCGGATGTTGAATTGTTTTTAGTAATGTTATGTCCTTCTCTATTTCATGATTCTCATTCCAAAAATGTGCAGCCACTGCACACTCTAATGAATTCTGTGGATTCACAGTGTATTATATAACTGATATGTGTTCATACAACACGTGTTAAGAGGCTACACCAACCTAGATCTCACTGCTGGGAGGTGGCTGTTTTCAAGTTCCATCCAACTCACCATACTTCATACGTTAATATTAATTTCCGGAATGATCAACTTTGTGATTAATTTCTTTTTCTCAAGCCAAAGAATTCACTTTTCTTCTCATACATTGTAGGCAGTGTCATTCTTGAATTAAGTTTGACTGCATGCGCTTATCTGTTTATCTCCATGTACAGATAATGCAGCATCACTGACAACTTTTGGAAAAGAGGCTTCTGAGCAAAATTTGTCGGCTGTTTCATGCCCTGATTTGAATGGGATGCTTTTCATCAGCATTTCGATAAGTGAATACAGAGGATGATGATGATAGAGACTTGGTTGTTTTCTGCCAACTAATTGAATGTCACTTCCACCATTGGTTAATATTTTTATGAAGAGAAGCAATTTTGTTGTTTTCACTTTCAGTTAGCACAACTTTGTCAATTTCATCATGGTCTGGTTCATCCTCACTGAATTAATCATCAGAATCAAGATTATTATTATATTATTGGAAATGCTTTCTTGCTGCAATTCATGAAAAATAGTTAATGCCTTTTGTGCAAATGTTAGATCATTTATATTCTGCTTTAGAGACATCTGGGAAAAAAAGATGATAATAGTAATTTTTGCAACAATATTTTCAAAATATAAAGAACAATTTATATGTATAATTTTTGAAACTGTTTATGAAGCCATTATATTTAAAATGATATACTGTGGGTAACTTATTTACACACCTCAATTACTATAATTTCCTAAGTTGGAACTATGTTTCGGGAACCAGTGTTCCTATCCTCAGCCATTGACCTAGTCCCACAGTTACACAGATTGTAACCATTTCCAAAGGGATGTTTGTTAAAGTCTGCAAAACTAAGCAACGAGGAGACTGAGGAACACATCCAACTACTGAAGTATGTATCAGTCAGAATTTCTTAAGGTTCAGTGATGAATTTTACAAACAAGAAGCAGGTTTAGCTATGGGGAATCCATTATCGCCTTTTCTGACTGATTTGTATATGAGTAGTTTAGAAATGCACATCAATAAATCATTTTCATTCATTTTCAAAGTATGACACAGATATGTGGATGATATCTTTGCAGTGGTCAACAAGAAACTCTTTGATGATGCTTTGAAATTGCTAAACCTACAGGATAAAGAAATTAAATTCACTTCTGAAACAGAACAAGGCAACATGATTCCTTTTCTTGACTTAAAGATTATAAGAACAGGTAATAACTTGGAATATACAGAAAGGGCAAGCAGACTGGGAATTACATAAAGGCAAGTGGATTCAGTCTCAATAACTTAGCACATAGACTCATTAGCATACCTATGAATGATTTCGAATACAGCAAAGAGTACTATCATATTATACAAACAACAAAATTCAATGGGTATGATCAAGAAATTGTAGACAAGAAAATCAAGAGATTCGAACAAGAGAAGAGATTAAAGCAGGTTACAATATTGACAGCAATAAAAGAATCTACCATCCACATAAAATTCACTTATCATCCTTGGGCCACCAAACAATTCCAAAAAATACTTAAAAGAGTTTGGGATTACTTTGTCCCCAGTGTACAAGTTTAGCCTAAAAAAATCTGCTGAATTCTGGTGATAATGGTAGAATACCTGAGGAGAAGAAACCAAGAATATATAAAATCATCTGTTCAGAATGTAACAAAGTATATATTTGGAAAAATAAAAAGAAGCATTGGAATCAGGCTGAAGGAATGCACTAGAGAAACATCAGGTACAATCAGATAGAGAAATCAGTTGTAGCGCATCACTTTTGGAGAGATAAATATGAAATAGAAATGGGAGTGAAATTACTGAAATTCATAGATTGGCCCTTGGAGCTGGGAATATGGGAAAAAAATTATATTAAAAAAATGTGAGGATAAGGTTATGAACTTTGAGATCCCAACAGAAGACAAATTAATCCAGAAGTTCATAAAATGTCCACGAGAACTACACCAAGTCCAGCCAACCAACAACGAATCTGATAGTTGATTTGCGATTTGAGGATGCAGGCAAAAGCTTGCAAAACTAGTTTTGCTTAATTCAACAATAAGTGGAGCATAAGATTATCAAATGGACTCACTAGATAATTAAGAATATGTAATAACTAATTTACAAGTTATATTTTCTCATTAATTTTCTGGAAGGTATCTTGACAGGAGGTGAGGTATGCCCTCCACTTCTAAAAGCAACATATGATTGATTACCTTTCTTCTTTTCTATCAAAAGGAGTGCTATCACAATGATTATTACCTAGAGAAAAGAAAAGGGGTAAAAACCCCTAGGCCTATATTTTCAATAAATTTATTTAAAATGATATATTTTATTTGAAATTATTTTATAATTCATACTTTCTAGCATGCCAAAAGTTTCCATTGCATCTGTTGCAATAATTACATTACTTCTTCCTTAGTTAGTTGCACTGCCACGGGTGGCCAAGGTCGTTAGAGCGTGGACTCGTGAGCAGGAGATCTAGGGTTCGAATCCCACCAAGATTGTCCTCCGGGTAGCCAAGGTCGTTAGAGCATGGACTCGTGAGCAGGAGATCTAGGGTTCGAATCCCACCAGGATTGTTCTCCCTGACTGGGGTTTTTTCCAGGTTTTCCTCAGTCCTCATTACTGGCAAATGCCGGGGAGGTACCCTAAACTTAGGCCTGGAGCATTTCCTTCCTTAAAAATATATCCTTTTCCAATTTATCATTTCATCTCATGTATCATCAGTGTCCACCACCTGTGGTGTCTCAGTAGTAAAAATGGGCGTTAAACACTACTAAAAAAAATCTTCCTTAGTTTGTGCAAGTTTTGCAAGTAGCAGTGAACTGTTATGGTTAATCCTGTAGAAATGATGAAGTTGGTAAATTTTGAAAGAAATTTTGAAAGCTTTACACTTATGGTGCCTAGTGTGTTAAATTCAATGTAAGAGATCTTTAACCATAATCAGTATTTAACAAGTACCAAGACGAGACTGCAGTTTATCACTTGTGCTTGAGGAACTGACTGCTTGCAAAGTATATCCAACTTTCAATATTAATTCAATTTGGAATCGAACTCAGTGAAACACTCACTAATAATCTCTGTGAGTCGGAATATTAGAACACTCTTTCTGGTTTCACTTAAATGGGATTTTACTCAGGACATATGTTTCGTGGACATTTTTTTCCACATCATCAGCTGTTCACGACTAATGGATCATTTGTAGAAGTTGGGTAGGTGGGAATCCGGGTGGGCACTTGTGGTCTTGTGATGAACTTAAATAAGGTGTGGTCTGCTTCTGGGATATCAAAATTCACAAGGTTACGCTCATGTTTTTTTATATAAATTGTTTCCCAAATATTTAGTTCTTTTGGTTGTTGAACAGTTTTTAATAACTTGATGCCTTTTTATATTTCATGGTTTTCATTCCAGAAATGTGCTGCCACAGCTGATTTATCTATTTGTTTGTAACGGATGTTTCTCCAATGTTTCTTCAACCTAATGCCTAAATTTCTCTTTATCTTTCCTACGTATATCTTTTCACAATCCTTACAATTGATTTGGTAAATACCAGGTTTTCCCTCTTTGGGCTTGGAATCGGCTTTGTTTAATTTCAGTAAATTTTTTACACTGTATCTATTTTGAGGTGCTAAGATAATATTGTACTGCTTAAAATTTGTTTTGAAATTTCTTATTAGCTGATGGATGGTAAGTGAACTTTTTAAAAGTGTTTTCCTTTGTTGAATTGCTCAAAGTTGTTATTTGTGTAATTCTTTTTTGTTTTTGGAATCTTTTGATTTTTTTCTTAATCATCTGTTTGTTGAACTCATTAGATTTAGCTGCTTCTATTATGTGTAGATATTCATTCTTGTATTCTTCTTTGTTCAGTGGTAAATTTATTAATCTGTATATCATGCTGTTGAATGCTGCTTACTTGTGTGATCTTGGATTGAAACCATGGGCTTTGATATAATTGTCTGTATGTGTTGTCCTTTTTGTAGATGCCAAATTCAAGTTTATTCTTACATTTTATTATCTTCAGATCTAAAAATGGTAACATGTTGTCTGCTTCTGTTTCGACGGTAAACTTAATAGAAGGTTCTTGCAGGTTTAAAAGTTTTAGTGCATCTTCCATATGCTGTTTGTTTATAATGGCAAATACATCATCTACATATCTGTGCCAAACATTAAAAAAGTGGGGAAAAGCCTTAGTGATGTGCATCTCAAAATAGCTCATGAATAAATCAGCTAGGAAAGGTGATAATGGACTGCCCATTACAAGTCCTGCTTTTTGTTTAAAATTGTTTTCCTCAAATATAAAAAATGCTTGATTTATGCACAACTTAGTGAATTCAATGTATTCTTTGATGTGTTCTTCTGTTAAGTTGGCTGACAGGAACCATTTTCTTAAATAGACCAATAATTTATTCTGTGGTATGCTGGAAAATAGGGTTTTGACATCAAAAGAAACAAGTGTGTTGTTCGGTGATAATTTTATATCTCTTATTTTATTGATGAGGTCCATGGAGTTTTTTAAACTTAAGCTATCTAATTTTGGTAGTGAATGGAACTGTAATGATAACCAACTTGCTAAATTGTAGATCAGAGTGTTTATGTGATTAATAATAGGCCTCATACTTCTCCCAGGTTTGTGGATCTTCGGAAGGCCATATATATTAGCTAAAGATGGGTTGTGGACTTTAATTTTGTACCAATCTGTTTTCGGAACCAGGTTACTATTTTCCAAAACTTCTGCCATGGATTTTATGCATTTTTTCAAAGGGTCTGTTTTTACTTGTATAAATTCGTCACTATTTAACAGATTTTATTTATACAAGTAAAAACAGACCCTTTGAAAAAATGCATAAAATCCATGGAAGAAGTTTTGGAAAATAGTAATCTGATTCCAAAAACAGATCGGTACAAAATTAAAGTCCACAACACATCTTTAATATATCGTCACTATTTAACAGATTTTATTTATACATCTAATTTAAGTGAAACCAGAAAGAGTGTTCTAATATTCCGACTCACAGAGAATATCCAACTTTGTTTATGAAGTTTAACCTAATATTCTTGTTGAAGAACTGCAGTGTAAGTGTTGTGATGGTGTTTGTTCAAGGAGCCGTGAGCCTGGTGCTGGATTCTCTGGATGACATACATTGTCTGCAGGAAGCCCCAAACAAAGACTTCCTACACTCTGTATTAGAGGATCGTCAGCTGCATGCCCTGCTGGAGGTTCGTTAATTGTTATCTTAATTTTAGCACGCTTTTCATAAATTACAGTCATTAGCTTAAATGAAAGACAATATTAGAAAATCATACGTTGATAAATAGTATTACAGAATGACCATTACCTGGCATATGATATGACATTGTGATTGGAAAATTAGACTTTCAGAATGGGGAAAAATTATATGAAGTATATTAATTGGCACAGCAAAGAAATGTCCATGCACACAATGTGTTGGTTACTATACCTTCCTCTGATTTAAGGATCTGAGGATAGCTTTTTTTTTAAATAGTATTTAATGCTCATTTATACTATTAAGGCATTAAGGGCAGTGAATAGGACACTAATGATATGTCAGATGAAATGATAAATTGGGAAAGGAATGTTTATGGAAGGAAATGTTCCAGACCTAAGTTTAGGCTGATTCCTATTAATAAGGACTGAGGAAAATTTGGAAAAAACATGGAGGACATCCTCAAAAATTGAATCATAGACCTCCCATTCATTAGTTCAGCCTAGGTAATCTTGGCCACCAATGTTGGTCTATAAGGACAATGGGTAGCATTTTTGGTTGATATCAATGTAAATTTTTGTGCAAGAAACGGTCACAGAATAGCTTTCTTTGGGAGGAGCATGAAATGTTTATTGCTATATTAGGTAAAGCTAAATGGCAAATTAAGTATCTTTTTGATGTTTTAAACTGACAATTGTCTAATTTTCTGGTTAGTACATGCATTCTTAATTAGTAAGCCTTTGCATTTCTTGCATTCAGCGCCACACCAGCCAATAGATTCTGGCAAATTGGTAAAATGCTGGAAGGCGGTCTGCCTCTCTCTATTGCTAGTTCTCAACATTTGACAACTTTTCTGTGCTGCAGAATGTGCACTCCCGAGATGGTAGAATGCCAAATCTATCAAGGTGAAGGGAAGATCATAAAGGAGCACATGTTTTTTGATAAGCTAGATAGAGGGTCTATCTTGGCCAAACATTTCCTATACTTTTCACCTGCAACAGAAACATGTTGTTGGTAGATCCAGTTTCTCATGGTTGCCTTTGTGGAGAACAGCAGCACCTTTAAGGGTGCTTGAGGTAACAATTTACCAGCATTGATGAGGAAGTCAGCTTTTTTATTGCCAGCAATGTCAGAATGACTGGAAACCCATTGCAAACAAAGGATTTGCCTTTGGTATCTAGTTCATGTAGTATCCAAGGTAATTTGGTTGTCCATGTCTGCATTTTTTAAGAATGTCTAAATAGTGAACCAAAAGTTAATGAGGAAGATAATCTTCTGGTAGTAGTTAATGGTTTTTAGTTTCTGAGCAGCAGCCTTAATTGGCTGCCACCTCCTCTTCGGAATTACTATTGGATGTTTCTTTTATAGTCTCTACTTCATGTAACAATTCTTATGTAGTTGTACCTGTTGCTTTCCGAGGATGGTAATGTTAATGAATCCCTCAGTCAACTTCCTTGCAACGTTTCTTTCTTACTTCAATATGGCTAATGTAGGTGTTTGAAAAGGATATGCCCTCTTGGAATACAGTACAGCATCAAATAATGGCTTGCTTAAATTCTCATTAACTTTCTTGGGGTTATTCTCATTGATTAAATTATCAAAATGAGTGTGTCTTTCTTCCTTTTATCTGGTGAGTTGTGATAGCACCAAGCAATTTTAAGGAATGGCTTATAAAAGTATTTTAATGTAGAAAATGTGTGTCTACTGAATTTTTGTTATTATATTCCAGAGCAATAAAGACATTTATGCCACTGCTATTCTACTGTACTCATCACACTTAGAGTGTATGTTGTAATTACCATGTTTCAGCAACACCTAAAATTTGATTGTTTTAATACTTTAAAAAATGTATTGCAGCTTCAGTATAATGAACTCTTATTTAATTATGAGGATAAGTCATTAAGTTACAAATAGATATAGAACTTACACAAATAAGAGTATGATTGGAAAATACTTTTATTTCTCAACATAGCTTTGCTATACATTGAGTCAAAATGTATAGTGAGGTTATGTCACAAGCCCCTAAACTCCAGCAGCATAAAATTCTTTGGGTTGCATTCAGAACCAGGCAGTGACTTCCCTAAAATAACAGCATCAACATTGGGGAAATTTTTACCCAAATGATGATGTTCAAGAAGGCCAAACAAATGGAAGTTTGGAGCAAGTTTGCGGTTATATAGAATGTGTTAGAAGACTTCCCACTTGAAATTTTGCAATATCTCATTTATCTTATTGATAGTATGAAGATGTGCATTGTCATACAAGCGCAACACACCTTTGGTGAGGATTCCTGATGGCTTTTGTTGAATGACCTTATGAAGTTTCCTGAGGATGTTACTGTAGGATTCTGCATTGTCCTTGAGGGTGTAATGTGGTGAGCAGTATGCCTTTGTAATCCCAGAAGGCTGTGAGCATCACTTTTCCTATAAATGGTGTCACTTTAAACTTTTTTTTTTGCAGGTGATGCAGCATGTTTCTACTGCATTGTCACATATTTTGCCTCAGGCTGGTAATGGTGAACCTAAGACTCATCATCTGTGACAATTTGGGCTAGCATATTGTGTCCATCATGGTAGCGATTGAGATGCCATAATGCCAGATCCATTCTTTGCATTTTGTATTGTGGAGTCAGCATGTGCAGCATCTATCATGCACACACTTTGTGAAAAACTAATCTGTCATGCATTATGAGAAAAACAATGTCATGTGAATAACTAATAGTAGTTGCTATAGTGTCTATAGTTACCCTTATGTCTGCTTGGATTAAGTCTTCAACTTGTTGCAAATCACCTCTGTGGGAATCTCCATTGGGTGGCTGATGCAGTGTTCATCTTCGATACATGTCTGCCCTTCAGAGAATTTCTGCACCCAGTTGTAAACAGCTTGATGTGACAGGCACTTCTTGCTGTGAATGGTAAGCATTTCTTTATGAATATTCTTTGATTCCATAGCCTTCACCCATAAAAATTGCTGTTTTACACTCTCTCAGAGGTACCACCAACTTGGTACTGCTGTTTAACTATGGTAAATATGAATTACCTGATGTCAAATATCACTAACTGTCTGTGTACTAATGCTGCCATTTAGTGGCAATAGTCTCAGGTGCCTGATTTAAGCATGTAGTACCCCACACCAATTTGTAAGTTACTTAATGACTTACTCTTGTATATAAGTAAGGAATTAACATGGATAGTTGAACACATTTTCAGGTGACTGCAAGTTTTTTTTTTTGAATGGTGTTTAATGCCTGTTTTTACTACTGAGGCACCACAGGTGGTTGACACTGATGATACATGAGATGAAATGATACATTGGGAAAGGATTTTTAAGGAACGAAATGTTCCAGGCCTAAGTTTAGTGTACCTCCCTGGCATTTGCCATTTATGAGGACTGAGGAAAATCTGGAAAAACCTCGTTCAGGGAGGATGGCTCTGGCGGGATTCAAACCCCAGGCCTCCCGCTGATGAGTATGCGCCTTAACACCTTGGCTACCCATGGCAGTCTGACTGGAAGGTGATGACTTACCCTCATAATAGGAAAGTACTTCTTCTTCACTGTATTTACCCTCCTCTATTTTGTAGACATATGCAAATAGGTAGAATGAAGATGGATGATGAAATGGAAGGTAAATCCATGGCAGATGAATACTAATTGGCATTAATCCTTTCTTAAAATGGACTGAGGAAATTCACAGAAAATCTGTCAGGTTAGCCAGCTGCAGGATTTGAACCTAGGATCCCAAACATTACCACCTGAGCCAACTCACTTAGTAATAAGAAAGTGCAGCACTTTAAAATGATCTAAAGCTTACAATTTTTTCCTAATAACTGCTCAAATTGTTGTTCATTGGCTTTGAAACAAAGGTGATAGTGTCATTGAAGAGAATAGTGAGTACTTTTAAAATTCATGATATATTGTGAAAGATATAAAATATAGCAATAATTCTGGTCATTAACTCCTCTTCAGTATTTACCGGGGTCTTATACACAACAATCTTGACATATTCAAATATAAACAATAATTTAAATAATTCATAGGGGTCAGATCTGGTAAATGTACAGACCAGGATGTAGGACATCCTCTACCAATCCAGCAATCAGAGTAAATCATATTTAGGAACTTGCTTACCTCTCAGTCATTCCATTGATCTGAGACCACAATATCTAATGTATGCACAGTGGAACATCTTCCAAAAGTGCCAGCAAAATGTATTCTAAGAACCACAGATATAAGTATTCTATTAGTTGTAACTAGAGCCCAATAATGATGTCATTCACAATTTCAGTCCAGAGATTAATTCTGAGCCATTATTGGTGTTTTGAAACTTAAATATCTTTTGGATTTTCCACTGCTCAAATGTGACTATTATCAGGGTTAAACCTGCCTTTTCATGTAAATTACACTTTATCTGTCTATAATACAAGGTTGGAAACCTTGGCTGATGAGCATATTTCTGAAGAAACCATTGGACATAATGCAATTGTGCAGAAAAGTAACTGAACTCTGATAGGGTGATGAAGTTGCTTGCTACTGCTCTGGTGAAATCATTCAAGAATATCTTCAAATGCCAAAGTTCTTACTCTTTTTAGGTCTCATAAACAATGTGAAATTTTCTGGAAAGCTCCTTATTCTCACAGTTGTTAATGGCCAGAGTAAAGGTGCTGTGCTGAGGTGGATGTCTTGTTGGATACAGATCAGTATAAATTTCACATGTTATTTTCATGTTTCCTCAAGCTGTATCATAAGCATAGTATTTTTCTGGCAGCAATGTTCATATAAAGTAATGCAAGTATGAGCAATTTGACATTGCAATAATCTATAGAAATTTAATTTCTAATAGATAGGTGTTGAATGGTGCCCTTTAGACTTAGGTATTGAATGGTGTCTTTTAGTCTACTGTGCTGTGCACTAGGATAGTTTATTCCAGAAGGGCACAGAAGCATGCACGGCTGTCTCTGTGGCAGAATTTGAACTAATCTGTTGCTGACTATTGTAAAACTTTTGTGCCATGTATCATGGGGTGGCAAATGCTGAGTCAAACTAGAGGTTTGCAGCCTACATAGCTTAATTTCTTAGTGGCAGACAGCAATCCAGAATTATCGTAATATATCACCATTGATAATGCAGTATGACCCTTTGCTACTCTGCTTTGCAGGCATTGTATAACTCAGCTGCCCCTGCCATATAGAATAGTAACAAGATATTAGCAGACATGAATTCCATATATAAAAATAATCATATACATTTCCCTGAGTTATTCCTTAAAATTTTTCAGTGTTATTCTTACTCATCCAGTATGTTTTTACTTCCCTGTGCAAAACTTCTAGTATTGGTTTGTTATATTATGTTGGTAGTCATGTTTAAAAGTTAATCATTATTACTAGCTACCTATGACCAAACCTGGCTTTATTATTTGCTAATTTAATTTTGGTGTGACTTGTTATGTAAGCTAGAATGGGATCGATGCCCTATATGACAGCTGCATTGATGGAATATCTATGATATCATCAATGTCTTCCAGCTGACAGCTACTTGCAGTGGTTTTGAGATATTCTAATCATAAGGATAGTGTATTAGTCCTTGATGATAATACTGTTACATCACAGAGTATTCATTACTCATAAATATCTGTGGGATTATAAAGTTCAACAATAGAGAAACAGCATTTGGATTTCCATGTATCTACCTCAACTGCTTCTAGTTAATCACTCTCATTCATTAGGTGTAAGTTTGAAATTTGAAAACATCCATGTTATTTATTCTGGCTATAATTGCAGAATCTACCTATCTGCATATGATCATACATAGCCATAACCATTTGTCTGAAAAAACTCAGTGAACTTTGTTGTGCAGCCAGCCTTAAAGTTAAAAAATATGTCTGCATTCTTATGGAACCAGGTGTTGAAATTCTAATAATTTAGCCCCTTATTTAGGCCTCCAGCATTTCAAAAGATAATGTGGGGCTATTTATTTAGGGCCTGCGAGGAGCTATTTGAGTGTTGGTTTTAGTTTATTTGCCTTGTTGCTCTATGACAGTCAAACTGGTATAGCATAATCTTGGTGAAAATGGTACTGACTATTTGGATTATGCAGAGGGGCGCTACATGCAGGCGCTTAGCTGCACCCTTCATATTATATAACGAACAAAATGTTAAGTCTATTCTATACACATGCCTTGAAAAGTTTGGATTCTACTAAATCTTAGTATTTACCAGGACATGATAATTTTTTGCACTATGAGGCAGTATTAGTCCAAAATATCTTAAAAATAATTAACCTTTTTGGACTTTTCCATGTCATGTGGATGAATGACAGAATTTTTTGCTTAACTCTCAAAAACTAGTTATATAGTATTTTAAAGAATTAAATGTATTATTTAGTTACCTGATTTTATTCTTACTTTTTATTGTTTTCATATATGTTTTGGCGAACATGAATAAAAGAAAATACAGTGTGTCTTAAAAATGATTGCAGATATTTTGGTGGATGTAACGGGACATCCATGTGAGCATTCAGATACAACAAATGAAGGTGTGCCATTAGATTCACTCCCCATTGATATCCAATGGCCTTACACCCATACACTGCCAACCTGCAACATGCAGTTACATTTGTGCACAGTCAACAAACTACAGTCAAAGTTATCTATGATCACACGATATTGTGTGTGTTGTTGAGCTTAGTCTTTGCTGCAATCAGACCACAAATTCAACATTAAAGACTTTCTTAGTTAAAATTAATGCTTTTGTTTTAATTTTTTTTAACTGTAACTACTAACATGTCTGTCATTGCAAAAACATGGATATTTTTACATTGCCAGAGCTTTCTGACATGTTATATTTAAGATGTAGGTATGAAGTCCAGTGTTACAAAGAATTTAGTTAGTTCAGTTTCCCAAATGGACAGCTATTAATTGTGAGGATATTTCTTGCTATTGATCAATGACAGAGTTTATGTATTTTGATGATAAACAGCCATGTATATGTTAGGTAGGTGGAGATTTGTACACCAAAGTTGGAACAGGATACACTGGAACAGTTTCACAACAATCCCTCAACAAGCACTGAAGCTGTGGAATGAGATTTTAGTAAGAGCACTGTTTGGGAAATTGTTCACAAAACCTTCAACATCCTTTCAAATTTGTAAAGGTTCAGCTTCTAGTAGTGCCATAATTTTTGCTTTTGGATATGCATGAAGTTACTCATGTATGGTGACCACAGAATCAGAGCTTGGTGAAGTTCATAGCACCTGGTGCAGGTCAGGAAGCAATCAAATGTTCTACTTAAAGTCTATCAGTGTGCTAAGCTGTGCAACCAGATCAATGGCAGGCACTTTGAACAATTTTTGTAAAATGTAACACTAAAAAACAAATTATTTTGAAAATTTTTTGTAACAAGCAACATAATAGATCACAAATTGCTTTGAATGCATTGCATTTGTACTTTTATTTGTTGGAACCTCAGGACTGTGTTTTGGTCCCAATGTTCTTCATGCTAAAACACTCGTATGACCCCTCATGTTTAACATAGTATCTGCACTCTTGGACACACTGTATACAGTCAAACCTATTTAAATAATTTTCTAGTAACTTAGGTAAGCATATCATTATATTAAGGTTATTATTATTATATCAAGGAGAGTATTACCGTACTTTATTCATATATATAGAGTTAATTTAGGCCTGCATCTGCAGTTCAGCTGAAGCAGCCCAAGGCCAAGATCATGCCAGTTGCCAGTTTCTCTCATATTTCTATTTGCACAATTTTGAATAGTAATAGCATATAACCAAAGAGGGTGGCTCTGTAAAGTTTGAGAGTTTCATTCTGAAGGTCCCAGGCTCAATTCCATTTTGAGTAACCATCCTGACCTTGGGTTGTGGTTTCTCCTGGTCACTTAGGCAAATGCCAGGATGAATATTTTCATTCCATGAATTTTCTACTCTCCCATTTCATATCATTTCATTTCTATAAGGCTGGAAGTGCCAGGGAAAGGTGGGCTTGTTTATAGTGTGATAGTGGCTTGCACATTTGAAAGGTTTCTGCCCTAGCATCTGGATTGGAAGGAAATTTTCTGAGGGCTCAAACAATTCAACTTTGGGGCTCCACCCACATCAGGAAGTGTCTGGAAACTTATTAGATATCCCATCTGCATTTGTGCAGTCATGCCTATAGACCACTGGCTGCTTAGTGTCTGCCTCACCAAACCCTTCCTCCTGGAGGGGCCCCCATTGAGGACATAGGCACAAAGGGCTAGTCTTAAGCAAGGCTGAAGTATGGAAAGTATCTTCCTCCACCCCTATTCCTTCCATTCCTCCATCCCCATACCAGCCATTCATCCCATAGATGTACACAATATTAATTTTATTTCATTATGAGTGCTATAGGAATAGTTTGAAGTGGCATTTGTCTGCAATCACACATTTCTTACATCTTATAATGAAATTTGGACTCACTAATAACAGGTCTGCATCCATAATTCTTGCAATTTCTGCACTGACATTTTCCTTAAGTTTCTCTGCAGTGTGGGATATAATTCCTTTTGATTATTTTTTTCTCTGTTCAAATGGTAATATTTCAACACAAAATACTATAAATTTACTAAATGGTTATGGAAGGTGAGTAAGATAAATGGAAATAACAATGCTGATAATTGCATTATTTAGGAGTGAATATAAATTTCCATTACATAGTCAACCTGGGGTTAATTATAATGGGGTATAGAAGGAATGCAACTCCATAAAGTCAGAATAAGCAAGTTAGGAAATTTAAATTTTATTAATAGTTGTATGTTTACATGAACTGAGAACATGGAAAGGAAAATTGGTTACTTTGATTTTAATATATTTACTTGTTTGCTTGTGTATAAGGCTTAAAGGAATAAACAACTCGCAAGAATAGAAATTTAGCTGAATGGGTTTAATTGGTGAAGGAGAAAGGTTCATTGTTGCATGAAATGTAATTTAATATTATATTGATTGTATAAATTATTTATAGTATTGTGTTCTTTGGTTGGATCCGAGCCTGGTCCCCTGGATATTCCAGTGGGTAGCTGCTGATGAACCGAGGACTGGGGGGCTGAGCCAATTAAATTGGAGTTAGTGCCTTCTGGAATTGCCAAACGCACTGATCATATTAGTTATATTTAAAATTAATGCTTTTTTTTCTCTTTATTTATGTTCATGTTGTTAAAAAATGTTGTATGTTGATGTATCAGAAATAAAATTCTTTCATTCATACAAACTTACTTCACTAACACACTGTAACTAATAACACTGGCACCCTAATAGCATGTAATAAAAAGCCCTGAGTTACACTGACCTTTTAACCACAAACCAAATTATAATAAAAAGACAGAAATAATGCTTGCTCTAATTACAGCATCCTACAACTGACTATCCACATGCAGCTGTGTCGGTACAGGAGGAACTGTGTGCTATTGTGACAAGCTACTGATGTGACATTGATGTTGCTCATATTCCATTCAGCTACAGATGCAGACCAAAAACAACTCTCAATATCACATATTACAAGTCAAACATTTAAGTTAAAATCAGTAAACCGTAAAAATTCTTAAAATTCAGTACAAAATGTTGCACATTTGCCATGATTAATCATTTACAATTTTTATGAAGGTTTATATAATTTTTTCTGTTCTTTGCACTGTATAACCTTTTAATGAACAGCAGTTAAATTCCAGGGCAATTGATCAAGCAAACTAATGCCTCTCTAAATCTTGCCTATGTGTGCCAACAATTCCAAAAATTATCAGCTATCATTGCAATTATCACAAGTAATATCACGAGAGGGTCTGAGATTACCGATAAATTCATGAACATAGTGAATCTGGAAAGCTCAGACCCTCGAGTGATATTTATTAGGACTATTTCATGAATAAAATAAGAATTTACATATAATTCCTCTAAACTTGGCTCACAAAGCTGTAATAACTGTATATGTTTACTTAACCTTTTCAAGCAATCTTGCGAGAGAAGAATGTCAATAGAGAAGAGCAAAATAGAGTTTAGGAATAGTTCATGAATAGAATAAGAATAAAAGTGATATATATAATATAATATAATATAATATAATATAATATATACACATACACACATACAGAGTGCCAAAAATGTATACACACTTCAAGCAAAGAGAAAGCTGTGTTAACATAACAAAACTGAATTCACACAAGCAGAAAATAATGAGCACTAATCATCTTAGACTTTTACAATTACAATAGTTGCTCAAATTGCCCACCATTGGTGATACACTTCTGAGTATGTTGAACTACTGATATAGCAACGTTTGTGAAAGTATCCTCAGCAATTGTAGCACATGCCATTCCAATTTATTACTGAATTACTGCCAGTGTAGCTGGTTTTCTATGATATACATCATTAAGAGTTCCCCATAGGTAGAATTCCAATGGAGTTAGATCCGGAGAATGTGATGGAAACTCAATTGGACCTCTTCGTCCTATCCAGTGCCTTGGAAGATTGTCATCTAGGTATGCACGTACATTTTGGTGGTAATGTGGTGGTGCACCATCTGTTGGAAGTAAACTTCCTCATTTCCATAGAGTGTATGAATGGTGGGTAAGACGGATGTGCGTATCTTGGCTCCAACTTGTTGTAGCAATGCTAGCATAATGTAATGTGAGTCACGTCAATTTATAAAACATCATACGATAATCTTTATTTCATTTGTTCATTGTTGATTTACTTGTCACGTAGCAACACTATCATAATGTATGAGAATCACATCTGTTAGAATATCGTACTACACATTACTGTTGTTTTTTGGTCTTACTTTGAAATGTATTAAATAGATATCTGCTATGAAAGTGTGTATACATTTTTTTGGCACCCTAGGTAAATTTGAAATTTGCGCACAGAATATTGACACTTGTTATTCTTATGAATATCTATTGTATTCAGAAACCGTGAAACTGAAATGGAAAAAAAGTTGACTATTATAATCGCTGCTGTTTTCTAATACCAATTGAGGAAAAAAAAAAGTTAACATACAGTGTCTATTTTTCTTTGTTTTCTGTGGTTTGGAATTCCTAATGATAAGATCAATTTGCTTATTTGATGCATCACCAAAACCCTTTGAAGAACCCTCCATTTTGCATTATGATTGTCAATTGTTCATGCTTTTGTTGCTATCAATAGCTCCCCACTGCCGCTAGCAAAATTGGTCAGTGATGCATGTTCAAGAATTATATAGTGGAGGTATAGAGTTCGTTACACTGACCACAAGACAAATGCACGTCACATGATAAAGCGGATTTGATAATTTTTTCCCATAATTTCATTTCATAATCTGGCTGTGATTGGTCAAAATTCAAAATTTTATTTTGTTTCATTAGTCAATTTTAAGATGACGCCACGTGAGTGCAATAGTCATTGTAATCATCTTCATTTATTTGTTCCAATAATTTGCTATTATGTATTCATTGATTCAATCAAGAAACACTGAGGCATGATCAATCACTGACATATTCAGCTACTGACATTTCAGTGCTATTTACAATAACTTTTAACATATATTGCCAGAGCTTTATTAGGATTATCTTGTGATTCTCCCTCATTACTATGATGTGCACCTAGTGCTGCATTCTCAGTGGTCTAGAGGTAATGTGCCCAACTTCCCAAGCTCATACTATAAGTGATAATGCCATTCTAATGGGCAGGTCTTTAAGCCATGGGTCTCATGGTCTATGTCGAAGAACTTCTCTGTTAAAAAGAGTCTCTGGAGGATAGAAATTATCAGCTGTATCACAACCAAGAAATACCTTTTTCATGCCTTAAACTAAGTTATTTTTGACGTGCTTCCACAGCTATGTGCAGAATGCAGAGTGTCAAGGTCACACCAGTCACCTGTCATTATAATGGACAGTTCTTATGCTAATGACTGCATGTGGACAGTCAGTTGCAGTTTGCTGTTATGAGAGCAAGCATTATTATCTGTCTTTGTGATATAACTCAGTTTATGGTTAAGAGATAAGAATAACTCAAGTCTTTGAGTTGTTGAAGGCTATTGGTGTGCCAGTATTATTAATTATAATGTGTAGTGTGTAGGTTAAGTCAATTATACTGGAGAGTAACTAATATATACAATAAATAATTTGGAATAGAAAATGTTTATGTAGGACACTTAATGTGATAACAAACTCATGTAGGGAGATGAATATGCAATCTGCAGAGAAACTTGCTAGCAATCCAGTTCTATTTAAGGATACAGTACAAAGACTTGTTCTCAACTTTAGCCAAATGGGAACTCTTAGACAATAAGAGTTTCTAAGCAAAAGCTTCATGTTCTAACAGAAGAAAAACTACATGAAATTGCAGGAACATATGAACATTCTCATAGGAAATAGCTGCATTATCTTGCACGGGAAACAGATGTCTAAAAATTTTTATCTTATGAAAATCTAAACTTTTCAAACTGAAACCTACAGAATGTACGTAAAACAAAAATTACAATCAATTACAAGAATTGTGCTTAAGTGAAATTTTGTAACTGTATTTGGCAGAATGATATTGTTGATATATAATAATTAATTTTCTCAGATCATTGGTTCATTTACATAGTTATGTTATCATAGAATAGTAGGCATTGGGGCAAAGAAAATCCCCAATTAACATATGAAGTTCCATTGCATGATGTAAAAGTGGATATATAATGTGTTGTAACTGCAAGAAGAAAAATAGGATTCATATTTTTTTGAAGATACTATGAATTCAAAGGGGTATTACACATAATTGCACTATGTTTTTAATTGTTGTCTGAATCCGAGCATGGTGGCTCAGGTGGAAATACTTGAGACTCACAATTGTGAGGTCTCGAGTTCAATTCCTATTCTGACCTTGGGATTTTTCATGGTTGACCCTGGTCACTTAGGTGAATGCTGGGATATACTTACTGGAATACTTACATTCCAAGAATTTTCCTCTCTTCCATTTCATATCATTTCATTCCATTGGCTCTGTTACAGGGTCAAAAGTGCCAGGATGAAGATAGGGCTGGCTTGGTGTGATACTGGCTTGTGCTTTGGAAAGACTACTTCTTAACATCTAGTTGGAAGCACCCCCTCTGAGGGGCTCAAACTCCTAGGAGGGGAGCTCTGCCAGTATTAGAGTGCTCTATCTTGAAACATGCCAGGGACTGTATCTGCATCTGTGCAGGCCCCATCCATGGATCCTGGATGCCTGGTGTCTCCTTCACTTCATTCCTTCCTCCCAAAAGTGCCCAATTGTCCCACAGCCTTCCATGAATAAGTGTCAATCCTTCTCCACCATGTTCAGTTCATTCTATATTCTGCAACTGCTTGAGATTCTTTGGAAGCTCTAAGGGAAGTATTCGACGACAAAGTTTATGGTAGATAGTTATGACACTTTTCCTCTATTTTAGTGTGTGTGACTTTTGTGTCAAGAATAACAGTCATATTGTAAAAAATAGCAGGGCAAAAATTAAAAGAGTTATGAAAGCAGAGCTGTTGTGAAAGTATGCAAATTTCATTGAAAGAAATTATGTAACAGTAGACAGAAATCACCTTGAACAAATCCTTTAACATGTTTAGCATTCATTATGAAATAAAACTAATATTATGTGCATGTTATTATTGATCAAAGTTGTGCTAGTAGAAATATGAAGGAAACTTGTCCATCAACAGTCAGTGACTGGTGTGACTTATGTTCAGCTATGGACAAAGGCAAAAAATAACTCTCTGTATAAATCTCGAGCATACAGGCAACTTAGAAATGTTATTGTTACCATTCAGGTTGATAATATAATTATTTTTGATGTCCTAATTTATATACGCAAATGACAGTTCCTTGTTTTTTCAGTGAGACATTCCATATGTCACATTACCTTAGTATACCATGGTTACAGAGCTCTACCATTTTTGGAATGGAGAATATTATGTGTGCTGAGTAGTGAAGTTATCCAAAAGAAGATATGCAACTGAATCGGCCCTTTATAATTTGAGAAAAATAGTCAAGAGAACATTACATTTTTCAAATGCCTCTAGGATGCCCAAATGAATTTGCATATTATCTGAGTTGGTTTGCATATTTTGCAATGTTAATCCATTTATGATGATGAACTTCATTATAACCCCTTTTTCAGTATTTTTGTTTCATTTGACATAGTTAATATAAACTGAAACAATGAATGAATGAATTAATTAATGATTATATGGTTCTGGAACTTGTGATTCATTTCCATAACCATCAGAGTTCAGTGTGGGTATTGTGCAGTGCTGGCCAATTCTTCTCTTGACATGTGAACTTTGCCCTTCCACTACCCCTTCTTCTACACTTTTCTGATCCTCAGTTGCTGGTGAGCCAGGAACATGTGCTGTTATGCCTCAGAGCATCTAGCTTGTTTAGGGCTTAGTAGGGTTCAGTGAGGCATTCAGTGTTTAGAATGTGCATGCAATGTTATATTAATAGTGAATGAAAAGGAAATTATTTTTTGTTTTATGAGAAGGGAAAGCACAGTGCTTGATATGCCCAACTCAGATTATATATAATGCCTGACTGAGAAGACATTTTTGAAATGCCCTTGATGAGAGTTATAGTGAACAGAAACTCTCAGGCATAACTTTGTTGAAACTGAAACTGAAGTCTTGTGCACAAATCAAACCAGACACTTCTAAACATAATAAATCCAAAATATTCTGTTCATGCAAGTTAAAGTATATTTAAAATTATTGCTGAGCATTCTAAATCATTTTTAGATGGTGAAATAATAAAGAAATTCTTATTTGCAGCTGCAGAGGAACTTTATGAGGGTAGGTCCATAAGGTTCTGGCCTAACCATTTTCTAGATATGATAAAGACAAAAACCATACTTCACTTTTCAATATAGTTACCCTTTATTGCAATAAACTTCCAAAATATTTAAATTAACATTTCAATCCCCCCCCCCAAAATAGTCACAAGTCTTGTCTACAAAATGGGCACCAACAGCATCCATCACCTCTTCATCACACTTAAATTTCCTTCCTTGAATGTCCTTCTTGAGTTTTGAGAAGAAAAAATAGGTGCTGGGAGCTAGATCTGGGCTGTAGGGTGAATGGTCGATATCCTTGAAGCCACATTTCTTCACAGCTTCCTTTGCAACAAGAGCTGTGTGCACAGGCATGTTGTCATGAAGGAGGTGCATACCACCACTGAGCTTTCCTCGCCTTTTCTCTTTGATGGAAGTACTCTGTGGAGTAGACCAGCACAGTACTCCCCGTTTACAGTGGTGTTCCTCTCCTTGAAGTCAATGAAGAATATTCCTTCACAGTTCTAAATGATTGTGGCCATGATCTTCTTGGTTGATTGAGTGACTTTGGGCAGTGCTTCTCTAGATTTATGCCACTCCATCGATTCTCTTTTGAACAAGGGATATAGTAGAGGACCAACCATAGTTTCATCTCCTGTAACAATGGTTTGCAGAACTTCTCTCTCATTGCCATGGCAAGCTCCAAAAATGCCTAACAAAGATGACTTGTTGCTGCTTTTGGACTCAAGAAAGAAGTGTAGGCACCTATCTTGCACTAACCTTATTCATGTTTAAATGTTCATGAATAATTCGAAGAAATATTGTTTTGGAAAGGCCCAACCTTGCTGCTATTTCTGTAACTTTGAGCGGCCAGTCTTCTATAATTTCTCATTCCACAAGAGCAATCAATGTTTTCAGGAGTGAGCACCTCCAAGGGCCGTTCTGCATGCTCTTCATCTTAAATGCGTTTTCGACCCATTCGTAAAAGTTCGGTCTATTCTTTTATGGTAGAATATGAGGGGGATGCTTTCCCATATACACCGTTCCAATTGCTGTTTGATTTCATTTGGAGTAAGTCCTTTTTTTTTTGTGAAGAATTTAAAAACAGTTCAATACTCTGTTTTGAACATGTCACAAATTTCTACACATAGCCTTCTTTATGCAACTCTATCTGAATAACTGAACACAGTAGAGGGGAGGTTACAGCTTTAATTATTTACTTAACAGGTAAGGTATGATACCAGATAAGGATTTTGTGAAAGCAATAATCCTTATTGGCGAAGCTGGAAACTTATGGACCTACCCTCGTATGTTCATGTAGTTAATAAGTTTACACCTATATCTTTATCATGGCAAGCAGTAACAAGACAAACACAGCAGATGGACAGGAATTTGGAGAAATAGCTAACTGAAAAATCTTCTGGTTCTCTCTTGCTGTTCATGAAAGCACAGCAGTTACTTGATGTTGTATTGCTAAAGCATTGCACATCAGGAGAAAATATCTTTGCAGTTCTGGTCATAATTGTAACAAAATTTGAATTGCCTTGAGGAAAAACTGGTTTATGTGCCCGCAAATGGTGCCCAAGCTAGGATGGATCATGGAAATGTATTAATTGGAAGATTTAGAAAATTATTTTCTCAGAAAAGTCTTTTCTAATATAGCTTTTTTTTTAATAGTGTGTAAGGCCTGTTTTGAGGCACCACAGGCAGTGGACACTGATGATACATGAAATGAAATGATAAATTGGGAAAGGAGTATTTTTTTAAGGAAGGAACGAAGGGTTCCAGGCCTAGATAATGACTTTGCAGTCATACACTATATCATACACTGAGAGATTCTCTGCACCTAAGCATCAACATTGAATAATGTGATGGCAAATATATTAAAACTGTAAATCTAATTGAAAGCAATGCTCTCAGATTAAGGAATTTCTCAGAAATATAAATTTCTATTTTCATTATCTTTCTTTTTACACCAAAGTAAAATGACTAAGTATGGACAAAATGCTCAAAGATTTTGTTTCATTGTGCAACAAAATGAAATTTTTACAGAATCTAAAGGAATATTAATTCATCATAATTAATTTACATAATTAATTGACTAATTATGGGGTTTTTAGCAGATTACACTGAGCATCGTAACTGTCTTAATGCCACTTATAAAGACAAGAACATCGCTATTCTGAAAGATTCTGTAAGATTCTGTAAGAACCTTTATGGAAACGTTAAAACTTTTCACTCTTCATATTGAAAATATGATTTATGGCTCCACCCCATCATTAAAATTGGAAATGGAAAAAGATGGTCAGCAAATTACATTGAAATACAAGACCTTTTAGGAGCATTTTTTGGAAATATTTCATGATAAATTTAGTGAGCTGACATATATGTTTAAGGAATAGATTTTATTTCTTGATCTCTTCAATTACATGACATCTCGAGCTAAGCATGAGTTCCAAATGGAATCAATTGCTCTTAAGAGCAGTACAGCATTAGGTTGTCAGGAAAATTTGAAGTGCAACTGTATTCACTTCTACCAGAAACAGATTTTCTTAACCTTTGAAAATTTGGATATCGATTTATGGGCATGTTTGGCAGGATTATTTTTTAGTGTAATGAAAATAAAACATTTTTTTGGGTTTCACTCTCTGACAGAGTTCTTATTCATATGTTGCATGTTTATTGCACAGATTGTAGCCAAATATTGAAAACTTGGTGAATCTAAATGAATGCCTTGTCAGATTTCATCATCAGGCTGAATATCCTCTGTTTCAAAATATATCTACTTATAACTGTTATATGGCTACATAATTTATTATATACAAATGCATGAAATTATAGTTGAATTTATATATGTTGTCCATTTGAGCTCATTTGAGAGCATGTTTTTAATTTTTTGCAAAATTTACAATAATGAAATTATTTTGAATGTCAGCTCTTCATGAAAACCATTATTATATGGTAATGCAGTTCATATGACTTAAATTCAAATGTCATGATCTTCCAGCCAAGCAGAGGTCATGCACCACTGCTGGTAGTAGTCTACATACATTGCATGTAAACAAGAAACGGGTGTGCATCTGTACTGTGTTTGCTCTGTGCCTGCATGTCTCTGTAAAGAGAAAGAAAAGGCCTCCCCCCTGGTATTGGTATCATGTTAATAGTTCATGAACAAACAAATAAAGAATTAAATAAAAAAAATAGTGAAATGTGACACAATGAACCAACTTGTGTAAATGAGTCACAGTATTTTAGTGTTTTAAAATGTTGTTGATTGACTTAAATAATGATACAGAAATGGTATTCCAGCAGACATTGGTGCTGTGAGTTTCTCTTCACTGCAATAAATGTCAATGAGCAAATTCCTTACAGCCACAATTTTTATCACATAATATATACCTTTTTTATCATTAAATAAAATTTGTCTTTCTTAATTCATAGATTCACCTAAGAGTGCTAAAATCTGACATCATTTATTTTAATGAATCAAAAGCAGAACAAACACCAAAAAAATATAATATCCACAATTTACACTTGCACTTGAATGATATATGATTGACACAGAACTTGTGGGATAAGCAAAGAAAGAAGCAAGCTAAGAAAGCAATTTGAATGTGTAGAGAAATTTATGATGTAGGAGAGGAGTTTCAGCTGTTACCACTTGCATTAGTAATACTTGAAATTATTTTGTAATGAATATTATGAGTTTATGGACTGACAGCCCCATATAAATGTTATACAACCTGTTTCTTCATTCTTATGTACAAAAGTTAAACAAATTAGTATCAATGCAATCAATTTAAAGTATTCTTTAAAATGCTATCTGGAATCCTTAAAGGGAAAAGATGCATTTGATGCTTTCAAGCAAACATTGTCAGATTGGTGTAATGAATTGAATGGGAAATTTTTGCAGCAAAAGTGTGTTGAAAATGAAAAGACCTATATGTTTGTGTCCCCTTCTATAGGCCCTGGATCAGCTAGAAAAAAATGATAACGTTAAAATTTGTTCATGGTGGACATATGTCTCTTCCACTCATAGCTTGCCTGAACATGAACCATGCACTGTGGAAGTCAAAGGGATTCTGAAGGTAAAGGGATTCTGAAGGTTTGGGGCTTTCAGCAATTT
The DNA here is from genome assembly GCA_030762175.1 of Metallyticus violacea. Lineage (NCBI taxonomy): Eukaryota > Metazoa > Arthropoda > Insecta > Mantodea > Metallyticidae > Metallyticus > Metallyticus violacea. Next base: position 22,752,518 of record CM060846.1, on the reverse strand, counting down.
CCTATAATTCACTCATCAGAGGTTCTATGAAGGACAGACAATGGATTTTACGCTCTAGTAAGAATTCTTCAGTTTCTTTACAGCTGATTATGAAGTCAAAGAGTTTTCATGATACGTTAACAAGTTTCTCCTTGTTCATTTGTGAGTGAGCATTTACTTCTGCATTATTGGAAATTTCAATATTGCCGAAATGTACCCCATTTAGAAAAAAATGTAAAATTTATTAGAAATGAGAGAGCTTATAATTTTATAAAAATAAAAATAATAATAATAATAATAATAATAATAATAATAATAATAATAATAATAATAATAATAATAATAATAATAATAATATATTATTGTTACTAGGATAATGCAGTCCATTTATTTTATTAATTGCATAAGAAGTAAGTAATTATTTTGCTGCCATTTTATCCATGATTCATCAACAACATGCAAAATATAGGAAGAAAAGCTTATCTGGAAAATAGATCCCCCCCCCCCCCCAGTTTGTGTTGTTAGTTAAAGGTTTGTGCCATGTTTTGATGGTTCAGCAATAGGATTATGTCCATCATATTACAATATTTCCTATATAATATTAAAAATAATTTACAAGAACCAACAGGAAGATGACTGTAACTGTATTCATGACTTCACAGCCACTAACCAGCAACATATATTTGAGTGTTGATCAGTGTGGTGCAAGAGTGTATTAAATGGTACTGATGAGGCAAGATCACATAGCATGAATGAAATCCATCCATTTAAGAGTGATTATTTTTTTTCTTGAACTGGGCATATCCAGGAGTAAAATTAATAAGCAGAAAATCACATTATTTTACACATTCTTTCATCATAAAATATTTTAAGTAGCTAAAATGAAGAAATATGCTATTGTTTAAAACTAGAAAATATGTTATTTCTAGTGTTCCAGGGCTTATGGTGGAGAAATTTCCATTTTCAACATATGTTCACCACAAAAATTCTCAGTGACACTGGTTCGACAATGTCTCCTCATAAGTATTTGCCAACATTAGTTTTGTTTCAACCTGGTGGATATTGGGTTCTGAAGTAGTTTCAAAAGAAATTTTTCAAGTCAGTCATAAATAACACAGAAGAATGAGATAAAGATTTTTGTCATTTTATCTCATGTGTCATCAATGTCCATCACCTCAATAATGAAGGTGGGCATTAAACACTATTAAAAATACCTTTGTCCATAGTGCCCAGCTATTGAATCACTCTGTATGTATCACTCTCAAAACTCTCATTCTTAATAAGCCCATGCATATCTTTCGACACAATCTTCCCCGTTACATTTCATTTAGATATTGTACAGCTTTCAGCAGCATATAAAGATTATTTCCTACTGTAGCATTTCTTGTCAACTTCCTACTTCAAAGAATATGGCTTAAAGATTTGATTACTCTTCTTACTTGATTAACTTGATTACTGATGTGCCTTTTATGGGGGTAGGTCAATAAGTTTCCGGCCTCGCCGATAAGGATTATCGCCTTCACAAGACCCTTATCTGGTGTCATAGCTTATCTGTTAAGTAAATACTTTCAGCTGTAACTTTCGTTCTGGCGTGTTCAGTTGTTCAGATATAGTTGCAAAAAGAAGCTATGTGTAGAAGATTGTGACGTGTTTAAAATGGAGTTTCTGTCTGTTATTAAATTCTTCACAAAAAGGATTTACTCCAAATGAAATTAAACAGCGATTGGACGTGTATATGGGGAAGCATCCCGCTCATATTCTACCGTAAAAGAATGGACCAAACGTTTTCGAATGGATCGAGAAAGCATTGAAGAAGAAGAGGGTGCAAATCAGCCCTTGGAGGTGCTCACTTCTGAAAACATCGCTCTTGTGGAAGGAGAAATTATGGAAGACCGGCAGCTCAAAGTTACAGAAATAGCAGCAAGGTTGAGCCTTTCTAAAACAACAGTCCTTCGAATTATTCATTAACATTTAAACATGAATGTGGTTAGTGCAAGATGGCCCAGACTTCTTTCCTCAGTCCAAAAGCAACAAGAGTCATCTTTGTTGGGCATTTTTGGAGCTTGCCATGGCAACGAGAAAAAAGTTCTGCAAACCATTGTTACAGGAGATGAAACTATGGTCCGCTATTATGATCCCTTGTTTGAAAGAGAATCGATGGAGTGGCGTAAACCTGGCGAAGCACCGCCTCTAAAGGCCAAGGTCACTCAGTCAACCAAGAAAATCATGGCCACAATCTTTTGGGACTGTGAAGGCATGCTCTTCATTGACTTCAAGGAGAGGAACACCACAGTAAATGGGGAGTACTATGCTAGTCTACTGCACAGACTACGTGCTTCCATCAAAGAGAAAAGACGAGGAAAGCTGAGTGTTGGTATGCGCCTTCTTCACAACAACGCGCCTGTGCATGCAGCTCTTGTTGCAAAGGAAGCTGTGAAGAAATGTGGCTTCAAGGAGATCGACCATTCACCCTACAGCCCAGATCTAGCTCCCAGTGACTATTTCTTCTTCTCAAAACTCAAGAAGGACCTTCGAGAAAGGAAATTTAAGTGTGACGAAGATGTGATGGATGCTGTTTGTGCCCATTTTGCAGACAAGACTTATATTTTAGGGGGGGGGGATTGTATTACTAATTCAAAGATGTGAGAAGTTTATTGCTAAAAGAATAACTATATTGAAAATTGATGTATGGTTTTTGTCTTATGATAGCTAGAAAATGGTTAGGCCGGAAACTTATGGACTTACCCTCGTACATACACCAGGTCTGGAATGACAGACTCTGGATATTTAAATATATTATTTAGTTAAAAATCATATTTCTACTAAACACAAAATAGTATGTTAAAGAAGTGGCATTTAAGACCTTATAATGAAAATTTGCGATTATACCGAAATTTAGTTATAAACCTTGTCCACTCTCTCAGTATTTTACGTGTCATTATATGAAGGTGCCACTGCCGGTGCCACTCTTACTTCTACTCTACTTCCTAAAACGTGTATACGGTCCTACCGTATATAAATTTTACATGCGCACCCCAGCTGATTCGTGTTTAAAATAACATTTATACACAAAAATGCAATGCTATAGTGTCAACAGTGTAACCAGCTTCATGAATGAATGCACACCACCGTGAGACTTGCAGGAAACAGGTGCAAGTTTGGTGGCGGTTCAATTCGAAATCAGTATCTATGACCCCCCCCCCCCCCTTTTAGCTAGTGTGAGTTCAGGAGTTTGAAATGCATGGAAGATGTTTATCGACATCACTCAATACCCCGTGTCCAATAAAATGGGATATTTTACCTGGTTATTTATTGTTATTTGAATCTTTTCGTAACGTTTGTCACTGGTCATATGAAAATTGGAGTATTCAGTTAACACTCTGTTAAAATATAGTTTTAGTTGTGTAGGCAACTTTATGTATCGCTGCTTTCGTAATTTTGATGATAGGTGGCAGTACTATATGAGGAGCACAGTTTCAAAACGCAGAAAGTCGATGTTTGGACAAAATTCACATAGATTCGATTTCTTACTCGTGCCTTTCATATTATAATAGGTTTTTTTTTTTTTTTTTTTTTTTTTTTTCCCTCCCATCAAAACGAAAAATATACTTTTCAAGTTGCATGTTCACTCACTATGTCGGAACAAAACGCAATATATCCAAGAACTGTTTTTACCGCGCTTTCTTTTAGTACGGAGCAGCTATTAGAGAATTCAAATGTAAAATAAAGAGTTATTTAATCAGTATAATCGAAACTGTTTGTTCACACGTGTGGCGTAAATTCTGTGCAATATAAGAAGATGGGGAATGATATTCTTATAGGAGAGATAGCTTCTGCTGTTACTAATTTTGTTGTTAACTTTCAATTTTATCCTTCTGCAAGTGTGAAACTTTTCTTCGATAGGTGTGGTGGACCACTTTGGAACTGACATGTCCATGAGCAAGTATGATGAATTCTAAAATTCCTCATAAAATGAAGAAAAGTTCAATGACATTTCCAGTCTGGGGCATTCGTTTTTACCTCTAGATAGGATGTTTGGAGTTATAGAAAAAAAAAATGGAAAGACACCCGATGAATATAATGAAATTTGTAGAAATATTAGAACAGTTCTTGTTTTGTGTAATGATTAGATATCTGGGGATTTCAAAACTTTAATTAATTCATTAATAAAGCTAGAAAAGATCCGTAGAGGATAGTGTTAAAGAAACCAGAAAAGACAGCAAAGACTAATTTTATTGTAAAAATGGAGCCTACGAACAGATTGGATGGTTCATCTAAAACATTCAAATACTCGTAAAAAGGGAATATTACGTGAAAAATATTCCTGATTAACATATTTTATCACTAATATGCAAGATTAATTATGCCTAAAGAAATGACTTAGATAACTTGCTGAAGCAGAGATTGGATAATTGGAGGTGCCGAGATCCACTGAAGTTCTACGCCGGTATCGTTGATCAGGGAATAGAAGAAAATGGTGATGAGTATGATGCGTTTGTAACATGTGATAAGACGGAAGAAAGATTGGTAATGTTGTAGATTCAGAGCTTAGAAAAAAAATTATCATAAAATAAAGAAATCAAGTTTACGCGTTTCAAATCTTGTCAAGCTCACGTGTTTGGTGCAAAAAGCAACCTGTCCAAGGGTTTTTTTTTTTTTACGACAATCTATAAAATTTACATTTGCAATGTTTCTTGTTCCTCTTTAGTTTGGTCCCTTTGTGTTTTTGTTTTCCTGAAAAGTTAGCATTTATGGAAAGATTGCTTTTTCAAAAAATGTTTTTCACCTGTTTCGTTTTTAGGATATTATTTTTTATGATGAGGCAAAGGCGTGATCATGGAGTCAATTCTATCGATGTTACTTTTTAACAAGCCTTGGAAAAGCCAATTCCAAACTTAGTTTTAATGGCCTAACAACATTAATAGGAAAAATAGCACGTGAGTTTTCGCATTCTTGCCTGCCTCTAGCATGTTATTCATAAAACAGGAAAACTTTCGGTAGCAATCTACTTCAGATTTGCTTTCGTAGCATTTAATTTGCCATGACTGATCAGATAATATCGTTGCAGAATTTATTAACAACAAAGATGACTATATAATTGTCAATATCAGCACTAAAAACTGCTGCAAAACCTCTACAACCTGGACATCTATGGTTCATTAAAAAATTCAATCTTACGAGGTGTTCAAGATAAAGAGAAACGTTCTAACCTATCATTGTTGGCTGAAAACATGGTTATACTCGATTGTTTAGCAATTTTTTTGGTTTTTCTGAAAGCGGCTAACGATAATCTAGAAATCTTAAACTCTTCTGAAATTTCCCTGCAGATCACACGGTTAAACAGACGATCAATAACTTCTGTTTTTTTTTTTCTTTTCATTGGATAATTCCACTAACTTAGGCTTATTCATATGGGTCGTACAAATTTCTCGTAATAACACTCCACTCTTCACCATCATACAGAGTGAGAAACAAAATGCAGGCAAAGGGGAGACCTCATTTTGTTCTTGAAAGTGCTAATTATGCCCCTGTTAATGACATATCAACATAACGATCAGCACCATTCAGTCCTAAACAAGTAGCAGAGTTGTAGGTAATGCATAAGTTATATGCGACAGGATTTTCAACATCTCAGAGGAAAATCCAGCATAAACTGTAATCTGGACATAAACTATAGGAATGTTGCTAATACCATCATTAGGAGTCGAACAAGGAGGATTTTAACTGTATCTTATTTGGGGAAAGCTGCATTTTTTTTACAAATTTCTCATTGGTACATAGTTTTTGAAGACCAATCGCGAAAAACTGTAGATTAATCATTTGTGTATGTTTGTGTACTGGGCTGCAGAGTTGGGAAAAGGACTCGGCGGAATTTGCAACAACGGCAGAGAGTTAATGAGAATAATAAAAATCCAGGCAGAATGTAACACGAAAGTCTTCTTGGGCTTATCGAATGAAATAGATTAACCTGGTATAAAGAGGTATATATGGTCGTTCTAGGGAGAAAGGCAAGATCAGGAATGGCAGCCAAACGCGAAGCCAGAAGTAATTTATTTTCTTGTTAAAAAGCAATAACTAATATAACTGTAAATAATAGTAAGATATATCTGTCAATATTTCCCCGTTTTTATTCTTAATTTAATTTATTTTTATTTATTTTCACTTTCTAATTGTGTATCGTACTTAAGCGTGTACATTCGACGACCGATATATAATATATATTTGTAATGTATATAATATAACAATAAAAATACACCTACTACTACTACTACTACTGCTACTGCTACTGCTACTGCTACTGCTACTGCTACTGCTACTGCTACTGCTACTGCTGGTGACGACAATAATATTAATGATGATGATATCCATTAAGCGAGCTTTATAAAATGCATTAAGTCATTTTTATTTGTGTTTAAATACATAAGAGGAAGAGAAAGTCCTGAAGCAAAAGGAGGGATTTGGTTTCCTAGAGGTTTTCCTCCTGGAATAAAAATAAAAGATGCTGATTCATTATTTTTTCCCCCCAGAGCGAAAGTTGGTCGATTTAAAGGAAGAACTTCAGGTAGCTCTAGGCGTTTCTGATTCTCTTCGTGCGTGCAACAGGTGTAGGAAAATACCGTGACTTCACCGCAAAATAGATGGGTTGTCATACTACACGCGGCGCAAACACTCGCTGTCAACATGGCGATGAGTTCGGGAAACGTACGCCCTTATCGAGTCTAAGAAGTTGACGTTTCGGCTTCGGATTTACTTCAGTAAAACCGCAACAACAAATCTGCTTTGTGCTTGAAGTAGTAGTTTTCGCTGAGCACCAACCAGGCGTGAATAACTTTTATTCTTTTTACGAGAGTCCTGAACTTCTTGAAAGAATGGCCTCCGGTGCTGGATTCTCGATAAGAAAGAAAAGGAGCAGAAGAAGAGCTTATATAAGATAGCAGAAAGTATTAGTTTAAATTATTATTTATATTATCCAGCAGAAGTTGCCCGATATTATTCGCAATTTGAACTTTAATTCAATTGTCTTCGCAGATTGTAATGTTAGGGTTTAATTTCTCGCAATTTCCTATCCGAAACGTAGCATAGAATAAAAGATTACATTCTCCAACACCGGTTCCATTGAACGCCTGACGTCATTAGGATTAAAAGAATCGAAGTGAACAAAAGTTGAAAGGTTAATGTTTAAAGCATCGTGCTTGGTTTGTTGATAGCGCTGTGGGCCAGGTGTTAAGGATAACTGTATTGATGTGTTGTCGCCTGGCAACGGGTGGGATTGATCGCAGTGGGCATGCGTGCGTGCCTTGCTAGCACGTCTATTTCACGGCAGAAGAGCATGGTGTTGCACATGTACCAAGTGTTGTTCCTCATCAACTCTTCCTTAGCAGTGGACCTTGCTGCGGTGGCATCCTTTCTGGTAAGCTCACGTCAAAATCGGTTCGCCAGCTCAAAGTCACACTTTTCCTTGCCCTGTGTCGCACCTCCCATTCATGTTTGTTGGTTATGTGTCCCTCTTTAAACAAAAATAGTTAATTCCAAACACGATTAATGTACATCTCGATATAGGCGTCGATGCTGGAGTAACGATAGTTTACAAGTTTAAGTATCTCTCGCCGGCGGACAGGTTAAAGTGCATGTGCGTTTGTAGGAAGTGCTGCCATCTCTAATATTAAAACCTGAAATAAATCATAATGTTAATAATAGTAATTAATACCAATATCTTGGGCTTATTTTAGGCATGCATAACACTGGACTTTTGTCCTAAATTTTAGCTCGTTATAGTCCCGAGAGACCGAAGACTATGTGCAGCTGTTTCCCACAAAGAAGTTCAAAACAAAATCTGAGTGAAAACAAGAGCATAAGAATGTAAAGCAACATTTCATCTTGCCATCGCTTTCCACGTGGCCCACTTGTTTATATCAGTCGCTCCCTCCCCTCTGCCGAACGCTTCAGAAGTTAATCCGATCAACTCGAACTGAGCAACTCTATGTTTAAACAGTATTGCAATCGGAAGTTCTTTGTTGCAGTTCAAAAACACTTCTAATTACATCAACACACTCTTTCCATATTTAATATGTGATTTAATATTTAAGATATTGCTGAAGTCTGTCAATATTTAAGAATGCCAGTCTAAGAAGTGTGTTCTTGACATTTCATAGGTAATTTGCAAGAGAACTATCTTAGCTTTCAGGAATTTGCAATCTTCATTATTGATCAGTTAGTTTGCTGTTTTTGCTCCCAAGCCCTGGTGTTGATGTGCAAGTACTTAGCTTAGTAGAAATACTTTCATTAGTTAATACAGCAATTAGCCAATAGTGCCTAATGTCTTGAACCCTTTCTTTGAAGTCTTAATATATACATGCACGTCGTAGGTTGTAGCAGTAATGACAGGTAAAAATAAAACTTCAGATTAAGTTAATGGTGTGAAGTTTAAAAAACTTCATTTGCTCGCCTACTTTTTGAAAATACATCCCTTTTCAACTAGTTAGGATAGCCGTGATCCGCGGAAAAATATGTTTTTAAAATTGTCACAATGTTAAATAATATCGGCAGAATAAACAGAACAAGAACAGAAACAGTGTTAGCATTGTTATAAATCTGTACTGAGCGTCTCACACGGTTCATGGGTACGGAGAAGAGACAAGACACCGAAGTACCATATTCGGCTCTATGCTGTAAGGTTGCGGACAACGCCTTCTTTAAAGTGGCGTAAAGCTGACAAATGCTCGTTGGGAAGAACTGACCCCTGATTGGCTACAGCCACCTGTTGAACTACCTTAATGCCTTTCTAAATGTGAGCCGGCTGCCTGTATTGATTCATCGTTAGAGCACGAACCATCAGTCACTAGGACTCGGCAAACTGCTTACGTTCGAGAAAAAATGCTCTTTCCTTTGTATCATCACTCCTTTGTTCACACAAAACTTTTCATAGCTGGCGACATCGTCATGAGTGTGTTTTACTTTGGTTGTTTTTCCACCGAGAGCAAAAGTAGTCGTCAGCAATGTCCTTTACTTTAAGAAGGGCGGTCTGAAAAGTTCTGTGTCTAACAATGAAGGAACGAGACACGAGCATTTTTTTTTTTTTATTTTTCAACATAATATTTTTAAGATTCGTACATTTATTCCAACGATGCTCCAAAGCTATTTCCCAGTCTCTGATATGGTTTTCCGGAAGTCTGCAAAGCATTCCTCTACAGCTGCAATCGCTCAGTAGCGAGGAAACTTTTGAACTTTGGGAAAGATGCAAGTCAAAGGAAACCAAATTTGGGAATTAGGGTGGATGCTTTAACATTCGTATTAAAATCTCTCAGTTTTTCCATTATTACAGTACTGTTATGAGCAGGTGCACCGTCTTGATGAAACATGCTTTTTTCTTCTGCAAACCGGATCTTTTCTCAAGAAAATGTTCATCTAGTTGTTTGCAATACTACTAACCATTTATAGATTACTATTCTAAAGATAAGACTAATACCGTAACCTTCCCTGCAGATGGAACCAACTTTGTCTTATGGAACAACCGACTTCTGTTCACTGCTTTGACTAGTGTTCCGATTCTGGTGGATCCAAGTCTTGTCCACAGTTATAAGTCCATGCACAGAATAAATTCTGTTGCTGTTAAAACGCTGCAAACAGTGTTGCGATATTTTCATACGAGTGCATTTTTAATCCGCGTCTTGCTCATATCTTTTTCATAAGCAATGCTTCATATAAAATATAAGCTATACGTTCCATAGCCTCGGCAACTTCACCCACTTTAACTCATCTATCATTTAATTTGTGCAACAAATTCTACTGTTGTTGCACATCAGTCATCTCCAAGACTGGCACTACTTTATTTAAATTCAACAGCGCATTTTTAATCGTAGAAAATCAAGAAAAAGTGCCCCTTACACTTTCATAAATGGTATTAATTTACTTTGGCGTTGAACCAGAAAGAACCGCACGATATTCAGTTGAGTCCATTTGATGCAATACATACAACACGTCTGGTCTAGAAAGCTGTATTAAAAACTGTTTGAAACAACGACGTGATATTTCAACAAATGCTTAAGACAGACGAAACGACATAAAAGACAATTATCTTGCCTTGCCAATTGCATGGTCACCTTTATTGGGGGCAGGCCGCCCTCATAGTTACACAGAACAAACACTAATGTGGCTTACAGGGGGAACAAAATATTATAGGCTGGGGAACTGCTAACGACAGTTGTGCTGTCGGTGAACTATGCTTTTTCTTGACAAAATTATTTCGACTACTTTCATGACTTTTACTCAGAATGTGAACATTTCATTTTTATTTTATGGATTCTACAAACGGAGTGAGGAACCTTTCTTCGTTAAACATATTATAACGGAAAGAGCCATTTTATGCAATAACAGCCAAAATATAATGTATATAAAATACAAGAGTATGACCCGAAAAATATAAAAATGCAAATAATATACTGTTACATATTATGTACATTACCAATATAAATATTATCCATATACCAGAAGTAGGTAACAAGTTTTTGTGTGATAATGACTGGAAACGATGCACCCCCCCCCCCCAACATGCCTTGTGGGCTTCCGTTCATTAGTATTGTCGATACGATATTAAATTCTTTTTGAGGACTTCAGGAAACATGGCGAGATGTAGAACTTTTGCTCTGAGATTAATTCTTTAAAAAACATGTAATTACGATTTGTATTTCATTTCGATTTATTACCTTAATTGAATTGATTTTAAATTATTGGTACATTTTTATTTTATATCATTAATAAGAATAGTAAAACTACAGTTTATAAGCTATAACACCGGTCTTCTTTTTGTCGGTCCTGGTGGTGTAGTGGTAACCATACTTGCCTCCTAAACCCAAGATCGCGGGTTCGATCCCGGCCAGGACCGATGGATTTATTCGGGCGTAAAAACCCTAAGTATGGCTTCCTTCGGAAGGGAAGTAAAAACGTAGGTCCCGGTCGTGGATTTACAGCATGATAAAGAATCTCAAGCCTGAAAAAGGGGGCCTGTGACCAAAATTGTCTGTCGTTTGACGCCCTGATTTGAATGGGACACTGATGACCTGAGATGTTACAGATCGTCCGTAAATAAACCAAATCAAAAATCTTCTTTGTTATCCGTATATCTATACACAGGAAATGTTATCTTCCGTATTATAAGAATAGAAAAAAACATTAACTTTATTATAAATGTATATATGAAACCTTAAAATGAATCTCATTGAACCATTTAAATACACGAGGCAAACCCGATACGAATGTTGCAATGGTCATATCGTTGAAGTTTTCCTTCACAACCGTTCCCCCCCCCCCCATGGATGTCATTTATGTAAACGTCTACTTCAGGCAGCAACAACGCTGCAATTAAAATCTACATAGGGCGTTCTAAAATTTCTTGACATGACCAAGAAAACACAAAATTTAATAGAATTTTATTTCTTTGTTTTTCAGTATGGTCACCTTGTAAATGAACATATTTAGCCCAAGGACTTTTCAACTTTTTAATAACCTCAGTAAAATAAGATCTGTTCAACTGTGAAAAATAAGCATCTCTTTCGGCTCCAATGTTATATTTTGATGTGGATCTTCGTTCACCTAGCAATTTCTTCAGGTTAGGGAGCCAAATCCAGCAAATATGGTGGATGTGGAAGCACTGGGAAGCGAAACTCATGTAGTTTTGCAACAACAATCCCAGACGTGTGTGAAGGCGCATTATTATGGTGAGAGAGAACTTTCTTTTTCGCAAGGTGTGGACGTTTAGCCAGGATGGCATTTTTCAGTTCTTCCGGTAGTGAAGCGTAATACTCCCCGGTGATGGTTCTACGCTTTTGGATTCTATGAGCGTTACAAAACGAGAACCCCAGAAAACCATAACCATGCCTTTTCTGAAAATAAGTCTGTTTTTGCTTTCTTTGGTGCACTTTCACCTGTTGCCACCCACTGTTTGGATTGCTCTTTCACTCTGTCGTGTAGTGATTTATCCATGTTTCATCTACTGTTATGAAACGTCAGAAAAACTTATTAGAATTGCGTTTAAAAAGGCCTAAAACACTCTTGCGAAATGTTTATTTGAATGCATTTTTTGTCCATTGTTAACAAACGCAGCACCAATATAGCAGACATCTTTATCATACCCAAAACTTCGTGTAAAATGTAGTTAACAACCTATCACGTCTTTGCAAAGTCAACCAACTCGCGTACCTTCAATCGGCGATCATTGTGTGTGACATTCTGAATTTGTGTCACAATCTTGTCGGTCGTAACAGTTTTAGGACGCCCTGCGCATCCAATATCTTGAATGGATGTACGATTACGCTTAAATTCATCAGCCCATGTTTTTGGTCTTCGAAAACAAAAGAGGAGATCCTTTAATTTGGTACCTAGCTCCTTTTGTATTTCTGTTGGGGTTAAACCCTTCAAAACTTTATCACAGTTCGTATTTAAGTTTTTTTCATTTTGTAGAACATGTTAATATTAGTTTGTTAACATGTTAGATAGAAATTTATGAACGTATTCTCTCCCCTGCATGTTTCTCACGTGTTGTCACAAATAGCAAGGTGGCATTTTTAATTATTTTTCCTTGTTTATAGAAACGATAGTGATTTATTGTAATGACTAATGAATTGTACATAAGCGGAAAGAAATATAGCTGCAAATGGGTATTACATCGAGTAACAGTGGCTCTAAAGCTTAACCTTGTATAATAGATGTAAAGTGGAAGATGTCTTCTAGCGATTTTCACTTTGGAAATGAGAAATCGTTTTTCAGCGACTGTAGGGCGTATTCAAAAAGTAAGAATTGTTTGATTTTTCATAAGTTTCATAAAACGATAGGTAGATATGTTATTATTAGACAGTACATAAATTTTAACGCCTGCCCCCACACAATCGCCCTCGTTACCTATAGTCCCGCCGCTATAAACTGTTACTTAACAGCTCCGCGCGAAGTTGGCAATACCGTTTCATCATCCGCAGTTATGTTTTCCCGCTTTATTCACAACTGTTGACCTAGCGTATTATGAACCAATATAATTTCGAAGTTAAAGCGGCAATATTGATAATATCATACTATTTTCATTGTTAATATAATTTGTCTTCGTTCTTATGCCCACAATATTATCATTGTTACAATTATTTCTCCTTAGTATTTACTGAAGCGCTTTATAGAGACAGTGCGTAAAGCATCCCATCTCCCGAAAATTTCTATCCCCAAGTTCCTCCAGCCCATTATTAACGAGGTGTTATTAGCTGCCCTACTCGCTGGCGCGGACTAGTGAGCGGGAGGTCTGGAGTTCAATTCCCGCCAGGACCGCCCTCCCTGACTTGAGTTTTTTTTTTTCTTCCAAGTTTTCCTCAGTCCTCACAAATGGCAAATGTCAGGGAGGTACGCTAACTTAGGCCTGGGAAACGTTTCCTTCCTTAAAAAATAATCCTTTCCCAATTTATCACTTCATCGCATGTATCATCAGTGTCGCCGCCTGTGGTGCCTCAGTAGTAAAAACACTACACGGGCATTAAACACTTTATTTTTTAAAAAAAAATACCCTACTCGCTAACGTCACAACCTTCTTTACTTTGTTTATGGTCATGCTCACTACAACTTCGCGGAATACCCTCTTCATCTTCGTGAAATTAAATTGTTTATTTAAATTCACGAACAATTTGGCTTTCACAAATTGGATCAGCTCTCCTCAGTATCTCCAAAACCTGGCTATTTAATGGCACTCCTTTCCGTAAGGGATTGTCACTTTGTGATTGAGCCGTTTTCCATGCCATGTTTGCTTATTCATTTACCCAACAGGAACTTTCCACTAGGCTCCTGGAAGGAATTTTTAGCCGGGCATTAGAATGCTACATGTATACGATAATTCACAATATTTTCACTTAAAATAATTAAATGTAAGTACATTTTTATAACATTATCATATAATATAGAGTATGCAGGTATAATATAATTGTAATATTTACTATGTATGATAATGTAATTTTATTTATTTAAAAGCAACACATACTGCTCCTGTGAAGAGCACACGCTCAAGTGGTCTATATATTAATGAATAAAAATAAACAGCGTTTTGAAGAACGATTTGCTTAAATGGGGTGCATGGGCGATAAAATAGAAAAAACGTGACCTCGAGAGCCAATGTATGACAAAGTTGCGTCGATTCTAGTTTTGCCGCTTATGTCTGGCCTATAAAACATATTCTCACTGGCCTGGCAAAAAACAAACATGCATAGTAGCCAACTTAAATCCGAACTGTCAGCGACATAGGTTTAACTATAGTGAGGCGCAAGTGTTTGTTCGCGACCTTCTCTACTGTTTACCGCCTTCAGATTTTCAAAATGTTGGTCGTTATGAAGATTCTCTTGGTGCTATATTCTGTCTTTGCATATTCAAATGAGATTTTGAGGAAACTGTGCTTCATCAAAATCCATTTTGTAATGAACTCGTCGCGTTCACCATATAAAATCTGGACTGGACTTCCAAGTGTTCGAGAAACGTACTTCATTTCGACGTTTAGCGCACAAGAACAAACTAAAATATATAACGTATTTAAAATGTCACATTGTGGCTCACCAATGTTGCTTATGCACATGCATATGCAGAGACCAGACTGGACAACACCGAATGCAAATGGTACTTATTTTTTTAAGGTAGACTTTGCTGTGTAAATCGTGAAACTGTTTCATATATCAAGTAGAAAATATTAACAATGCTACTTTTAAAATTTATTACTTGTGTTATAGACTTAGATAATTACAAAAGTTAACGTTTATTGATATATTTAAACATATTTATCCACTTTCTCCAGTTTCTTTTCCTAATATTAATTATGAAACATTTATAGAAGAATCGCTATTATTTGATGCTTTCCTTCTTATTTCAGTTTTATTTAGGTGTACTATGTTTTCTTATCTGTAACCTATGTGATCATTTAGGACGTGTTGCTAGACTCGCATTCTGTGCACTCATCACTTATCTGGTCATCCCATACTCCATGCTCATGATGGTTTGTTTTATACATACTTTTTCATTCTTTTATTTGTTCTGCATTAAACTTGGTTGATAACTATTATGTGTATATGTGTTCTTTTTTCTTTCTCAATATATTTTCACATGACTTGGAAAAGTTATATAGCCTCATTCATTGAGGTTCAAGTCTTATCTCTTTTTTATGATCCACTAACCTATACCTAATTTTAACAATGGTTTTGCCAAAGTATTTTGTCACTTAAGTTCAATGTTCCACAAATTTTGTTCTAATTATGCCATGCACCCTATAATATTTATTTTATATATTGTCTGTGTTGTTCAAACATGATGTGAATTTGCTGACTTCTTCCCATTGCTTTTGCTTTTTCATTTGAGATATGTTGGAAAGATTATGAGTTGATCTCTACAAATTAATTTTAGATTCACATAAAATAACTGAATCATCTGTGTGAATTAATTGATGATAACCCTAATTTTTACCCAAACTAATTTCTGCAGGATTTGTATGCTTGAAAAGAATTTTGGATGTTACAAAATATGCATTTGATGTTACAGCTGTATGACCGCATCTCAAGTAAAGTTGTAAGCCCAACAAGAGCACCACCAAGTGATGCAGTACAGAAATGTCGGGAAGTTGTGGAAGCACTGCGAGATCACCATAACAACAACAATAACTCACCACATCTGGACCATGGCCCAGCAGCAGAGATAGAGGAACTGAGGGATATCTTAGCCCGGCCTCATTTTCGGGTGAGTTTGCATGTTATTTCTCATTTCATTAGGTGGGTGTGGTATAAGATGATCTGATTTAACTGATTTAACTTGATTCATTTCATATTGATTAACTGACAGATGTGACTCAATCAGTTACTGGCCAAATTGTGGAGACTTTTGGCTCGATCTTAACCAAGTTTGGGCCTTGCTATCCTGGGAAAATCAATCTGTAGCTAAAACAAGTTTTTAACATTTTCTTTATAATTCTTAAAACAAAATATTATTGTTTTGTGAATTGGCAGATTTATTGAAAAAGCTTAAAAATATCATCCATTAGGAACCTGTCGTAGTGACTCATACAATATTTTTAAACAAGTCCCAGATGGAAGTGGAAACCTGAGACAGGCAATTTTAGCTTATCCTATTGTAACAAGAACTGTTAAATAAAATATCTACTTATGAACATATAATAACCCCATAATGATTATAAACTTGGATGCTGATTGATAGCATGGCATCCTGTTCAACCATCTGCCAGCAGATCAGTAATGTGCTGTTTGTTTGATTAACAGCCAGCTGCTGTCATGACCAACAGATGATTGACTGAAATGCAAGGTCCTTATAGGTATAACCACTGTTGCTTGTGTATTGCACTGGATCTCATTGTAAAACTTATACAAATTAATTGGGAAACAAATAAAGAATACCTAAAAGGTGGAGGGTGACTCTGTATATATACAGAATGTAACAAAAATCTATGTCACGACTTTAAGGGATTATTCCTCTCAACAGAGGATGAAAATGTGTTATATGAACATGGGTCCAGAAACACTTTATTCCCTTATTACAGATCTTTTTCTATGCCTCTACTTATATCGGTGCATGATGTGGTACATTATGAAATAAAAATAATATACCACTTGGAAATTTGCCTTGATGCAAATGCTCAGAATGGTCACCGTTAGCATTGAAATTGGCTGATGCCTGCCTGTATACATGATGCAATAGTTCTCATGCAACGCTCTCTAGTCAGTCATGTGGTTAACATTACTTTGTACAGCTACTTATCTTGTTTTGACACTAGATTTTTCTTCAAATGCATGAAATATCACCTCCATTTGTGCTGTCCTTTTAGGTCTCCTTTGATTGTGAGTGACAGGCTCAGATGTTCCCTAAGACATTTACTTGAAATGTCTGCCCAAGCATCATTATTCTGGAAATCGCTTCCAGTATAAATGTTCAGCAGCATTGCTATTATCATTTGCTTTCCCATATGTCTTGGTGGTGTAGTGGTAACCATATTTTCCTCCT
The DNA here is from genome assembly GCA_030762175.1 of Metallyticus violacea. Lineage (NCBI taxonomy): Eukaryota > Metazoa > Arthropoda > Insecta > Mantodea > Metallyticidae > Metallyticus > Metallyticus violacea. The sequence continues at coordinate 22,735,526 of CM060846.1, read as the reverse complement.
AAACCCAAGATCCAGGACAGATGGATATTTTTGGGTGTGAAAATCCTAAGTATGGCTTCCTTTGGAAGGAAGTAAAGCCATGGGTTGCGTGTCGTACATTTATGGCACGATAAAGAACCTCAAGCCTGAAGAAAGAGGCCTCTGAGAAAAATTTGTTGGCCATTTCATGCCTTGATTTGAATGGGATGCTGATGAGCTGGGATGTTGAAGATTGTCTATAAATAAACCAAACCAAATTAAAAAAAAATTCCATACATCAAATGAGTATCAGTCAAATCTATATTTGAATACCCTACCACTGTACTGTACTTGAAACTAAGTCCACAATGAACAAGAACAGTTGGCACTACTTAGTATGCACTCGGTAGTGGGTTGCATAAGAGAGTTGTGGAGTACAGTGCTGTTATAACGTAAAACTACTGGCTGTGAACCTAGAAATATGAGCTATTTTTTTCACCCCATCCCAACCCCCATTTTGCATTTTAACCAGAAGTAAATAACAGCAATATTTGTAATGTGACTGTTCTGGTGTGGGACTGGTTACACAATACCTATGATACCATTCTACATAAAAACAGAATATGTAACTTGCACATCATACAATGTGAGAGCGTTTTAGAAAAATAGCTGTAACAAGGGAATAAAGCATTTCTGGATCCATGTTCATGTAACATATTCTCATCCTGTACATGATAGAAATATGGCCTTAAATTTTGACATTCAATTTTTGTAACATCCTGAATATATATACATGTTAACACTCTATCTCCATCTCCTCTGCTGCCCATTAAATCTTTTAATACAGTGAGGTTTCTGTTAATTCACTCCTTCTGTTTGTTCATTGATACTACACACAAAGGTTAAAATAATCCTTTTATAAAGGATTTATTTAAAAGTACTTTGAACAATGAAATGTTTTGCAAGATGACCATTTTTAGTTATTTTTTGTGTACCCATTATTACAATCAGGATTTCTGAACTATATTGTTTTATTATTATTATTATTATTATTATTATTATTATTATTATTATTATTATACAGTGCATTAAATATAAAACAGAAATGAGTTTTTGTTCAGTCCATTGAGCTCCAAAGTGTTTTATCTTTTTTTGAGCATTTATCACAGAGAATCAGTCTTCTGCTTTTCTGCTTATATGTTCCCTTACATCTTCAGTAGGAGAAGAATTCAGAAATAGAAATATGCTGTTGATTACTGCCAGCCATAATATGGGCTACAAGAAGTACATTGCTGAACCTGGCTGCTGGAAAATGGTACACTTGGCTGAATCTCGCAGTTCTATTTTTTGTAGATATGCTGCCAAAAAATCACGTCCCATGAGTTCCACTGTTCCCTCCTTTCTTGGCTTATCTTTGTTTCTGGAACATTTTTTATGAATGGCTTTCCATTTCTTTTGTTTAAATATTGAATCTATATTTTGTGATGTAACCTTAGTGCATTTTTAAAAGTTCTTTTAACTGTGTGTAATGCTAATAGAGTTATTATAGTTGGCAGTTGGCTCACCTTTTTGCTAGGTTGTCTGCCCTTTCATTACCTTCAAGCCCAGGATGTGAAGGAACCCACTGTAATATTATTGTTTATTCATAGAGTTTAGATGTTTTAGATATTTTATTGCATCTTTTACTCTGTTTTTGAATTCTTATTGGATTTTATGGCCTACATTGCAGCTTAAGAGTCAATTAGTATGACTGCTTTTTGAAATTCTCAATTGTGTATAGTAGTTGTTGAACAGTACAGTTGGCTTCTATTTCTTCATCAAAGTTGGTCTTGTTTCTTCCAGCTGATTTTCAGTGGAAAAAGTATATACAGTGTACTTCTGACCCAGCTGATTTTGTCTCGCCCATCTGAGATACCTTTGCTCTAAGTTTTCCAGAGTAATCTGTTATAATATTTGTGGTGAGATGTTTTGCTTTTTTATTCTCTGTCATTTTGAGGTCTTATTCGATTTCTTGGTATTCCATTCAGTTGGTGGTTTTAATAATTGGTTCCATCTGGTTAGAAATATCCAGAAGCTTTAGGTATCACTTGCAAGGTTCTATTTGGAAAGTTTGATTTTCAAGGTTTGGTTTATATACATTTTATTTTTCCCCCTGGTCTCATTTGGCTTTTAGGATGTCAGATTTAACCAATGGAGTTACTTGTTTAGCACCACCCAGGAGTTACATACTGTTTTAGGAGTGCTGCAGATTCAAGTAACATACCCCCCACTTCCTTTATTCATAATGAGTACTAACAAGTGTTATAGGAGATGTCTCAAGTGGAATTGGTCTGCAGTCATACATTTCTGACATAATTTAATAAAATTTGCATTCACTTGCAATAGCTTCCAATTTCTGTTCTTTTACAGTATGGGGTTTATTTCCACGTACTTTATTTCATCTCTGTTCTAATGGCAACATTTTAATAGAATGTACTAAAATAAAATTTACTTTATTTTATTTTTTCTGTGTTCTAGTGGCAACATTTTATTACAGTATGCTGCAATAAAATTTACTTCACTAATGCACTGTAATTAATAACACTTGTGCATCAATAGCCTGTAATAAAGAGATTTTAGTTAGACTGAGTTTTTAATCAGGAACTGAGTTATAATAATACAAGGAACAAAAGTAATGCTTCCTGTTGTAAAATCATACTCTGAAATGCAGCCATCATTGTGAGATCTTCCTTTTATTACGACAAATGATTGGTGTGGCCTTGGCTGAATGCATGCTGCACTCAGCTGCAGATACAGGACAAAAATAGCTCTTCAGTATGTTTCTGGATTTTTGTGTCTTCCTCTTGCTAGTAAAAATGCGTAATGAAGATAAACATTATGATAAAATTGGATGAATATAAAAATTGGGAGAAAGCAGTGTTTGGCATTATAAACTGAAAGTAGAGCATATAAAATACACTAACACTATTAACACTATTTGTGGGGACAGTTCGTAGTTCTAGAAATTTCTGGTTTTTTAGCTCTGACCTCTTCCACTACCTAGGAAATGAGATGGAAGGAATCAGAGAGGGATTTCTTATGGTAGAAGTTTTATACTCGGCGACTTTAATGCAAGATTTGGGAATCTATAAGTAGAGAATTTGAGTATATTAGAAGATTTAGATGGAGGGCAAGATAAGGATAATCTTACTGGGAGTAGTAAGGATAAAATAACAAATGAATAAGGTTTGAAATTTGTTTAGTTTTGTGATAAAAATGGTTTTGGTGATTTTAAATGGTTCCTCGGGGGATGAGAAGGTAGATGAGTTCTTGTTTATTAGTGCAAGTGCTCAAAGTGTGTGGATTTTGTGGTTTGTGTTTGGGAGTCTATAGACTTTGTGACAAACCTCAAAGTGATGAATCTAGTAAGCTCAATTAAGGAGGAAGTGGGTGAGAAAGTGGATACATATAGGTTGAGTCAGACCCAGGTTGGAGAGTTTTGTTTAATTATGAATTTCTTATGGAATTAATTGATATATAGAGTTAGTCAAGAGAGACAGATTCTAAATTTATGAGAATTTGTGTTTAAATGCTGTTCAAAAATATTATTATTTACTAATGGGTTTGTATATGATTCAATATGGGCCTGGTATACAACTTGGGTTGAACCGGGCCATATTGTTATTTGTATCTGACGCAATAAATAAATAAATATAAAATACATTTTGATGCATTTTCTGTTTAATGGCAAAGTGGAAGTGGTGCATTCTTAAGTTAGTATGAATGCATAGAAAGAGATACTATTACACAGACTTAATTGTTAATAGCAGCTTCCTGTGTTCATTTTCATATACTCGTTTCTTTTTCTCCAAAAGTCTGCGTTCCCAGTCTCATTCTATCCCTTTTAATTGTATCATTCTCTTGAAAGAGAAATATATCTGAAGTTGAAGGCATTGTCCATTAATGGGAATGTTGTTACAGAAGTAAGAACTGAGCTTTAGGTTTTTAAAATGTAAATATTTTCCATGTCCAGGAATGTAATGAAAAATAAATTTGTTCACAAAGGTAATTGATATCAAATGAAAATTAATGGCTGCTTAGTTGCTTACATTAACCAGTGGATAAATATGTACTATCTGGATCTCTAAACATTGAATAGTTCATTGCTTCTGAAATCACATAACCTACCATATACTGACCATGCTTGCACGCAATTTCTCTTGTAGTAAATTGATAATGAAACAGTTGACACATGGCTGGATAAATAAAAATGACTATTGGTTTTGCCGTGTGTGGCTATTTTTTTGTCAACAGCATCAACAATTATGTTTCATAATTGCTGTTTTCACATCTAATGATATTTACAACTATATACTTTGATTCCAGAAGCGTAACTTTTAAATTAACATCATACTATTCAAAATGAATATGGTGGTATACAATCAATAATACTTTTTTTAAACCTAATATCTGAAATGTACATAAATTTTCTCTTATAACTTTTGTGTTAATTATTAACAGTGCCTTTTACTCATCATTTCATTATGTTAAATTTTTGCCAGCATTTTCTTGGGCCCATGCATATTTGAAACCTAACAACAAAATAGATGAAGAATAAATAATTTTACTGTAGGATTTTTTGTTTTATATTTTTGTGAAATATAAATTATGATAATTAATAAAAGGTAGTGCATGCATTATTTTTGAATGCTATAGAAATGCATATTTATTTCTGTTTTGGTATTATTATAGAAGAAACATTTTTATGGGGAGTGAAGACAATATCACAAATACTCACTACAAACCAATTTATAAATCTATTATGAGCAGTTTCTGTAATAATATTTTAAATAAAAGGCTTTTGAAATATATAGCATAGAAAATTCATGATTCCTATTAAAAGGGAGAAAAAAAGGAGGGGGTATGGAAAATTCAGACTTTCTTTTAAACTTAATAAGAATAGTATCCTTTTAATATCTTACCAATAATATCATTGGGAAAAATATCAGCTATTTGCAAAATTTAGTTTCATATTGCCTCATTATTTAGGGTTTTAAAATGTTCAGCGCACGTATTAAAGCTCACTTTCAGAGAATAGCAAGTGCTATAATTCTTTTCAAATTTTAAGTCTTTGAATATGTCCAGATACATTATATTGCAGAAAATAATTTAGAACTGTTACAGAAATTAATTTTCCGGAAATTAAATTTATACAGGAAAATTTTTCTTAAAATAACATTGAGCCTATAGGTATATGTTTGTACCATGTTATTTAGCAATACATTTTTGTTTGTTTGTTTGTGATATTATTTTCTGGTTGTACAATGTTGCCCCATTTTTCAGAATATTACTACAAAAGTTTAAGTTGTTAATTTCTTACTTTGTCCTTACATGCCTACTCACAAACTTTTTCAGTGTCCCTCTCATTTGATGTTTAATTCCCTCTTTCCATGTGGTAGAGATTTTTTCTTGTACTCCTTCCTGGTGATCTATATTTCAATATTCTTTTTGCAATCTTAACACCATTCTTTGCGATTGTTTTTGTTGAATAAGAACAATTATTTAATTTTGGGCACCATCCTACCCCTAATGATTTATTTTCAATTTCTTATCTAGACAACCATGCAGAATGTGTCTGGGAGTCCATTTCTGTTGCCATCAATTAAGAATTCCAAATCCAAACTTTGGAAACAATTGTTATAGTATTTCTAATTAGTAATTACTTTTTTAAATGTTATGGTTTTGATTTCTTTTGTAACATGTTTATCCCACAAAATACCATTTAATACATAGACAATGTTCCTGAATTCCTTTTTGTATTAGTTTTCTTTTCTTGATTTCCATTATTTGTTATTGTCATTTTTAGGTATTTTTATTCTGCATGTTCAGTTGTGCCCAAATCTTCTTTTAATATTAAATGTTGATATACCCACCTCTGGTTCTAGTGACACATATTGATATACTTAAGTGCTTTGTTAATATTTATGTTAAGGCCACATATTTTGAATTCCTGTATTGATTTCCATTAATGCATTCTATGTCTTCATATTCTTGAGCTGAAAACTATAACTAAGTGCACAGTCTTATCTGACATCAATTTATTGCAGTTTATACACTTTAAACTTTTTCCCATTGTATGAAATTTTTTCTGTATAGTTCATTAAATAGTGTAGGTGATACAGTATTCCCTTTTACTTTGAAATTCACTTTATAATTATTTTCTAATTATTACTTTTGATATTATATTGTTTGAAGCTTTTGTTCAGTGGAGCCAAGGAAAGTTGGAAGGAAAAAATTTTCATTAAAAAAAGAAATAGAGAAATCACAGTAAATGTCTGACTTTTTTAATTAGAAATATCATTTTTATAGTGATATGTAGCTGAAAGCAGTTCTTTTTTAATATTTGAAAAGGCATCCACATACATAAGGAAACTCCTGATTTTGATATTTCCCTTCCAAAATTAGGTGTCTTTTGAACCAATTGAATTTAAAAGGTTCTGGTTTTTACCATTTACTAGGGGAAAGTTTGCTTTTGCTGTTGGCTATACTGTTGCAAACAGCCTGAACAGATCCTGATGATGGTGAGGCATGTATTAAATTCCAGCCTGGAGCTATGAATGAGTTTTAAATATTTTTTATTACAATTTTCTGAAAAGTACATTGTGTGCATATGCACCTCTAGAGTGAAAAGCTGCTGCATCAATTGCCTTAAAATTTTAAGTGTTGTTCCTGGACATAACAATAAAATTACAGCAGCAGAATTATTAAGAATAATCTTGTAACTTAGGAATTGTAGAAGTTCTATAAATTTTTTAACAAAAAATAAGCCTCAAATAAAAAATCTAATTCTTGTTCTATTAATTCTGCTTCAGATCAAACATAAATTGTGTTAAAATAAGCTGTCCCAATTTCAATGTAATAGCCATAATGGTTCAGCTACAGTAGGACCATAAACTTAGCTAACTGGCAAGATAGAAACTTGTAACTCCCCTTAAATGATATTAAAAGTTGTACATCTGCAGATCATTGTTAAATGCACACACATCTTTGAATACACATAGATTAAAATAGCATTGTAATTACCAGGTACGGCGGGACAGTTTTTATATATTGTCACTTTAGCACTTGATGGGATTGTTTAAAGTGGTATGATTTAATTTTTTTTTTGTAAGACGTCTTTTCGAGACTCTTTGAGAAAATAAATGTTGCAATAATATTCATAAAAGCGGATCATCAGGGAGTCCTATCAAATTTCTGCTCCAAACAAGAATAGAATTTAATTTAGCTTTTATTCATGTTTTTTCAATGAAGTTTCGTTTTTGTATATAGTTTACATCTTTCCTAAAGAGAAATAGAGGTAGTTTTATGCATTATTCTGAACAAAAAACGCCACAGTACAGGTTCAATAAAGAAATCTCGTTATCTTTTAACGTCATATTTTCAGTCAATAAAGTTGTTTAGGTGTAATGAAAATTGGTTATCTTGTTTTAGCTTATCTGATAAGCACGCTCAAATCTTTTCATTCTATGTATGCAGAATATTACTGTTATTCATTGTAATGTTGTAGATAAAGAGGAAGGTTTTGTTCATTACAAGTTAGTCTGAGGGCTGCAAGTATCTTCTTACTATTCCCTTTCTTCATCATATATAAACCTTTGTAATCTCTATAAGTCCCTCAACTTGGACTATGTGGAAGTCGTTCTGAAACAATAAACCAACTAGGAGTGCTTTGCATTTGCTAGTGAATAAACCAACAATGTTATCGTCCTTAAATATGAATTTTAAAAGTACTTGACAAAGTTCAAACAGATGAATTTGACCTTTAGGCTTCCACTGACTATCTACTGAGTAAATATTAACTATAACGGTACAACTGCAGAACAACGCAGAGGAATTTTTCTGCCCCGAAATAGATCGTTATCAAATAATGCGCATGTCTTATTAAAATTATATAGCACAAAAATTTGGTGCCAAGAAATACTATGTAATTACTATTTGTAATTACCAAATTTGGAATTTGCCTTATAAAGTCCATCTCGAAACCTTATCTCAAACATTACAGATAGTTAGATATTGATAAGAGATATTAAGTGCAGAATATTAGCTGCTCATACGAACAAAAAGGACGCGCATAAGTACTTGGAATGGTCATTTAGAACGCATGGCGCGTATCTGCATGGACCGGCATAGCTTCTCTCCCATCTTTCGCCCTTTACCGAGCTATGTGCAGCCAGCAGATGTTCGTGAGTAGAGTGACTGGGTAGGGAAACTGGCTACTAAACTTTGCATATCATTGTTCAAGCTTTTATTCATATAAACAGCTAATATTTTGCACTTATATATCTCCTACCAATATCTAACTATGTGTAAAGCTTGAGATAAGGTTTCGAAACGAGTTTTGTTAGTTCCTTCTGAAACTCTGGCATTGATTTAAATGCTTGAATTACGCATATAAAGCGCACAAAATATCTCTGCAGTCATTACTGTCTGTGGAAACGAATAGTTTCATTTCATCACGATTTCTCTATCTCACCACTTGCAATTTATCCGGCTGAAGTAGTACGGGGAATTCAACTTTCCGTGCACACGAATAGGGAAAGCACTTTGCCATTGGTCAGAACGTGTAATCTCCTCCTCTTCGAACATGTATGGAAAAGGCTCCCGCTGATACTCTAAAGCCCCAGTCATTGGATTCAATTAACCTTTCGAGGGATAGTGTCAGGTTTTGCGAAGATAAACTTCTCATGGAGTTTATATCTTAGCATTTGCATACTGGCAAATGAATGGCAATGGTGCTTTTTGCTGAAAGAATATCTGTTTTCACGGTAAAGTGTAGGGCTCGTCGATCACCAAACGATAATCTCTTTTGTCATGAAATGAAGTTTCACGAATTCTGTATAGATCGAATTCTCTTCACGTTAGGAAATCTTTCTGACAACAACCGTCAAGACGTAAATCCAATTATAGAAGCTTCAGAGAGTCTAGAGGAATTAGTAACTTCTAATAAAGGAAGATTAGTTTTGTGAAGGTGGCAAATCCTCTAATCGCATTACGACCGTACTTCCCGATAGTGATAAATAACAATTAAGGGAGCATTGAATCTCCTTACAGTTTCGAACAACTGTCGTTTGGAACTTTTAGTTAAAATGCAACTTCGCATAGATAGTTAAAACAAGATTTTTTTTTTTACTCCCTTTTACTTTTTTCAGTATTGCTACATTTTTTAAATTTCATTTCGGTGAATACTAAACATGTTCTATAACACACACTAAAACGACTGCACTTTATTTTGGTGTTATTAATTTCACAAGGGACTAATAAAAAAAGTGGAACTGTTTTATTTTCTACGAATTTCTAGCAGTACGTAAACTCCGGATTATCCGGGATAATTATATTATCTAGGGATAATCTAATTTAACGAAAATCGTTAAAATGGATAATAAAATATTGAGCCATTCAATTATTTGATGACTGACTGGCGGCGGGTAATTGCACCTGCCAATAATCCATCGCTCAAGGCCAGCCGGACTACACGTATCGGGACGGGCTAGTGGGATTTATTGAATTGCTCTGTTGGCCTTCAGTCTCAGTGGAAAAGAAAGTACTTAATCATAGACTAAAGCCTGCTGAGAATACTAAATGTAATATAATAGATTAACTATTCTTTTCCACTAGGAGTGTTGGGTTATGATTTATATGTCCATATGGAGTCCGTTCGCTCTGACAGAAGATTCTTTGAAGAGAAATTACCGGTGATCAATTTCCAGGTCGTAAAGGGATTCATAAATCAGTGGTATTCAACACTTAAATCAAGCTGAAGAATAAAACTCGTCGTAGATATATGTAAATGTATTAGAATTAATTAGACGGCCACTCTGGTATTTCTACCACAGACTTCTGTTGCCTCGCCCTGACCGCCCACCCCGACTCTAGTATAGCCCGGCTGACCGTAAGCGGTGCCGCTGCCGCTTCATCGGTCTTCAGTCAATTGGATGACCCAATATTACTTTTACTTTGTTTGTAAAATCAATTATTGTGCAAAGCCTGACACCGAAAGACTCTGTTCACATAATCTGAAGAAAACTTACAAATTATATGGAAACATTCCAATAATATTAGTGAGCTTTAAGTTGCAAAACAATTTCTTATACTATAAATAGAAATAAATCTTTCACACTAGCCCTGTGCAAAACAGTTTGAAAGGACGAATCAGATTATTCCTTCATATAAATTAACACCTATATAGTTGGTGGTTAAACTAGAAGCCTGGGTCAAAAGTACTCGTAGCATTACGAATCGCCTCTTAAGGAATAGATCTCTAAGTACCGAAAACCCTAAAGAGGTTCCTGGGGTATGTAGAGATTGTGGTTCCGTGCTTGGAGGAAGACACGGTAGTTCATTCAGTTGGTTAGAACATCAGTGCGGAAAGCTGAAAATATATGGTTCGAATTCCGTTCTTCATCCAATTTTTCAAGTTTGATTCTCATTTTCCAATTGCTAATATCATTAGTTATTTGTGACTACTAATATTTTTCTACAACTCTCAATAAACCCTTTTTTAAAATTAATAGTAAAATTCGTGCGTGGATGGGACCTCAGAATGATTAACACTTTTCTTTTGATTCTTCTATTAAAAAGACTTTCAAAACCTGATCTCAAAAGACAAAAAATATATTAAAAGCATGTAAACCTTGGATATTATAATGATTCAAAGTTTTATGAAAGGTTTAGAACGATTCCTAGCAAGGTAGAAAAGGTGTTATATTTTTTCCTAACGTATTGCTTTCAATTCATTCATTTTCTACGCATTTGTTAATGTTTTCTGAAAACGCCCGAATAGTGGCATTGTCTTTACTTTAGCGAGATATTACAAATTCAGCTTTCGTATTGTGTTGCATTGTTAGTTTGTAAAATTTACGGTTGAATGCCACTAATATTGTTAGTAAAAGTCTAAGTGTTATGCGAAAGAAATTATTAGTAATAGTAATTTGTAAGTTTAACCTAATAATATTAGTAAATTTTGCAACAGCTCTTTTCTTCCGCCAAGCATTACCTCAATTTCCATGTAATTATGCTGCATTGCTTAAATATCATACGAATGCTGGCGCATTTACACATTTCTAACACACACATTTTTAAAAAATATGCACTCTCCTTAATTAACAGGTAACCACATTGAATGCAGCTTAACGCTTTGTACATGAGCCGCTATGAATTGGTGGTTAGATATAAAGTGGATTGAAATTATTCGAGAAAAGCAAACTAGAAGGAAGTTGTTCCAATAATTACATGTAAAACACGAAATCCTGTGGCTACAAAGAAGATCGCAAATATATTGATGTCCGATGTTTTCCAAAGATACTGGAATTTTTGGGTAGCTTAGCCTTCCCCTGGCTCATACGTAGCACCAAAACAAGCCATGTCCCCAAAAATATGCTCCCAAGACCTGAGCAATTGCAAAACAACATTAATGGAGGTAAATAAATAAAATCACATATACTCAAACTATCAAGTTAGCACTTGGACTATAGTTATAGTTCAAAAGCAGTAACTTTCGTTTGTATAGCGACGAGCAAACTGCTGCAGTTTGCTGCATTTCTCATCTACCTCTCAGCCGGAGATGAAGGGGCTTGGGACAATGTATGACCAGAACGTGAAGGGCATCACAAAGTAGATATACTTTGTCTCAGGTCTCCTGAGAAGTTATGAGTTGAGGCTATGAATGCAAAAATACTTCAACCCCTAAACAGGGGAAAAATCTGTTAATATAGTCGGTGTTCGAGTAAAACGAATGTAATTAGAAAGGAAATGTACTTTTCATAACTTAACTCACTTAACAAGTGAAATAAATTTACGAAAACAGATACAATTGTAAAGTTGTATTTTCATTTTCAATCCCACCGCATATTTAGTTTGTACAGAAACAGTTTGATAAAACTGAACATTCCTTTTTCTAGAGCTCTACAGAGTAATTGGTTGTATAAACCAACACGATACTGCTGTGGCAATCCCGGCGGGTATATACACTTGAACCGACAAATCACGTTAAAGAATTTCTCAGGTGTGGATCTTGGTTGTAGTAGCTTGGGTCGTAGTTTTTGCGATACTCTTAACGCTTATATCTCTCTGTTTAAAAAAGACGTGATCATTACTTTCTTGGTTCATTAATGTGTTCTGAAAAAAATGCGATATACGAGGCGTGTCCGGGAAGTAAGTACCGGTTTGGAAAAACTTGCATAAAATATTGTTTTCACAACATTTATTTGTACATGAAAAATCATTCCTTAACCTATTTTTTGACATATTTGCCACCATGTTCAGGCATTTGTCATAGCGGGAAATCAACTTTTGTATGCCCTCTTCAAAGAAAGATGCCGCCAGTGAAGATATTCTCACTGCTGAACACCATTTTTGCGTCATTATCGCTGTCAAAGCGCCTTCCTCCAAGCTCACGCTTCATGTTCATGAACAAGTAGTAGTCAGAAAGCGCAGATCGGAGCTGTATGGCGGTTGATTGAACCGCTCCCAAACGAATAGTTGAATATTGTTTTGTGTGACACCAGCAGAATGGGGACGTGCGTTGTCACGAAGCAACAAATGCCTTGACTGAGCATTCCACGCACTTCGTTTTGAATTGCGCGCCGAAGATTTCTCAATATTTCACGGTATCGTACCTGATTGATGGTTGCATCTCTGGGAAGGAACTCAGCAAGCAGAATGCCCCGTCTGTCCCAGAATACAGTGTACATGATTTTTCGTGCTGAAACGTTGTTTTGAATTTTGGTCGTTTCGGGGATCCTGTGTGCCTCCTCTCCCGCGACTGTTGTTTTGATTCTGTAATGATATGACAAACTCAAGTTTCATCACCGGTCACTATCCTGCTTAAGAATTCTTCTCCCTCATCACTGTATCGGGTAAGAAATGTCAAAGCACTGTCAAGTCGCTTCGTTTTGTGAACACCCGTAAGCATCTTCGAACCCAACTGGAACACAGTTTGCGATAATTTAAGCGCTTTGTAACAATCTCATGCACAACAGTTTTTGAAATTTGTGGAAACACATTACAAAGCATTCTTATTGTGAACCGTCTGTTTTCACGAATTGCCTCATTCACTTGTTTAACCAAACTATCAGTGACAACAGAAGGCCGCCCTCTCCGTGCCTCGTCATGAACATTGGATCTCCATCATTGAATTGCCTAAACCATTTTCTCACCATTCCATCTGTCATTACATTTTCACGGTAAATCTCTACAAGTTGACGATGAGTTTCGGCTTAACATTCCTTGCGTTCAAAAACCGTATTACGGAACGCACGTCACAGTCGGCAGGATCAGAATTTGTCTTAAGCATTTCGAACGATCACAAACAACTGTAAACACAACACGATCAGACTGTAATGGCGTCAGTGGACAGACAATGAACCAGAGAGACAAGTGCGCTTGCGTGGAATTGCGACACTAGCGTTACGGTGGCGGTAGAAGAAACGGTACTTACTTTCCGGATACGCCTCGTACTTGGTATAATTATTTTATAAATATATTTTCACGTACAATTTGTGCTTATTAACAAAGTTAGGAGATTGTGCGGTTCTAAGATTCCATACTTTCAGTGTTGCCTAAGAGACTGAACTGTCGAGAAATAAGAACTGGTAACTATATAAAAAAAATCTAAAAAGCACTCGATCTTGAATAGAAGAGACCCCCAAACTATGGAGTATTTCAAAATACATCTCGTAAAGGGATCTTCGTTTCAGTCCCAGCTCAACTTTTTTCAGGTTCTCCTCAGTCCTCGACGATAATAAATGTCTAGATATACCCTAAACGTAGGCCTGAAAAGTTACTTTCCGTTTTTCCCTTCATCTCGTGCACCATCAGTGTTCACCGCCTGTGATACCACATTAGTGGAAAACGAGCGTCAAACACTAGATCTATTGTCTGTCCGTTTAATATATTAAGCTTTTAAAGATCCAGTTATAACCATACAATAACGGGCGGAGATTGTAGAGTTCACCTCTTTGGAGCAGTTGGTGTCGAGTAAAAGCGGATCATTTTTATGGAGTTCGAATCTCGTTAATTACTTTTCTAAGCTTTATATTTTATATATGAACCTACGTAACGTAGTCTTCGAAACCATGGTTTATTGCTATTTTCAGTATGTTGTGTTGTTCCATCTTGACTAAGCTACAAGTCAAATATGGAGATTTTAAAGATTTTCTAAGCCATAGTCAGAAGTTAAAATGTTTTTATGTGGAAGTTATGTAGGTCAGAGGAATAAAATAACTGCTAGTGATGTGAACTGCAACATATCTTCTGAGTGTCAGCTCTTTTACTGTTGATGAAACCCAGAGAAGTGTTTTCTTGCAGAAATTTCATGTGATAACATTTTTTATTCAAAGTAAGCTAATCTTGCGCATATTACGAGGGGAAAGAAAATTACAGGATTTAAAAATTTCATTTAAATAAACCGTCTTGGAGCTCGATTACTGTTGTTAGTGGCGAGGTCGGACCTTCGTATAGCGAGGCCATGAGCGCCATTCATATGGTACTATTTAGTCGGAAGTTAGTATAAATGATTCAAGCAGGGTGATGAAAACCTTAAAACTTCTCCGTAACTGCGAAAACTATAGTCATTGTGAGCGCGATTGAGCTACTGTGCGACAAGGCCTTCGTTTGATATTTGCAGAGATCAACATTATCCATATGTCCTCTAAAAGTTGCACGGGCTGAACGACGAACGAAAGGCCCATCGATCAAGACATGTCAACAATGGTTTGCACCAGCTTTTTGAAACAGTCATCACTAGTGACGAGGCCTGGTTATATATTTCCGCCCAGAAACTTCGTAGAAGAGCTAACAATGGAAATATCCATCAAGCCCAATGCCCACAATTGCAAAATTTCAGCCAAATGCAGTATAATTCATGCATTTCTTATTTTACGACAAAGAAGACTAGTGACAGGATATCTCAACGGTTCTGCTTATTACTACGTTGAAGAAGAAACCCAATCTTACTTGGGGTGGGTGCACCAGGAAAATACTTCCGCTCATCTTGCTAGTATAACTCAAAAACTTCTAAGAGCTATGTATTGACGTCATGCCGCACCCACCTTATTCTGCTGACCTACATTGTGCGACTTTCAGCTATTTCCCGCTGTAATAAGCAACCTGCGTCATCATTTTCAAAGTGATGTGGAACTAATCAATGTTATGGGTATGCTTTCAACAAAAGAGTTCAGATAGTGTTGTGAACAGTGATTTGATCATTAAAATCCTTGTATGTTTTTTAAAGGGAGACCATTTTCAAAGTTTGTAAGGGATTTGAATGAAAGAAACTCATGTTTCAGCTACAAGATCAATTCGGTTATTTTTTGAGTCTCATTCGTATGAAACGGGCTGCTCAAACTTTCATAATAAATAGCTATATCAAATAACTAAAATTAACTTCTCTTGCTACAATTAACAATAAACATTGTCATAGCTATAAAAGTTTAACAATTTCACATAACATTGAGCCACGTTAGTTTTTGTACAATATTAGTTTGTAAAAAGTTGGAGCAGTTTCAACAATGGCTTGACTTTTTTCCTGTGAAATTTGCTACATCGCTACCGCCGCTATAATAACTGTATTCTTTGCAGCAATTGATCTGTAGAAGATTTTTTTCTCGGACGATGAGCGAGTTTATTGCCCACTCACTCTGCCAGGCCTTAGAGTTCCGCATACGGGTGTCAGAGGGCAGTACCAACGAGAATAGGCCGACTACATTGCGGTGAATGTTGAAGATGAAGATGGGGTTGAGATGATAATGGAGCAACGGCGGAATGATTATCTGAAGAAAACTTGCCCAAGCGCCGCACAGTCTGACACAAATCCCCACTCAGAATATGAAGTTTAGTTTGTATTCATAGTTTCAATACGTATTGAATAACGTTATAAAATCCTTATTTTGAAATGAATGCAGACGTGATAGCAGTTTATATAATTTAAGAAATTGTATAGGAAATCCATCATATTTTGGTGCGGTTTCTTCTGCAACAGCCCGGAAGAAACACTGTCTATGATCGAAGAAACAATGACATTTTCATTTACATAGGTGAACCGTACTCATCCTGCAAAATTGTAATATTTTAGAAAGTGACTTAACTTTCAAATAAGATTGCTACTTATTTCATTAAGCACAGTTGTAATAATTGTTAGAATAGGACACAGCTAGGGGTATCCCCTGGCGAATGTTGATATGGCTAATGGCATTCAACTTTGCATACATTTCTAGACTATCTCTAGGAGTGTTCATGTGGAGCCCATTAGAGGAAATCACACAATAATTCGGTAATGCCTGAAGCTCGAATTAACTTGAGGCTACTGGGGAACAACCTTTAGTGTTTATTATGCAATCATTCGCCCCAACGCCTGGAAAACGCAAATTCATTAAGCGTGTTTGCGCCTAACTTGATTACATGGCCTACAACAGGTCTATACTCGTGTACAGGTTTTTATTCGCGTGGTGTATTTACACCTTGTATGTTTTGCGAGCAAAAGGGATTATAGAGCGAATTCCTGAAAGGGGTCGTTTGTAATACAGATGCCCGTGGCTGTCAGTGTAAATAGCGCGAAAATATCTGTTTTCTCTTTATCACAGCATAGAATATCGGAGTGAATAATGTGAATGTTCTCTTTCTTCTCCTTTCTAGTTTTTAATTCGTGTTTTAAACGAATTAGAATACTAATTCGTTGACAAAAGACAAACGTTTATATTATTTTGTGGGGTCTTTTGATGTTGCTTGCGAACCTGAGGGAACAGTTCTCAGACGAATTACCGATAAAGTATAAACTTTTATTATAGAACGTAGGCTTTCACGGCCGGTGTCCACTAAGCTAACCGAATCTTCCGAGTTAAACAAGCCTAAGTTCTACAATCTACGGGGAGGACGCTTACAGACTGATTTCCCGCCTAGAGACGCGACGCAATAAGAAAGATCCGTTTTTGTATTACATTTGTTTTCTACTTCGATGTCGGGACGCCAGCATCATTCTGCGCTTCCACAGGCGGTGGATGGTGATGATACATGAGATGAAGTGATATACTGGGAAAGGATTTATTTTTAAAGAAGGGAACGTTCCAGGCCTAAGTTTAGGGTACCTCACCGGCATTTGGCATTTATGAGGACTGAGGAAAACCTGGAAAAAACCTCAAGCAGGGAGGACGGTCTTGGCGGGATTCGAACCCCAGGCCCCCCGCGCAAGAGTCCGCGCCTTAACGACCTCGGCCACCCATTGCGGTAATGCGTCTATGATCGCATGGAACGAACTCTACACTACACATGCCAGGAACTGGCCAATAACAACCACATCTCAGCATGGAGCGAACCACCACCTGACACAAGAAGAAATATCTGTCTTTGTCGTCTTGAAGCAGCCAAACAGCCGGCATAGTTCGTTCAGTAACATTTCTACGAAACATCTAAACCTTGAAACTGAAGATACCACCAGCCTTGGTCTCACAGCTGAGAACTTTACTGCTAACCAAGATCTGTGTTTCACCCCTCTGAGAAACACGGGAAACCATGTCACATCGCTACATTGACAACATTTGTATTTCTGCAGTAGAAGTGATCAACCTTTCCAGTTACCTGTGGTCCTCGGCTGAAACGTCTATCCTTGTAAAAGTGGCAATTTTACCATTACCACTTGGACTGTTCCAGCAGAAGAAATTATTGCCAGCGTTGAAGCCGCTATATAGAAATTACAGCCAACTATATCGGAAGAGATGAACCGAGGAATCTCCAAGTTACTACAAAAAGCCCAGTCACCTAACCAGAGGAGGAGCAGCACTGAAGAAACTCAACTCCACTATGAATATTATTACCCAGGCTGACAAAGGAAATGGAACTGTAATCTTGTATTTTGAAGACTACGTAAATGAGGTCAAGGATTTATTTGATCCTCAAACATACAGAAAGCTTCCTCGAGATCTCACTTCGCGCTTTCTACGACAAACTAACATACTCATCAAACAATAATCATACCTCAAAAGGACCAGTACTACATCAAGAGAACTGAAGCCTTCGTCACCCAGCCTTTATGGTTTACCGATACTTCAAAAGCAGGGCTTCCCTTTTGTCCTATAGTAAGTACTATTGGCTCCCCCAATCAGCGCTTGCCAGATATTTAGCGAATATGCTCAAACCTCATATGGGCAATTCTGATTCGCACATAAAAGATTCAGGACACTTTATTGAAAAACTGTAGACTTGCTCTTCAACCTGGAGTCCTCGGTGAGTTTCGATGTCGCGCCCCTTTTAACTTTGGTTCCCGTTAATGAGGTCATTATGCAACCCAAAGAAATATTTCCAGAAAAAACTTAAGCTTAGTTCCAGGATGTTTTAACTTCCGCATATTTTCAGTGGAATAACGAGATGTATTAACAAATTGATGGCGTGGCAGTTCTCTCGTCCCTTTCATTGCCAAATTTTACATGGAGCGGATCGAAGCAGCAGTTTTTCAGACCGTTCCGCACAAACTAACATGTTGGTATCGGTATAGACAACACTTTTGTAGCCTACAGTACTTGAGCATCAACTCACGGACCCAGTTTACACTGGAGGTGGAGACAGTGGTAAAAACTTCCTTTCCTGGATGTTTTGTTCAATAAGAAGAGTGATGGTACCCTCAGACTGCAGTTTACCGTAAGCCCTCACATACACACATCTTCAATTCCAACCCCCTTCCGAATCAAAAACGCTCTATGATTAAAACTCTTATTTATCCAGCCTCCCTGATCTGTGAACCAAAGCTCATGGGACGAGAGAAGAAGCACCTGGAACAAATATTACAAGCTAACGGGTGTGGACCCAAAGAAGTGAGAAGAGCCTTACACCCTAGAAAGAACACGAAACAGATTGACACACTGACCAAGAAGGGCACGGGCTTTCTTCCGTTTCTGGAAAATGTCGCTGGCCGCATCTACAAGTTACTTAGACGACACAACGTACAGACAGATTTAAACCCACAAAACAGTTAAGAAAAGCATTCCGCTCCATTAAGGAAACAACTTGTCTTCTCTGGTGTCTACAAAATACCATGCTCGTGTGTTGCTTTTACATTGGTACCACACAGCGTAGCATTAATACACGCCTTTCAAAACACAAACACTGCCACCTATGTCAGACAGATAAGTCAGTCGTCACTGAGCATGCCCTCCTAGCTGACGGATAGCATGAAATTGGTTTTCAAGATGCTGTCATGCTAGCTTCAACATCTCATCATCCTCGCTTATAGGGAGGCAATTGAAATTTACAAGCACAGAAACAACTTTAATCGGAAAGAAGAAGCTCAGAAACTGCACTCGGCATGATATCCAGCCTTACAAAATACCAAGATATAGAAACTACACGAACAATCAATAACCAAACACCCACGGGCTCCAGCTTAGATCCACCTCAGTCAAGCGAACCAATCAGAGCCCAGTTCCACAAGCAGCCCCACTATATATACCGCCATTAACGAGCCAGTCACTGCTTCATCTTCAAGAAGATTACGCCGAGCACTAATGATGTCCACTGCAGTCGTGGACGAAACGTTTGGAACATGGAGAAGAAACCCATTGAACCACGGCCTTACAGCCAGGAAGACTCAGCATATAAACGCTACGTTTTCAGTTTAAAATTTAATTCACTATTTGCAACCCATTTTTATCTTCACAACATAGGGTTGATGAATAGATAAATGTATGCTACAAACCTATGTCTGTGCCTTTCAGAGAGAGAGAGAGAGAGAGAGCGAGAGAGAGAGAGAGAAAGAGATAAAGTCAAACAAATTTGCACCGTAATATGAACGTGGAATCGCTTTTTGACAGTTACCATTCTTTCCAGAGATTAATGATGAATTTGCTTCCATCTCAGTGTCTCTATCGTTTTTTCCCAATTGCAGGGCTAACCAATCCTCATTGCTATGTGCAGAGCTTCGGTTGTACAGTTTCCCGAATATTCAGGATAGCAACTGAGCTGAATTAAGTGATTCTCCATACCATCATGGTGGCTATTTTTAAAGCTTAACGTTCCATGACGGGCTCCTTAGTTTTTTTTTTTTTTTTTTTTTTTTTTCCCCAAATCGAATAAATGCATGAAGATGTCCGAAATTATATCAGAGTTCTTTGGCGCCTGAAATTACCTAGCACTCGGCTTTCCATAAAACTGAAAAAAAACAAAAAAAAAAAAAACAGGCAGTTAGTCATCCCAAATGGAAATAGAACGCGGATCCGCCAGTTTCGATACTGTACCTCACCGTTGAGCCTGACCGAGTCCATCCCATTGGGGTTTCTCATTTTCAAAACGTCTTTGGCTCTCTGGTTTGATGTGCCTGTAGTCATGTAATGAACAGAACTGGCTTTCGAGGTCCGCAGAACTCTCTTCTGTGTTATTTCAACGGATACTCCGGTGCCTTAGCTGAAGCGACGATACCTAGGGGCTTATTTTGAACAACAAAAATGGTATGTTTGACTCATTTAGACACAATATTTTGCAGGCAATCTGCAACACTGACGTGGAAGAGAAGTTACCGTCCATGAATGGCGATCTGAGTAATACAATCGGGTTGTCGTAATGCAAGAAGCGCTCTCTTCCCATTTGTGGAATATACGCCTGTAGAATTTTGCTTATGCAGAATGCAACGCAGTATTGGTGGAGTAGTTGCCGTGTAACAACGGCGTCCCGTTAGAGATTGTGCGCCTGCATAGTGTTGTGTATACAGAATGCAACGCCAAAGTGCTGGAGTAGTTGCCGTGCTACAACGGCGCTTGGTCCTGTTGCATATTGTGCGCCTGCAATAGTGTTGTGTATACAGAATGCAACGCCAAAATGCTAAAGTAGTTGCCGTGTAGCAACGGCGTTTGGTCCTGTTAGAGATTGTGCGCCTGCATAGTATTATGTATGCAGAATGCAACGCCAAAGTGCCGGAGTAGTTGCCGTGTAGCAAAGGCGTTTGGTCCTGTTAAGAGATGGCAATAAAATTTGGAAAAATCTAAAGTTTTAATGGTATAATTTAAAATATATGCTAAATCTTATGTGATATAAAAGAAAGATAAAATGTTCCAAGCTTGGGACTGTTTGAGATAGTTTTTTCAAAAACCATATTTGGTTTTTAAAGGTTTACGGTAAATAAAATGTAAATTATTACAATTTTAACAATATTATAGCAATTTTGCTGTAAAAAACTGTACTAAAATGATGACGCCGACAATTTTTACCGTACATATGCTTTGACATTAAGAATTTATTTTATTTTATTTTCATTTGAAAATAAACAAGAGGAAAAATCATTAAACATAAATTACTTGCGCTATTGAAAAATTGCAGCGTGAAATTTCTCAATACCTTTCCTGAATAAGTGTTACATTTTCATGAATATTGTTTCGAACGGTTTGAAACTTTTTCTGAAATACGACAGCATAAACATGGGCAAAAGTGGAAGGAAGAAGCATTTTTACAACGGGTATATATTACTCTCCATAGAGTATTTTTAATCGAAACGAAATTTATTTATAGTATTTATGTAGCCTGCACATCATAAAATATTTTAATCTTTAATTTTTTATGATGGAAAAATCATGCGCAAAATATTATTCTGTTAAAAAAAAAAACTTCTGTTTTGACTGCGAAAATGTTGTAGGCTGTAATTCATATTACTCGCAGAAAACGTTAAGTTGCAGAGGAATACACCATATTGTCTTTTTATATTGTATTAAAAATTCCAAGAAATTGACTTATACGTAGCATTTAAATGTAGGTAATGTAGCGCTAGAACATTTAAATATGACTGCTAACGAAAAGGGAGCATCGAATTGACCATTTAGATAAGCAATTTATGTGTCATAAACCTTATTTTTAAAATAAAATACCCTTCTCCAGCATCCCTTAAGATGAGATAACTTACCTCTCATCTCACTTTTAAATAGACGCTTTGTACAGTGCATTCCAAGTATTCCGAATGTTACTAACTTCTAGGAATAATGAAAGAGGCCAAATCAAAAGTCTTTTGTTAAATAAATAAATTTGAAACTAATATTAACTCTTTGGCCAAATTTCGAAGAAAAATGTAAGCATTGAAGAGGTATATGAGGATAAAAATATTACATCTTTCATTAATTGATAATAACAATAGTTCAAAACCATCAATAGATAAATTTACCTGTAGTTGTTTGCGTTGCTCGAGGACAGTGGGAGTGGCATTTAGTATCAATACGATGAGTACTTCCTTTGCTTCTCCGTTACAGTTTGAGAGCATTTGAACCGCGCATTCGGTAAAACGAACCCATTGCCTGCCCTATTCTTTCTCCCCACCTCCCATCTTATAAGCCTGGCGAACGAAACGCCAGTTGAGTAAGAGGAGGAACTGGTCCCTGGGGTAACTTTACGTGGATATTATTTGCAGACTTGAAACATTATAGAGCGTGTTTTGAAGTAAGAGACCGCACCGTTAAATTTTGTAAAAGGTTTGTATTAAAAATTGAAATGTAATAATTTTATTCTCAATTAATACCTAAAACCTTGTTCATATTATACTTCACAAGTCGGCTATTCACTCAATTTTAAATCTGTCGTTATTTAAAAAAAAAAATAATAAAACATTAAGGTTTGGTTTGCTGTCTAATGTTAATCCTATAAGTTTTAATTTTTGGAACGTCCAGTATTCAGACTAGATTTTTTTAATTCATGAATTATAAGCTATTCCTACTGCATGCAGTTGCACCTAAAGCTCTCGCATAGTGCTTACGGGAGTACAACTTTTTAATTGTATTTGAGCAAAAAAAAAAAAAAATGCATTGATTGAATGGTTCATCCGAACAACGTTGTAACCAACCAGAACTAAATGTGCAGGAGATGGAAAAAACAAAACTTTTTCTTGGCTTTTATAATTGAAAAAGTGCGTAATACGTTTTGTTAGAAAAGTTAGTGTGACATACAACTTTTTCGGCACTATTTATTTTGTGAACACAATACACAATAAGTACTGCGTTTCAAGCATAATTTTACACTACAAACACAAAAAATATTAGGAACACAAACTCTATTAAAGAAAAATATGCTAACAAAACTGAAGTAGCATATTTTAGTTTAGTGACTGGTCAAGTCCTCATAGAATTTTCTGTATTGAACGGGGATATAACTACACATATCCAATGGGTTCTTCTTCTTTGCTGCTTTAATAGGAAGAAATTCTGAATATGCATTTAGAAAACCGTGGGCGTTGACGAGGTAAATTTCTGCGTCCAGGTCCTATACTCTTTCTTGAAATGCTGTGATTAATCCAGGGCTGGAGAATATTATGACTTATTCTATCACGGATAGTTAGGGTCATGATGATTAATTTGGAATCAGATATATTCGGTTATCTTCAATGAACTCTTATCTCCATTTAATGTGCAGTACCTTTACACACTGATGCGTCCAAAACCTGGTTTGATCATTGTAGTTGAACTTGTAAAATTCATCAATAGCTTTCTGCTTATTATTCGCATTTAGTTGTCTATATTTTAGCACATTTCAATGAATAATTGCCGTAACAAATGCCAATGATATACTTTTAATGTCAAAAGTAAGTTATTTTTATAATACAGAACAAAACAAAGAAGTACTGTTGGTTAGTTACAGTGTTGATATACCTACCGCATTTGAAAGAAATTTTCCAGCTACCGGCTCATTTCTTTTGGATATATAAACACCCGCTTTCCCAAAGATGTTTACGACGATTATCTTTACAAAAGCGCATTTCACCTTTTTCAGCCGGCGAAAGGAATAGTTCTAGCTGTCCGCCATTTTTCTTGCAGGTGCTACGTTGTTTTTGTAAACGACATTTGGAATATTAAAACAGCGCGACCAAAACAGGAGACAAACTGAAAATTTCCCTAATCCGTCCAACGATTTAAGTATACGTAACTGCACATTTTTTTCACATTGACGAAGACTGCCGGTTACAACGTTGTTTCAATTGCTATGCTACTTGTGTTAGCATTTTGAAAACGAGAATAGCTCAGCAAGTGCTTAGAGATTTTATTTATTTTATTCTCTGTTCTTCTGAACTGAAGATAATATGTCGATATCTAATAAGGCTTTATTATTCTAGTTATTTTGGACCAAATTACCACGAAGTTTAAAACATTGTATTTAATTTGACGGAGGTCAGTAAACGTTTTCCAACAAAAGAAAAATAAGATATTTGTCTTGACTGAAATCATCCGGAAATCTAATTCAACCATATCTTTAAGAAAAACAAACTTTTTCTCATCTCGCTGCAGAAGTCGTAATAGCCTAAATATCTGATAGAGGGGATTCTGAACTAGTTTATGACGTTGACGTATATGGTTTTCAGCTCAACAGCAAGATCGGCAAGAAGATATTTGCTCAAAAAGAAGTATTTGTTTATTCACAAGCATACATGAAACCTGGGAACTGATCACAATTTTAACAAGCACCAACGGCACGAAATAGTCATCATTTCTTCCAGACCAGAGAGAACAGTTCGTTAGTAACAATGGCGGGCTTTGTATAGATGTACAAACAGGCGTTCTAAGTGTTTGCATCATTTTGAGACTAACAACGTTTTATTTAACGGTGGTCGTGCATCTCATAGCACGTTACGTCGGCACCTAGCTTGTACAAATACGATCTTCCGCGCTGTTTGGCCGAGGTCGAAAGGAGTCCATTGTTTCACACCTGTGGTCCTGTGGAAAAGATCGCGGAAATCATCAGCGCCATTGAAGATGCCGTACGTAGTTACTGACGGAACGTTTGAAATAATGAGCTCCATTCGACCATTTGCAAACAGCCTGGAAGATGGTATTTCTGCATGTGACACTGTCCGTGGAAGCCTACGTCCTATATAGCTTGCTTGCGAAGTCATACTTATAGCAATCATTGCACAAATCAGTTTTCGCATTTGACTGCATGCCCTTCATATGTGTAATAGGGTTATTTACGATCTTTCAATGAACTTCTTCATTTCGCTGAGTAAAAATGTAACGAGTTGCACAAGCTGTCTTAATTGAGAGCAAAATGAATCTATTTTAGGATACAAAGAGATAATATCAAGAAATAAACCATTTCAACACTCTTACTTTCAAAGTTTATCTTCTGAGTATTAATATGCTTAGCAGTTTGATTCTACAAAAGTAGGGGTTATCTAAATGCATTTAGAGTACTGTTAACAGCAATGTATAAACAGTGAATTATAAAGAAACGAAATATGATACAAATTGACGTGTATGTGTTGAGGTAAAATAAATTACAGTTTCATTCCGGAGGGAGATTTTAAATAGAATAAGCCGAAAACGTTTGTACCGTCATAGTTTCCTTGGGCATCTTTCGGAAGCGAACTGCGTCATTTTCCCGGATTATTAAAGAAGGCTATGCGAGTATCCATGCCTTGTAATATTTATCTAAAACAAAAAACACAAAAATAATTTGGGAAACATAAAATCAGAACTCGGAAAACAAACATCTCCATATATTACGGCTTGAAATTGAAATGCAGTATAATTGCTCTCATTCAGGTAAAATCAACGACTATTGTTGAGAGTTATTAATAATATTAATGCATGATTATTCAGTTTATTACTACTGTACACTACAGTAAATAGGCAACTGTTGAACAAAGTGCACTTATGCGTTTATTTATATGTTTAAATGTTGCAAAACGTTGAACAATTTTAAAAAATATAGGATGGAAATTTAGGATTTTAAATGTTAGGTAAATTGTTGGGGGTCTGCTACGGCGAGAGGTCTTTAAAGAGAGTCTGCGGTCAAAGAAACCGCTGCACTAGAATACAAAAATAGGGTGATAGTTCGGGTTCTTACTTTGGTGCATTGCATTGCTGAGTCACTAGTTGCGATGTAGAAACATCCCTTTAATTTTGATTCTGTAGGCACAACATAGGAAAGAGCAAGTAACGCAGATTTTACGATTAATTGTTTCCTAACCGTATGCACTTTATTGTTAGCGCCATGTTTCAGATTTCTTGGGAGCTGAAGTCTGGGCTCTAAGGAACAGAAATCCGGTTTATAGTCTCAAAAGTAACATTAGTCACACACAAATAAAAACGGAAATCGTAATAATAATTTCATGTAGACTTTACTGTGATACCATGTTAACAAACCTTGATAAAACATACACAGTCATATATCTGGCTTGTCTGTGGTTACCCGGGTTTACGCTTTTATGATATAGACACGGTGTATTGTGTACTCCCGCTTTTAACACCTCTGGAATAGGCAATAAATTATTTCACAGATCAGGCGCAACTAAGAGTTCGTTGTACCATTTCTGCACAATTTTTTGTTCCGATTAATAGCGTTGGTGTATCTTGCAATTTTTCCTGATTTATTGGCACAATTTTGCAATTTTGTTTAGGGCTTTCCTCAAATGACTGCTTTTAAATATTTTATTTTAGCCCACTGCAAAATAGCCTCCTTTTTTAATAGTATAATGTTGATACTCTTATATCGCTCATGTTAGATACTTTTAACACAAGATGGGATAAAGAGGATTTCTATGTATATTTCATTGCATTGTTTATCATTTCAAGAAACATTTTATACTTAATATGTTGTATTCCCATTGTGTTGCATTTGGTTTCAGAATTAAAAAGATTGTCCGTTAAATTGTTCAGTAGACAGACATTTACAAACGTTCACGAAAGGTAATTCTTGATTTAAAGCTCTTATGTTATAGCTGTTAATTTCTGGCTTGTGTTGCAAAAATGTTCATAAAATATCTGTTATAAGCATTGTGGAGGGACGGGAGCTTTGAATTCTCGAATATCAAGGATAAAAAAAAAATACAATCTTCGCGGGTTTTTTTTATTGGAATCCAAACGTAAAATACTGTTAACTATATTGGCGTTCATAAAAATGTTTAATAACAGAAAATGGCGATTATTTTGATATTTTTGGTGATATCTAGATCACCAATACATCTTCTGGCGGCCGTGGTTGCCACACTGTTTTCAGTATGCCATCAAGCAAGCTGTTACAGGATTTTCTAGTAATGAGACTGTCTGCACTCTCGGACATTCTCAAAAATAATTCTCGATAGTTCTGGAGGTTTCTACCGAATCATGCCGACCTATACAAAAGGTGCGAGGCTCACTGGTTCAAGTTGAATTACTCAGCGCTACTGCGTTCTACTCAACTCTCTGAAGCGTTTCTGTGTAGCTGCTCATACGTCCGTCGCAACTAAAGCATCTTCTAATATCAGCAACTATTTGCCAATTTCGGATAACAGCATTTACGCGAATGCAATCTTGTGTTCGGCAAAAATATCCAGAGGTAATAAATTACATACTACTTTGGCAACTTGGAAATGTTTAAAAGCCAAACATTTACCCTTATTTCAAGATCTGCAAAAAGTTTAGCAACCCCGTTACTTATACTTATGACAATTGTGGGAGGTTTACCGTAATTTAGGAGATGAGCTTAATGGAGCCAACTTGATAGAACAAAAAAATGTACATTTCTGGAACAATTCACAAAAAATTTTTACCATACATTCATGACATGTAATAAAAATCTGTAAAATATTTCCTGAAGAAAGTTATTTTGTGATTTTATACGTCCGCTAGTATAATGCTTCTTGCGGCGAAGTTTTCTAATTTTTGTAAAAAGAACGGCAGATTTGTGTTCCAAACACATGATAGAGACAAACTATCTGCATAATTTTATTTAAATAAAGTAATATTGAAAATAATTCTCATTCTTTCTTTGTTTCATTTGGTTGTACTTTTAAATATAAATTAAGTATTACACGATCATTTTTATATATTTAGATTTTACTGCGGTTACTTTATTTATTCATGTCTGAAGACCCTCTGGTGAAAATTTCAAGTTAGTTGGTAAATTTTTCATTTGCATTTTCCATATATGCAAAGAGAAAGCAGTTTCGAAAAAAAAAATAACACGATCTTTTTACTTGTCGTGTAAAAATTCACATGACGGGCTTTTAAAATGAAAGAATAAAATAGCTTTGCTATATGAATTTAAAAGGAACGAACTTAATCTGCAAGAAACAAATCATCTTTTATTTATTGCGATTTGTACATTTTTCGCTGATCGTTGTCGCATTCTACAGGTATTTACCAAGTTAAATTTTTCAAGCATATAATCCTTTACGATCATCGATGACATTTTACACTTCCATCACTGTTACTTTAATTTGCAAGGCACGTTCAAATGCAAAATTTTTATACTATCTAGTTAAGTTTAATTCGGTTCTGTTAACTTTGAGATTTGAAGATGCGCTAACTGCGTGAAGGTAAGAACTGTAATGGAACATACTTCATCTGCCTCAAGAATTGCAATCTATGTAATCGCCACCTACTTCCTGTGGATAATTTATATCCTCGACCGCAAATGTAACGGCAACAAACTATGTATAGTTGGGAAGTAGACACTTAGGGTAGTATTCATAGTCAACGTTTATAAATCAGTTATACTTCTACTGTTTTCTGACAAAGTTAGCTGCTCTTCAGGAAATTATAATGAAAAACGATAAGAGCTTTGTAGATTGTGTTGAATTTCATGCTGGACAAATGCTGCGCAAAGGAAAACGGTATATTAGATGTTTGGAGAATTCTTTGGAAAGTTTTCTTTTCAACAATCGAACTGTTATGAACGATTTGGCGCCATTAATTACAAAGAATGTAACCAATAGAGGCCTATAAACATATTCTCATATAAAAATTGTTTACTATTTATTTTTGCATTTTGCTTTTAGTTTGTGCGGAATTATATCGTAAAAGTAGGCCAACCTGTGCGAAGTTTCAGAAATAGCAGCAATTTATCATTATGAATAACATTCTGCAGTTTTGTAATTAAATAGCTGCTAGAACTCAGTCCTGAATTATTTCCCACAGGTTTATTTATTGTCTGTAGGAGACGTCTGTTATCGGAAGAAAGTTGTGCTTCCCTGTTCAATTTAATATGATATCTCAGATTTTTTAGCTGGGAAATGTCCTTTTGGAAGAGAGATAAATAGAGAGAGAGAGAGAGAGAGAGAGAGAGAGAGAATGTACTTAACTTAATAATAAAGAATAACTTATTTAAGCACTTTTACAGTTGCACGCAAATCTTCTGCCACATTTCTTTCTTTTTTGAATAAAAACACTACTTTTCTATTGCAACGTTGTATTTATATACCAAATCCTGCAGATGAAGTCTTTATTGCTCTTTAAAATGTTTTCCTTTAGTCGCTATTATCGGTTAAAGCAAATAGAAAGCTGTAATAATGCATTGACAATAATTGAATCCATAACCTGCTTGATGAGTGTATGCATCTTCTACAATTGTTGTTTTTGAAAAGGAACAGATATAAGCGATTTACTGGTCACTTATAACTTCAGCGTTGCACCCATTTATAAGTGTGAACTATGAATTCGGTCCTTAGTGCCTGATCAAGGACTTGTCACCTCGCCACTTGAGTTATATGACAGAGCTTGCCTGTAATAGATTCGCCATGCTGTTGGACGTCTTTTGGCTTCGAAGACTTACTGTTTTGTTTTTGCACTTGTTGCCAAGTACTCCCCTCAAAAGAGTATTAGGTAGGGATTCTGTCTGACGAGTATGTTTGTTCGTTTGTAGTACTTCAAAAGAACATGTATTTAGAAACTTCAGTCGTATTTGGGCGAGCCACTTACCTCTTCATCCGAGGAAAACCAGTTTTCTAGTCTTACAGCGATCTACGTTGCCACTGATGATCGTGCAGTATCTGAAAAAGTGAAGACAGCAGCCGTTAACGAAAATGTCAAAGCTGGCCGGTCGCCACGCCTCCAAGAGTAACTGAATGCGCATCTGTGTAGCCCTTGCACCAAGAAAATCCTTTCCCTATGAGACAGTCCCCAAAGTGGGCAAGTCACAGTCTATTCCAAGATCACCATCTTGTCGAAAAGCTTTAAAATAAATGCGTAACACCCTTTTCTGTGTGTATAGACCGTTCGTCAATAATGAAATATGCCGTGCCCGCCAAGAGAAAATCCATTTATCTGTGCAGTGGTTTCCTGCCATAAAATTACACCGGCTGGTGTATAGGGCCAATTGGGGCCGACATTTCTACACTTCTGAAGCACTGGGGTTTTACTATTACCAGGCTTCAATAGAGATGTGACGAAATCGTTAAATTTATAAGAGGATTTGTGCACATCACGGCTAAAAATTCAAAGTAGTGCACATAAGATTGTTGGGTTTGCGAGTTCTAACAAAAACGCAGATCAGTTCCGGTATACCCAAGTTAGGAAGGCAGAGTTGCTTTTCAGGAAGAGCAAGTTGTGTTTTCTTTCTTTGAGCTTACCTGTAGAATCGACATTGACGTTCCACTTTTTTATACCTCCAGGAGTACTAAGAGGCGCATCCTCTTTAATACCTTTGCTTCGCGTTGAAACGAACACGAGTATTAATAAATACTAATATACCCAAATTAAATAGGCCTGTCTTCGGAAAAATTAATTGTACCATTGTGCCAAGAGATAATTAGAAACGTAAATTACAAAGAAAAATTAGAAAGTTTGGATTCTAGCCAGTTGGCATTAGTCTGTCGTAAACTCTGCAGTCAGAATTGTAATTAAAGTAAACGCTTTGCAACCCCTGGCAACTGTCCGGTCATTTGTCACGTGGATCAATTTCGGTTGTTAAAACTGGGATACGCTTGACGTGAATTCTGCCTGGAGAGGATCTTGGGACATCTACTTTTTCTTGTGTCCGGAGTGCTGCAATTAGTGAAGGATGTCATTACACATTATCTGCTTCTCCCTCAGAATCACTAATTACATGAATAATTAACGACGGGCCCCTCACCTTGTCGCACAACTTTACATTCAGCGCAAATTTCGACACGAGCAGCATTTCTCAGATCCGATTTGTAGGATTGTGCTCGTAAAATAAAAGCTCTCTAGTGTAATAGGATTCGCAGACAGCAACAGATCCACTCTGGACGGAACAATTACGTGTAAAACACCGCTTTCTACATTGCGCGTAAAAAGAGTAAACAAGATTAACATGTTCCAAGTGCTACAGACACATTAGCGCGCAGTCGGAGTTGGCAACCCTGGTGGTCGCAATTATAGAGGCTTAAGCTTAAACCATTCAAGTTCATTACCATGGCACACCATTCTATACAAGCGTCATGAACAAGATTGCTTGGTTAAGGATGAATTTGTAGAATCTAGCAAGGGCAGACAAGCTCATGCTTTGAATGAATCTAAGTTACAATTTACAAGAGGCTTTAGTAAACAAAGCAACGCTGTTTTTTGTTTTAAAGTTTCGAATACAATTTCGTTGTTTTTCCAGTTCTTGCTGATCAACACAACGATGTTCTATGTGTAAACCTGCGGCTTTGTGTCACTCATGTGTATGCATGCCCTTGCAATACCACTCAAAACTTTGCCACCGAGTCATGTTCGCTCTGTGTCGGTCCTGGTAGTCTAGTGGCAACCATATTTGTCTCGTAGACCCAAGGTCGATCAATTTTTTTCGGGCTTAAAAATCCTAAGTGTATCTTCCTTAGGAATGGAAGTAAGGCCATTGGTCCCGTGTCGTACATTTACGACACGTGAAAGAACCTTAAACCCGAAGAAAAGTTCTGTTGGCAAAATTTATTGGCTGTTGAATGAGAGGCCAATGACCAAAGATGTTAAAGACCGTCCTTAAATAGACCAAATAATAACGTTAATAACAATATAATCTGTCTTCTTGTAATGTTTGCCAGCAATCACCAGTGTTTTTATATCCTGTGAATGTTCATTTCCCTCTCTGTTTGTGACGCACATGTGTTACAGACTTCATTTGGAAATGATCACTGTTATAGCGCGATAAGGTTATTTTTGTTGCTACAGTTGAACGTTCCTCATAACAATGAAGGTCTAATGTGACTTTGGATGAGTGCGTAAATGAGCCTGAAGTTCACAACGTTTAAAGTTACCTAACAGTAATCTTTTCAGGGCAAGGAAAAACGATCTTAGGGATGCGAACCCGTGACATCTGGATTTGCAGGTTGCCACGCTGACCACAAGACGACGGAGGCGGTCGCGGAATGCGATGAAATTACATTTAGTAGTGTAAGGAATTTCAAAGGCGCTATACATAAAATATTTTGTTGCTACAGAGGAAATGACCGAAAATAAAATTGTTCTGCATCAACACTGAACGTTCCTGGGAGTTCTTCTAGCGGACCGGTTGAGTGCGCTAAAGTAACCAGTTTCTTTGAAAATATTGTTATGCAAATGTGAAAATATTTTGATGTAGTAATGGAACTTTGAAAGTAGCTGCAATTGGCAGCCATCATTTAACTACCACCTAAATCTTTAGTAAGAAATTTTAAAGTATGTTGTGGTTATCGACTAAGGTAGCTAGGATAACGCTTGGTTGCATTCGGCAGTCTTAGTCCTTACCTTGGGTTTTTTCGTGGTTTCTCCTTTCTTTCCTTTCCACGAATTTTTCCGCATTGCCTTTTAATACAATTGCATTCCACTAGTTTTATCATAGGGTTGAAAGTGCCAGGCGATGTGGGTTGGTGCTATGTGCGGTATGACGGGATGTCTGGAATTTGAAGCGGCCCTTCTGATAAAGCGTTGGGGTGTTCTATCTGGAAACATTATTAGGGGCATGGTAGGCAAACTTAAACAAGACAGTATAGTGTATAAGATACCACCATCGGTCGATATTTGTCTCACTGTCCCCGGTGACTTCCGGAGGTCAGCCTTTAAGCAAGGCTGAAGTTAGCACATTCAATCCAATGATATGGTTAGAAAAACGTGCTGCTACATTGGTTAAAACAATTTTTCAGAAAAAGAGAAAACAAGGCAGTAGCTAGTATTCATTGTATTACTTTGTGGAATCTGAAATGTATGCTATTATGCTAATTTTTATTACCTTTTGGCTGCAGTATCGAGCTCATTTGCCGGTTTGTAAAACAATACATATTCCAGTTTTTAAGAGTCATTTACTGCTGGCGTTAGTTCGTCAGTTGGCGCAGTCGTTTTTCTAGTTAATCACATGCATCTATACCCAAATCGCTGTTTATAAAGCGCAAGTGCCTATCATCCGTTACATACACCCACCCAAACATTAGCATTTCTAATTAGTAATTTCTAATAGCAAACTGCTCCAAGGCTACACATTTGAAATGTCCTCAAAGAAACAATTTTGTTCATATCTGGGTTGTAGATCTTTCTAGGCATGTGCCTGGGTAGTCAACATAAATCAGTTAAATTTAAAGCCTGTGCGTTTTATAACAGATGGTTTTCAATTGTTAATAAAATTATTTTAATTTTTTATATTTTATACACATACATTTATACGTTAATATTTTATACAAAAATAATATTTGTATTATAACTATAAACATGTGTGAACATATTTTTTTCCAGTTAAATATGGGGATAAGTGTCATACCTAAGTTAATATTTGGAACAGTTCTTAAAATTAATTCATAAATGCATTTTTGTTAATAAACAAAGAAGCATTACTTCTTGTAATAAAATTACAAACGTGTTTGTTCATTATGCGCTACACAGTTGTATCGAAACCAAGCTGAAAATGGTAATAAAATATGTATTTCAAATGAAGGAAAATCTTAAATTAAATGTTGTAAATGACTTTCTTCACCTTAAATATGACGTTTTGGAACTCTAATGTTTCATTTCTTTCTTCTTAATCTATTCGAGAATTATACACCGCCGTTAAAGCGAAAAATTGGTGCCACAAGATCTAGCACAATAGAATGCTGATGAATAAAATTACTGCATTGTGTCCAATTCAAGTTCGCACCTATTAAGAATGCAAATACTTTGCAGGTGATTCATTTCCTAGTACGTTGAGCCCATTCTTCTCGTTTTTCATTCATTCTTTTCTTTTTGTCAGCGGATTTTGTGTAGGTATATTGCGTTTTACCTCTCCAGTAAACTTTTCTGTTGCCAATCTCTTACTGGAATTGTACCAAGCTAAAAGCAATAAATACCACAGTAAATAATAAAAGGTAATAAAATCTAATTATGTTAAATTCTTTTTAATAGAGATTAAATTCATTACTTTAAACTTCATAATGTATATACATGTGACAAATTATAAACATATAAATATTGATAGTATTTACAGTTAGCTTATAAGTTCAAAAATGCAAAACTTAAAACATTTCTAGTTAATGTCATGTGTGTTTCGTAACCAAATTTTAGAATGGCAGTCTCTTTTTTGATTTCATTAGGGAAAAGTAAAAGCTTTGAGAAGTCAGAGGAAAATATCTCTCTAAACTTTGAACGTAACAGGTGAAATATAAAATGAAACTTTAACTACTTATATAATCGGTAATTGTATATTTAATTTTTGAACGGTAACTTTAGGTGATCTGAAACTCTAGTTAATGGTAAAACTTTGCACAAGCAATGTAATATTAAAGCATTTTAAGCGAATGAGTTCCCTTGATGAGGAATGTATTGAGAAAGAAATTTTAATGATAATGAACGTTCTGATTGTGTGATTTATTTTATTGTGCTGTGACAGCTCCCAGCAAGCAAGTTCGTTGATTCAAGTGGGACGAAATCTTACTGACAAGAATTGAGTTCATTAAATTGATACCAAGCTTAATGCTTTCAGTTTGTGTTTTGCATTCATACTAATGCTCATTTTGAATTCCAGATAGCATTACGCAACTGCATTTTAGGGTGTTAAAGCAAATTGAAGGGGAAAACACTTTTACGCTAAGTGATACTAGTTGTATACGTAACAAAACAATATTTCAAACTCAGCATCTGAAATTCTCTGTATTTTAGG
The DNA here is from genome assembly GCA_030762175.1 of Metallyticus violacea. Classification (NCBI taxonomy): domain Eukaryota; kingdom Metazoa; phylum Arthropoda; class Insecta; order Mantodea; family Metallyticidae; genus Metallyticus; species Metallyticus violacea. The sequence continues at coordinate 22,700,786 of CM060846.1, read as the reverse complement.
TTTATTGCCATGTCAATTTCATTTCGAGTTTTTTTTCAATCATCCACATCTCTATTTATTCCTTTTCTGAACTCATTTTATTATCACCTGTGCCATTGGACACCACCATGGCAGTGTTTGGTTTCTACAAAATGTATAGCGGAATATCTATAGTCTATATTCTGTTTGATAATGCAAATTTTAATTTTATGACCTAGTCTGAACACAATCTTCCTTGAAATGCATCCTTAAAAATTCTATGCTTTATAAAATTATATTTATGGATGCAACAGACGTTTTGATGCATCTATAGTTGAGAAAAAACAATTTTTTCGATTTTAAAGAGAATGTCTGGACATTAGCGATGTTGTGATGGTTCTGTCTGCTTCTTTCATCTCATGAATGTAAAGGGGTCCTTTCCAAGTCTTATCTGGAGTAACGTGATATAATTTTTTATTGTTTAGCCGCTTTATAACAGCTCTTTCGTTAACTATAGTTCAAATTTTCCAACAAAAATCTTCCGATAAGCATTTTTCACACTGTTGATCACGCTCCTTAACACAGAACGCCGAGTGGCGGTTTTCACCGCTTTTGAATTTTTAATCTCCTATTGCTGCCATAAATTATGTTATATTTTTATTTCAGTTTGTTTTTACTTGTTTTAACTTGTTTCATAAATATTATAGGTTCTGTAACTTTTATTTAAGCCGAATTATTTGTTGACTTACCTGGAGTTTATGTTTAAAATTGACAAGTGTTCATATTAACCGCTAATAATAATAATAATAATAATAATAATAATAATAATAATAATAATAATAGTTTTAACTCAGCTGTATTATTATTATTATTATTATTACTATTACTGTTATTATTGTAATAAGATTTATGAAATTACTCAAGTATAGGGAAATGCCTAATATATAAAACACATATCAATTCTCCTAAAAAAATCAGACACTACCCTAATTGCTTATTTATTTTTTTTTTCTTCTGTACAGTTTAATGCATTCAGGGAATCAAAACATTACGGGAAAAGGGCCTAGCATGCAACGAAATTTCGGGTGGAGACCTAGATGAAACGTTTCAGAGCAGTGTTCAAAGGAGATGACTGGGGGGGGGGGCTGTTTGGATCAGGGAGGGACCCAGGGGGGGCAAGGGCAAGAAATACCAATGCTGGACATTGCGATTTCGGCAGGGGAAATAACAAAGGCAATAAGATGCTTCATGCATTAAAAGCTTTGGTTTGGTGGTGTTCCAGATATTTAAACATACATTTAATAAAAGAAATACCCAGTCTGTTGGGTTACTGGGTCATCCATTCGATGTACAAGAGGAAGGGTTCAAGTGGGATTCCGGGCAACTATAGGGGGTTAGCTGCTTCCGATTATGGGGAAAATTTTGCATGAAGAAATGAGTTGAGATCGAGGAAGGAATACAGCACTATTGACAACGCATTTATTGTGGACACATTAAGGTTGAAACAAACTGCAAATAGAAGGAGAAAATTGACCTGTGCTTTTTGTCGATCTCAGAAGAGCATTTGATTCTGTTCACCGGGGAGCGCAATGACACAAATTACAGATGAAGGGATATCATAAAAATGATTCGTGCACTACTGACAATATACAGAAAGGTGGAATTCTGCTTTAAGTACGACGGGGAGTTATTCTAGTCGGAGAGGTGTAAAACAAGTTTGCATTCTTTCACTCCTACTCTTTAATCTTTTTATTAACGACCTAATCGAGGCATTATTACAATAAAGTACGGCTTCACCTACCGTGGGAGATATGCAGGTACCAATTTAGTTAAACGCGTACGACATGGCAATTGTTTTTACTACAATAGATGCCTACAGTGTAGACTAAAAAGACTCGGATCTACTGTCATGTATGGTTACTTACGGCGAATACAAGCGAATCAAAGATTATTATGACCTTCAAGAACGGAACCATTTACAGCAATGCAGAAACGTGGATATATGCATGTCCGATAATGTGAAAAATACCGTGTACCTTGGTCTAACTTTCTCGATAAATGGACGGTGAACAAACACATTGATGAGGCGGAACATAAAACTGATATTAAAGCCGCAGAAACTTACCGTGTAGGAAGCAGAATTCCAGTAGGGCTGTTAGAAACAGCATATACTAGGAAAGTAGTACGATCTAAAATGGCGTATGGGGCCGAAATTTGCAATTGGAAATAAGCAGAGAAATTAGATCAGGTAAGGACGGATTATCTAAAAGATATTTTAAGAGTGGGGAAAGGTACAACAAATCACAGAATCCGTAGGGAATTCGGTGCCTATATAGAGTGCAGAATGTGAGTAGTGAAGCACTGGCTACGAATTGTTCACGGAGATCAGATACTAATTAGGGCGATCTGCTAACAGGAGCAACTGAGAATGGGGAAAATAGGAGCGGGGTTTCAAATTGAAGTAGGGGTCTGGAAACTATAGAAATGGGCAAAATTTAAACCGAAGGGTAGGAAAACAGAAGGGGGGGGACTTGGAGGAAAAATAAGAAACGCCTGAGGGACATGAATATACAGCTGACTCTTTTGAAGTTTACTCGCTCGAAATACAATCTCAGTTGAAAATCAGTTGGAGGATGGCGCATTACATTCAACCAGGGGCCAAACTCAGTAATTAGAGACTTGCTTGGTTTAAGTATTTAATTACAAGTGAAATTTAGGTAATTAATTTCGACCCAGGTTTGTTTTTTATTTTTTAGTGTTTATTGTTTCATTTTTTGATGCTAACTCTTACTATAACATTGGTTCTCTTTTACTGCAATAATAAATTATCTTAATCTCAACTATAATCTAATATGTTTAGTTGAAACAGTGAGTTCTAACACATACATAACGCACTCTAGAGCCGTTGGAATAATTAGAAAAATATGTTTAACTTTTGAAATTGAATTTTCAATGTAACAACATCGCCATTAAGAAAATGTACAAGAGAATGTCTTTTACTCTTATGAATTTATTGGCTGTTTTTCACGGCCTATGCCCCATATATTGTCAATAATAGTACATTCTTATTGCCCCTAATATATTTTCCATTATTTGAATGCCCCGGTCAAAGCATCCACCTTGTTCATTGCTTACATCTAAATTTTGTCTAAAGAAATAAACATGACATTCTACAACCAAGCAAGCTATATTTTCAACCAGTTCCATGTAATTCTCACTTTGTTACTGAAGCCATTGCATCACCATTCTAAAACCTTACCAAACAGAGCAAGTACATCTACAAGTTCTGTAGACTGTAGTACCACTCGAATGCGGGGTATTTTTTGTTTTTTTTTCAGACATTTTGGGGAACATTTGTCTGATGAGACGTACAATTACTATCCAAACCTTTTATAAACTGTTTAACGAGTTTAAGCTTGCTATGCAGTGGGAATAACATAATCTCTATAGACACAAGGGGTTCAAGTGTGCCTGGAACCAATCCGTTCCTTGTTGGGCATTCTTTCCTTATACAGAGCTTTCACGTAAAAAGTATCCTGCACGCGCGGTGTTTTGAATCTCGTCGGCTGCGAGCGGCACTCTACATTCTTTCCCCTCCTGTCCTCGAACGTACCTTTGAAACAGTGCAGTAGTTGAACTTCGCCAAGATGGCACAGTTGACTCCAGAGCAGCGCATTTTCGTGTATAAATATTACTACGAATACGAGTCAGCTCTTCCTGTTCGTGCAGAATTTCGTTTCAGTTCTCTGATCAATTATCTCCTTCCAGAAACGCAATTCAAGATATTGCAAATAAATTTGATTCTCTGGATCGGTGCACTACAAAAATCACAAGCGGAATCGTACAGTTTTAATAGAGGATAAACTGACGAAATTGGTGCAAACATGAACATTCGCCAACAAAATGACTCCCGAAATTAGCACAAGTGCGGATTTCAGTGGGATCTGCACATAAAGCAACAAAAGTATTAAACCTCAAACCATAGAAGTGTATACGTGTCCATTGTTTAAATCAAAGGTGACCCAGTAGCAAGAGTGCTTTATTGTGTTCTTTTTTTCATTTGTGAATGAAGGCTTAATGGATCCAACACTTCTGTCCTTTGCAAACGAGGGTTTCACCTGAACGGTCATGTGAACAATCAAATCATGCACTACTGGTGTACCGAAAATCCACATCATGTATAAGAAGCCCCTCTTTGCGATAGGAAAGTTGGAATTCTGTATGCTGTTAGCGCAAGGCATGTTATTTTTCTTACAGAAGAAGAGAAATCATATAGAGAAGCGGAGCCCATGAATAAAATTAAGTGTTTGAAGATAGAGTGATCAATGCTGGTATATGGCCCTCTCGCTTACCAGATTTAATGGGTGTTATTTTCACCCGTGAGGTTGCCTGAAGGACAGAGTTTATAAAACAAACCCTCACACATTGGAGCAACTAAAGGAAAATGTCACAAATGAAATCAGAAACATCAGAGTGACGGAATTTATGTGTCAATCAGAATGTGTTTTCCCGATACAATGTCTTTTAGCTTACGACATTTCCAGCGTTTTCTATCAGGTAAGGTTTTATACACAATTTTAGAAGCGAAGTTAAAGTACGCTTTGGGACGGCCGCGACGTGCCCAGCCGCCGAGAATCAAAACACCGCGCGTGCGGAATAATTTTTACGTGAAAGCCCAGATAATGCTGACCATATGTCCTGCTATATGAACCTTGAAACACTCGCAGTTAAGCTTTTTGATATTTTCATAAGAGTCCCTTTGAGAGAACCAGAATGAGCTACTGATATGGGCCGAAACCTGTACCCATTGTGCAGTAGGATAGATTTGAAACTTGTACTAAAGCTTTCTATAAAATGACACCACTGGCCTGTCTCAAAGAAACCATTAACTAATTTTTGTTCATTTGGTAGACGCACGCAAAATCTTGATGCCTTCCTTTATATTTTGTTATTTTATAACATTTATCAAGAAAGTTCTATTTTTTAAGACTCGACTCTAGGATTTCAGTTTTTGATTCGGTTAGTTGAGACGACCTTAGAAGACAATCCAAATTCCTGTTTTGTAAGGGAATACGATTCCTTTGAAATGCTATCATCGCTATGGCTGAAATCATTTCCATCACTTGAATGTTTTAGGGTCACTTAAGAAATAACAAATTGGCGAGGGAATTGACAGCTTCTTGCTACATGGTATTGGAGTATGGGATAATGGTATGTTTGGATATGGAATGTTTTTTTTTTCTGTTCTTGGCACTTTGCAAATGTGTAATGATACCATACACCAGTAACAGTTTTGATGGTTTGTAGGCTCTCTCCATATTTGGAGTATACACTTTTTGTTACACGTGAGCAACGCTCCAATGCCTAACCGCTAGCACAAGACACATAAGAAGCCCATGCAACATTATGGTCTCAGTAGGTATTCCGAAGTAAGCCTGTTACAGAACTCTGTCCCGAACAAAATTTTATGTTTCACTTGTTTAGAACTGATATAATGTTCATAAAATGTCTCTGCTGGCAATTGACAACCTCTGGATACTGACATTTTCATTTATCAGACAACAATACACTGTATTTAAACTACGAAACTCTCAAGCAGCGAGAAAGAGATTTTGTGATTTCGAAATGAAAATAATAAATTAAAAAATGTAGGGCACAAATTTTCCTCCTCAAATAGGTATATCCCGTATCATACGGGACGTCCGTCAAGTGTAGTGTTAGGTAGCAATAAACTTTTTACCACAGTAAAGTTAAATGGCGTTTAATGAAATTCTCATTGAAGAAGCCCTGAAGAGTATGCAAAATATATCTTTCCTGTAAACAAGGAGAAGGTGAAGGAAATGCAACAGGGTTAGCAGGAAAATAAAAAACAAAAAACAAACAAAACAAAAAACCGCTCCGGAGCACTCATGAACTACTTCACATGAGTAAAGTCAATGCAAAAAGAACAGCGAGTGATTTGTTGAAGAGGTATTTTAAATCTTTGTTGCTGTGGCTAGAAAAAATACTGTAATCCATTGCCAGGGTGGACGGAACTGTGGTGCTTTACTATTGTCCCCTCTCAAAGAGGGAATGGCAAAACTCTCCCTCCATAGAAATGCCGAAGTCATTCAGTGAAATAAGATCAAGGCGGAGATCTTTTGAGACTGTAAGGGAATCCTTTTGATTGAATTTAAGGAAAAGAGCACGACAGTAAACGGGAAGTACTAAGCCAGTCTCCTGCATAAGCTACGAAACGCTATCAAAGTGAAAAGCCGAGGAAAGCTGAGTCGCCGTGTGCGCGAATCCACAATACCTTTGTTGCAAAAGATGTTGTGAAGAAGCGTGTCTTTACGAAGATCATCTTCCCACCCCACGTGTCTTTTCTTTCAAAGACTTCTGGTGATGAACAGCAGTTGAAAATGCCAGGGAAATAATACAGACTATAGAAATGTGTTTAGAGAACTTATGAACTGTTATTGAAAGTACCCTGCAGACAGCACAATCAAGGGGTAAAGTTTATGGAACAAACCATTTTTTAAAAATATTTACGTAACTTTTCATTGTCATAGGAATTGAGCATGGTCAGAAGCAAATGACAAAGAGTATGAATTTTTATAAAGAAATCACAACTTTTAATTCTAGGTTCTACCAAAGTCTATTAAACAGTTACATCCATCAAGAGAGGTGGCAACCAAAACAAGGATAACTTTAGTCCCCGTCAATGACGAATTACTGACCTAATATATTTCAAGTATAATGTAGAACTCATTTTATCACGAGTAATATCACAAGAGGGTCTGAGATTACCGATAAATTCGCGAACGTAGTGGGTGAATTTATCTGGAAAGCCCAAACTCTCGAGTAATATTTGTTAGGACTATTTCATGAATAAAATAAGAATAAAAGTAACACACACAATATATATATATATATATATATATATATTAAATTCGCGTACAGAGTATTAAATCTTGTATAAAATGTTACACTTATGAATATCTATTCCATTAAAAAAAAATCATGAGACTGAAATAGACAAAAATCTACTATTACAATGGCTACCGTTGGATTTTCTAATACCAACTGAGAAAAAAAAGATAACACAGTGTCTCTATTTGTCTTTGTATTCTGTGCTTTGGAATTCCTAATGATAATACAATTTGCACATTTGACGCATCACGAAAATGCTTTGAGAACCTTTCATTTTGCGTTATGATTGTCGATTGTCCATGCTTTTGTTGCTATCAATAGCTCCCCACCGCCTCTAGCAAAAGCGGCCAGTGATGCATGTTCAGGAATTTAATAGTGGAGTTTAGAGTTAACTACACTGACCACAAGACAAATACATGACGCGTTATAAAACGAATTTGGTAAAATTTTATTCGATAATTTCACTCGTAATCCGCCTGTGATTGGTCAAAATTCAAAATTTTGTTTCGTTTCATTGGTCGATTTTAAAATGACGTCACATGAGTGAAATAGTCATCCATAGTCATCCTAAGTGTATGCGTTTTAAACATTTAAACACACTAGAACTAGTGAAAAGCTAATTTGTTTGATCCATTGCATTATGTAAATAAATTTGTATAATTTTGTATTTAAAATATATTTAAAATATATTATTAAATTATATTATTAACTATTAATTATATTATTAACTATTTTGGATTTGTTAAACTTCGAAATTAAAATATTTTCTAAAGAAATCCTGAAAATAATAATTAACAGTGAACATTTCATGCATTGAACGTATTACTATTTATAATACTATTGGTGCTTTCCTGCTATAAAATGTTCTTTTTGTACATTACAGTGTGTAAAAAGAAAAAACGTATTTCATCTTAGTGAAAGAATCGGAGAGTTGTGAACATTGACAATAGAAAGCTGAAAAGAACACAATGGAGTTAATTACTTGCACCCTCTTTATGTACACAGAAACATCCGTTTATCTAATAGCCAGGATTAGGAATTATAAATATCCACTAAGAATGTTCAAAACATGTACATATAGTATTAAAATAGTAAAAATATGCTTATATGTAATTATATTGTCAATTATGGACAAAAAATGGAACACTATAAAATATAACATAGTTTTAAATATAGCACGAGCTTATGGAATTTACAGAAATATAGGGAGTTTCCGAAATAAGTGCATGATTTTTTTAAGAAATGATAGGTTGATTATAAGCAATTTTTTTTCTAATAGAATAAGGGGTCTACGAAGCCTAATTACGGCGCTATATGTTGCAAAACCTGGAGGATAAGCAGTTGGTACCATGGTATGTTATTAAGGGATGAAAGACGAAAGAAAGTACGGCACTGAAGGTGGTTCCTAAGCACAATAATGTAAGCAGACGAATAAATATTAGGGGTGCAAAATTATCTTTTAATTACTTTTTCATATGAGAGAATATCACAAGTGCTGGAAATGCCCACCATTGACTTGAGTGCGCAGTTCTATCTTCGGACAATAGACCATTGGATTTTGAAGATATTTCTTTTGCTTGATATCGGATTTCGCTGGCAGCAAAGGCAATTCTTGCTTCTAGATCTTCCTGAGTCTGCGTACACCAAAGTTTTCATACCATCAGCGCATTGAGGTGATCAGCTACAGCGCATGTCTGCAGCACATCACGACTGCCTATCCACCATATTACGTCGTGTTCAGTAATTACGCATCGGAAATCCCATGTTCCCCTGCATTAAATTTATTGTTCAAACACAAACATTTCCACAAAAAATGGGCACTTATTTCGGAAACATCGTATATTTAACTACTGCATTCATCAATGAATTATTCAAATTGCTTTTTCAGATCGCTTTCGTTTTTTCTCCAGTGCCTAATTCATTCCGATTCTGGAAGAGTATGCCACAAAATACTGTTTTAAATTTTCAAATGTGAAGCTTCTATTATCCCGCAAAAGTGATATATACTGACTGAAGATAATCCCTACATCACATGCGGTGATTGGCGCGTATTTAAAATGCCCTATAACGGCAGGAGATACATCTTATTCAAGGTGCTCATTTAATATATCACTTAGTATTGCTAATGTTATGCCTTTCTTCAAAGCCTGGAATTTTTTAAAAACACGCACTTTGCTTTTGATGAGATCAAATAACTTTCCACGTGTACATTTCATTTTTGTGTATAATGTTTTTTTTCTTCACAATGTGAACGTTTTTAAGTAATGCGAGATAGCTATTTTGTGATGGTTTCTGAATTGTTTTTGATATATTAGCAAAATTTGTTCGAACGCAACATAGGTTTTTTTTTTTTTTTTTTTTTTTTTTTTTCCCCCTTCACATTCGTCACTCAGCAAGGATTTTATGTCAGTTTTCTGAGTTACGAGAATGCAGCATATTCATGAACGCTTCACAGTGTTTCAATTACTCCACGACTTCCAACCGCATTTACATTTGCTTAGGACTGGTCCCGGTGGCAAAGATATATTATGGGATATATTTCTCTCAAAATGTGAATACTGCTTGGGGCTTTCAGAAATGTTTTTTCCGCTAGAAATCAATTGGTTCATCTTCTAAAGAACTTCTTCTAAATGTTTTAGTAACGATGGAAATCATGTACTAACATGTTTAGCGGATCAATTTTTTTTTAAATTAAACTACTAATGCCTCTGCTGTTTGATCATGTATACCATCAGGCCATAGGACACTCATAACACCATTAAACAGTTTCGCTTTGCAGTTTCGTGATTGTATTCAAAGTCCTATCACGAGGCGGTCTTGATGGTGTAGTGGTAATCATACATGCCTCGTAGACCAAAGATGGCGGGTTTGATCCTGGCCAAGGTTGACGAATTTTTCCGCCGTAAAAATGCTAAATATGGCTTCCTTGGGAAGGAAAGTAAAGTCGTGGGTCCCGTGTTGGAGATTTACGGCACGATAAAGAACCTCAAGCCTGAAAGAAGAGATCTCTGAGCAAAATTTGTCGGCCGTTTCATGCCCTGAATTGAATGGAACGCTGGATGTTAAAGGGTGCCTGTAAATAAACCAAATAATATATATCACAACTTTGTCGATACACCATCTTTCTGAATCTGTAGTTTCATCCACTACCACATAGCTTTTCTGTAATGTTGACTGATCTGGAACATTGCGGGTTATTTCTCTAGAAAATGCCAAAATGCATGTTGATTTTTCAAAGAGGTGTATCTGATTCAATGACGGCAATGAACTTCTCTCGTTTACTAGGTTACATCACAAAAGCTTGATGTAACCCGAAATTCTCTGCATTCCAGAAAAGATAGGGTGCCAAAATGTAAACACACTTCAAGCAAAGAAAAAACTGTGTTAACATAACAAAACTAAATTCACACAAATAGAAAATGATGAGTACTAATTATCTTAGATCTTTGCAGTTACAACAGTTGCTCAAAATGCACACCATTAGCATCAATACACTTCTGATTACGTTGAACTACTGATTGAGCAACGTTTGCGAAAGTATCCTCGGCAATTGCAGCACATGCCGTTTCAATTTCTTCCCGAAGTGCTGCAAGTGTAGCTGGTTTTCTAAGGTATACGGCACCACGAGTCTCAAATTTGTCTCTAAAGCGTGCATTGTTACTCGCGTTGGCGGTTCTGTTCTGTACACCAACAATATTCTCGGTTTTCCAATAGTACTTCAAAATGGCTTTGCGCTTTTCAAATTATAATCTTAGCTCCATTTTGTTGTAGCAACGCTAGCATAACGTAATGTGAGTCACGTCTGTTTACACAATATCATACGATAATCTTGGCTTCATTTGTTCATTGTTGATTTACGATAATCTGGGCTTCATTTGTTCATCGTTGATTTAGCTGTCACTTAGCAACGCTATCATGATGTATGTGAGTCACATCTGTATACAGAACATCATACTATACATTACTGTTGTTTTTCGGTTCAACTTTGAAATATATTAAATGGATAATCTACCGTGAAAGTGTGTATACAGTTTTGGCACCCTCGGTATATCCTCACCGCTCGCACGGCGTTTGCCTCTCAGCCAAGGCCGGCTCTCCTCTCCACTTACGACCGCTGCCTTTCCGTCCTTGAACTTCTGAGCAGTCACCAATCTACATTCATTCGCGATGACTTTAGACGAATGTATTTTTGTGGTAAATATGAATCAGCTTGTCGCGTTCGTGAGGAATCATTTGGAAGTTCCCTGGGCAGTTACTTCCAGAACTGCAATTATGGATCTTGTGAATGAATTTGATACAACTGGTTTGGCGATAAAACAAAACACACGCTGCGAATGATAGAGTTTTAACAGAAGACAAATTAGATGAAATTGGCGCATATCTTGAACGTTCGCCAACAAAATCACTACCGATAGTAGCATAAGTTGGGATCTCAGAGTATTCTACACATATAGCAACAAAATTGTTAAAACTCAAATCTTACAAGTGTGCACGTGTCCATTGTACGACAAGGTGATTCCATATCAGTTGTGCATTATTGTGAGTGGTTTCTTTTATTAGTAAATGAAGGACTAATCGACTTGTGTTCTATTCACACAGGGCGTGGTTCCACTAAAATTGTCATGTGAACACTCACAACACTCGCTATTGGTGTTCTGAAAATTCAAATTGCTTACAAGAAACCCCGCTTTATAAAAAGGAAACTGGAATTTGGTGTGCGATTAGCGCAAGACGCCTAAAGTGCGGTCCAGCTGCCGAAACGCAAAATCCCATGCGAGCGGTAAGGATATATTCTGGAAGTCCTGTATTACATCTGTAGCAAAAACATTCATCTTTAAACTCAATAACATTTTATTAAATTTCACAATTGTGAATTTTTCCTTTGGCGTTTGAAGATGTTGAAACTCATGGCACAAGAGCACACTACTGACTGACCGTACTGGTAGGTGCTTAGCACATAGCAGTTGAGAGAGGGGTGATATCAATGACTTTTGCAATCGTTTAAGTTACAGCCACAAACTGTGAACTTTCTTCTCTCTAAACGCTCTTCTCAAAGATTCAGTGCAGGAACTATTTGTATACATAACTGTACATTTACATGCGTTCGCATACTTTCTGTCACTGAAAATGAGGATAGTTATGTCTGCCTTTATTTTAGAGGGAAAAGTATGTACGAATTTTGCATTAAACTTCTATACATGGAATAATAATAATGTTAAATATTAATATGTGGTAATATAAAAAATATGGAGAAATATATAAATTGAATTCGTTTAATTTGTATTGCAACAAATTAATAGACAAAATTAATTTAAAATACACGACTATCTCTGTTATAAAAGATTTGTTCTTACTTGCTCATAACATAATGTATGCACATTTTTGACGTTTTTGCTTCCAACATCTCGACATTGATGTAAATGTACCTCGACAGCAGGAATCGAGCCACTTTCCTCTCAACTGAATAGCAGTCTCTCAACTCTCCCCTTTACCGAATTGTTTTTACCCTTACTTTAGCCATGTCTGGCGGAATAGCTACGAAATTTGCAAGAGTTTCAAATATAAGACGATGAAGCATTTTTATTTATAATATGAAAATTTCCACTTACAGCATGAACAGGACGCTCCAATTAATTGTCTGCTAGTTGCAATCTTACTTCCTCTCAACTTCAAAGAAGATAAAAGGGGGATGACAAAAGAATGAATGTGTCCATAATGTTTGTAAAGTGTTGCCTACTGAGGTCGACAAATACTTCGGAAATTCATTCTGGATGTGAGAGAATAGCCTTACGCTCCGATTATAAAAACACGTTACACAAGAAGAAGAAAAAATATTGTGCATAGCTTAAATTATTGCAAGTACATTGGTTCTGTATGCATTTTTAGAATGTGTCTCAAGATTTTTTTTATCAGCTTTGATTCAGGCATCTTTTTCACATCAGAATGTGTTGCTAAATTCCTTTAATATATAAAATATATATATCCTTTGGGAAGGAAGCGCTACAGGCCTAAGTTTGGGTGCATTTGCCATTGATAAGAGTTGAGGAAAACCTGAAAAACTTGAGACAGGAAGTACAATCCAGGCAAGATTGCAACCGCAGACCTCCCGTTCGTGATGGCTAATGGCGCTACGTAAAAGGGAATTCTGTTGCACACAACTGGAGAAAGCTTAGAATTTAATTCAGTAAGTATTTTTTTTCTAAGAATAATCTACAGGAGATTGGTTTCTGCATGTAATGTTCAGCCCATTCTCCGCATTCAAACCCTATGGAGAACTTACGTGGGATCTAATGCAGGTCAACTTATGGAGATGACTAGCAGTATGCCGGAGTGCAGGAAGCACATACATGTATTATAAATGCAGAGGATAACACTGAACTTCTCTCTGTGTTACAAAAGTCGCGTTAAAATAGTATTCTTATTTTAGTATTTGTGTTTTATTGCAAATATAAAATATACTGTATTTAAAACATAATATAATAATAATAATAATAATAATAATAATAATAATAATAATAATAATAATAATTTCTAACCTTTGCCATAAGAGATGTTGAAAATGATGCCCCTCAGCGGCAATATATTTCCGGTATCTGCGAAGGAAATTATAACTTTTCTTCTGGAACCCTTTCAAGGATATTTTCTTGTAAATCGTGTTACCCTTCTATGTAGGAATCCATTTTCACACATGTATCGCACATGAACATCCGTTTTTCAAGATTATATTTCTGCAGGGGAATAACTAACGATGTATAATTGCACACAATGAAATCACCGAGTAATACACAAACGCACAACCACTGCCAGATATAGCCTATCTCAAACTAACTACAAGGTGCTACCTGCATTTGCATCATAGGGCTTTGACAGCTACCTTCTCCCAGTACCCTGCTACGCTCTGCCGGACCGTAACTGAAATAACCTCACTGTTGTTCTGAAAAAAAAACCAGTTAATTTATGGGACATTAAAAGCAAGTAGTATACTTTTACAGCACAAAAAATATGTATACATATATAGATAAAATAAATGAAAAATTAATAACTTTTCGAACAATGTAGCTGAAAATAAGAACTAGAGAAGCATAAATTGATAAAACACTTAAATAGTGGTTGTAATATCGCAATATTTCGGTCCGCTTATGATCTTCTTCTAAGGCAGAAGAATATTAATATTTGTGTTATTATTTAAGTGTTTTATATATTTCTGATAATGTGCTATATATTTCTTATATATGTTGCGGCATGCGCAATATTTTCTCCTTAAATCTTTAACATTTATACCACACCCTCCCGTTGATGCTTGCCTATCAAGCCTGATTTAGGAATCGAGAAAGGCATCCTGAGTAAGGCTGGGAATGTAGTTTCATTTACGGGCGAATAGTTCTAAGAAATAAACATTTGTTATAAAAAGCAATTCAAGAGATTAATGGCAAAACACAAATAAGTTGAACATTAATATTATTCCGTGCTTGTTTCCAATTTGAACATCATCAAATTTTCTTGGTAGAGCAGAAAGGGAAAGTGAACTGAACATCAATAACAGCATGCGCTTGACTTCAAATTCTATATTACAATTTACTTACATACACAATAGAAAAGTGAATAAAATTGGTAACACTGCGCGATTGCCTTTAAATTAAATATCACAAAATTTGCCGCCATACCACAGTAAAAGGTAAAAATGTGCTTGCCCTCTAACTAAAATATTAAAGGTTTAAAAATGCATTATAATAGAACAAAGAAAATCCCATAAATTTAAGATAATTAAAATTCCTCATACTTAACTTCCAGAAATGCCTTGGTCTGCGGGTAAGACTTGAAGGAAGAATTACGATTCAAACAATTTGGAAATGTTGGCCGTAATTGTTCACCGCTCCTTCTCTTCGTGACATTCGAGTCGCGCTCTCGGTAATCTCGGAGCAAAGATGATGTCATCATACCAGTCTAGACCAATAAATGAAAGGACGCTGGGAGTTAGTTACCACACGGATGAAAGAGAAACAGGGATTTGGAACATGGCAAAAGAGAATCCGTGCAAAGACGGCTAAGAATATGTTTATATTTGTATTCAGAAGTGTATGAAACCAACCTTTTAGTTTGTTACTGCTAATATGATACAGATAATATTATTTTATTATCATTAAATTAAAACATACTTAGTTTTGTCTTTGGCTATACATAAGAAATTTTGTCAGGTGGTCTTCTGTTTTAACGGTCCTTAATATAAAAAATAATTTGTTTTAAACATAAAACTTTAAAGTCAGTGTCTGGGAAGTGGCCAAAATATATATTATAAGCTTTTAGCTTCCAGTGATTAATTAAATTAATGATCCGTTTGTGGAACTGAACCGCTTGGTGAACAAAGATTTCATGTTGCACTAAACAAGGAAATCTGCAAAACCGTTGTAGATATGCCTTCAAGGTATCAATATTGGTTATTGCATTCTCTGAAGTAGCTGATTGAAATAAATACAGGGTGAGCAATGCTTGACGCAACCGTGGGACCGACCGGCAGCGCTATGTCGGCGGAGGCAGGGAGTATATTTCCCCTGCGCTGCGCGAGGCTTCATTGTGAGTTGAAATCTTGCGCAAGTAGCACGTGTTTATTAGGTGACGCAATATAGTGTATTGAGGGAAAGTGTCTAAAGTGAAATGAGGCAGTATTCTATTCTTCAAAGAGTATTCATATATTATTCATATGTGTGTACATAATCAGCACGTGCTGTAAGGAGGGTATTTCAAGAGGAATTTCTTGATTCCCTCTATTTAATCCCCTACAATTTTGATCTGGGGGGGACGTTAAAAGAGAAAGTGTACAAAATAAATCCACACACTTTAGATGAACTTAAAACTAACATTTGTCAGGAAATTGCTGCCATATCTCAGAAGGAACTGCGGAGTGTAATGAGCAATTTCCTAAGCAGGTGTCGAAATGCTTGAACAACGAAGGGAGGCAGTTCCAGCACCTCCTTGCTTAATATTCTTGAGAAATTTACTTTTATTTTTAAGTGTTTATGTTATGTATTAGAAATAACATGCGCGACAAACCGCACTATATTTACTACGGACTTCCTGTCATCCGCACCAGCGACACAGCACGGCCGCACGTCGCGAAACCGGTTGCGTAAAGGATCGTTCACCCATAGAATACTCCGCGTGGTGGATACAGTTTAATTGTATACAGTTTAATTGTATACCTTTATTTCATAGTCTTCCGGAAGAAGAAAGTTTGGTAGGCCATCATATATATTGGATATTATAGATTTGTAGTGTGTCTTATGCCAAATTCAGAACATGGATGAGATAATGAAAAAATATGTGTTACATGCATTGCATGAGTTCGAAAATCAAATACTGTGCATTTATCGGCTTGTTCTTCGTCAAGGACTTGAAATTAATAACATTTTCCGTTGATAGTTTGATTCAGGAATAGTAATTTTAATAAAGAACTGTTTCTGAACTGGCAGACGATAAACTCTCTAATAAAAAGTAGTATGCCTGTTAGCATTATTGATATTACAACTGTAAAAATTATAGTAATCATTTTTAAAGGTAAATTAATAGCCTGTAGCAGAATCATATAGTCTTAGTACATGCTTACCTCCTTTTAAATATATTCGTTACACCATTTCATACCTACAGGAACACGTGAACAGAAGGAATGAGAAGTAGCAGGTTGGTTGTAGCGTATACAAGGAAGTTCTTCGATGATCTAATTCTGAAAGGAAGGTTGATAAAGAGCTGCATTTACGCCATAAGAACAACTACTGGCTATACAGCACATTTTCCCTCATATTATCACATAGTGCTACAACCTTCAAATTGTTTCCGGTGTGGTGACATATGGATACTAGTAAGCTTTGAACGAATCAGTTGTCATCATCGGAAGAAGATGAAGGAAATCTGTTTTTCCAGGCTCCGCGCGGCCACACGCTGCATGATATATGCAACATTATATCTTATTCGGAAGACCGCATTCCTAGGTGTAATGTCAGTATACCAATGCAATTCTTGTGCCAGGTTCCTCGGAAGCACAACTGCGGAACATAACAACATACATAATCTATTCAAGGAGTTGTTTGCTTTCTACAAGGCTGGTGCTGAGAATTTGTTACCTTACTTTGTCACGGGGATGAAACCTCGTTTACTTCGAGCCTGAAGGCAGTTAATGGAGCGCACTCATGAAAATATTTCCTATCAGCTTGTAAGGTCGTGCCGCGGTGAAAAGACTTATTCTTAATGATGCATGGTAAATCAGTTAGCTTCAGGACCATATTAAAAGTGTTAGGAAGTATAAGAGAGAATTCTCGAATGTTCGTCACCATATAAAACGCAAATATAGTTTTCTACGACAAAGCCAGGCTAAATAAATACTTGTGACCTTGAAGAAATTACAAACGATAATTAGCTGACGTCCTTCATCCTACCTACAACCTGATTTTCTGACTTTTAAATTTTTGGTTCAATCCACGAGGTCAGCAAAATTATACCAAGAGCGCATCTAGGTGGCTTGACGCCGTAGTTTGAGGGGGGGGGGGGAAGGAAGTTAATGTGGAAAAGCAAATGTAGCCAAACATTTGGAGAACAATGCGATACATTTAAAAGTGAAATACAGCAAACCCTACATGAGAAAAAGAACGTCCTTTGCAGCTTAGCCATGGACTTCATATTGAATTTTGTCCTGGAGTTGAATTCAAGACATACACGCTTTAGAATGTTCTGCATTAACGTATCATTTATTACTCTTAAGAAACGAACAAAAGCTCATAAAAGTAAAATAGGCGCTTTTTACAGCATTGTTAACGAAGAAGTGTCTAGATGGAGTTTGCCAAGCTTTCCGCGAAATCCGCAGGGTGGGCGTGATATTTTTTTTTTTCTACAAATGGAGAGAACAAACCGAGTCGTGCGCTGAATGGAAAGTTACGGGTTAACAATGAGTTCGGTAAATAAAGACTTGGTAGTTAAACTCTGAAGGCTATACGCGTTCTTGTTTGGAAAGAGTTCCCAGTCTGTGTATTTTAGACGACGTTTTTTCCCTCTCTGCGACTCGCGTTGCTGGCGAGAGAGCTTTGTTCCTTGCCCTTCATTGTCAGAGCCACGTGACAGCAAAAACAAACTGGTCTTGACATCTTCAGCACATGTTTCGTACAGAGGAAAATAACAGAGAGACAGGAAGCGATAAAGACGGGCAAAGAAGTTCAGTAGATATGCATCATATGTGAACGATGTCTATTTCATTAGAGAAATTGTCCGCAACAGATTTCATCCTCATGAAGTGATATGAGGTGCTGAACCCTTGCAACTACGGGGAAGAGGTCCTCGCCCTAGGTGTACAAGAACGCATAAATGCTATCTGAAAGGCAATATATCTCGGCAACCGGGGTTAAAACCTTGCGAGGGGGCGGGATGGTGGTAGTTAAAAAAGTGGCAGTTTAACCGGCGCGGAGCAGAGCGGCAGCCGATGTGCATGTGCTGCCGCCTAGCGGGCAACGCGGCAAACTCGGTCTGCAGTAAGACGTTGCGGGCAGTGTGCTCACTGTGTTTGTGTTGTGTGTTTCCTTGTTGTCAAGCACGTGTCTGCCACTCCACGTGTTCGTTTCACCTCACCTCGTCTCTTCTCTTCTGTACTGGTCTCTTCTCTTTGCTTTAACGTCCAGGTGATTGTTTCACTTTTCTCGACGACCACGCCCACTTTGCCGGCCCGGTGTTGATACACATGCAATACTTGCTTGGGAAAGGTTAAGTCATATCGATCACGATTTCAAATTTCTTTTCCATTTCTCCACGAACTCACACTTTCGATCGTAAAGTGTAACTACAAGGAAGGAGTTTTGACGTTCAGGAAGAAATGCAAGGCCCTGATACGTCAGAAATCCTTTGCTTTCTATCTTTCTGAGTACACCAAAATCTCTTTGCTTTTTTGTGTGTATAATTAAAACTGGCGTCTGAAATGTACGATATATTAAGTATTTCTTTATTCAAAAGTTAGAAACCTCGTGCGCTTGCTACCACCGCGATGCAGTGGTTCATCATTTATTTATAGCTACCGCGGAACTCTTTCCAGGAAAAGTAAAGCAGTAAATGTTACTTTTTGAAAAGCATGAAACTGCAGTTTGTCTCGGTGATGCACTGTGTATGTTGTTATAACGTAATATACTGGTAAATAATTGTGCACTTTAGATTGTTAAGGCATGACCTGAATATGATTTCTCTTTTGAACAATCGCTTTTCAACAAATCTGTATTGCATGCACTGACATATATATCTTACTGTTGTTTATATGTTCGATTGGAGAGAAGTTGAACAATATCGCACGAATTGTAAAGAAAGTGTTTCTTTATCGCAGAATGCGTTAGATGCCTTGTCTTTCCCCATGTTTTACATACGTACTAACCTCTCCGGCAAATGGTACAACTAGTAAATAAAACGTAGCTAATTCCAAACGTTAACCTATTAATTTACGTGTGTGTTTGCAGAGTGTTGAAAAAGCTTTGCAGTTCTCGGATGTTTTAGTATTATATACTTTTCTAGGTCGTGAAAGTGTTTGTACTCCTTTTGCAGTAATTATAGTTTTTGTGTATTCAGTGCATGAGACATTTGGAAAAGCACAAAGTAAACAAATAATGTAAATACGCACATATCAAAATAATGAATGGCACTCTTACACCTAACTAAATGCACAAAGTTGAATGCTGCAGTGCGTGTCGGTTTCACTTCGTTTACCTTGCGTGTAGAATAAAGACACGGTGATTAGAAAGCTCATTTTATCGCACCATTTGGACATGAGAAGATGAGCTATTTCTGTAATATGCACAAAGACGTTCGGTTGAGATCGCAGCTGCATCAAATGTGTGTGGCGGAGAGTGGGCGGCCCGAGATCAATACCCGACTTCTGTCAGGGCTGCCAATCTGATACACGTGCCTTCTGGAGAATATCGCGTGCAAAACGTCCCATGTGCATTCCTTGCTGATCCAGCGATCTGTCTTAAATTTGTCTTATTCCCACTTCTCCTTCTGTAACAGCACTTGAATACATTTGAACTCTAATATTTAGACATAGTGTCATCCCTAAAGTACCAGATCTGCTATGGGATTTTTGGTAAGCGTGTTGCTGCATGCCAACCGGTCTTTGAGACGATGAATGGAATGAGTTGAAGGTGGCGCAAATGAGCGGGCAGTTCGTCAGCACCTAAACAGCGGGAGAAACTCTGAAAAAAACTCACCCAGGGAGGTTTTCCTTCTTGAGTAACAGCGGTTGTTTGTGAACAGGTGACAAAAATCTTTATCAGTAGCGACTGAGTTTGACAACTTAAATGTGCATCAGAGCTACGTAGACGGAAGTTGTATCTGAATCAGACGGAGTTTAAACGAAGGGAATATATAATCCATCGAATTTTTCCTAGCAAGTAAAGATAAAAGTTCCAACGCGTATATGTGAAACTTTAGCTAGCTTCATTGACAAGGTACAATCAAGTACTCTGTCAAAAATGTAGCCGGATAAGGGAAAAAGTTAAACGTTCATTATCTAATACAAAACATTGTAGCTAATTTCAAAATTGCAAATACGCATTAATTTGTTTCACGTGTGGGAGAAATTGGCATTGCGGCTTACGAGTTCTAAACGGATAAAATTTCTTCCAGTTTTTTTTTTTATTTCCTTGAAATTGTGAATATAACATTGCGAGCTATGGGCTTATTTTTATGTAATTTTGATTTCACTTGTCAACGAATCGCACAATTTGGCGTGGAACTTTAAAATTGAGGGAATTTAGATTTGAATAATGAATTCAGTGAGCAAGGAAATTTTAAGTTTTATAAAAAGACATAGTTATTCTAAGAGCTGTGAAATCAATAGCAGTGTGCGGAATTTGTTCTGTGAAAGATAAAATAAATTTAGGCAGAATTTCGTTTTTTTCCACATAGCAGCATGGTCTAAGCATCTTATTCTATGAGCTGTTGCTCAGCCAAGAGTGCGTCTCATAGTGTCCCGCGTTGGAACAGTCCTAAGCTGCGTAGAGTATGCTTTGCCAATATATTTTACATGTTGTGTGTCGTATAGGTGCTTTATAGATGAAGTTGATTTTAATAATTGCAATTAAAGTTAATAACCGTGTATACATTTTGGTCCATTTGCCATTACTCAAAACAAATTTGAAAATGTCTGTTTTTACCGTAATTATTTCAAATTTGTGGAAATACTCCACTATCTGTATAGAAATGAACGCCACTGCTAACCGTAGCAAATTCCACTAACTTTACCGAATTTGATTGCAATGGCAGTCAAGTATTCCATGATTTTTAAGTTTCGCTTCTTTCTTGTGAGGAGCACATGCAGCCAGCGAAAAGCACAATTTCGCTAAGAATTCGTTAAGACTGAGATGAGCAGAAAGTTAACTTCCTTTGTATTATAATAGCGCTTTTCTTTAAGACGATTTTGTTTAATACATAAGTAAAGGAAAGCTCTTCCACAGTAAGAGCTCTAAAGTGTAAAAGTTGAGATATTTAAAGAAAGCTTGGGAACTGCTTCCTTCACCAAATACAATATACATAAATTAATCCATAACGCTAAGCTGATGGGTGCATTAGCTGATTACTGGCCTTTTTCCTAAATATGTTCGCCCATCTGTGCCTCGGTCTTCCTTGTCGATGTAATTACATTGATTTATGGATTAGATAATTGTGACCGGCCCTCATTTCGTTAATATTGCAGGCTTCTCAATGTCTGTGGGCTTCATCAGTTCTTGCAAGTTGTACAGTAGAAACTTTAATTACACAAACATTGCTAACACCTTTCTCTTCATTTAGCGTATCTGGATGAACTGCGTTTGTTTCTCGGCGAGTGTCTAAGTTTGGCAGGGGTAAGTGCATGTTTTCAATGTTTACACTTTTAATTTTCTGTCCAGGAACTTGTGGAGTAGGACGAGTTTTAGCCTCGAGAATATACACTTTGTTCGAATTTCTTTGTGTTTGTTACGTGTGAAGACAGCTAGTTGTCTAACGAGAGATATTCTGTCCTATTCTTGTTGTACAGAGTGTCCCAAAATATCTTTACAACTTTGATTGACTATAACTTAGAAAATGAAAGAGAAGGATGTGGTTTTTATCCTATGTTTACATATACTTGAAGTTTTAGTAGCCACTTAGTGAACATCATGAACGTGTGCTTCATTCGAGCATACAGGATGTTTAGGCAGTACAGCACTTCCAGCCAAGTCCGGCACAAAATTTCGTATTCATCTGTGCAATCGCAGCAGTTATGCGAGCACGAAGGCCCTGCAGGTCCTTCACTGGGGTCATATAGACCATATATTTCACAAATTCCCATAAGAAAACATTCAAGATGTTAAAATCTGGAGATTTTTGTGTCAGGGAATAGACCCTTTTCTGCCAATCTGGAGATCAAAATATGTGTGCTCCAAAGTCTCCTTAACGTAAAGGCCCAGTGAGGAGGAGGACGACCCTGCTGAAGCATGATGTCAGGTTGAAGGTGTTCAACCAGTGGAAGTACAAATTCTTCCAAAATGTCCAGGAAAGCATCAGAGTTTATAGAACTCTGCAAAGAAAAAGGGACCTACCACATGGCAATGAAGCAAACTGCACCAGACATTGATCTTCGGCCTGTCTAGCACCATTTCCATGTCGCAGCGGGGATTCTCTCAGACTCAAATTCCCATATTATGATCGTTTACCTTCCCTGACATATGAAAACAGGCTTCGTCTGTGAACATCATCAGGAAGCCTTTGTCTTCATCGATGCTATCCAGGATGTCAATTGTGAATGGCGCGCGCTTCGACCTATCATCAGGTTTAAGCGCATTCAAAAACTGCACCTTGAAAGCATAGAGCTTCAATCTTTTGTCCAGTACCCTGTGCAAGAGTGCCCTTTGGTATCTGCGCGACGGACTGATTAATGCTTGTTGCACGGGTGTCCCGTCTGCATCGCTTGTGCTCGAAGGATCTGAATTCTTATTCATGACACTTCCGGTATCCTTAAACTTTCTGTACCACACTCTCTGATGGTTAGGCGCAATCAATGGTGACGTGTCCCCGCACTGTCCGGAAATTCCTCTGGATCTGGGTGTCCGATCTGTTCAGTATAAACTATTCCAAGCACTGCGCCATTTGCCATGGAGTCGCCATTTTATTCATTCACTAACCTACACAAGCAAACGACGCCATGTTAAGTGGTTACTAGAATTTTAAGTGTGTCTGAATATAGTGAAAAACCCTCATGTTTCTCTCTCTCTCTTTCTATTTCCAAGTTATTAGCCATCAAAGCTGTGAAGCTCTTTTAATAAGACACCTTGTATTTCATCTGCCTGGAATGCAATCTCTTTTCAGCGTTTAGCACTATTTATGTGTGCGTGATTGTTTTACTTTTGAGTGTTCTGTTCAGTTCAATGGAGCATATTTCCTATCTCGATTGTTGAAATGGTAAATAAAATGTGAGCAAATCGTAAATATGTTCGCTTATGTTTATATTGTATTTGTTTTTTTACAATTATGTTTTCGAAATATTTTTTTCAATGCGATTGTGAATAGTTTAGGACTTCAGGTGATATCGCCTATCCTTGCTTAGTAGTAAAACAGAATTAAAAGCACCCTTCAGTATTGAGTTTTTAACCAGGGCAGATAATAACGGGCCAATTAGCTCTATGAATAGGAGTAGAAAAAAATCTATTTGGACTGTTGGAATTGATAAATGTTATTGGTCAATATTTTGAAATATTTTTTTTTTTATAATGAAAACCAAGAAGTTCACAAGATGTTTGAGGAAATTTCTCTACATTGAATTACATCCCTTCTGAGTTCGTGGAGAACATTTTTGTCCCGTTGTGCGTATATTTTGCTGTATTTGGAAACCGAGTGTTCTTGAAACGCTGAGTCTAATTTTACATCATTTAATGGAAGTTGCAAGTAAGATTATATATGACTTTCCTTTATAAGCTTAGCAGGCCAGGTAACAAACCAAAACATCACAGTAAACATAGCTTGATATTTTTCATCATAGAAACTTCTCCGTTGCTAATTCGGCCTAAATGTCTGAATGATTCCCTTTTTAACAAGCAAAATTCACGAAGACTTCCTGCTGCTGTACTCAATAATCGACTCAAATCCCAATTAGCACTGCATAAAGAAAGACAAACTCCTGTTATAGCTTCTGAATGACGAAACTGGGGTCTACTGACGTTGTGTTGAAATCCTCTAGTAATTGGTTATTAAGTCAAAGAATATTTAGAATACTCAAAGGTGAACTTTCCACAATGCGCACCATTCAGTCGCGTAAAATATTACGCCAACTTTGTGATAAACAAGATTAGCAAAGGAATTTCTTCGCCACATAAACTACTTTTCGTCTTATATATTGCCAGTCTCTTTTTGAACATATCTGTATTGGTAAACGATGATGATATCAAAGAAAGAATGATATATTGCTGGAGTTTGTGAACAGCAGCCTGCATGCAGTTTGCCGGAACATACAAGACAAGTAGCAAAGGAAACGATGAAACAGCAAGGATTGAGCAGGAACAGCATTATTCCTGGAGGAATGATAACTTGTTGCATGCCTTTGTAACTCCCCTGCTTTGTAGGCAAAGCTTCCCAACGACTTATTCGAGGAAACTGTTACGTGAAATAATTGCGCAAATCCTAAAGTAATTGGAGTCTATTTCTATAAATAGGAAACGATTTTTGTAGCATTAATAAGTGTTAAGAAGAAACGAAAAACTGATAAGTTAACAATGGTGCCAGAGACGCTGACTTCATTCTGTTTTTGATCACTCATGTCATGAACATAAAGTTCATTTCTTGGTAATACCAAATTTGGTTTAAGATGACAGGTATATGGAGGATCATTATGGAATTAATACCAAATATGCTTCAATGTTGTGATTCCATACACTGCTAGTGTCTTACCGGCACTGTTCGAAGTTGGGCATTGATTGCATATAAAAACTGCAGCTCTTCGTGGCAAAATCGCACGAGTGCCATGCATAGCTACGAGAAACATTGGCGAGGTTTGTTCAGTCGTTCCAACAGACGACCTGCTATGTCAGTGCATACGTGAAGACAGACTGTACAGTAATTAGCCGAGCATACTTGAATGTGTTTAAGATTTTACGTCACGCTATTAAGTGTTCATGATTGCTGTCAAGTGGGTGCCAGGCGAATTAAACGAGACACATCATAACTCATTACTTTGGAAGGGGATGACATTTTATATCGCATAACTGCAATAGGCGGAATTTGGGCATGCGCTTATGGCTCTGAACTGAAGCCACATTTCACCACGATGCCACCAATTTTGAAGAATTCCTCCCCCATGAAACTCAATATTCATTTGGACTAATGATAGTGAAGGTGTTTTTGTGTATTACTCAGAGCTGCAGCTCCTGAAGGCTGTTGTGGAGGCTCAATATAACAAATCGTGCGTCGTGCCGTTCGTGAGAAACGTCCAGAAGTGCTGTCGAACGCCATAATTTCTCAGGATAACGCTACATATCACAGAGAATCTGCTGTAATGAATTTGTCACGACGATAGTGGTGAGCATTCCTCCGCATTCACTAATATGCGCTTCGATTTGTTTCTGAAAGTAAGGAAGTTGTTGCTCTGCAAACAAAGAGGACGTTTCGGAGAGAGATGCAATGCTTAAGTGACTCACTTGCACATGTAATCATTTGGCAACGTACCGTGGACAATCTTAGGAACTACTTCAAGCGGTGCTATTTGTTGCTCATCACTACTCTGTTCATTGTGCATTGCCGTTCATTAGTATTGCGATTCGGTATTATACTTTTGCGAGGACTTTAGGAAACATTGCGCAGTGTAGATCGTTCCTCATGAGGTTACTTCTTTTAAAACACATAAATACGATTTAAAATGCATTTTCGATTTATTTGGCTTGAATTGATTTTAAGTTATTTATACAATGAGATAATCGACTGGGAAAAGCTATACGTACCACAATTTTGATGCAGTTGTTTGACTCTTTTTACAGGAATGATCGTGTTTGAAGATTATGAACATCTATGGACAATTAAAATGCTATATATAAACTGCAGTTTTACTATTTAATGTAGTATTGTTATTAAAGTTATAAATTAAAAGTGGTATCCCTCGCTTCGATACTCCCACGCGTCACCTCTAACGTATAAGGCAAGATTGTTTTCTAAGCAAACAGAAACAAATTGAATGCTGTTACAGTAACAGAGAAATGATAGGGTTTATATGCAATTCCTTCTGTATACCGCCATATCTTGATTTCTAAGCAAAGTCCTCGTAAGACTATAATATTTCAAGTCGATATAGACTTCGACTGGTAACAATACTAATGAACGTCATAGAGCTGCACATATGATGTGCCGTGGCCGAGGTCGTTAAGGCGCGACTCGTGAGCGACAGGTCTGAGGTTCGAATCCCGCCAGGACCTTCCTCCTTGACTGAGTTTTTTTTTTTTAGTTTTCCCTCAGTTCTCATAAGTGGCATATTCCGGGGAGGTACCCTAAATTTAGGCCTGGAACGCTTCCTTCCTTTAAGAAAAAATACCCTTTCCTAATTTACCATTTTATTCCATGTATCGTCAGTGTCCACCGCTTGTGGTGCCTCAGTAGTAACGGGCGTTAAGCACTGCTCAATACTACGACGCTTATTAAACAATGCTGTCTTATAGTACACATTTTCAATGTCCACTTGACCCATACCAATTTAGTGCTAACAGGAGCATAACTAATATTCTGTTAAAGAAAAAGAAACGGTTTCCATGAATTCCATAGTAGCCCATGTTTTAACTAGACGCACATACTTTCACTCCCTCTTGTTCCTTCATAAAGGTATTTCAACCCTTTCAGATGCGGTCTCGTAAGACGGCAAACATTTCGAATCTCCAGGACTTTGGTTGCTACTAGAAGTACACCAGGGTCAGTTCGTTTCCAACGTTCAGGGAAACTAGGACGCTCCGGCGAGGGGAGGCTAATGCTGGTTAGGCAGTTACTGGTTAGTGATAGCAGCGTCGGACGGCCGGTGTGTGTAAGCAATGTTTTCTTCCATTTAAATCTATA
This sequence comes from Metallyticus violacea, assembly GCA_030762175.1. Lineage (NCBI taxonomy): Eukaryota > Metazoa > Arthropoda > Insecta > Mantodea > Metallyticidae > Metallyticus > Metallyticus violacea. The sequence goes on along the minus strand of CM060846.1, from coordinate 22,673,858 downwards.
AAATACAGCACGGGAAGTGCCCATGCTAAAGAGTCGCTGCGGATGTGCGTTTTCCAGATGAATTGTCCTGTTGAGACATTTTTAGAATTAATATATTCTGCATGGAATCACTTTTTAATTTAATAGTACTTTGTAGTTTGCTGATCAGGATTTGTTGAATATCAAAAAAAAAAACCTTATTTAAGTTTAAAGACATTTCCGAGCAGTAAGGTCAAACATGGGGATTGAAAGTATAACATTTTAAGTGACAATGACCATATTCTGAAACTCAGCTAAGAGCATTGTGTACTATAATAACGGGTTTACCTGTACTATTTGCCGAAAATGGATGAATGTACGACTTTCATATGTAAGGAAGGATATAACAAATATTTAATGCGTCATAAAAAATACAACATTCACCCAGAGACTTGGAGCACCTAGTTGCTCTGCGAGCTAACTTGTCAAGAAAATGAGATTTTGGATTATTGAGTCAGTGTTACTTAAAAGATTATTAAGATATACATTCTACTAAAACCATACGATGCTCTGGCCGTTTTGTACTTTTGAGTATTGTAAAGAAACGAACATCATTATTTATAGTGAAATAAATTGTTGAAAGTCAAAAAAATGTAAAATGAAGTGATTATTTCGGAATCAAAGTACCATAGTGATTACAACGCTAAGAGATTTTCGAATAAAAAGTCATCAGCTCGGAAAATGAATTATAAGGCCGAATAGTGATGATATATCAATAACAATTGTCATCTAGACTTTATTTCATATTTATAATTACTTGCTCTTCATGAACTTTCGCGTTACCCAACATGCATTCTCGGTGTATAATTAATGTGCATGTTTAAGGCTGTCAGCTAGCACTTGAGGAACTTGGACATAGTTTTCCAGCAGCGAAGCAAATGCGTAATCAGGAAATGTATTGGCAAATAGACATTCGAAATGTATCTGCGTTCACTGTAGAAATTTCCACGACTTCTGCACTTGACGTGAGGTAATCTACTCGGTAAGAAAAGACCGGGGAGGGAAGGACGAGAACTGGAAGAGGTCGTGATGTTGGAGCATCTGCCTTCATCGACTAGACACGGTCCCCAATATATTGACTTAGTCGCGGTGCTTTTCATAGCCCGCACAGCTTCAGCATGTTCCGAAACTCTCTGCCTCTCTTCCGCCCTTCAAATTTAATGTTCTTATTTTAGTGAAACCCATCCCTTGCTAGTGGCATATGGAGAAGTATAAGCCACTGGTTATACATTTGTCGGCCCTGGTGGTGTAGTAATAACCGTATTTGCGTTCTAAACCCAAGATCGCGGGTTCGATCCCGGCCAGGACCGATGGATTTTTCGGGCCTAAAAATCCAAAGTATGATCGGAAGGGAAGTAAAGTCGTGGGTCCCGTGTCGTACATTTACGGCACGAAAAAGAACCTCAGGCCTGAAAGAAGAGACCTCTGAGCAAAATTTATCGGCCGTTTTAGCTCTGATTTGAATGGGACGCTGATGACCTGAAATGTTAAAGAGCATCCAAAAATATAACAAAAAAAAATTCTAACTTAGATATTCATAATTTACAGATAGTCATTAAACTGGTGTTTTCACTGAAAAACTATCCATCACCAGTTGTTAGTTATTTAATTTCATTGCTTGTGGAACGTTAACAGAATGTTGCATCTTAAGTTTTATCCTGAACTCCTAAATTAGTGCTAGACAGTTACATGAATCATTTTTCGTAATACTTGTTGTAGTGTATTGAGCTGGACTTACGTGACACACATTGTTTCTTAGTAAAAACAGTACACTCGTAGATTTGTATATGCTGGAATATTTTGCTGGGAATTTTTTCCGTAATAACTTATTCGTAAGTCAAGTAAGTGCTTACAATCACGTTAAAAAAAACTATAAAGTATGAATAAATTATTTGAAAGTTAAACTGTATAATTTACAGTAAAATGGTTGGAAGAATTCTGCAGAGAATATAATGGAATACGTTGGCAAAGAAAGACTGAATAAACAAAAACACATTGTAAGAATTAATGTTTTTATAATGGTGTCGAAGGTGGCTACGTGTATAACTAAAAACGATAACTTTTTGAAGGTACTTGACAAACAAACCGCCGAGGCGATGCAAAGCACAGGAACATGCCGCTCAGTTCCCTCTACTTTACCGATAGCGTTCCATTGCATTCATCCGCCCCTTGCATTTGCAATATAAACTAAAACCTACAATATCCTGTAAGCAAAGAGTGAATAACGCAAAGGTGCTTTTTTGCACCACTGTGGATATAGAATGCCTCACGGCGAATCCACCTCTTGGATGTCTGACAAAAACGGACGCCGTGACCTCGTAAAGATACTTTATAGTCACCAGTAATGTGTCTGACGGTCGAGTGTGGCGATGTCAGTCGCTCTTGCTACCCTATTAATTATACGTGTTGGGACTTATTTGTAGCAGAAAGTTATTCCGACACTTTTTGTTGCTAAACGCGACGTCTACGCTTTTCTTGCAAAACCAGGACAGCATGTCATGTGAAGTATATATAATGTTTTAAGAGTTCTGCCTTAATGCAGTATTTTTCTGTTATAGAGCGGAATAAAGGCAATATTTAAGGTAAGTCAAAAGGTGAAATACACAAATAAATACGGGAATGGTAGCGTAAAGGATGTTATTAACAACTAAGCCAGTGATTTGGTACAGCTAGATGAATAATGCTAAACGATTGCATAAGTACGTGGTTATATGTTATGGTAAATAGGGAAAAGTATAGGAAAAAAACTCCAGGTATATTTAAATATGACACGTGCTCTCCAGAATCTCAAAAAAAAAAAAAAAAAAAAAAAAAATTAAGCCCTTGTAGGCAGGGAAATTGGGAACTATTCTAGAACTTTTGATGTTCAGAGTTGCCCATGAAGATGACTGGTACTAGAGAAGTAAACAGAAACCTTTAGTAAGGAACTTGTGTTTACGGTGGAGCAATGGTTAGCAGTGGTTCCATTTCCCTTTATGTTTCACACTGTTTTGGTCTCACTACCAAACAATTTCTCAATTTTCTTATAGTTTAGAATACATTTTGCAGGCAAATATGATGAATCAGTGGTGAATTGTGAAGATAGGACCTTTTGAGTGGTAGTTGAGTGAGGTCCGTGAGATTGGCAGGCATGTGATGAGTCAACCTTTGGTAAGGGACGTTGAGGGAGGGGAGGGTGGCGGAATTCCTCTCCGACTCTGGATTGGGGAAGAAACGCGCCGAGGTCTCCCACCCTATGTCTACAAGTATTATCTGAATCGCACTCGGGCTTTCCGCAGACAGAGTCTCAAGGTAAGTCTTCAGCGTTAAACTACTGCTGCGCTTGGCTCTTGCGAAATACTTCAAGCCGATTAACAAAGAGGCTATCACGGTTTACAGTTTGACTCTGCAAAATCAGGTCCCTCTCGGCAGCACATCCTGTAGCTCGTTTAGATGCGATTGGGGATGCTCCTTTTGTGGGCCAAACTGTATTCACGTGCATATCCAACAGCGAAACACTTGCATTGATGCATGCATGCTAATTGATTAGATTTGATCAATCATTACGCTTGATGCATGTGCAGCTTTCATTGCTGATTTTTGTTGGCGGCTAGATTTCACAATGAACTGTTACACCTGTCAGTAGAGAATGTAAGTAGAAGTTATATTCCAACATAGCCTACCCTTTTGCCTTTAAAGTTTATCGTCCTTAAGACCTATCCATGCATTGCTCTTTTTGCAAACCAAATTGTGCTTTTTTCTATAATAGGAACAGTACCTTCAGTTTGTGGTCTAAATCAAATTCATGGATTTTAACGGCGTAAGTTTGCACAGCCCGTGTAGCATGACTCTATAGTGAATCACATTATAACATTTGCATATTATTAATTTTTTTTTGATTACGTTTATTTACGGACGCTCTTTAACATCTGAGGTCATCAGCGTCCCATTTAACTCAGGGCGAATTTTGCTCAGAAGCTTCTTCTTTCAGGCTTGAGGTTCTTTTTCGTACCGTAAATGTACGACACAGGACCCACGGCTTTACTTCCCATACTTATGATTTTTACGCCCCAAAAAATCCATCGGTCTTGGCCGGGTTCGAACCCGCGATCTTGGGTTTAGCAGGCAAGTATGGTAACTACTACACCACCAGGACCGACATTTGCTGAGATCAACAGATTAAGTCATATATAAAACTATTTGTCATTCTTTTTTTATTCCTGGATTGAAGTTGATTGTTAAATTTTGTATGCATTCTCAGTAAACCAGTAGTATATATATATATATATATATATATATATATATATATTATAAATGAAAAATAAAAATAAAATAACACTATTAACAATGTAACAAATTAACAGTAATAATAAAAGTAGATAAGGATAAAACACTTAGATAAAGTCACACTTGAAATTGCCATATTTCGAACTACTGGAGTTCTTCAATGGCAAGAAGCTAGACAAGTGAAGGTGATAAATGTAACTATTGAATATCGAAGGTACGTTATGCATGGAAACAGATGAAACTAAAAATGAGAGTGTGGGAGGAAAAAAATGAATACGTAAGATTTAAACCAGGTAGTATACGCGCTTTATGTAAAAATATAGCTGCCATTTCTCTATCTCTGAGTAAACTTTCAGAGCATTGTGTGGGTAACGCATCAATAAGAGTTAGATTAAAAGCATCATCAAAATCCTTTCAGTGAGATAAGGCATGTTGGGCAACCGGCAAGGGAGACTTGGTTTTAACTGAACGTCTATGATTTTTCATACGTAGCGAAACAACAGTAGAAGTTAAACCAATATAAAATGATTTGCAAAGCTTACAAGATAACATATATACAACGTTCTTGGAACAGGTAGCAAATGAAGAAATGTTAAATTCTCTAGATAAATTAGGGCTGTGGAATGAATTGCACGGCATAATTAGTGCACAGGTTTTACATTTAGGACGTTGGCAAGGATATCAGCCAGCAAAGGGACGTGGTAAATTCGTAGGGGGTAGGTTACGGCGAAATATACTTTTAAGGTTAGGGGGTGTTCTGAAAGTAAGGCGCGGTACAAATTTAGAAAAATCATTTAAAGATGGATGCATTAACAAAGTATCGTGACATTCTTTCAAAATAGGTCTAATGCTTTCAATTCCAGGCACGTAAGTAGTAACGAGGTTAATGAAGTTCTTATTGGAAGTTTCAGGTTTGCACTGGAAAGTTTTGTGCGCTGGGATTATACGGGATTTTAAAAGAGCGGAAGGATAATTTTGGTCTTGGAACTTTTGAGCTAGGTTTTTAATATACTTTTCAAGAGATGAAAAGTTGTTACAAAGACGATGACCACGGATTGGAAGAGAAAAAGGAATAGATCTTTTGATATGCAAGGGATGCCAGCTATCAAAATGAGGATACCGTAGTAAGTTGGTAGGCTTAATGTGCACAGACGTAAGAAAAGAGGCATTGTGTAAAGAAATATCAATACCTAGGAAAGTAGCAACATTGGGAGAGACAGAAGAAGTGAACTTAACTGAAAACTTGGATTTAAGATTAGTAAGGAAATGCTCGAGGGATTCTGAGCCATGAGTCCAAAGCACGAATATATCATCAATATATCTCAGCCATAATAATGGTACCAAAGGTTCTGACTTAAGAAATTCCTCCTCTAAGCGAGCCATAAAAAGATTGGCATAAGAAGGTGCCATTCTGGTGCCCATCGCAGTACCTCTAATTTGTGGATAATATTTATTATCAAAACTAAACGCATTGCGAGTGAGGACCAGATAAGCAAGATGACAAATGAAATCTGTGGATAGGGCATGAGGAGGTGCTCGAGAGTCCAAGAAATGTTTAACGGCAGCTAATCCTTCATGATGGGGAATATTAGTATAGAGTGACGTCACATCGATAGTGGCCAGAAGTATATCAGAGTGTGCCCAAAGGTCAACTTTCTTTAGTAAACTCAAAAAATGGAAGGAATCTTTGATATTGGATGGCCTACACGTAACAAATGGTTGTAACCAACAATATAATAGAGCGGAAATACATTCAGTGGGGTAATCGAAGCTGGCTACAATTGGGCGGCCTGGACAGTTTTCTTTGTGAATTTTAGGAGAAAATATATGGGGGGGGGGGTGCGAGGGACATGAGGAGTAAGAAGGGTGATGTCTTGGGAACTAAGTCCTTCAACAGTACCAGAAGAAGCAATAAAAGAAGCTATTTCTTCATTAAACTTGACTGTAGGGTCGGAAGACAATAGTTCATAATAAGTGACATCATCAAGCTGTCGGTAAGCTTCAGCATTGTAAGAAGAAATGTCCTGCAGTACTACTGAGGACCCTTTATCAATTGGAAGAATAACAACATCAGGATTATTAGATAACTTTCTAAGCGCTGATTTCTCACATAAAGTTAAGTTGTCTTTCGGAGTGATCTAATATAGAAATTTAGAATCACTAATCGAAGTTAAAATTTATTAATAAACATTTCTAAAGAATGACCAGAAGGTAAAGGAGGAGGTTCAAGTTTGGAGGGAGGACGAAACTTGAGAAGGCAAGGAGTAACATTTGAAGTAGGCTGAGAAGATTTAGTATGCCAATAGTAACCCCATCTTAAATTACTGCAAAATTTAACGCCATCGGAAGCAAATTTAAGACGATTAAATTTGGTAGTTGGGGCAAAAGATAATCCTTTTTGCAAAAGCAATGTATCAGCATCAGAAAGTGAAATAGAAGATAAATTAACAACCGCAATATTACTAGTAGGAAAAGTACAAGGGGTATATTTGCTATTGGGCTGCTGGTATGCAGTACCGGAGTAAAATTTAGATGGACGAGGTAAATTGAAAATAGAAGCCAAAATAGGAACTGACGCTACGAGTGGCGGGGAAATGTTTTGGAAAAAAGATGCTGTAAACTGAATAGGAATTACCCGCTCTTAAATATTGTAAATATAACCGCGATAGTTTAAGATGATGTTTCTGATTGAGGGAACATAATAACTTATTCGCACTCATCAAGATACTATTAACTGTGGTAATACATTAGGAGAACATGCCAAAATAATTTTAATAAAACTAATTAATTTAGACAAATGAAATTGATGCAAATATTGACAATTATTAAGGATCATCCGTAGAAATTGCTCGGAGATATGGTGCCTAAATAAGTGAAATTGGCTATGAGTGCTAGGAGCTATAGCGGACAATGGCAATTGAATTAATATTCTGTTAGGACAAACACCAGTAATAGCACAATAAGAAAGAAAGCCAACGTGCCCTGTATATTTAGCTAATTGCTTAGAATGGTACTTAACATTTGTTGAACCAAAATTTCATAACATTTCCTTGGATAGTTTTCATGGTATAAGATGTAATATATATATAAAATTCAAAATCGTAAAACGGTACAACAGATGCAGGGATAGCAACATTATGTTTATACTAATACGCTAAAACAATTGCTTACACCCCATGTAAGCGGCCGCAGTTTTCACCACGATGAATAAAACATTTTTAATTGTATGGTCATTCCCGAAATGCCTTGGAATTTAGCATATGTTATACTTACTTTTGCGAATGATGAATAAACATACCTAGACAGTACTCACCAGCGGAATTAATCCTGCACACTTAATTGTAAAGTAAGTTGGAGAATCTGCAATTTGCAACTAAATACCAGACCTGCTTAAAATTTGGAAAACATTTGAATGTTTATTCCTACATTAAAGAAAAATTACGTTAATGCAAGTCCTTAAAAGAAAAATTCGAATTTCAGCCTCTTGAAAAAAAAATGGTATTTTTTACTGGAAACATTACCGTTCCAAAAATGAATGTTGATTACCCTTAGCCGCTTGTGTTCCCCAACATAATTTAGATCCAAGAGGTTCATACTAGGGCGTCAGTGGTGAGTAATATTCAGGCTTGGGATTGTATTATATTAATTGAATCCGTCAAGTGGGTTCCCCAATTTTCTATGTTTCTTGAAGTATTACCTCCTAAATCATAAGACATTACTGTTGTCGTGTCAGGAATGAGAATTCATCGTTTAATTTTGCATCATATTTTGACAGGTATAAAAGTTGCTTAAATGTTATTGCAAGTGCCCCGGGTTTTTTACATACGCGCGTCAAGTCGTAGTTGACATATCGTCTTCAAACTGCGGTAACTTTACTCAACGCTTGCGTTAGAACTTTGCAAGGGTCGCCTGCACTTATATTTCATACTTTATTCGCATATTTTTATTTACATTTGCATGCATTTCTGCCTGCACTTCCATGACTTTTTTTCTCTTTTTGTGTTGCAAAGCTGTTTCTCTAGGTATCCATTTAGTGTTTTTATTTCGGCCTTTTGGGGAAGGCGAGCGTGTCTTGAAAATGCGGAAAGACAGGTGGCGTGTTAACGAGTCTCTCTTACATTGAAATGAACGAACAGCATGATGAGAGCGGTGGTAAATTATCTATGAGCTTGTCATGGTTTATTCTTTGGCCTTTGTTTCGATTGTGCAAATACAATGACAGCTGTACGTTCTTGTGCTCTAAGAAGTTGCACTCCTTCACTAATGTATGCGTAGTGAATTTGTTGCAACAGCAAACAGCGTGTTCCTGACGTAGCAAGGGCATTGTATCTCTTGCCATATCGTTGAGGTTAAGGGCTCTTACTGTTTAGAAGCGTGTTGGAGCAAACTGAACAACGTTTGTTGGGTGTGAGGATAGATTTCTGTAATAGCGCAAAAACAAATGCAAAACGCCTCTCGTTAGTTTAAGCACTCTCAAATAATGAGCCTGATGACGATGCACGGAACTACAAAATGAAGGATAATGTGAGCTCAGTCTGTGGTAGGTTTAAGGTAAGTAATCTAAAATAACTTTCGGCAAAGCAAATGTTAGACATTCTTTTACTTTCCTTTCTGCCCTATAAGTGATGAGAACGGTAGAATTTGAGTGACTTCCAGCCACCATTAACCAATCACAGTAGAATAGTTACAACAGATATGCCTAAACGAACTTGCAGATAATCATGCACATCTTAATCAAGCCAATTCGTCCTAAAGTACAGGCTATACTTGATGGATTCCATATTTACTGGTAAATCCAAGTGACACCTGGAGTAATCCCACACTCCTTCAAACTACCATACAGGGCAGAGGTTAAACATTCGCGCTGTGTAATTGCAAAGTAAAACATGGAAATTGCGTGTTTTGGAAAGGCACGAGTAGTTGGATCTGTTTTGGTAGTTGCAAGTTCTCGCAAAATGGTTGTAATATCGGGTATTACATTCGTTCTGCTTCCCTGATTTCCCAACTCTCAAATAAATGGATGTAGTTCGGTGAATTTTAAAACCTACATAACTTGATGTGTGAAAAGCATGGTTATGGAAGGGAACTTTTGGTGACGTTACTCTCTAGCATATAATGCTCGCGCCCATAAACGCTGATTACATTTTTTGCTGTCATTGGCAATAGTCAGTAGTCTTCCTGCCTTTGTGTTACGAGCGTACGGTATAGTTTGAACATATGCACAGTGGAATCTGCATAGACTGGAAATCTGTGTCAATGAAAGAGTGTCATGGATAATGTAATGTGCAGTATGGGATTCGGAAACTTCCGGCAAAATTTCCATTGTCTATTGGAAAAACTAGAAACTGCAAATCATGCAAACATTGTTGGATACCCACGGAGGAGGTTTCGCAAACTGTCAACGGCGTAGAAGTCCTTGCAGGAGATGAGAGCATTTGTTAAAACAGTGCTGTAGGCATATCATATATAGTTGTGCAAGAACTAAACAGACTGAGTTGCTGTTGCTGGTGCACATCCGGTAGTACTGGACTTCGGACGAGGCGCGGTTCCTATAATATCCGTACTTGGGCTAGAGAGCATCTTCTTTAAGATGAAGAAATTAAAGGTGGGTGTGCTCTTGATTTCTTCTTCTTCTTCCACATAACGGTGAATGTAAATCATCATTTGGTAGACGAGGAGTACTTTTAGCAAAATGCCACCTGCCACACCTCCAATGTCACCATACAGAAGATCATGAAGGAATTTAGGCACCATAGTCAATTGAATGTATCTCAACAAGCCAAACACTCTCGTAGCACTGCAAGAAAACATTTGGTGGGTAATTAAGGCTGTGACTTCCAGGAAGTTGGGGAATTTCTTCCCTTAACGTGGAAGCGGCCAGAGCAAGTGAAACAGCGCGTATTTTCTCTTCTTTTGCTAATTTATTTAACCACTGTACGTGTATTGCCTAGAACTCATAAAACTGTGCAGTGTTATGATATGGTAAGATGCTTGTTTTTTAGACTATAGAGTACAGGCGTTATCGCGTGTTGGTTTGAGGAAAATACCTCCATCTAAGCATGATTTAAACCCACCTGCGTAAACGATAAAATCGGTCAAAATATCTCGTATCTATTTTCCATATTTGTTTTTGTGCAGAATACCTGCAACATGAAAGAAATATCGCACTTGTTTTCGCTGAATTCAGATTTACTCATGGTACCTGTAAATTAAAATTCTTTAATATTGGCATGGGGTACATCGGTTACAGCAGTTCTTAAATTAATTTATTTTTTTCCGCCGAATCCCTTCTCTAATATTTCCGTTCTCTCACTATTCGAACCTCAACAGGTGGCCGAGATCGTTAAGGCGCGTACTCGTGAGGTCTGTGGTTCGGTTCCCAACAGAACCGTCCTCCCTGATAGGTTTTCCCAGATTTTCCCCAATCATAAATGGCAAATGCCGGTGAGATACCCTCAAACTTAGGCCTGGAACGCTTCTTTCATTAAAAAAAAATCCTCAGCAGCATAATTGGGTGATAAATTAGCTTCTTTAAAAAAATATGGTAAAATCATTAATTGCATGCTGAGGAAAATTTCCGATTCATTTGTAATTTGACTTGAATTTAGACGGATTTTCTCAAAGCATCTTAACATGTTTTAATTGATGTTTAAAAACTTTTTGTATTCTCTCTAGCAATAACACTTATGCCATTTATCCTCTTCAAACTAAAGAACTAGGACGCAATGGATTAAGTTATCCAAGAATTTAAATTTTACCAAAATAATTCTTATAAAAACGTTTATCATAGAACATTAAAATAGAATTGGTGTTTTAGTTATAAACCTTATCAACAAATGCCTAAGACTACCTCTCGGCTATTAGGCGTTCCAAAGCCGTATTTTAACTGCGCTCTCCTCCTTGTTATGTCCTGGAACATTATTATTATAAACCTATTCTCTGTACCGGCTTCTTCTAGGTGGTTCACGAAGCATCGGTCCGGATATGGCATGTCAGTCTCGAGCTTGCATAGTCAAAGTCATGGCGAGCTAGATTAGAAGGAAAACTGGCGGAGAGGGAAATGGACTAGTAAGAAGAAAGTTGTTTAATGATAACTTATATGCGCGATCACTATACTTTTAACAGATCGAAATCTTAATGTCTCTTTTTTTGATCCAACAGGAGGAGGAGATCCTATTCTCTATCAACACTTATTTAGAAGAAAAGTTGTTCCAATAATTACGTGTAAACCAAAGAAAATTGAATCAAATGATGGATATTTCAATTTCTTTGTCAGTGCGACGATTCGGTGTGTGCCTTAAAGTATTTACTGCCGTTCTGTGTCGTGTGTACCGGTTTCATTAAGAAAACTCGAGGGATTTTTGCAGCCATATTTGCTGGTGTTGATGTTGCAGCATATGCAAAATTTGGTGAATATGTGGCGTACAACAGGGCCAGTTGTAATGCCCACCCGTTGTTACACCTACTTGATCGCAGGTATTCAAACAGGAATGCTAAGAAGTGCTAATAAGTCGATGTATATTGGTGAAACAGCTATAACGCCCATATGGGGTGCTGGTTTTCGTTATAAGCAAGATGTTAAACATGGAGTTTAATTATGATTTTCGTCGGCTGCGGCACTCTTAGTATACAAGATGTAAAACACCGCGGAGGGGAGACGAGATTTATAACAAACATCTTCGCCCAAGTATAAAAAAGCTCATCAGGTCAGATTAAACGTCAAAGTGTAGTTGACAGTTTTCTTTGAAACTGACAATGTAAATCATAATAAATTTCTACCATTGGGTCAAACTGTTTAATTGTGGTATTCCTTTGAAGTTTTCAAACATCTGTGAGAAAACAAAAGAAAGGAAAGGAATATGGAATGTGAAAGGAGTGCTCTAACGTGAAAGTACACGCGCGCATCCATCATTGTTGATTCGCAATTTTTGTGCTTCCACATCCTATATACTTCCCTGGCTTGGCGCCTGCGAACTTTATTTCCAATGGTTAAGTCTACGCTGAAAGGACGAATAATTGAGTCGATTAGAGAAAATAATTTTTAAAAAAACTACTACACGCAAATACGAAATAATAATAATAATAATAATAATAATAATAATAATAATAATAATAATAATAATAACAATAACAACAATAATAACAATGATAATAATCTTTCCTGGACTGCTTTCTAAAGTGGAAAAGTAGTTGGGAGGTATGCACAACAAAGGGGAGAGTACTTTTAAGGGGACAAGATTTAGAATATCGTAGATAAGCCAAAATTAAAAAAAAAAAAAAGAAACTTTTGAATCATTCTGAACAGAACAAGCACTGTGCTCTTTTAATATCAATGTGTTAGGGAATTAAGTAGAATAGAAAGTCTTGTCTTATAACCGCGTGTTCAGATGCATGAGATAAAGTGCAAAATTATATAAGTGCCTACGGAACTTCATTTGCATAATCGATAAAAAAGTTCTTCTGTAACTGTGTACGTTTTTGAAACAAAATCAAGTCTAATGCAAATAAATAAATAAAAATTCCATATGCCTCGAAAATTTTTCAAAATGCAACGTTTTTTTCTAACCCACTGCAACGATTGAACCTTGTCTCAACATTGTAAATGTTGATCCATATCTTGTCTTCAGTGGCTATTTTGTCATGAAATTTAGCAGTTCCTCGCAGATCACGACACTGTGGTTTTTCTGTTCCTGGTTGATCAGGAGTGAGACGAACTTTGCATCCCGAAGTTTCTTTTTGTAAAGATATAAAGGCACGATATCATATCAATTTCTCGAACTGTTAGCCATTTGCGCATACAGTTTCATTAACGTCATCAGTTAATATCCAGGGCCATGCCGAATATGAATCACCAGACAAAATTCCGACCATTTTAAATAATTTGCATTAGTGATAGTATAGAGTACGACTCAAAATATGTTCTTAGCTTATTTTATTGTATTTGATGATTCTTGGTAAATATTTTCCTAATTTAACGGTAAACTTGCTGTTAATACGCTGCTTTTGAAAGTAGGCCATTTCAAAATATCGAAACACACCAACAAGGTCGCACGCAAAACACTTCCTAGACTTTCTTAATAGCAGTCATTTATTTGATATCGCATTTTTACGTAGATGTCCATTTAATATACGAGGGCTAGTCATAAAAGACTGAGAATGTTTTTTTTTTACCCATGAAATACAGTACGTTCTGTGCAGATTGGTATGGTCCTTTTCAAAGTATTCTCCATTGAGTTGAATGCACTTTGTCCAATGCGTCTGCCAATCCTGGAACTCGTGCTGGAAGTCATCTTTTGACATTTTCAAAACCGCTTCTGCCTTTTTCACGACGGCCTCGGAAGTACCAAAACGCACCCCCTCCTCTTAGCTGCTTTTTCAGACAGAGAAAGAGATAAAATCACAGGAGGCTGAGTCTGGGGAGTGCAAAGGTTGGGGGACACATTTGGAGCTCCCTTCACACTTCCACTTGCACCATCTTCTGTTCAGGAGTCAGTAAACTTGGGACACGCGTCTTATGTTCAAGTAGAATGTTCTGCAAGTCTGTCAGTTGTTATTCCTCTGTCTTCACAATGCCGCCAACTGTGTACATTTTGGTTTCGTTTGCTGCTTTTACTGGGGGGAGCATCTGGGCAGCCTTACTTTGCTGTTGAAACACCAAAGTGCTGTGGATTGCGGCAGAACTTCAACACCATATGCCTGCTGTAAGCTTCCATGTCGAATTTCTGCAAACAAAAGCAAAACTTAAAACGCAGTATATTGCTTTTCACGAATCGAATCCATTTTATATGTAGGCGACTGACTAACTCAAGTAGTTTGCTCGTCTCGTCCTCTGTGTACAGACGCATGCGCTAGTGAGCTTCTGTTTTTGTGCACCAATTAGGGCTGATCTGTTTTTCAGCATGCTGTTTCTTTACTGTGCGCGATTAAAAAAAAATAACTCAGTCCTTTTTTGACTTGCCCTCGTATACATTATGGGACCAATCAGCGGAGGGCACTCGTAGTACAATATGGCGACACTGGCGGCCTACAGGTCCTGCAGAGACCGCTCCACGCGGATCTATTCACACAGAGGTCCCACTCTACTCATGCGCATCTCATTCATGGAAGCTGAAGACTGTGCTGCTGCAATCATTGCAGGACTCAAACTCTCAAAACACAACTTCAGCTTTAGCCCAGCCACCACAGCCGATGATGCATCTACGGCCACACAGATGCTAATTGTACCCAGGACCGGCGCTACCACTACTGTGACGCTGCAGTGTTCACTCAACGCGACCTGACCCGCCGCCACAAATACTGCCCCTCCTGCCCACTTCAACCCAGGAACCAACCTAATGTCTTCTCTGCAAACACCGTCAGCATCCCAGCACCTCCACCAACAACACAGCATCTGTCAGTCCATACCAGCTCCGTAACCGGTCTCATAGGCAACCGACCTTTAAACAACACTGCACAGAACACTCGTGTGATGAAGCCACAGCACACGCCGCCTGTCTACCCGGATTGATCACTCAGCTACAAGACTCCACCAACCACAGCATCCTCGTGCTCCAGCAATAATACAGCACCACCCAGTAAGTACTCTCTGCTCGACTCAGCAGGCTAGAAGAGGCCTTCACGGACCTTCACTGCAACATCAGCAGATTGGACAAACTGATACAGGGCACACAGACCCTAAAGGCCATGACTGAAACAGGTCAACAGGTCAACTTAGATAGACTCGGCTGCATGCAGCAAACACTGGAGACGAAGACAACTCAACTTAAAGATGACGCACTTCACAAGATGACCCAACGCCAAGACCACATTGAATCAACGCATGCTGTACACCACAAGCGCTTGAATTCCGCACAACTGCAATGGACAAAATTCTCACACTGAAACTGTCGTGTCTCAACTCCAAGATGCACGAAATAGATTTGCACATGACTTCGCTCATACCTCCAAACCCGAACTACCATTACCACTGAGTGTTCAAGAAAAACACCTGCAAACACTAATGCCATTGAAACAAACAAATTTAAATGATGATTAAAGAAAATACTCCTTGATTCTCCTAATACTACAGGCACCACCCAGGGCTCCGACAATGTTTGGTATCCTGCACTGGTCTCTACCGCTCTCTGCTATTGGCTGACAGCCCGCAAATTTACATATATTAATGGGAATGCATAATGCGATCCCGCCCATTTCGCAACTATGTTTCTAAAACTTCACCCTAATGCACTTTTAGGGGGGAAGCATCAGACGCAGTGATACCGTCTCCAAGAAGACTTCGTCCACGCCATTGAAGATGTCCGGCGCAGTTGTGGGCGAAACGTCTGGAATTCTTTATCTTCAGCAGACCACGGCATAACTGCCCGGAAGATACTTCTAGTTATGTTTGCGAGACTCCGGCCGTGAAAGTCTATGTTCCCTCATAGCCCTCGTATGTTAGTACTCAAAAAGTATTTAGAATTGTTTTACTTTTAGGTTAATGTTGAATTCTAACACATTTTCTTTTCAGTAAAATGAAAATTCCGGACTTATTGGCCATGAAATTTCCGATAAAAACATATCGGTTTACGCTTTGCTAGCTATTCCGTCGGATATCATCAGAGGACCAGTTGGGGTGGGTTTCATTTTATCGAATGAACGCAGGTTAACCTAAGCACATTTTTTTTTATTTCTGTAATAATTTGGCTTTTTTTTCATTGAATATTTTTATGTTTATTATGTAATCTGGTTCTGAACATATGATGAATAACATTTTTACGAGATAAAGGATTTTAATGGATTTTAATATTTTTACGAGATAAAGGATTTTATGGGAGTTTAGTATTTTTCCAAAACAAAATATTTGTCTCATACTCAGAAATAATTATGTGAATAATAAAATAACCGAATTGAAAACATTTTTCTTCAGGCAAAAATGTTCTTTTTCCTCTTATCTGCTCGAAATCCATTGCTGAGAATCTTTACATTCATTCGTTTGGTTGAATATTAACAAGACTGCGCATTAATGCGCACTTAAATGTGGGTTTAACATATGTAACGTGTTTTCACAGCTCATGTAGATTCCTAGGTCGCCGAATCTGCAAGTTGGTAGTTAACACCTTGTTACACTTCTGCCAACGCATTTCCCACGGGACTTACAAAGTTTGGGCATTTAGGTACTCAAGGGAGGCGCTCGACGTCGTCACCGTGATTATTAAACCACAGCTGCACGTTGCAACATACATGCAGCAAAGAGCAGTTCATGTTGGAATTTTATTGAGCTCTCGGGCTGCAGCATCACATTTTCCAGGACGGCGGCGTTCAGATGTATATTAATCCTCAGCAGAGCGCTGCCACCACAACCCGATACCCACCCCTACACCGAAATCGACACATGACCGCTGCGTTGCCTCTGGACCAATATAGCAGGTAAATACTTGTGGATTGTTCCGCCAATATGGTTGCATTGGTTTGCACACACTTTCATCTAAGGCTTGTTGCAATGCGTGTGGCAAAATCGACACGGTCAGTTCAGTGATCTGAGGTCATAAATTCCTTCACGATTACTCTTCTCTACACAATGTCGCAGTGGGAAACGGAGAGGATCTAGGACACTTAAACAACATACCATTTCTTGCTGAGGTGTTGATGTTCTCGGTCTTCCACTACCAGATTTACGAGGTTCATCCACTTCTATTTGCAATACAAAAGCGTTTTTCAGGTTGCACCATGCTGAATTTCCCTCGGTCATAAATTCTAATGTTTTTCAATTGAGTTGTTTATGTACTTCGTAGATGAGGAAGAGAAAGATGTGGCTTATAGGCCGGTTTTTCCTGTTATTGTGCAATATTACCCACTTTTCGTAGTAGTAATAATGATGATGATGATAATAATCTCGCGGACCCTTAAGATTTAACTCTACAGTTTAAAATTCTAAATTTGCACTTTTAGTATTATGTATCACTACTTCAGTAATCATACATTAATATTAACAAAGTACCTAAGGCTTAAAACATTTATATTAATAATAACTAACAATACATTATGGCATAGTATTATTCATTAATTTTAAAATTCTGAATGAGAGGGATGATGTTGCATTTTACTTGCAAGTCGTGATATATCGAGTTTAAAAGGGTAAAATTCTGAGTTCTGGTTCTACATTTTTCAAACGCCTTGTGTGTGTTTTTAAACAATAAATGAGTGCAAGGAATGATTTTGTACAAATATTTTGATCCCATTCCATGATAGTCCGGGAATCCTGAGGCAAGCGAGTCAGCCTACGCAATTCTTTGCCTCTGCTGTTTCCAGGAAAATTAAGACGCTACATCAGGTCCACGTTTTCAGCTTACCTATTTGAAATCTCTTTCTGTAATAAATAGACACCTTCAATTTAATTTTAATTTACTTTACCTCAATAAGTACACACCGTAAATTCATTATTCATAGTTTGTATCTATAAATTAAAGAATAAATGCTGTTAATAATACTCAAGTAGAGGAAACCGCTGAGCGATTTCATTAGTGAAAGGTTTATTTTCTATCATTTTTGTGACTTTAGTTCACACGAGAGGAAATAAATGCAAGTTACACATCTTCCTTTACCATTCTGTTTTGTTACTGCAGTGTTTTAGCTTTAAAATTTCTGTGATACTAGACATAAATCACATTCCGTTGTGGCATAGCCTTTGGCAGTGGTGAAAGAACCACGCAAAGAATCATACAATTAGCCCTATATTTTTAAATAAAGGTTTATAATATCCTTAGAAGACATGCAAATTCTACCCTTAAAATGTTGTTAACGGCATGCACAGCCTAATAAAACACAATTGTTTCCCTGTGGTGAAGGATTTTAGTATTTTAAAATAATACGAACAGTATTACCTTCTTGTGCTGAAGATATGTTGCAGCAATGTTGGGTGTAAAATATGAATAACATTTGGAATCTATTTAGAAATCGTCAAATTACGAGCAGAATCTACGATACTTTTAACAGTAAAATGGCAGCGGACAAACGTGATTTAGTTCTATGGGATGAGGCAGAAGGCATTTTACATAAAATTTCGTGCATTATAACATAAGACGCTTGAATGCATGCCTGAGTTCCATGCTACCAGTTAACAAAACTGTGTCAATATATGCTTGGATTTTGTGAAAGTCCTCCCTTTGAGTTGGTCCATGCTGTTAATTTTCTTAGCCTACAAGATGACCTCACAAATGAATTATCAGGGTGTTACGTCTGGCGACCGAGGTGACTATTCAATAGGACCTGACCGATTTATCCATATTTCTGGATATTATAACCTGCCGAAGGTAATGGAGAGAGGACTCTCTCTTGTTGTAGCATGTCAGGAAAACGCTCTTCTCAAACATTTGTTTGTATCTTTCCGCAGTGAGATTACTTTCGGTGAAAAAGTATTCGACGTAAAAATATTACAAAATGAGACGTCCATATAGCCATGTTTGTAGTAAAAATATAATTGCACTCAACACCAACAGTCACCTTTGTTTTAAGGTAGATATATTGATAAGACTGATGTATTATTTCCCATGCATAGGTAGTATGCGCTTGTGTCAGTCTCCTTATATAGCATTCAAGATGGAGTCTTGTGAATATATTGTTGTAGACTTATTACTCTGAGTATATCTCTTCCTTTGGACAAGAGAAAGTCATTTGTGGCATATTTTTCGACTTGGTTACTCTGCTTCGCGACGCACTTGTCCACCGGCTAATGGATGCTCTCAAGAATAAACCTTTTAGCGAACATTGTACGGTCCTCATTATAAATTTGTGTTCCCTCAAACATTCTTCCAAAGGTCTGTAGTCTGGACCGTATTTTGGATGTTTAAGCATATAAAATTTCACAGCGTGGTCCTCTTCCTGGAAGAGCACCAATTTCTGGACATGACACTCCAAAAGATCGCCAGCATGACTTCCCAGCGGAAGTCTGTCACAGTTAGATGTGGAGAAACATTTTCTTCACTAGCATGATAGCGCAAGTTCCCCATGACATTTACAGCTCTCTCCATACTGAACATTTCACATAGGGTACTTCTTTTTTTGAATGGTGTTTAATGCCCATTTTTACTACCGAGGCACCACAGGCAGTCACATAGGGTGCAGTGTAAATAATTTGATTTACAAAAATGACATAAAACTTAAAAGATGTGTATTGGTACATCTTTGATTACAAGAGTAACTTATCATTCAAAGGATCCATCTCGGCATTCCTCAGCTTTACAGTTTACCGGTCAATCAACTCCAGTTTTACTATCGGGAATTTCTAAGAACACTTTCAACTTTAGTGCAGATTTTCTTAAAATCTGACTTTATATAAGACTAAGGATTTGATTTTGTTCATCAGGGAACGTGTGTGTACTAATGTTTAACTTTCTATAAAAATCATTTTAAATAAGTCTTCTCAACACATTTTCATACATTTCTAAAGACCTTTTTTGTCACGATTTTGACTTCCATAGGAAAAATGATTTAAAAATAAATGCAGTAAGTGACATTATTCTCTCACCTAACTTGCGGTAGAAGCTGAGCTTTCCATAACGCACAAGTCCAGTTCAATAGGTTTTAAGAAAATGCTGTTACGCACTCGGTAGTTGTAATTCTGATGTCACAAACGAAACTTTTGATTTGGAGTAAAAATGACTGATTTTTCATACAAAACTGTTTGAAAAAAAATAAATTTGCATAAATTCTTACTTCATTTTATCAATAATATCATACAAGAAACAACAAATTTAGTTTGCATATTTCTTCCTTTCGCTTAGCTCCACACTTCACTTTCTAAATCTCCAGCATTAGGAAACTGAATTCACCAGACTGGTCCAAAAGTCTTTGAAAATGAGATCTTTTCATGCAAAATTGGGGACACATTTTGTAATATTCCTGACTTTAGCAGCATTCAGGTGTACTTCATTTGGCAAGTTCTCTCCAGGCTATTTCATGCCTTGGGGTATGAATGTTTCTGTAATTAATCCACTCTTAATGTTTTATTCGCTGTTTTATTTGTACATTTTGTAACATGTTACTTTCCACTTATTGCTTTTTACATGAGTTTTTTATTTAAAAAGTGTCCTAAATCCACAATCATACTCTAGTGTGTTTCAGTACATTTTTTATGAGATTTATATTTTGCCTATCATCTGTAAACTATAACGCCTGTTTACATTTATTTAGCTCTGTTTGAGCAAAATCCAGATCACAGGACATGTACGAATGTCCTTTTGTTGGGTTCATATGACGAATACAGGATGAGGCATTTATAATGTCACGGCCATTTTACTCCAAAACGAGCAGGAAAATCAAAAAAATGCTTCGGACAAAATTTGAAGTACTCTTAGGGGGATAAAAGATAGCTGCCTTAACTCGCCCTTGAAATGCCATTCTCAACGTCATTTCAAGGTTAAATATATTTTTTCAAATGGAATGGTGTAATTTTTTCCCGGGAATGGAAAGAGCATTCAATTTTCAGTATAAAAGTTCTAGTGCATCTATCAGCTAGTCGTGATAAAAAATGAGATATTGGAAAAATAAGACAGCAAATACTTTTTTCTCAATTGCGCTTTACTGACATCAATTTACGTACAGTACAATTGTAACCATAATTGAAACAATGTCATGTTCACATTGAAAACAATTTCAATTCAGTAAATGCTCGAAAGTATGACCATTATCTTCGATACATTTCCGAAAACGTGCTTCAAAATATTGATGGACGCGTCTCAACATTTTTTTTTTTTTTTTTTTTTTTTTGCTGATTCTAGCACAGAAATTCCTAATTTGTTGACGTAGTTTACCAGGTGCAGTATGTACTTCTTCATAAACTTTATCTTTAATGTACCCCCACAAAAAAAAAGTGTGGAGAAGCGAGATCAGGGGAACGGACAGGCCAATGGACAAGTTTTCTGCGTCCTATCCATTGATCAGGTTATCCTCTGTTTAATATTTCTCGAGCTACAGCTGAGTAATGAGATGGACAACCATCGTTTTGATACTATATTGTAGCCCGGCCCGCGGGGTACGTCTTCAAGTTCTTGCTCCAAAATTTTTCTGTGTTTCTGCCATTAAATTTACCTTCAATGAAGTATGGTCCAATTATATGGAGTCCGAACATGCCCCATCAAACGTTCACTCTCCATTGTCGCTGATGCTCTACTTCTCGTAACCATCTTGGATTTTCCACTGCCCAATAATGCACGTTATGTCGGTTCGTTCGAGCATGGTGAATGTCGCCTCGCCAGAAAATAAAATGTTGGAAAAGTTACAGTTTTGCATTTGTAGTAGAGCCCATTGGCAAAATTCAACACGCTTCTGAAAATCATTCCCGTGAAGGACTTGGTGTAGGCTAATGTGATATGGATGGTATTTATTACGCCGGAGTATTCGAAGAACACTCCTTTAAGAGATTCCCGGAATCATTCAGTTGACGTGAGGATTAGCGACTTCTGACATTTCCCCAGTAACACTTCTCATTCGACGGCGTTTTCTTGATGCGACACCTCCCATTACGGAAAATATATTTGCAAGTCGTTGAAAATTTCTAACGGATGGCTCCTTCCTTTTAGGATATCGATCTCCATATAAGTTGCAAGCCGCTCTAGCGTTCTTATGAGCTTGCCCATAAAATGTAAACCATAGCGATCTCTCATTGATCGTGTATCGAACATCCATAATTGAAAACGAAGTGGAGCTGACAGCTTAATGTCCTCTTAGTTTGAATTGGCAATGACGAGCACTCGTTTGTGTACCGATGTCAACAAATGAGCATCTGCGTGTAAACAAATGAGTTTCCTTCATAATAACAACAAAACAAAAGAGGAGGGAAAATAAATGAATAATATTTGCTGCTTTATTTGTCCAATATCTCATCATCTATCACCCGTAGCTCACATGCGTACCAGAACTTTTATACTGAAAATTGAATGATCTTTCCATTTCCGGGAAAAAGTACACCATTCCATTTTAAAATAAAGATTTGACCCTGAAATGACCTTGATAATGGCATTTAAAGAACGAGTTAAGTTCACTATCTCACGTCCCCCTAAGAACACTTCCAATTTTGTCTGAAGCATTTTTCGATTTTCTCCTTCGTTTCGGAGTAAAATGACCGCGACGCTATAAATGCCTCACTCTGTGTAGTTAAATGTAAGTAATTGAAATAATGTAGTTAAAACTCTCATTGTCTGTCTGCTTTCCAAAATTATACAGGGTCATGAACTTGTGCCTTATGAAACTCAGTAGTGCGTAGAAAATGTTGGAAGCTTGTGTTGCTTTAAATGTGAAATGATAGGGGCTCAGTCAGACATTTCCAATGTATATCAACTTATAAAGCCAAAAAGTGCACATGCGTTAAGGCTTCAGTCTTAAAAACTACATCTGTGGTATATGCGCCTGCATTCTTTCATTATACATTTAAATAGACGGAAGGAACCATTCTTTACTATAAATGGAATCTTTAAATTAATATAGCAACAAAAATATTGTTTGACAGGGTAACTTTGAAAATTTGATTGCCAATTGAAATATTGAAAATATTAACAAAACTAAACATACATTATTGTACATACTCTGTTACGATTTGTAATTTTATCACCGCCTTCACATAAAACAACCCTTTATTTATTTTTCATGATGTATGGCGATTTCAAAGTAGTCGGAATGCTTCACATGCACTACAAAGCAAGACGCCAGATACCCGCCGTCCTGGTGGTGTAGTGGTAACCATACTTGTCTCGCAGACCCAAAATCGAGGGTTCAATCCCGGCCAGGACTGATGGATTTTTTCGGGCGTAAAACTCCTAAGTATGGCTTCCTTCGGAATGGAAGTAAAACCATGGGTCCCGTGTTGTAGATTAACGGCATGTAAAATAACCTCAAGCCTGAAAGAAGAGGCCTCTGAACAAAACTGATCGGCCGTTTCACGCTCTGAAAACGCCGATGATAGCTGTTGAAGAGTTTCCGTAAATAAAGCAGATCAACAACGTCAGATAGCGACTAACACTTCGCTTATGTTCCCCTCCTGGTGAACTAGCCAGGTCACGATGCGTTTCTACAATGATTCATTTGACTCTGCTTTTAGGAATATGACGTATTGCTAAGGAGCCATATTATGTTTCGAAATAGACATTTCGTATTGTATACATCTTCACGAAATATGGAATAAAATTCTTATTGTTGTATAACTTTTCTGCGAACAATTCTATTCTACACCTGTTTCTTAAATTCTTTGGAGTTAAAATTGTGTGTTGCAGTTTTACAAACGACCTAACAAAAACTTTTCTCTCAGCCATGTTGTATAGCTAAAGAAATCAGAACACATACTTCTTGTTTTCGCACAGATGCTCTCTTTTAAGCAAAATGTGCTTTCTTTGCAAAATAATTCAGAATATACTTTATAGAAAAAACTATTAATCAAAAGGTTCTTTTGATACATTTTTTCAATAGCAGGTTTTTGCAATCAGCTCTGACTTTAACATACAATACTGGCTCGTCCTGAAGTGAGTGGATCAGCTAGAAAAAACTATTTGCAATAATTGTGAAATTAAAAGAGAAGAAATGAAGCAAGTCTCCACTTGTGCATTTAGAAGTAAAATTTAAGTCGCAAACTTTTCTAATGAATACGAGATGATTAAAAAGCGAAAGAATTGCACGTCAACGCTTATTACCGTTGTTACGATATTTTGTTCCAAATGTTCCCCTCTGAAGTTTCTTTCACAACTTGTTTAAATCAGAAACTGTGGATGTCTAGACACTGCTGAATGCGTACATTTTACCCAATTCTCTCCTTCGTTTCTTTATACTTTTTGTCGGATAATTTCTCTAGAGTTTAATTACTTTCGCAAGGAAACTGCCCAGATTAATCCTTTCCGGAAGTTCTCGTAATAAAGTACAGATACGGTAACTTATTCTTCCCATTCTCGTCTTTGTCTTCTACTTGAATTGTAATGCTTTCTTTCTAGGAAAGGAGATGATTAGTCCTCGGAAGTTGCAGATATATACTTCCTTCCTAGGACTGTAACTTTTCTTTCCAAGTCTGCTGTTTAAATATCATTGTTTTCTTATGATTTTCTTAGCTCCATACACTCTCTTCTGTCTCTCGTCGTCTTGTGCATTTCTTTTATTCCTTACTTGTCCATCTCGTCTGTTTTTGGTTATATAATTTTTTATTTACTGGCTCAAATGTCCTTTCCTTCCTGTCGTTGCTTACTCTTCATTTTGATTTTACATTCTTTGTCTAATTTTTCATGTTTTATTGTCACATGAAACATTTTGATAAACTTTATCTATCCTGACGCTCTTCCTGGACCTGACCTGCGGTTCCACATGTTGTGTAGTTAAGAATAGCTTTTTAAGTGCCAGCGAACACCAAGTTCATTTACGTATTTATCTATGGCTTTATTCTAAATTCATTTAGACAGTTTTAGTGAATACACGTTATATTTAATGTCTAGATCTTCTAGTAAAGGCCACGTCTGGTGGTTACAGGCAGCACAATGTCAACGGACAGGCTTTTTACCGGACCATAGACTCTTACCGTGAAAGACTATGCGTAAATTGATCGTTTATATTATATACAGGTTGCTTCATAACTGATGTTACTGACTGAAAGTAGAGAAGTACAAGGCAGTAGAAGCAAACAATTCTCAATAAACAAAGTTCAGCAAAAGAATCATTTTCAAGATAATAGCGAAAACTTTGTGAAGATCACATATTCTCCGCTACAGCAACGCCAGAGTACGAGGGTGTGTCCACAAGTTTTCGGCCTAACGATTATCTAGGTATGATAAAGACAAAACTATGTTTCACTTTCAATATAGTTACCCTTCATTGCAAAACACTTCTCACATCTTCTAATTAACATTTCTATCTCCCCTCTCTCAAGTATTGTCTGTAAAATGGGAATAAACTGCATTCATTTAAATTTCCTTCCTCGAAGGTCCTTCTTGAGATATGAGAAAAGGAAATAGTCACTGGGAGCTATTTCGGCTGCTGGGTGTATGGTCGATCTCCTTGAAGCCACATTCCTTCACAGCTTCCGTTGCAACAAGAGCTGTGTGCACAGGCGCGTTGTAGTGAAGAAGACGCACACCACCACTCAGCTTTCCTCGCCTTTTCTCATCGATGGAAGCACGCAGTCTGTGTAGCAGGCCAGCACAGTACTTCCCATTTACTGTGGTGTTCCTCTCCTTGAAGTCAATGATGAGGTTCCTTCACAATCCCAAAAGATTGTGGCCATAGTTTCATCTCCTGAAACAATAATTTGCAGAACTTCTCTCTCGTTGCCACGGCAGAGCTCCAAAAATGCTTCACAATACATGACTCCGTTACTGCTTTTGGACTGAGGAAAGAAATCTAGGCACCCATCTTGCACTAACTTTATTCATGTTTAAATGTCCATGAATAATTGGAAGGACTGCTGTTTTAGAAAGGCCCAACCTTGCTGCTATTTATGTAACTTTGAGCTGCCGGTCTTCCATAATTTCTCCTTCCACAAGAGCGATGTTTTCAGGAGTGAGCACCTCCAAGAGCCGACCTGCACGCTCTTCGTTTTCAATGCTTTCTCGATTCATTCGAAAAAGCTTGACCTATTCTTTTACGGTAGAATATAAGAGGGATGCTTCCCCATAAACACAGTCCAATTGCTGTTTAATTTCATGTGAAATAAGTCCTTCTTTCGTGAAGAAGTTAATAACAGCTCGATACTCGATTTTGAACGTTTCACGATCTTCTACACATAGCCTTCTTTATGCAACTGTATCTGAACAAGTGAACACAGCGGACCTGAAGTTACAGCAGCAATTATTTACTTGATGGATGAATTATGACACAGATAAGGATTTCGCGAAGCCGATAATCTTATTGGCGAGGTCGGAAACTTATGGACCTGCCCTCGTACGTGGTTTATGCATGATGGTACACCGACACATTTTGCTGCAACTGTGAGATCATCTAATTCTACGATGCTAGGTTGAAGCAGGACTGTACCACCTTTGCCTCCAAGATTGTCTTATTTAAATCCTTTGAATTTTTGTTCCTGGGGATACCTGAAAAACATATTATACATGATGGTCCTTTATACTGTTTGTTCACATATGCATTTGTTTCCACTATTTGCTGAACTGTCTGATGCATAAACGTTCAGAATATCTGTGCGAGCACCTTCATTGTTATTGTGATTGTTGTGAATGTCACCGTAGTAGATTCTTTCAACTATTCAGTTGTCTCATCTTCGTTGCGATGCATTCTGCTTAATAAGGCGCCACAGGAATTGTCACGTGATGAGGGATGAGGACTCTTGGCAAGCCACTCTTATCTACCTATCGGTAAACCCGTCATTTCCATTGAAGGGAGGTCTATTTTGTTGGAGAAAACAGCAAGCTGTAAGATTATCTTTTGAGCTCTGGAACATGCTCGCTACATGTTGAGATAAGATTGTTGATTGGATGCATGTTTTTCTTGCCGTGTCCATGGTCGTCCTGCAATCTTCTTATCCAGATTTGATTCAATGAAGATCTTCCGTTCCTGGTGCAATGTTAGCATTTTCGGAGGAACTTCTTTGTTGTATCTTGTCGCGAAATCCCATTGCAGATGCACAAAAAAACATAAGAGATAGTTTTGACTCTAGCACCGTTCTGTATGCAGCTCTCCCGTTGACACAATTGAGTTGTCAAGTGTACCGGAGGTACTGAGAAGTGTGCACCGCATTGTGTATTGTAACAAATCATATCTTGCCTCTTAAAATCAGCACAACAGAAATACTTCACGTTTAATGAAGATATTCCTAGCCATATGCCAGTTTTGGTTTTGTTATTTGTTACTAATTAAGACTGGATATCTCGTGTACAAAAGAAAAAAGGAAATTTATCTTGTTAACCATACATTCGATTAATTTGTGAACCCACGTTTGCTGAGACTTTTTTGTTTCTATTATGCTGTATTTTTCACCATTTCAATGTGTACCACCACTTATGGGTATGTAGATGCTAATGCGGAACGATAGCATTCTGACTTCGAAAAATAGAATTTAAATTGCGCTAAAGCTCCTTTGGCAGGTGGACTTAGGCTTCACTTTTTACAGCTATGCCAAATGATGACTTACTTGGGAGGTGGGATTTTTATTAACCCTTGCTTTGCTTCTAAGTTAAAAGCTCACCATTCTGTAGGCAGTAATAATCGCATTATAAAAGCATGCTTTCCGCAGCTGTAGACTTCAAAAGTGGTACATGTCTTAGCTTTAGGAGACGGTGGAGTGTCTCACTTAAAGAGAAACCGCCTCCTTGGCGCTTATCGCTGCTCGATACGACGAAAGTGAGGAATGTAGAATCGGTGGGGAAGGCGGCCATTTCCGGAGTAGCGAAGATTGAAGAAAGTTGTCACTCGAGGAAGCGTTAGACAGAGAGGGGAAGGAAGAGTGCGGGTTGCAATGCGGACAGATACCAAACAGTGTAGCTGAAACTGGGGGTGCAATAAATCCCTGCAACCGACGAACGTGGGCGTGCCATTAGAACCGGGCTTCTTCAGGAATATACTTGAGTGATGTGTCTGCACTGATAAAGGATGATGAACACTACTAAAAACAGTGTCGCAATATCTGCTACGCTTAATTTTGAAACAGTTCTTATGCTTTCTGCAATTTTCTACTTAATACAGAGTGCTCCTCGTAAGTAATGGAAAGCGTGGTAGGCTTTATGCTTTGGAACACACACTTTATTTCCTAGCATGTATTTTAAAAATAGTTATGGCGAATCATGACCAGCTCCGAAGATCAAGCATTTATTTTGGTTAAAATAGGCAGGCAAAAAGTACTTAAAATACTGAAAATAAAGAGTAATACAATTAAAACGTGCCTTTATTAAAAGTGAAAGAGAACAATATCACTCATAATTAATGAAAATATGCGGTTAGGATCTTAACAGTTTCTTTATCACACAGTTAAACTACTTAAATTTACTTTTCTTGTATAAAAACAATAAGAAGATTTTTTTAAGGTATCCACACTCATAGCCGCTTGTTAGAGAGAACATTTTTCATCATGGAAAAAAAAAGTTCTACTTTCACTGAAGTGATATTTAAAACAAGCTATTTCGGAAATACTCACACCAGTTACAACAGAATATTCACCTTTCAGGACATCATGGAAAAGTTGATAAGACAAAGTAAAATAGTTTTGAATAGTCCTGGTGATTTAGCCAAGATGCGTTTCTGTTCAAGTTCATTTTCTGTTTATGCGTTTATAGGGGAACCAGGTTAGTATCTCTCTTACTTCCGTACTGACACTTTATAGGGACGGTTTATTGCATAGCTGAAACGCTTTCATATTTCTAGCTTGCTCGCAGCTGAGAACTTTTACTTCCTCCACAAATTTTCTAGAATTGGCAGAACTATTCAAAACTACAGTACTTCCCTCATCCTCTTTATTTCCTGGTATTCGTATGTCCGAGGTAACCATGCGTTCCTTTAACTAATGAAGGTTCTGCTATTTAAAGAGCTTAAGTGAGAGGGTTGAGGAGAAAGATGTGGCTCACATTACGATATGCTAACGTTGCTGCAACAAAATGGGGCCAAGATTATCGTTTGAACAGCGGAAAGCAATTTTGAAGTTAATTGGAAAACCCAGAATGTTGTTGAAGTTCAAAGGCAATGGAGACGTGTGTACAGAACAGAACCGCCAACGTGAATTACAATTGCACGCATTCGAGACAATTTTGAGATTCATGGTATACCATATGCAACAGGATGGTGCACCACCGCATTACTGTACGTGCGTACCTTGATGACAATCTTCCAAGGCACTGGATATGACGAAGAGGTCCGATTGAGTTTCCACCGGTTCTAACTCCTTTGGACTTCTACCTATGGGGGACTCTTCAGGATGTTGTATGCCGAAACCAGCTACACTGGCAACAGTTCGGAAAGAAATTAAAACGGCATCGCTTCTCTCGCTCTGGACACTTTCGCAAACGTTGTTTAATAAATAGTTCAACGTACTTAGAAGTGTATAGACGCCGATGGTGAGCATTTTGAGCAACTGTGGTAACTGTAAATGTCTTAGATGATCAGTGCTCATCATTTTCTGTTTGTGTGAGCTCAGTTTTGTTATGTTAACACAGTTTTCTCTTTACTTGAAGTGTGTATACATTTTTTTTGGCCCCTCTGTATATATATATATTTTAAGAAGGGGATGTAGTTGGAGGACAACGCTATGCAAATGTTTGCTCAGAAACGCTAAAGATGGACAGCAAAATGTAAAAGTATAAAAATACAAATCCAAATTACATACATTCCTTAAATGTTGCAGGTGATCAAGTGATTTTGGCTCATTTCATGATGATGTTGGATACATGACAACAACATAAAGAGAAGTATGCGAAAAAATGGAGATCAACAATGAAAATGAACAAATGATTATATATATATATATATATATATATATATATATATATATATATATATGCACCGAAAAAGAAATAGAACCATTATAATTAAAAAATGGGAAAGAAATGGACCCTTATACGGAATTATTTAGGCATGAATATCGATAAATTTGTCGATATTATTACGAAAATTAGAAATAGAATTTTTAACCAAAAAGCTATAAATGTGTTAAATGCAATTTGATGGGTTAAATATATATATCAAAAATGAAATTAAATTACCTATACAGATTATTCTTTCATAGGAATAACGAGTATATTATATATCAACCAAGAAAATGAACACTTTTGACTTCAGAATTAGTTGTTTTGAGACCAGTAATATAAACCAGATAAGAAAGAAATTATTCTATAACAGAAATTATGAGAGTAAGTGAATACTCGGGTGTCTTAGATATTATTGAAGAAAAATGTAAAGTTGTATGTACATGTCAACATAATGATAAAAATGATTTTCTAAATTATTAATGTAATAGGTATATAAAAAGAGCGTTGGAAATTCTAGCTAGGACCTGAAGTAAAAATGAAATCTGGAGACCTAACATGAGAAAATACAAGTGCGCAAACTACATTTCTTTAAATAGGAATTAAAATCAAAACAACGAAGACAACCAAAATTAATGAATGGAATATCATAGGCAAATGTTCTAAGTTATTCATTCGTATGACGCGTTGCTAATGAATAACATACGAATGTTGGAATACAAACACCAACTCCAAACTTTACACTAGGTTTTACTTTAACTTGTGTTGTACCAAATTTTTATAAAGGCTGTCCCAAAAACAGTAAATTCATCCTCAACTTATGCGTTACACCAAAACTTTAAGTATAGGAGATCTAAGGTCTAAGGTTCGAGACTATAATTGAATAAATAACCTTGGGAAAGAATTTGAAAGCATCAGTCGCGTTTTATTTAGTGCTGGAAAATTCCCCAGAGGATGTATTGCTTTTGCGACACCCTGTACAGTAAGATTTGGACCGATACCTCTTGTTAGCCACACATCCAAATGAACACCCTGTATCTTAAGCATTTTGGTGACTCAATTAGGTAAGGCATCGGTCTGCAACCACCTACAAAAGTGGAGAGCTCAGGTGTGAAACATGCTTTAGTCAAGTTGTTTGGGTGATATATGTCCCGTAGTGCTTTCTGACTCTGAAAAGATGAATATCGAGGTAACTAGACGTTGACAGATTAGCTGATTTGTGTCATTCATTAATTTATTTCACAGTCCCAGAGACTGTTTCTTGGGATTATAGTAGCGTATTTTAAAGAAAAGGCTTTCCAAGAGAAACAAGTAGAGAGACTGCGTGTTTTAGTTTGTAGTTATAGCTATGGAGAAGTGATTTGCAAAACTATTCATGGATTAGCCGTAACGTTTTGGTTAAATTTGGATATTAGGTAATGTGAATGAAATCATAGGCTGAGAAAAGATCCTTGAGTACGGGGAAGATGTTGCGGCCTGCTGAAGTTGAACCTAAAGAGTCCAACCCAATACCAATTGAATTGCGGAGTAGTTGATCAGAGATTGCCTACCCCTCCCTTGAAACTTTTACACAAGGTTGCCAGATGCTTGTGTAAGTTCTGAACATTGACTATGCTATAGTAGGAATTCGGCCACGTGGTGAGACAAGGTCAGAATCTGCGTCTTACATTTGTTGTCATTGCGAGCTACTCAAATGCGTTTCGCGGTTGCTTTCAAAGTTTTATTATAATGGAACTGATATTATATATGATAAACCTCTCAACGTGAACAGGCCAAGATTGCCGCTGGATCTTGGATGCAGTAATGCAGTTATTGTCTCACAGTTTACATCTTCAGAAAAAGAAAAGCGAAATGTTTTGTTTATTCTCTTGTACATCTATTTCTCTGCCCTGGTGGTCTATTGCCTCGTAGACCAATATCGTGGGTTCGATCGGGCCAGGATCGATGGATTTTTTCGGGCGTAAAAATGGTAAGTATGGCTTTCTTCGGAAGGGAAGTAAAGCCGTGGGTGCCGTGTCCTAGATTTAGGGCACGAGAAAGAACCTCAAGCCTGAAAGAAGAAGCTTCCGAGCAAAATTTGTTGGCCGTTTCATGCCCTGAATTGAACGGGACGCTGAATAGCCTGAGATGTTAAAGAGCGTCCGTAAATATACCAAATCAACAATAGCGCTATTTGCGGCAGGTTACATATAGGCGAAACTCAGTCTCTTGCCATACGCTCGAGAAGTATCTAAGTGTAGGATGCTCTGTTCCGTTGAACTCTTAGACTGACTGCATTTCAGCCAGTTACAAAACTCTGTAGGTCTTCTCACATACGATCCAAATCTTTCGATTGCGATGAAAACAATATTAAATTGCAAAGAAAACGAGACTCAGGGCAACAATTTCTTGCACGGAGCATCACACAACTATTTTTTATTTTCTCTTTGTGAACCTGCAAATTGCTAGACAAAAACACTTTAGATTCTGAGATATGATTTCCTAAACATCGCAACGCGGTATAAACAATAGCATGTGTATGCGCGTATCTCGCTGCCAATATATGCAACAATACTTTTTTGAGTTTCTCTTTCTACACGCGCAAGCCACGAAATAATAAATGCATTAGATTCTGATTTGATTGCTTCTTTTACAGCAAGTTTATTCCGGGGATCCTGTATAAAGGTAACCCTCCCCCCCAACTTCCTTCAATTTGCCCCTCTCACATAGAGACTTTTATTTGTAAATGACTCTAAATTACTGCAAAGGTGCCAACCTTTTGTAGACATTTAAGCTGCTGTTTCATGTATTTAAACAACGATTGCAGATTTCTTTCCCGTTATAATGGATTATTTTTTACTGTTTTCTCGATTCAGTTATAAAACTGTTTCGCCAAAGCAAGGGCTTGTTGGATGCTTTATCAGTAAAGCACTACTATGAAGAATGCTAAATCACACATAATGCCATGTAAGCCCAATATCTACCAACTTTTCACTTATAATGGAAATTGAACCCAAACATTATTTTCTACAATGTAATGGTTTATTTATTGTTTGAAACGGATGATATGCAAGATGTTTAAACTTGCAAAAACCTGGGTAACTGGCAGATAACATTTTTAGCATACTTTTTAATTGTTATTATTCTCTCTGTCATAGGATAATGAGTTAGATGTCCATTGCTTCTGTGTAGTATCACAGTACATTAACGGAAGCTAATGCTATATACATCGATATTTAATTGAGAAAAAGCAACTGAAAATATCTTTAAAGGAATGTATTTAGTAACAATTGTTAATTGCATTTTCCTTTAAATAAAACGTTATGAATAAACAGAATGTATTTAAGCACACAAGAATACGTAGCCGATCTTGTCACATTTGTTGGCCCATAACGGAAACAAACTAAATCACTGAATATTTTCGCCAGTCAGTAATATAATTTTTCTGTTGAAATCAGTTTTGTAGTCAACGTGCACAGGAGGTTAATTTGGCTATTAGATTAAAAGCCATAGCTAGCAAATAGCGGTACAATAGATTTATGATTTATCCCAGTGATTTGCTTGGTGATTTGTTCTATTTGTTCCCCATCAACGCGTGACATTATCGCTGTGATTTCTGGTTGTTTGCGAAGTTGCATGCGGTTTATATCTTGTGGGATCTAGCAAATAAAGTGAATGAGCCTTCCTGCTATAGTTTGCTTTTAATTAAGTAAATTAATACTGTGTCGTTAATTTGAAGGGATGATGAGAATTTTTAGCCCCTGGAGTCGATTTATGGGCTTTAAAATGCATTCACTAGTAAAATAGACTGGTAAATCCGCGATAGCCTTTCATTGAGGTTGATTCGACTTGATTTTTTCAGTAGAAGTGGATCTTCAGGTTGATTTTTCCCGTAACAGATATGATGAAGAAAATGAGCATATTTGTGTTTTGACTTATCTGATGCCCAAAGTTTGTAGTTTTATAGCCGATTTTGCTGTTAGTGCCTATTTGAAAGTTTCATGTTTAAATATGCATATGTATATATAAAATTACAAACGCAACCAAAATGATATAATTTATTTAAACATTTTTAAGTTAAGGGACTGGATTTTGTATGACTTAAAGTGGGCAAGGCAAAGGATTGTCGTATTTGTGTGCAGTATCATATATTTCGACGGAAATATCTGAATTTGATGTGCGTGTGCCCAAGATGAAATATGCATAAGTGAAATCTGTAGATGCTGAAATATCATTTTCTGCCTGCTAACTTATACACAAACGGCGCATGTAATATTATTTATTGTATGGTAAACAACAGGATATGTTAAACAATGTGATGATTATTTTTTCCTAGTTGTCTAAGCTATACCACGTCCTCATTTAAAGTTTATTTCGAAAAGTTATTTTTGTAGTTTACTTGAAGAAAATAAATAAAAAATCTATAAATGGTGTCAGTTAAATATTGAAGTTATGATTTTTCTCTGATGAAAAAATCTTTTAATTTCTTGGAATATTTCCTGGTTGCTTATTTTCAAGTAAATTTTCAGATTGCATATTCACCTCCATGGGTTGCCTAGGTCTTTACGGCGCGGATTCCTGAGCGGGAGATCTGGAATTGGATTCCCTTCAGAACCATCCTCAATGACTGAGACTTTCCTCAGTTCTCATAAATGGCAAATGCCGTGTAGTTCCCCTAAATATTGGCCTGAAACCTTTCCTTCCTTATATTCTTTCTCAATTTATCATTTCATCTCATATCACGAGGTGTGATGGGCGTTAAACGGTACTAAATAAATAATTACATATTCATTGTATTATTTTTAATATTTTATTTTAAAATTTACTAGAAGCACTTTTTACTTGAAATTGGTGTGCTAATAAAGCAGGGATTATCTATGACTTAAGTCCATAACTAAGCGGTTGTGAAAGTTCAAATTATTTTAAAATGTATATTTTCTGTTTGTAGTTCATATCTCTCTATCCGAAATAGCGGAAATAATGATATATGGTAATATTTAATTTAATAAAAAGAAAGCCAGCACTGGTATTCGTTGCGCTGGCCAGTTTCGTAAGCAAGCTGTCTATGTTTCCAACTATAGAAGAAATGTTGTTACTTCTGTTCCAAATACACGAATGAATTGTTGTGTAACTATCAAGGAACGTGTCTCTATTGGTATCGCTCGATTGCTGTGAAAAATTATTTGAGTAATGTACGGGTTTAATAAGTATGGGATATGTTTCCACTTTTGGGGCTTGCGTTCGCTCTGTGCACGGGGTGTTGAACCGGAGCAATGTTTATATTTCGTACATGGATATTCATCATTTGTTTTCTGTACAATAGGAAGAAGTTAATAAAAAATATAGCATTGCATCTGACCGAACAATTCCGGTGTTCTGCAGCTGTTAATTATATGATAAAGCAATGAATCTTTCAAACTACGTAATACTGTGCCACTTTATCAATGATAATGAGGGAGGATAACACAGTGTTATGGACACAGACTTTTGGAGCAGTAACAGCATCATATTATAACTATATCGTCACATATTCTAATTCCACAATGACAGTTTTTAACTCGCAACATTGTTTCTAGAACATTGATGAGTTCCATTATGCGCTCTCTCATTACATAACGTCAGTCCTGGTGGTGTAGTGGTTACCATACTTGCCTTCTAAACCCAAGATCGCGGATTCAAACCCGGCCAGGATCGATGGATTTTTTAGGCGTAAAAATCCTAAGTATGGCTTCCTTCGGAAGGGAAGTAAAGCCGTGGGTCCCGTGTCGTACAGTTACGGCACGAAAAAGAACCTCAAGCCTGAAAGAGAGGCCTCTGAGCAAAATTTGTCGGCCGTTTCACGCCCTGAGTTGAATGGGACGCTGATGACCTGAGATGTTAAAGAGCGTCAATCAAACATTACATAACCACATTTTCCAGGCGTATATGCTCATATTATAAAATCATTTGAGCATAAAAGGCTATAAATGACTAAATGTGGTTTCATTATAAACATTCTGTCATATAAGTTTTCTTCTGTTCCGTGGGTAATACCTTTATTCATGAAGCAATCTTCAAGTTTCCGAATTACAAGTTTAAACTGCCTGACAAATGAGTATATAATGTTTGGAGTATGGTAGTGAGTACTTCAGCTACAGTTTTCTCACAAATTATTTCATTTGTCAGAGCCACTATCAATATCTAGCGTTTCAGTCATAGACACTAATATGACACTTTTAAATTTATCACAGATTCGTTGAAATAATATTCAAGTAAATGCCAAATCGTCACGTTCTTCCCTAACCACGCCCCCAATCTTTTTTCTACATCGCCTTTAAAATGGGCACGACATTTCTAAGTTAGGTGTTTAGGTAAAAAAATCAACATGTAGTTAACTTCATTGTGCAGAAACTATATTTTAATTACTTTTTATGTCTTCCTCATATAAGCAAGAGAACAATTTATTTTTTCTTGTACAAACACACCTCATTTTGTGATCATTTGCGAAGAAATAAACCAACATGACTACGATTACAGAGAATAACCTTCTCTCTCCATCTGGAATGTTCAACACGCGCACGAACGTGACCTGTAACAGTACTTCAGGGAGTAATATTTACAAGTGACTGTCACCATTGCAATCAGCAGCCTCAAATTAACGGAATAATATTTTCATAACAATCGAGCGATCCTGGCAGACACCTTCCTTGTTAAGAGACAGATTTCAATTTTTTCTTCCATTTTCGCAACCGAATGCAATTAGGTCGATGTTAAAAAAACTACTTAAAGGCGTGAAACATTTTCTTACTTGTTAAATATATTGTTTTTGTGATGATAGTTATGTTACTATTTCAGTGATGTAATAATGTTTTGTTTAGCCTAAGTACTATGTTCACGATTGCTCTTTGCCTCAATTTTCTCAAGCGACTGTATACATTTTCCATGGAGTTGCCCCGTTTTCCTTTTTAAAGTTTGTGAGCTGTCTCCCGGGTTTTAATCTTCTGGTGGCATAGTTCTCTTCAAAGCGAGTAACTGGTAATGCAAGTATTTACCATTTCATTTGTAACGAACTAGGGAAATGGTTACGTAAATAGATTTACCTTAAAACTCAATGAATTATTCACATAACGTTGCATAATAGAGTATTTAATTAGCAGTAAACTTATACATTGCCAGTTCATTAAAATTAAAGGAATAAATTATTGCATTTCAGCTTATGATTAAGCCCTAGTAGTTCTAGAAAATATTATACATTGCATTCATCTTGTTGCATAATTCCAAGTAGGGTAGTTGAAAGAGGGAAAGAAGCAACACTCATTTAAAGAAAAAAAAATGTTATATATTTATGAAACACAGTTGTGGGTTCCGGTAGATGTGTAAAGCGGTAGGATGCCTTATTTGCCTTTCTCTAGGACATCATCGTAACGCAAGGCATATCAATCACGGTAAAAAGGTTTCGTTAGTTACTGAGTTTCCAAGCCTGGTTCAAGAATATGACGACTTCGCATCCAGCTGAGTACAGGCTAAATGTACATTGACACACACTTTTGCTTACTTAATAGGCACGGTTAAGTCCAAAGAATTCAATTCGTCTATTAGCAACACTGGTGTACCTCGTATTTTTTAGGAAATATATAAAATAACTATTTGCTTACTTTACACAGCAGTTTATTGTTAAAATAAATTATAGGTAGGAATAATGCTGTATAAAAAAATAAACAGTTGCAATATAAATCATACAAACTGTAAAGCACATGAAATACTAAAAATTAAAATTAATGAAGTGCTCAGCGTGTCTCTTTGAAAATACATGGGAGAACTGAAAAGTTCTCTTGCCGGGACCATAGCTGGCCATACGAATACAATTGGCAAGATATTTTTTATGTTAATGCGCCTGTTTTGAAACATCAAGCGATTCTTTCAAATGCACCCAGAAAAAAAACCCTACACTTTTATACTTGAATATATTTTATTTTTAATTCTTATATTTTGTTCTTAATTATTTTAAAATGAAAGAATACGAATTTAAACAAAACATTGTTTTATTAAGCACCTTAAATTACAACAATAGAATCAAAAACTTAACTCTGGTTAGAAAAGTTACGAAGGACGTAAAACAATGACAAGTTTTGTTTAAACTCGTTTTCGCTGCTTGAAACATTAAAAATGCATTTTAATAACGGGCCCCACCCATCTCTGACTTAAATAACTGTATTTATATATCTTGGCATGATTTTGATCAGGTAAGCTATGGCGTCTTGAGGAATATGCTCCCATTCTTCAAGAAGTGCTCGCCTCAATTCCTGTAAAGTTTCTGGCAGCGGCAGTCTTGTCTTAACACGCCGTTTCAGCGTGTCCCGCACGTGATCTAGCGGATTTCTCCTTGCTGGCCATTGTAAAACACGGATTCCCAATTCTGGGAGATGATCTCTGACCACGTAGGCAATATTCGGGAATGCAATAAAAGAAAATTATCGCCTGTAAATGGGCCAAATGGTACAGCATGATTAGCCAAGCATTAATTTATGTACCTATCAGCTGTTTAGACGTCCGTTTTCTACTAAAAGTAACTCAGTACGGGCACCAATAGACACTCCTGCCCAAACCATCACTACACCACCTCCAAATGGTAACTTTTCGTAAATGCAGCATTGTGCAAAGCATTCTCCCTTCTTTCTCGCAACTCTTTCACGTCCATCAGGTGAGCGCAGTTTGAATCAGCGTTCGTCTGTGAATGGAATACCGTTCTACTGTTCATTTTTCCAAACCTATGGTCATTTGCAAACCGAAATCGTTAGACTTGGTGCATTTTGAGCACACTGGGGCCAGTTGCAGGTCTACTTGATATCATTTCACTTGTTTCAACCTTCTTCTAACCTTTTCGGCCGAAATTCGGCGTCCATGCATGTAAGTAAATTGCTGGGCTACAGTTATAGCTGGCCATTTGCGCACCCTAAGAACAGTCAACACCGCGAACCTATCATAATTTTGATTTGTAGCTCTCGGACGATCCAAAACTGATCTTCTGGTATATTCTAGGATCTCTCTAAACCGTTCTAAGCCATCGTGAACTGTGCTTCTGGCCATATTCACTACATTTGCAATGTAACGTACACTGTGTCCATCATGTTTTAGGGCTACAGCTCTAGCCCTATCTTCAGGTCAATTTTTAAGGTAAAAGTTGACAACCTTACATATATTTACCACATGTAAAAGTAAAGAAATAAAGATGCACATAATGGTTAAGACACATTTGCTGTTGCTGATACTTTCACGTAATTGGAATATTCGGCTACAATGGCTTGTTTATAAAACAAAAAGCGTTCAACATAGACTACCTATCTCCATGACAACAAATGCATACTATAATATTTTATGACAAGTAATACCGAGGGTGCCAAAAATGTATACACACTTTCACAGTAGATAACTATGTAATATATTTCAAAGTTGGACCGAAAAACAACAATAATGTGTAGTATGAACAGATGTAACTCACATTATGCTACGTGAGGGGTAAATCAACAATGAACAAATGAAGCAAAGAATATCATAGGATGTTCTATAAACAGATGTGACTCACATTATGTTATCCTACATCAAAATGTAGCCAAAATTATCGTACGAACAGCAGAAAGCAATTTTCAATTGGTATTGGAAAACCGAGAATGTTGAAGTTCAAAGGCAATGAGACGTGTGTACAGAACAGAACCGCCAACGCGAGTAACAATTGCAAGCATTCGAGACAAATTTGAGAATCATGGTACCGTATGCGATGTTCACAAGGGCAGATCGGGGAGACCTCGCACAGCACCAAGCCCCGCGT
This sequence comes from Metallyticus violacea, assembly GCA_030762175.1. NCBI lineage: Eukaryota > Metazoa > Arthropoda > Insecta > Mantodea > Metallyticidae > Metallyticus > Metallyticus violacea. The sequence continues at coordinate 22,634,381 of CM060846.1, read as the reverse complement.
CCTATGGTTTGGTTTTGGAACGTTTAGAGCACTCACCGCAGAAATCTGCAAAGCAATGTGCACGTGAGACTGAAATTAGCAGAACCAGCGTATGTCTATTGTTAAAACATCAAATTTGAAAGTTTTCATCCTAAGACTTTTCCTTGCATTAAATGAAGATGACCCTGATCGGAGAATGCAGTACTGTGAGTGGTTTCGGAACATGGTGCAAGAGGATGAAGCCTTCGTAGGGAAAATTGTTATGAGGCACAATTGAAGTTGAACGGAACCGTTTACCGGTACAACTGTGTACTGGTGTGCAAACAATCCACATGTTATTTTGGAAAAGGCTATTCACTTATCTGGAATCAATGTTTGGTGTGGGTTGTCATCTAAGGGTCTGATTGGGCCATTCTTTTTGAAGGAACAGTAACTGGCCCAGTGTACCTGAACATGATACGCACATTCGTCAATACTCGCCATTCATACACTCTATGGAAATGAGGAATTTTACTTCCAACAGGATGGTGCACCAGTGCATTACCATTGAGATGAATGTGCGTACCTTCATGACAATCTTCCAAGGTACTGGATAGGACAAAGAGGTCCGATTCAGTTTCCACCGTATTCTCCCGATCTAACTCCGTTGGACTTCTACCTATGGGGAACTCTTAAGGATGTTGTAAACCGTAGAAAACCAGCTACACTGGCAGCACTTCGGGAAGAAAAAGAAACGGAATGCGCTGCAATCGCTGAGGACCCTTTCGCAAACGTTGCTCAATCAGTAGTTCAACGTACTCAGAAGTATATGGTCGCTGATGGTGGGCATTTTGGGCAACTGTTGTGTAAAGGTCAAAGATGATTAGTACTCATCATTTTCTGTTTGTGTGAATTCTGTTTTTATGTCAACACAGTTTTTACTTTGCTGGAAATGTGTATACATTTTTTGGGCACCCTCTGTGCATTGCAATTTACATGCAAATATAAAAGTATCCTTGCTTTTTTTTTTTGTCCCTGAGTGTGATTTATTTATTCAGTTTTCTACAGCAGACATGTTCGCTATTCCATAAAATTGATAAAATGGCCATCGTACAGTGATAAAGTGCTTTGTAAAAGATGTTTTAAAATTAAATGAAGTTCATACCAAATATATAGCCGTTTATGGAGACTTTTCTCAATTTTCAATAAAAATGGGTTGTTACATTCAAACTTGGTCATACGCCCCACTTAAAGGACGCCAAAAAGTACATTAACAATAGAATTCTTTGAACGCATAATATGGTATTACATGACCTACAAGATGAAAATGTGTGAAATTGCTGAGCTTATAGATATTTTAAAGGAACGCGTGAGTTATTTTTTCCATGAATGCATATGAAAACGCACAGCGTAAGATAAATGTCGCGCTTGCAAACAACAAATCAAAAAAGTATTAATATGAAAATAGAAGGTGTTATCAAAAAGTTCCTGGACTAAGTTAAAATAATCTTATTGGGCAACAATACACCGGTCCCGGGGTATGTGACACTTTTGGAATGTGCTCTTGTAAATGGGTATTTGCAAATGGGTGTACAACCTTCCGTGACTCACGCTGTATCTCGTCAATGATGTTGAAAAGGCGACGCACCAACAATGCCAAGCAATGTCGTTGATTGTACTCCTACGATTATCACGAACAATTTCCTGGACTTTTTCAACATTTTCGCGAGTAATGCTCTTCGTCTTCAATGACGTTCTTTCACTTTAGAAGTGCCCGTGCCATGGAAAACATTGTATCATCGCCGTAAGGTTGCTGAAACATGTTTCATGCCTCTGTGACAATTTCCCAAATTTAACGCACAATTTCACGTTAGCTATTTGATCCAACTTGCTGTCCATGACGAAATCACGGCTACTACATGCACGTGATGATATAAATACCGATTGCACTACTACTAAGAATGTAAATACAGCAATGTCACTTGGCACACTACTAGATCAAGATTACAGCTCCATAGCGCTGTGCGCGCAACCTTGTTTTGCAATCTGTTGGCGTGCTACAGAACTAGTCCAGGAACGTTCTTGATAGCACCTGATAACATAGCAATGTTAGAAGTATTTTAACAGCAACATTATTGATTTTGTGCGTCGAATGAAAATTGTGATTGAGACTTGGATACCATAATGAATAAAGCAATGTCGGTCCTGGTGTAACCATAATTGCTTCGTGGACCCAAGGTCGTGGGTTGAATCCACGCCAGGGCCGATAGATTTTATAGAGTGTAAGCATTCTTCCTTTGGAAGGGAAGTAAATCCATTGTACCCATGCAGATTTACAGCACGTAAATGAACCTCAAGCGTGAAAGTAGAGGCCTCTGAGGAAAATTTCACCCACTGAATTGAATGAATTGCTAATGACTTGAGATATTAAATAGCGTCATTAAATGAATAATAATAATAATAATAATAATAATAACAAGAAGAAGAAGAAGTCAAAATAATGGACCAAAGCCAATTGAACTGTGCCAAAGACCAGGTCGGTTCCACCAGCAAGAAAGGGTATACTGGCACAGATGTTCGAGGTCGTTAAGACGCGGACTTGTGAGAGGAAAGTCTGGTGTTCGATTTCCACCAGCCCGTCATCCCTGACTGGCTTTTTTTTTCAGGCTTTCCTCAGTCCTCATAAATGGCAAATGCCGGGAAGGTACCCTAACCTTAGGCCTGGAACACCTCCTTTTCCCAATTTATCATTTCATGTATCATCAGTGTCCACCCTCTCTAGCGCCTCAGTAGTAAAACGAGCGTAGAACACTATTTAAAAAAAGTATGGCATCAGGTTTTTTTGAAACGCCAAAGAAATTTGATTAAATTGTCTTCTGAATGATAGAACCACAACCTGAGATTATTATTACAATATTCCAAACCAATTGAGATATACCAGGATAGGTCCAGAGTTTCCCGTCTAACTATTTCTAAGTATGATAGAAACAAAAACTTATTTCACTTTTAAATATAGTTACCCGTTATTGCAATACACTTCTGATATCTTTGAATTAACATTTCAATCCCCCCAAATAGAGTCAGAGTCTTGCCTGCAAAATGGGCATAAACAGTAAACATCACCTCTTCGTAACACTTAAATTTCCTTTCTCGAAGGTCCTTCTTGAGTTTAGAGAAGAGAAAATAGTCACTGGGAGCTAATCTGGGTTGTAGGGTGGAAGATCTATCTTTTTGAAGCCACATTTCTTCACACCTTGTTTTGCAACAAAAGCTGTGTACACAGGCGCGTTGTCGTGAAGAAGGCGCTCACCACCACTCAGCTTTTCTCGCCCTTTCTCTTTGATGAAAGCTTGTAGTCTGTGCAGTAGGCCAGCATAGTACTTCTGATTTACTTTGGTGTTCCTCTCCTTTAGGTCAATGAAGAGTATTCCTTCACAGTCCCAAAAGATGGTGGCCATGATCTTGGTTGAATGAGTGACCTTGAACTTTAGAGGCGGTGCTTCGCCGGGTTTACGTCACTCCATTTTCTTTTGGACAAGGGATCATAGTAGAGAACCATAATATCGTCTCCTGTAGCAATGGTTTGCAGATATTCTCTCTCGTTGCCATGGCAGAGGTTCAAAAATGCCTGGCAACATGCCGTTGGACTTTTTGGACTGCTTTTGCTGCTTTTGGACTGAGGAAAGAAGTCTAGGCACCCATCTTGCACTAACCTTATTCATGTTTAAATGTTCATGAATAATTCGAAGGATTGTTGTTTTAGAAGTGCCCACCCTTGCTGCTATTTCTCTAACTTTGAGCCCCAGATCTTCCATAATTTCTCCTTCCACAAGAGCGATGTTTTAAGGAATGAACACCTCCAAGGGCCGACCTGCACGCTCTTCGTCTTCAATGCTTTCTCGACCCATTCGGAAACTTTGGTCCACTCTTTTACTGTATAATATGAGGGGGATGTTTCCCATATATACCGTCCAATTGCAGTTTACTTTCATTTGGAGTAAGTCCATCTTTTGTCAATAACTTAATAACAGCTCGATACTTCATTTTAAACATGTCACAATCTTCTACATATATCCTTATATTTGCAACTATATCTGAACAGCTGAACACAGCGAGGCGGAAGTTACAGCTGTAATTATTTACTTAACAGATAGGGTATGACACCTGTAATTATTTACTTAACAGATAGGGTATGACACCAGATAAGGGTTTCGTAAAGGCGATAACGCTTATCGGCAAGACGGGAAACTTATGGAACTACCCTCGTAATACACGATTTACAGCATTAAGACAAAATGTGTTTTAGAGATTTGAATTGTTGGTGCATTCATCCTACTTTCGAGTATTGCCTCTTTCTGCCTACAATGTTTTCTCAAAGCTCAAAACTTTCCTTTTTGGTTAGCGTTTTTTTATAAAAGGAAGGAAGTAATTGCTGTTTAGAGGAATATTTTTCACACCTTCCAGAAATGCACTTGGATAGAATAATAACAGAGACGTCGCACTGAAATGAATGCATTGACCTTGAGACCTACCTGAGAAAACCAAAAATTCTACTTTTCTTAATCAATTTATTTCCTTTTATCGCCACACATTAATGTAACGAAAATAAACATGCAATTTCAGGTAAAGCCCTCAAGTATATCTTGAGATCAAATTATTTTGTGATTTTTTATGCTTCCTCTAACAAAATGCTCTTTGCGGCCAAGTTTTCAAAATTTTGGGGAAAAAACTGCTTATTTGTTTTCCAAACACACAGTGGAGACATAATCTTCATTTGAACAAATATCATTTCAGATAAACTTTTTAATTTTTACTTTGTTGTAATTTTAAATATAAATGGATTATTACTTGAATAATTATATTTTTTCTTTATCTGTGTAAATTTTCTTGTAGTAATTATATTTTCTGTATCTCAAAAGCCTCAATTGAAATTTTCTGGTTGATTAGTGAACTTTAGCACCGTAAGAAGCAGTATGAATTTCCATATGTGCAAGAAAAGACAGGTTTTAGAAAAAATAATTTATTATTTAAAGGTGATCTTCACCCCGTCATATATATCACTTGACAGAATTTAAAATTGAAATTAGGATAAAATACTTTTACTATATGAATCTAAAGGAACTTAGTTAATCTGCAAAAAACAAAAAATAAAATTTGTTTGACCATATTTTGACAATTTTTCACAGGTGGGAAGATTAAGGGGTATTATGTGGAATATAAGAATAATGTTTAAGTAAAAAAAAAAAAACATAATAGTTATGACAATAATTTTCAGACGGCCTTTGTATTAAAACAAAGACTTTATGCATATAAATATTTAAAATGAAGTCCTTGTAAGAATGACTTAGCTCATTCGCAACACACAGAAAGCGAAACTCTATTGTTCTTACCGTTCTTTTATATTTAATTGCTTGCACTAATCCTGTCACGTGACATCCCCTATAGTCTATGCAAATATTCCCTGTTGCGGATTAGCTGGACCGTATTTGGCATACCTCGCCACTGTCTAAGGTCTCATATGGATTAGTTTGCATTCGCTGAACCTGAGCTCACTTTGAGAAGTGATAAACATTTTCCAAAGTACACCAATTCTGAGGTAATAGTGACCTTCGCTTCCTTTTATTGTTTTCAGACAAACTGCTATTATGCAAAAAATGCACGCTCTCTCGACGAGTACATTTGCTTTTGTGGAAGGGGCTGTACGATAAAGGGAATCCCAAAGCATCAGAATAGAAGAAAGTTCCAATATCCCTATGGTCTGCACCACATCGTAAGTGAGGTTCATTGCCGTAATTGGCCTTCGTTAGTGGGAGTTAAAAGCTTAAGTCTCATATTTGTGAACCACAAAGGTGGAAAATCCTTTCCTCTGTTTCCACTAAATCTGTTCCCGTTAACTGATTTCTGATGACTTCAAAGCATTTACATTTGGTTCTTATTTGAGATATTAATTGATAAAAAATTCCAGCTAACTGCCATTTTCATATTTATATCGCATGTTTTTTCCAAAAGTAGCAAATTGTTTGCTTCAAATTGCTAAAGAGCTTTTTATGTCATTTGCCCTCGCTCCAGAAAAGAAAATCCCTTAGATTCTTTTTCACAAAACATTAATCATAGCTACTTATTTTTTGAACTTAAACGACCCTCTTAATATATTAAATTGCAGAAATATTCAACAAACAAAAGCTGGTTGAAAATTGGGAAAAGGAGTTCATCGAGAGGTATTTGTGCTTAAATAAGTGGCATGCAGTAAACCTTAATGATGACTTCCGTCAGTGCACTGGTCACAGCTACGCAAAACCCTCAAAGCAATTGTGTGTTTATAAGTGTTGCAGAAGTCGATGCATCAGTGTCTTATTGAGGTCGCACAGAGGCGGCTTGCAGAAGGGAAACTCTGATGTGGAATTTAAACGGTCAAGAAAATTGGAGTTGTCTAACTTGGGGCAGTCGACGAAAATGAGATTCTTTTTCTCGGGGTCAAGGGGTGGCTTGCGTAAATATCCGTTCGGGATTCAAAATTGCTTTCGACAGGCGCAATATCCTGCCCGAGCCAGCCGTTACGGATATTTTTAATATCTTCGTCCCTTTCGGCCTCTCTGTTTTCACACGCGATTTCTTACTTTCCACGGCGTTCCTTTGTTTTGTTCTATGTTATTTACTTCCGCTTGTATTTACAATTCCTTCTGTCCGCCATTGCTTCATTAACTCCTGAGTGTGCTTCAGAGAAAGTTAAACTTTTTGCAATACCTGCTGTTGGGACGTAGATCTTGACCTACTCTTGGTGCTGGAGGTATAGGATTCGACTCTTACAGTAGTTGCATTATCTTCCTTAGGAATCCCAAAACCGAAGGGACAAACACATTTAATTAACTTAAATCGTCACCAGCGCTCTCCCATTTTACACTAAATAAACAGTGGGGAAAGATGTACTGATAGAAAAAGCTTTACTTGCAAAGTATATAGTTTAGCTATAGTATAGCAGTGTTCTTGCTTCAAACCATGACATCATGTGTCCAGTATGGGGGCTCCCCATGATCATTCATTTTTGAAAGAAATCAATATGTCATGGAGTGGGGAGGTAGGGAGCTGTAAAGTCGGGTTCTTGCTGTTATTGCTCGTAGTCTTATGAAGTAATACTAATGAGCCTTAAATACTGTGATGTGTGGACAGGAAGGGGCTAAGAGGTCGGGTTCATATCTCTGCTTTACGTAGCGCTAGCCTAAAGTAAATCAATTTACTTAATACATACGCTCAGTAGCTATGGAAAAAAAGCTTTATTTTTAGTAAACAAGCATAAAATAATTTTTCCACGAAAAAGAAAATAAATGCATATAATAAGTAATATGAGTTTTTTAGAAGTCAAGTGTAGGTACAAGTTAAAGAAGTTTCCAAATTTCCGCCATTCATATCCAGACATTCTCATGCTCGTTTTATATGCTTTTGTAGATTGTATGTAGCGTTGGGGTAATTATTGCATTTCATGAAATATGATTAATCTAAATTGACTTTGGTCTCTGATATATCGTTTTCCACAGATGGCCCCAAGAGTTTTTTTTAAAAAAAGTGTATAATTTGGTGACCCTGGAGATTATTTGTGATGCACTTATTGTTGTTATTATAATTAGCATAGGTCAAACCTTAATTTTTATTTTGTACGAATTCATGAAGTTGATGTAAACCCCATATACGCAATTTTGTGTTTTCACTTAATAGTGAACCTAGACAACAGCATGTCCAGCTTCAGAAAAGATGCCATTATATTACTGAGGCTTGAAGGCCAGGTTCCTGTAATTTGTGAAAATCTGTTATGTATAGACACAGCCTTGGCTTTTCTTCTATTCGTAGCGGATGACAGGAGCTTTGTTTCTCTGCTAAGCTGCCACACCAGTAACCAAAAGGGATGTGTACTAAATTAGCATCTAAGGTTTAGCCAAATAAAATCAAGTGCAATATGTTACACGTGCATGGGCTTCGCTTGTGTGGCCTAAACCTTCAGAGTCTGTAGCAAATTAGTATTTTTCAGTGTTTCTTCTAGAACTCCACCTGACAGTGTCATTCACTGCACCAAATACAACTATCACAGGAACTTAGTAGTAAATGAAATAAAATTTAAAGTCACAAATAAAACTTGGCATTTAAAAACGGATTTACCAGCTATTTTTCTCTCAAGGAAGAAGAGTACTTTGCCAGAAATTAAATTACACAGAGGTAACTTCCTTATATTTATTTGCCTCTTCATCCAGTAGATGGTTAAGTGCAAACATTTAATTTGCCCTGGGTTTGAAAGTAACCAGCGTAAGGCAAAGAAGATTTTTTTAAGCCTTGGGGTGTTATTCTAGACTCTGAGATGCTTTGGGGTGCAAATTGTCACTTGAACCTATTGGTTGCATAAGTGAGCAAGGTCTCTCAAACGTTTCCAGTACAATTATACGAACATTACCATGAGTTCCAGGCAACAATATGCAACAAATTTCGACGTTTTGTTTCGTTGACAGATGGTTGAATGTGATGCATGGTATTAACAGCTACAATCCATTATTGGTGCTTTAAACGCTGAGAAACTGTTAAGTGCTATAATTACTCAAGCACATCTCGCGACAGTGACCATACAGCAAACTTGAGAAAAGTAGTAGCTTCTTTGTACCTGATTTAAAAACTGAAATTAATGTTAATAAAAGCAATAAATTGTACGTTGAAATGTTCTACTAATTTAATTCTGTTCATTTATATGCCGATGCTATTTTTTTCTCATATCTTCTGGATTTATAAACATGTATTTATACTGTTTTGTTTCTGCGATAGTTGGTTCATTTATGACTTAACAGTTCCGGAAAAGTAAAAATGCTTAACCTTTCAGTTTTTGAGCTAACTACTGAGAAACATCTTTTCAAATTTACCCAATTTGATAATTTTACGGAAAGTACATAACATGGCAAATCTCTGTTATGGCCAACCTTTAGATACATGCGTTACATTTATATAGAAATGTCTTTAGTTATTCTAGTTAGGAGTTAGGGCTCTGCCAATGTTGGGGTGCTGTATATGGAAAATATGTTAGGAATTGGAATGGCGGCGACGGAGGTGTAATTTTCGATACTTTAGTCTTGCTCAAAGACTGGCCGTTTGTGTCTACGCTGCACCGTTAGGGGGAGGGTATGAGGTAAGTGGGACAGGGCGGCCAGGTTTCACAGGCGGTAAGCCACGGATATAAGGGGCCCGTAACAACGTTTCCAGACAGCGCACAAGGACGCCGGTGGAGCGCTGTTTTTCACAAGGGTCATTTTCACACCAGACGCCGGGAAGAAACTTTTAAAATGTGCGATCTACCGTCACCCCGCACATAGCACCAACCTATGTCGCCTGGCACTTTTAACCCTCTATCTGAACCAGTTATATCTGAACCAATGGAATAAAATTAGAGGAAATGAGAGACCAGAAAACTTATGCAAGGAATACATTCATCCCAGCATTTGCCTAAGCAAACCACGAAAAAATAACCGAATGTCAGAATGATCGAGTCCCAAGCGTTATCACCTGAGCCACCCCTCACCGCTACTTGATTTCGGCCGCCTAGTGTCTCCCTTACTGTTCCCTTCCTCCCAGATATGCTGCCAAAATAGCCAGCCCTTAAGCACTGCTGAAGTACCGAACTGTACCCCTACTATTTCAAATCCAAAGCATTGGGTATTATTGCTACGGAAGCAACAGACAGATGAAAGTAAAACTGAACAATAACACTGATAAACTCTCCCGCAGGTATATATGTGTCATTCGACACCCCTCCAAGTGAGTTTATCAACTGTTAAATCCTTGACTGCTAAAGTATTATTGCAAACATCTGATAACACACGAAGGCTCTCCTGTTGTTAACGAGGAAATTCTGCGACTATATCCAACCGACTTGCTTTGAATAGATAACAATGACGTGTTATAGCGAACAGCCATGTAGGACCAGCATTCAGCGTTGTTAATTCGCATGCACACGATTGACAAAAGGCATTAATGATGCAACTGTTACTTCTCGTGGCTTCCACGTTGTTAATTTGGCAAAATAGAGGTACATTATCTTATAGTATATAGCAAAGCTACAAATCTAAAGGAACAAATAACACACTGAAGTGCCTCAATGATATTCTGATTAAAAATGGCAACTTTCTTTCCTGGAAAGTGTTTACACCACTCCCTAATACTACTGGACTAATGACCATATCTTTTGATAACGGTCGAGTACACACTGCGCTTCAACTCCTTGTTGCCTTCTGTTGTTTCGATGCCGATTCGTTCCGAACCTTACACAAGTGTCGTGAACGAAAGTACTGTGCCATATGGCGGAAAACAAATGCTCTACTTTGTGTGTGTATGGAATATTTATTGTCTTCAACATAATTTGAGCTCTGACTGGAGATTACCCAGTGTTTTTTGTGTGCCATGCAGAGCTCGCTCTTGCAATGACAGTAACTGTCTATACGTAAATATTTTTGGAGGACAAAATATCGTATGTAGTCCGTTAGCTCCATAGAACTCAAATTTGGTTTCCCGAAATTTTAAACCTAAAACGAGATGATGAATGCTTGAAAATGGTGATATTGATTTTAAAAAGGATATTTAGAGACTGTTTACACTCGGGTTAGAAGCAGTTTCTCAAGAGGACTAAGAAGCCATTGTCATACTGCTTTCGTTTATGTTTCTCAAATGTGGGAAATTCCATGTGAAATCGGGCACGGGAAAATTTTAAAAATTCATTTGTCCTTAGCAATAATACACACAAAACCTTTCAAATATACGATTATTTGAAGGACGTTTTTCTTTAAGTCTAGTAATTTTCAGTTTGAAGGCGGCAGTCTTTTGGTAAATTTGTTAAAATCCAAAGTTGCGAAAGACATAAACCCTAAAAGACTAATGCTAGACATTTCAAAATTAGTTATTTATTACAAAAGTTTTAAAAGTAGTATTTTGTTTTGTGAATTGCATGTTTTCAATACTACGAAAAGAATAATATAACATTTTCATACAGCCTCCAATATTTAGAAATAAATTAGCAATTATAATTTAAATGTATTCCAGTTATTCCGAAACGAAAGAGATCACATATTTCTCACTAGGAGGAGCATGGAAGAATCCCTACCTAAATCTCTAAATGATGTAATCAGTGTCCCAGCGTTGGAAATTGGTGCTTTTTAAACGTTTGTAGGTTTAAAATTACACATTTAAATTGGTTTACTATTATTATTATTATTATTATTATTATTATTATTATTATTATTATGTTATTGCACTTTTATTATATATTGTACTACATTTTATCTTTAAAATGTAAATTTCTCGCGTTGGTATTAAAGATTCATCCTATGCCCGTTGCCATAGTAACATTTTATTTTCCACCGTTATTAACTTTGCTAATTACAATAAATACTATGTACTTATATTTCATTTACAATACAAACTTACTAAATGAATCAACTAATTAATAGTTTACATTCAATTATTACAACAATTTTACAGCTCACATTTACGATTATTAATACATATTATGAATATATTCTGCCAAGCCTAGATGTCCATGGACATAATATAGTTGCAGATATTTCATAGATGTGGTATATGAATTCTTCATTATTGGCGGCCGAGTACCTCCATGTTCTATTATTGCTTTTATGGGAATGCATTTTTATTACACTTTGTTTGTACATAAGTAAATGAGATGATCATTTATAATATAGAAATTACGAAAATACGAATTAGTATTTTTCGATACCTGACACGATCACTGAATATTAGCTTTACCGGTAGTTTTAGTTTTAGTCGGCCTTTACTTAAGGGAAAGAAAAATTTAGTCGCTGTATATTATGCACGTGTACATCACCTGTTACTTGATTTTTTTCCAGCTAACATGGTTCCAGGGCTACCAATATGGCTACTTAGGCAAATAAATGTTATAAATATATTTAATAGTTATATAATATCACTAATTACACTATAGCCTGATTTTGAAACTGTTTCAAGTGTGTGTGTGTGTATATATATATATCCTTTGTATCCTCCTTAAGTAACTTAATAATCGCTATATTCCTTATTCAAGAAAATTTTGTAACATTCGAGTGCTGTTAAACTATAGCACAAAATTCAGTTTCTGGCGTGAGGGACGTGTGTCAAAAGAATTACTTTTCAATATGAGCTAAATAAAAAGTTGGAATTATAGCTGACAGCACATATTCTATAAATGTATATGCGTCATGTTTAATATAAAATATGAATATGAGCAAAATTCAATAAATTAACATTTAACTAGCTTCCTCACGAAAAAAAGTAGCAACTGAAAATACTGGTCAATTTTATTTTTAATGTTCCATTGAAATACGTGGCTGGCGGTAGTACCTTCATGTATGGTCGTGTGGGATCGACCGAGCGCTTTGACTTGATAGTGCTGACTGTGTGAGTACTATACGGCGTGCAAGATTCTACTTTTAGGCATGAAATTATTTTTCTTCTATTCTAATTCGCCATGGAGCATAAATCGTAAAACTGTATTTATTTATTTTTTTTGTTCACAATTGTGCCATATTTTTATTTTTCATTGTGTTAGTGGAAAAATCGCTCAAATGGGCATAAAACGTATTTTCTTTTAAAATAATTACTATATTTTATAAATCATTATATTGGGCTAGAATAGAAATTAAAAATTATATAAATATAACTCACACACATATGTATGTATATGAGTTTATATTTCTGTTTTAAGCGGTTTGAGAGCTTCATTTTGTTTTTCCCATAGTAGTACCACTGGCAGCCGGAATCACACAGCTCGTCTGCCGTCGATCGTGAAAGTACGAAAACGCGCTTACCTTTTTCATAGAAGATGAAATTTCTACTTCCCAAATCGGTGGGCTGTAAGGTAGACACTTCAGTAACCTCGAAGGGATGAACTTTTAACAGTTTTGCAGCAGAATGTGCTGATGTAAGACCGCCTGCCATTTTTTTGCTAATATTGCAAGATTTTTATCCTGATTATTTTAATTGAGCACCGATATCTTCTAGTATTTCCTGCGTTTATTTCCTTGACCAACATTGATTCTATTTTATATTTTTACGAGCTTTACATCTGTCGGGTGGATGAATCCCCCGAAAATATTCTTTAAATTCTTCACGACACTGAAGAGGTGATTGATTTCTTAAAACGTTTCAGTAAAAGAAAATGCGTTGTCCTGTATTAAATCTTTGAACCATGGGGAACGGAGAAATGAATCGCGATAAGACCGTAACTAACCACTATTCCAACTTAAACAAGCACTAACTGTCCTTATCAGCAGCAATAAGCATTTTCGATGTTCGCGGCTGTGACCTATCAGCGACCCAGGCTGCTTGCGGAGGAAAACTAAACAAAGTCCCGACACATTTCTTTAAAAAATAAATGAACAAAAAATTAATACATTAAATTTGGAGTATTTTTTCATGAAAACTATAGTAGATGTCATATTTTGCAAAAATTTGTCTTTATATAAAAAAATATTACAATTTAAAAATTTAGATGACCATGATGACCAAAAATTTAGATGGAATAGCACGCTAAGAATGTGGCTCAGTTGGTTTCAAACGTTCTTATTTGATTCCTGTGTCTTTGCTGACATCTAAAGTCAGTTTTAATTTACACGGAGATAAGCGGGTGTTAGAGTAGGAAATTGGGTAGTAATTACAGTTAAGCGTGTAGTCTAACTATCGAAAATCCATATATAATTGATAGGTGTCGCTGTACGAGTTTCCGTCCAAGCGTAATTTCTGTTTCGTCGGCAAGTTTGCCAGTTCCGCACAGTTGCGGTTAAAATGTAAACGCTTTTGTGATAGTAACTTCTAAAACCTGGATCCAGTGACGATTTATGAGTAGAGGCAACAAGTGCTTCAATTTTCAGTGCTCGGTGGCAGTTATTTTTTTTATTTTATTTTTTTTTTGGCAAAATTTCATCCTTGTTTATGAAATCTCTTTTAACGACACATTGTACTCCTGCTTTTGAGAACACAGCAGAAAAACAAGATGAATTTTAGTGGAGCACAAAACGACGGTGTGTAGACATTGCAACAAGCAGTTATACTATCGCAACGTACTTTGAAGGCATATTGCTCGCAGCCGACTCTGGAAAGTCAAACAGAGAAAAGGAAAACTAAGGCTTAACGTGGCAGTATCTGTCTCGGCTTTGATAAACTCGTAGCCAGTCCGAAATTATCGGATTTTTGTTGCGCTAACCTCAAGAACTATCGCAGAAATTTATTTAAATTTTTGGAAAATTGAATGCAAAGGGTTTTTGAAAAAAAATTACACATATTGCTTTTATAGATGTTTGAAGTATGTGCCACATTTTGAAAGACCTACAATTTGCTAAAAGTGAGGAATAATGTACAGAACCTTCGTTCGGACGTGTGGCCGGCTTAATGGGGATTTACTTGCCCTGCTCTGCGCTGTTTCGAACCGGTTCTGTTCCTCCCTGCACTTTCCCTCCTCTCCGTGTATCAGGTAATCAGTTGACGCGCCAAACCTTTGTGCTGTACAGAAGTTGAAACTTGTGAGACCACTTATTTCAGTGTTATAATGTGTTAGTGCTGTTATAAATTATAATGCCAAAAGATTCGTATACTTTAACACATGGAATCTTCATGTATGATTCCTATGTGACAACAAACTATTGTAGAGAAGCGAGACGGCTGTTTATAGACAGATTCCCTGCTTTTCGTGCGTCTCGCAGAGAAATGACCCGTAATCTTGTGAATAGATTTAGGGAAACGGGATCTGTTCTTGATAAGAAACCGAGAGTAAAAAGTCGTGTTCGAGAGAAAAAAACTCGATGACATGAGAGAGAAATTAGGATGAAGTCCAAAGAAATCGGGAAGTTCGCATATTTCGGCTTCGAATGCCATTAAACTTTTAAAATTAAAACCCCATAAGATAATTGCAACCAGCCGATAATGTAAGTAGAGTTAGTTTCTGCAGTTGGGTGTTGGATAATGTTAATGATCACTCTCTTGGCCAGTGTTTAATTCTTTTATTTTTTACGGACGAAGCATGGTTTTACTTATATGGCCATGTAGCGACACAAAACAGTCGATACTGGAGTGCAGAAAAACTCGATCATGTACACGAAATGCCATTGTATGAGCAAAAAATGTGTTTTTTTTTTTTGGTGTGCTGTGAATGCTTACATAATTATAGAAGATAACAGTGAATGGGCAGAGATACAGGGATAACATAATCACACCATTCCTAGAAGAACCGTGTAACATTGGATGTACACCGGCATATTTTCGACACGATTGTGCTACAGCGCATACAGCTGATCTCGTTAAAATGAATTGAGAAATTTGTTCAAGATAGAATCCTCAGTAGGGGATTAATGGCCAGCATGGTCTCCAGATCTTAACCGGATGCGATTCCTATTTGTTGGCGACCTTAAAAAATAAAATGTATCGGAATAACACGCATACATTGGAAGAACTGATATACAATATAAGTAGGGAATTTGCTGCAATTTTAGAAGAAGAATTAATGAGGTTAATGCAAATTTTCTTCAAATGCGTGTGGTGGCACAATGGCATCATTTCCAACATATTCTAAAACGAAGGTATGTGGTTATTGTAGGTATAATTTGCAAGAGCAATTTATGTGCTTGAATTTAAGGGGCTACAAATATCCGACTCTGCCGGCAAACAACATGCTTCCGTGTGGCAAGCAAATCCCCGTTAAGCCGGCCACGTGTCCAAACGAGGACTCTGTACGTAATAACATTTGAACAACCTTCTGAATTTATTAAATCGGACATTCGGTAGCGAACTCGGGGTAGAACAATATTTTAATGAAATATCTAAAGGGTTAAAAAACTGACTACATTTATTAACTGAGTTGGGTTATCTCTTCATTCTAGGATTAATACTGTTGCTCTCCTTACCTTTTGAGATAAAGATGCTCCTAACTGCGTATAGCACGTGTTACTTCTAAGTCTCTGACACTCTGCCCCTTGATTACGACTCACTGTTACTGACAAACCGTATTTAAACGAGCCTTTTCCTTTATAGAACGCCTAACTGTCAACACTATTTCATTTATTGATTTGGTTTATTTACGGGCGTTCTTTAACATCTCAGGTTATCAGCGTCCCATTCAATTCAAGGCGTTGAAAGAGGCCTCTTCTTTCAGGCTTGAGGTTGTTTAAATGCCGTAAATCTACGACATGGGACCCACAGCTCTGCTTTCCTTCCGAAAGAAACCATGCTTTGGATTTTTACGCCCGAAAAAAACGCATAAAGTCAGGCCAGGATTGAACCCGCATCTTGAATTTGCGAGGCAAGAATGATTACCACTAGACAACCTAGACAAAATTTCCGAAGTGGTACTGATGTCGTCACACAACCTAGACTCGTTCTAAATGAATGAATAGTGTTTAACGCCCGTTTTTGCTACAGAGGCACCACAGGCAATGGGCGCTGATGACACATGAGATGAAATGATGTATTGCGAAAAAAATTATTTTTAAGGAAGGAAACGTTTCAGGCCTAAGTTTAGGGTACTTCCCCGCCATTTGCCATTTATGAGGACTGAGGAAAACCAGGAAAAAACCTCAGTCAGAGAGGATGGTCCTGGCGGGATTCGAACCCCAAACCTCCCGCTCACGAGTCTGCGCCTTAACGACCTCGGCCACCCGTGGCGGTAGACTCGTTCTAGTTTCCAAATATACACATTAGGGATATTCTTCATTATCTATCTCTCGCTTCTAAACCAGTCATCTTACGCTGCATTATTTGTATGTGCCGACCAGAAAACAGTGGCTGACTAAGCCATTCTGTCACGTATTGAAGTTTCCACCTATTTTGCCAATCTCAGAGCTATTGTGAAATAATTAATGCTCAGCCAAAAATGTTTTACTTATTGTAGAAATTTCCCAACTTTTGCGATCTTTGGTTCTGAATATATAATGGCAGTTAAATAAACAATGATCCTTATATTTTTTGACAACATTCCTTTAGTCATCCGCATAGTTTTGATTTTTGTCGAAATAGTTCTTGTTGGATGCAATGCACTTGTCTCATCGTTTCCGTTAGTCTTAATTTTACAGGTCCATCATTGCTTCTGATAATGGAACTTACCTACTAAGACCTTTCTTCAAGAAAAGGGAAAAGTCACACGGGGCTAAACCTGGACTATAGGGAGGGTGAGGGATATACTTCACAATGATTTTTATATATTCAGCAATAACATTTGCGATGTGCGGCCGTACATTATCGTGGAGCACGGAAATTACGTGTGATATGACCTTGCAAAATTTTCTGTAGTATTGCCCAGTTACAGTTGTGTATGCTCGTAAACCAATTCTTGAATATCGAACAATGAGATGATCGTATCTTTTACAGCAGAAGCAAAAACTTTTGCTTTTATTGATGTTGGTACGATGGAGATTTCTACACAGAGCTTTACTGTTAGCTCTCTGGATCGAAATGGCGTAGACAAGTTTCATCAGCAATGATTACCTTTGAAAGAAACTCCTCCTTTCTGTTAAATTGTCTTCAAATGCATTCAAACGTGCACGCGATCGCCAGCATTCTTGCAACTTTCCGTGCACCTTTTCAAGCTACCACCGTGTGGGTGGTGAAATTTTCAAAATATCTGAAAGTGTTTTTAATGTTATTCGACGATCCTCTCTCACAATGACACTAGCGACGTTAATGTTTTTTTTTTGCTTCTTCTTCTGTTAGAGCACAAACTGGAGCACCGGGTCCAACTTTAAAATTGATTGCATTTTTAACCGTATTCTAGCTGTCCCATAGGGAAGAACAAACTCTCTGTAAGTATACTATAACTTTGCCTAGGCATCAACTAAACATCTGTTGAGAAGAGAAGAAAGCACAATTTCAGAGCAGTATATATGTCCGTCGCGTGCTACATCCGTTTTGCTGTAAGCGGAGATGAACATGTTTCAACTTGCTCATCTCTCACAGATGGGAACGGAAGTGGCAATAATGAACCACGTGTACATTACACATGAGGTAAAACATTGTAAATTTAAATTTTAGTATCAGAATTTATGCCAGTAAAAATGATGATCATTATTGAACGCACTGGAGGGTTTATTAAAAAGTGATAAAAAGTCTTTCCTCGATACGAGGTATTTGAAAAATTTTCTAATGGAGCACAAAATTAAGATTGGCTATTGAAATTCTGTTTTCTGAACAGTTTCCATTGACGTTAATGCACTATGTCCAACAATGTTTTAAAACCTTTATTATCTCTTCCAGGCATTCAAAGTATTGTTGAATGGATGCTTTAAATTCTTCATCGCATAACTGTTTCCTCCCACCAAGGTTTTTTCTCAGCTTTTGGAACAGATCGGAGTCTGATGCAAAACCATTTTCTTCTTTCAGTTAAATGTTTTTTTTAGGTTAGCATAGCCTGCTCCATTGAGATAGTAAATGAGTAGGACACCTTTAGCATCTCACATAACTGATGCCATAATATTTCCGGCCGGCTTAATACGTTGTTTTGTATAGGGCACTCATGTTTCATCATTGGTCATGAATCAGCGCCATACTTACTCAGAGATTGCAATGTAATCCGCTTTTGAACAGATGTCAACAGTCGGGGCATCCATCTTGAAATCATTTTTTGTGCATAATTTCTCGTCAAAATATGAAATACCCTTTGCCCTAAAATGCATATAGCTTCAGCAGTTGTGACATCTTTATTCGGCAATCCTTCAATAACATATCCTGCACCTTTTCTACAATTTTCGGTATATTGGTTACGCGGGTCAACTTTCAATCTTTCACGACCGCGTTTCAACATGTAAACGATTGAAAATATTAACACAGAGTTTCTTGAAGTATTTATAATGTCTTAGTGAATGTATGTTGCGGTTATACTCTTATTCATATAACATTTAACTATCGCACGCTGTTCGATGTTTTCCTTCTTTTCAACGCGCATTGTCTGCAATACTTTGCGTTCCTTTACTACATGACGTATTATCCCTCAACTGTTTCTGGGGAACAGGCAGATTTCGATACGGTAATTGGAGAGGCGACATAGGTGCGGATTATAAGTGCTAAATATTGAAGTTTTCACAAATAAAATACATATTTTGAATCAGAGAAATGCTTTAACATTGAAATAGTATGTTACTATTAATTGCTGTTTTAATAATAATAACAACAAATGCAAATTTTTTGCAATTACGATGCACAAATTCTCTTATAAAAGTCACTATATTTAGATTCCACGTAATTCAGCTATCCAATAAATCCTTTTTCTTCTGCTCGCTAATTGCAATACTTTTCTTATCATTACCAAAATCTTTTATTTTCTTAAATTTAGCATATCGTCCTTTTTTGTAAACTTCCTTCGTCTCCCACTCTTCCATTTCACTGAAATATTGTTTTGTTTTGATTTGTGGGAAAACTGCCCTTACAACCTTGATTTAAATTTTGTTTGCAATGAAATTTTATATGCATGGCCAAAAATTAATGAAATTAAAGTTTTACATTGTGAAAACTTGCAATGTATTCTGCACTCGTGCAACTGTCACAATATTTTGAATGACTTCGGATACTATAGCCTTGCAGATGCGTTTTTCTCCTTCAATGACTCCGAAATCCCTATCATTGCAGAGTGTTAAGTGTACGGTATCATAGTACCTCTTTAATACAAACCTTAGAACAATCAAAACCATTCTGTTCTTGTATTGTCCAACACAGTAATCTCACCAAGTTTCAAAATGTCGTTTAGGCGTAAAGTTAAAAGATAACTTTATGCCTCAATGAAATAATGTCAGAATTATGAGATGATAAAACAATGCCACATTAAGATTATAAACAAACACGAGTAGGCACATGCCTCCTCAATGTTAACAGCTACAGTTTGGACCTGTTGGACTTGCCTACCTTCCCACGAATGAATGTGTTTAACGCCCGTTTTTGCTACAGAGGTACCACAGGCGATGGACAGTGATGATACATGAGATGAAATGGTATATCGGGAAAGGCTTTTTGGGGGGGGAGGAAGCATTTCAGCTCTAAGTTTAGGGTACCTCCCGGGCATTTTCCATTTATGAGGACTGAGGAAAACCTGGAAAAAACCTCAGTCAGAGAGGACGGTCCTGGCGGGATTCGAACCCCAGATCTCCCGCTCACGAGTCCGTGCCTTAACGATCTCGGCCACTCGCGGCGATGCCTATCTTCCCAGGCAATTGACATTGGAGTATGGGTCTCTTTGCATGCAAAAAACTCATTTTTGATAATATTGACACTTATTTTTTTTCACATGAACTCTTAATTTGATCTGAAATTAGTTCATTCTGTGTTATTCAGAGAACTTTTCAACATCTTCGATTTCCAAAGTGATTAGTCTGTTTTTCTTTCTTCAGAAATACTAACCTGATACCTTAGTTAACTCTAGTTGTTTCACAATTTTCAAAATTAAGAATATAGCAACCGCCAGTTGTCTAAGGAAAGATCTGTTTACGTTTACTACAATTGACTCATTTTAAAATGCCAATAATGTTTTTTTTTTTCAAATATATCGGCATAACAATGTGCTTTCTCATTAAGTACCAAATAACGTAAAGAAAAGTTATAATTACTGAAAATACAGCAGGGAGTGCAGGTAGATAAGGGAATTGTAAAAAACCGCCTTCCCAACAGTGGTGGGATTTTTTTTAATAACTTAGTGCCTAAATTCATCTTTACGAGGACATTCCTGTTAAACATAAACCTATAAATAAAAGCACATTCCAAGGCAACACACACGTTAGTTCGTTTCACACTTGAATACATTTTTTGTGCAAACACGTGGATTATCATGTCTGGTACATAATTAGTTTTGTTGATCACGTCGGGTTTCTGAGTGCTTGAACGATCCTACAGATATTTGAACATTAGTCGTATTCAGTGAGGTTATTTGAGTTGCGGGCCGTCAGTTATAGGCTTGAATGGGCTTATATTTGCGATACATAAGTGAAAACAGATTCATGGGATTCGCAAGAAAAATCCTGGCAATTACGTTTCAGTTAGAGAAAACGTTTGCTAACTTGTTAAAATGCTAACAGAGACAGGGTCCTCAACGGGGGAGGGGAAATGAATCCCAGAACCTCAGTGTTCTTACGACAGAAACTAAACTTTGAATGAAACACCTAGTAATTTCTTATGCAGATGCTAGCAATGTGTTGCCGCTGAGGGTCATCATTTTCAAGATGTTTTGTAACACAGGTTAGTTCTTATTATCAATTTTAAGTACAGTATCAAGTGATATTGTACTTAAAATTGATATGCTTTCAATAAAACTACAATAAACACTGAAAAACGATTCTTATCTCCCTGTTTACATTTTCGGCGGC
This sequence comes from Metallyticus violacea, assembly GCA_030762175.1. Taxonomy (NCBI): domain Eukaryota; kingdom Metazoa; phylum Arthropoda; class Insecta; order Mantodea; family Metallyticidae; genus Metallyticus; species Metallyticus violacea. Next base: position 22,613,064 of record CM060846.1, on the reverse strand, counting down.
TGCTGCACTTTCCCAGTAAATAGCCGTACTCAGGTGGCCCTTGACTGAAATAATCTCATTGTATATGTACATATCAACACAGTCTGTTGTTTGCTAACGTCTGGAAAGTTTGCCTGAAATTTCATTTGTCTTATATAAATGTTATTCTTATATATTACAAATAATTACTGATGGTTCTAATATGGACTGTTTCTTACACATGACAAAAAGTTTCGCTCTATACTTATAATACAGCATTGACGGAAGCCATTAAATTTAATAGTCTTTATTCCATGCAGAGAACTTAAAAGTTGGTCTTCTACTTGGCATGCAATTCTTGACTTCCAGTAATGTAGAATTAAAAGAAGGAATATTTAGAGAACTCAGATTAAAATAATGATGTTCCTTTTATGGAAGCAACTCGCAAAGTATTTTCAGCATGGGAATGATATAAAGGGAACAAGAAATAAGAAAGTAGTAAAGTACTAGAAGATCTGTAAGTTGGGTTGTAAGATGTCTCACAAAATTTTACATCTTGCATTCCCATTTTTATTTTTTCCCTGAAAACCTGGGTGACGTGAGTGATGAGCTAGAGGAGCGCTTTCATTAAAACATTTTACAAACGGAGTTCGGATCCATCCATAATGAGTGAATACTGGTAACCACAAAAAGAGAATATGACGGCACACAAAAGAAAACCTGCTCTAAAGCGATTCTTGCAAGCAGCCACTTGCATCGTACTTTGTTTCCACTATTAACACATTATGTTTTTGTATTACACATTAAATCTGCGAAAATGTTTAATTTGTTGTGAATTTTTCAAAACTGCAATAACTGAAAATGAACACCACTATTGAAAAATGCATTACATTTTTTTTATTCAGCATGACAAAATGAATATTTCATCTCTGCACGCATTTCAAATTTGTTGATTAGTGTTATTCATTCATTCATTCGAAACACTTTCCCTGTATAAATAAAATTAAGTGAAAGTGATATACCACTATTACTCAGGTATTAGAGTTATATATATAGTTTTAGTGAAGTAGTATAGCTTAATTTAACTTAATCACAACCCCTTCTTGTAGTAGCTGAAACAGGAAACAACTAATATCGAACAAGGGTCTTGTACGTCAATGTGTGAAGTAAAAAAACGGCTATATGTTATACAAACGTTTTCCCTTGGGACGTGTGAAACAGAAGCTCCGCTAGGGAATTTTGGAAAGAGATCTTTGTGCAGCCGATTGAGTGAACACTTAAAAGAAGATAACAGGAAAAACGACTACTGTGGCTAGCGGTACAAATTATTGATAAAGAGATCTCGAAACAATTAAGATAAGTTTCAAATGTTGGGCATCACAGATGGAAAAATATTAAACAAAAGGTGAGTCACAGTGAGGCATAGATGTGACGCTGTGTACATTTGTCGCAATAACCGGCATGTATACTTTCAAAATTGACATTGTAGAATTAACAGAATATCTGAAAAGTATACACATAGTCCAAATGATATTTGACCACCATTTATCTCCGACCAGGAAATTGGGGTGAGTTAAACAGGTGAACCGAGGAAGACTGGGACCAGATTTAGTGAACGGTGATGCATTCTGTGAGCGTCTGCAAGTCCCACGTAAAAAATCTTAAACCATAAATACTTTTTAAGCCACAGTGTGACAAAATGAATGTTTATTACTGTCACATCATAGGTTGCAGACCTGATGATACATGAGATGAACAGAGAAGTTAGAGAGAGAGAGAGAGAGAGAGAGAGAGAGAGAGAGAGAGAATGTTTAGAAAGGAAAGGTTCAGACCTGTATTTAAGGTACCTCTCCGGTTTTGCTCTTGATAAGAACTAAAGAAAATGAGAGAAAAGCCTCAGCTAGGGAGGGCTGATTTGACTGGGTTCGATTAACAGAATCGGTTACCTAGCGGTGAATACCTCATTGTACAGATGGCCTGGGTCAACCCTTAAGCAAAGCTGAAGTAACCGAGAAGCTTCCTTTGTTCTTTTTACAGAAAATTTTGTGAATAATATGATGCGTAAAAATGTCGTCTTCACGATGTTTGTAGATTATTATTAAATTGTAAATTTCTTTATGCTGTCAGTTCTTTAAGCTGTAAAGTCGTATAGTGCAGGTGGCCGATTACTTGTTGACATTAGGGGATTCAATGCAAATTTTCCGAAGTTCGTCTTATTAATATTGTGCAGATAAGTCATTTCTCGTTTTTTCGTAATCATAGCCTGGAAAGTATTGTAGTTGTATTTTGTTCCGAATGTAGCTGTTACACCTACGTCATGACTAACAGGCGGCAGGATATCGCGGTGGTTTTACGTGAGATGGTTTTTATATTTACCACGCCCTCCTACGTAAGAACAAAGAATAATGCTCATTATTACGTTGCCGAATGGAGATCGATAGGAGTATTATCTATTGTGGGGCAAATGTGAGGCCACCGTGCTCGTTGCATAGCTGTTCTGTTCTGTTTTTCATTTCAGTTGTCGCGCAAATGTTTAAGAGACACTGCAACTAAACTTGCTGATTTTTGTTCTTGCTAGCTATAAGTGTAAGAAGTGTGTTAATTATCAGCTCTTAATGATTAATTTCCAATATAAATTTTCATTTCTAAAGTCTTTATCAAATTATCGTTACAAAACTTGAAATATGTTCATTTGTACTGGAGCAGGTGTTTGGGATGGTGTGCGGGGGCGTAGTGTTGTACAGCTGGTGGTCGTGGTCTCGATGTTCGGCCGGGCTGCTCACTGAAGACGTCTGCTCCTATTCTGTTGAATTTGGTCTCAGGGTCCACTGGAGTGTTTCTCGGATCAGTATAGATCCACGGGAACGAGAAATGTGTTGCCCAAAAGATACACCAGGTTGACTGGCTCAAATATTTTATTCACAAATAAAAAATACTGGGATTACTTCCTGACTGCTCGTCGCTGACTTCACTACTTACTTAGACTGACTTTAGAAATGACTTAGACTGCCCTTAACTTACTTTAGAAAATGATTTAGACTGATTGCTTTAGTATGACCTAGGTTGCCTGCTTCCGTATATCTCTTGAGTGAATACTCTCGTGTGTCTCTAGTAGGCCTGCTCTCGTGTCTCTCCTCTGATAATGTCGTCTGTTTCTCGTCTGAATGTCTCTCTGACTTCTGTACTCCAGTTTTTCTACCACATCGCCACGCCTTTCGCTAAATTAAATTCCCTCGTATATTATCGTATTTCCGTGTTATATGTTCGTCATTGGGCTATCTTAAAATTATTTATTTGTATCTAAGTTCTCCTCATTCGTTGACTTTTATCCGATGACCATAGGCTAGAATTATTCTCTCCCTCCTGGTCTACAATATCTTTCCACGAACCTGGATTTTCTAAGAACAGCCTGTCATAAATTTCGGCCCTTTCCTTACATGCTGATTTCTATTGAAATACCTTTTGCCTTCCTTAGTTTGTAGATTTCTAAATGTTCTCAGAGATAACGCACGTGTTTATGGGCTGTTTTCAATACCTTGTACCCCCGGCTTTCCTGTAATAAAACATTTTCGTCTTCGTTCTGACATTCCCATTTTCTCTTAAATTATTGCTACGTCTGACTTTGTTCAAATACTGTCCCGTTACGGCCACATGATTTCCTATTGTGAACTCCTAAGTATTCCTTGGTAGAAGTTTCGTGACCTAACAAAAGATAGTTTACCTTTTCCTCAGCCTTGTCTAAGGAGCGGTCAGTGGACGAGACGTCAGGTATACATCTCTGTCTCTTTCTAACATCTTTTACCACAAAATGTATACATAACCCTTTTGTAAGATACAATCACCTGTCAAATGACCTACACATAAGTACAAGCTACAAATTATTTCAATTCCTGTTATACCTATCTCAAAATGATTTCATTATATGTATACATAATAATTATCCTTATCAAATATAATGCCTTTAGAAGTATAACTCTGCAGCCTTTAGTTATTAAATTAATAAAGGCAGCCTTATTTCCGGTTTCAGTTCTAAGGGGTAGAAGACCAAGATAAATTATTCGCTTCTGATCATATAATTAATGCATTTAAATTATTTTTTTTTCTAAGCATCGAGTCAACAAATTATTTGATGACTGAGGCGGTAGGGGGGACTGCATCAGTCTATAAGCAATCGCTCGCGGCCAGCCGAGCTACACCACGGTCGAGGCAAGCGGGTGGAACAACACAAGAACCAGTGATAAAAACATTAAAGTGACACAAAATGTTGAAACTGCCTTCATATTCTGCACATTTCTGGCATCTGTTTATGAAATGATGGATTACCCTCTTTAATTTTCTTTGAAAAATAAAATAGACCTCTTGACGCTTTTATGTTTTAGCTCGTCTAAAGTGTGTGGATAGCACTAATTTATGAGTCGTATTACGACTTGAAACTCCATCACCTGGGAAGTTTTTCTCAAATTATCTCCTGACAGCACAGATAGAGTCGGTAAAGACATAAACAACAAATAAACACTCGTTGTGCAATAAAATAATTACGCATAGTATTTGCGTTTATGTATTCTTAGTGTACTTTACTCTATGCACGCATTGTTTCTTTCACTGGTCAAACGAGAGGTCAATGTAGCAATTTGGAAAAATCCTACCCCCTCTCGTCTCGTATAGTGCGACTAACCTTAAATGATGGCTTATCGGCCGATTCAGTTCCAATAATTGGAGACGATATAAAGATTCGCACGAGTTTGTAAAGCCCAATGAAAATATTCTTCAAAATAACACCAAAACTGAAGAGGTTGGAGTATTATTTCCCAAAGCATACTCGTATGGTTCATTACGGCTCAATACTGTCCCGTAGCCTAGGCAATGACAACCTCTCGCGGCTTGTACGTATCACATGGGCCAGCATGTTCATTAGTTTGTTAACACTGACACACGTCTGTCTGAACTTTACTCCAACCCGTTTCCTGCCACTCTCTCTTCGACTTTGCACATTAAACTTCTGTATATGTACGGGGAACTGTTTGTCCCTTTGTTTACCGATGTTAGTCAACCGGCATTCGTCTTTTGCCATCTGGAAGACGTGATGACTAATATTTGGTTCTTCAGTAAATACTGTCATATCTATCAGGGCTAACGATAGAACCAACAAAACGACAGAAAATATTGGAATTGCCTCCATTTTCCACACATTTCTGACATCTATTAAGAAATTATGGATTACCCTGTTTAATTCTCTCTGAAAAAATAAGCTGGAGCATCTTCTCTCTTAAATAGAAAGAAACGCAAATTTCCGAGAGCATACTCGTCATATCTCGATGTTGTTCAACTTAAGAGGGGACTAGATATCTTGAGTAATATGCAAAGAAAATGACTGCGTACATAATGCAAAGTTGTTATACTCCGGTTTCATCTGTAGCAACAACTGAGAGTAAAATTTGCTTTTCCAAACTTCTGCTACTTGCGCATTTATTCGCTACGAAAATATTAAGTTAAGCAACAGTGTTTTCGAAATCAATCTAGAGATCCTTTGCCGGAAACGTAACTCTGTTTAATTGTTTAGTAACTTATTCTCGTCTTCTCTTTTAGAAGTGGAATAGACTGAAAGTTTCTATTCCAGCAAGACCAGAAAAAATTACAAACTCTATAGTTCACAATTAAATTTTGCAAACTCCCTCTACGCGCTGCAGTTTTGTTCCCGTTGTGTCGATATTTATACTTGAAACTGTCGATTTAGAAATCCCAAACTCTCTTGAAATTCTCTATACTCCATTACACTTTAATGACTTCTTTCTTTCTTTCAGTGGCAAATGCCATTTACACTTGCATCAGCTCAATGTGTTGTGTTTTCAGCATTACAGTATTACATTGTCACCGAGGAGCTTGGGCGTATGCATAACCTAAGTGCATTAGGTTAATATGTAGACTTTATGATGTGGAAACCGAGCGTGGGCTCCTTCAGTGTGTGTGCACAAATGCAAATCTGTTGAAATATGAAATAAAAAGCTCAAAAATTACTTTATGTGTGAATATGTGGGGGGAAAATATTGAACTATGAAAAAATTGCTTAATATGTATAAACATGTTAAAAATTGCAGCATTAAATACGCAAATCATTCACAGAGATCCTTAAATATTTTTTTTTCTCAAATGGTAAGTACATTGATTTAAAATCATTAAGTTGTTAATCTCCTTGCTTCCCACTACAGCAAGGTCTCAGTGATGTGTTAAGAGTTCTCGATTCATTTTCTCTTCAAGGCTACACAGTTTGGAGATAGCAGGATGCCAAGTGGTGAAGGTGTCTGAAATGGATGTCTTGCCCTGTGCTCAAGCGAAACAGTGCAACCAGTTCCATTCTTGGCCCGGACGGGATGCTCTCCCAATCTTTTGAAGCTATTCTAGCTCGTGGATGTGTGGTTCCTTTATACGAAACTTAAGGGACTTCGCTATTTAGCTAATTAGTTTGCTTTTTAATCGCTAGGGATTTGGTAGTGCCCGAGGATCCATTGCGGTTTTATTGTCTTGATAAAACGTTTCAGTTACTTGGCTAATTTATCGCAATGTGAATTAACTATGATGAAGGCGGACTAGTGATGACAGCTTAGGAGTTCGAAAGGATTACTGCGTTGTAGACATTCTCAAGATGAAAGTGTTGTCCGATAGGTATGTGCGTAGAAAGAGAAGGCTTTATATGTTTGCTGTTTTAGCTGAGAACGGTCGGAGCCATGTTTCAAGTTAATTTTTTCTAGGGCTAGTTGCCTCACGCAAAAGGTGTCAATGTGTTTCGGTAGTTATCTGGATTAATTGCACCCAGAAGTTTGTGATTTCATTTTCAATGGGATTTAGCATTAGCAACATTCCTTGATTTGCATGCTGGGTTTTCATGTGCTCTCTGTATTGCAGTAAGTTTTCCAGTGAACTCCTCCCGATGGTTTTACAGGCTTCTCTTACGAGAATATAGTTTTGGGATCGTGGGGGTTTCAATTCTGTGAGGAGTGTTATTGAATATATGGGGGATGTTTTTATTCCTCCTGCTACAAGCCTTAAAGCGTGATTCTGTATACTTTCAAATTAATTTAAAATACAAAAAATAAAATTATGAACTTTGAAAAAAAATACAACTCTACACCAGCAATGTCGTTCGTGGGGAGGTGTGTAGGGACAACATGGTCAATAAACAATCTTCAGAAATCGCGTGAATTTCCTTAAAATACAGGAAAAAGCGCATGACTTCAAGTTCGGTATTCTTGCTGAAACAAACCTATGGATGTTAGGACACATTTCAAGGTTGCGCGTGCATGGTCTCGGTTTAACGCAAATATAACATTGGAAAAGGCAGGTAGTTTGGACAGTTCTCATGTGAGCATATTAAGAAATTTCTCATAAAGGCGGAAGAGCTGAAGGAGATTGATGAATGCATGGCTGCAGTATTGTCGAGTTTGCACCATCATACTATAAAGTCAAATTTTAGAGCAAGCAGTTTGAGTGGGGTAGAGAGTTCATTGAAGGTGACCCTCACGCAACTCTCAGGGAAATGTACAAGAATGTTTACGATTTAATGTTGACAGACAAACGAACTAAGGTTTCCCGATAAATAGAAGACATAGGCACTTTGGTAGGTACATTTTGAAAACTGATTCATAAAAATTTGAGCCTGTCTAAGGTTAGGTTGCAGGTTGCTGCTTCTCCGCGGCAATGTCAGGCAAGGCGCAGGCGTATGAACCATCTAGTCTTGACTTGATCCCTCGGATTATTTCCATCATTTCCAAGTTTTGAAGAAATTTCTTCGTGGACAATAGTTTACAAGGTGGCCGTGAATTCCCAAGAATTTAAACTCATTGCAGGAAAAATGGGCGAAGTATTATGAATTTCAGGGAACTATACTTAAAAATAACACAAAATTACTTTGTGTTTTCTTTCATGCTTACGGGTAGATCAATTATTGAAGGAGCTTGATTACGGAGTCGGCGAGAATAGGTGCAAGAAGGAGTGGATATTTAAGCGCATTTCGTTTTAAATGCTTGACTGGACATAAAGTTGGTTTTCTGGAGAACAGGTGGAACACACAGTGTCGCCAAAACGTCTGTGATGATGGGAGCTGGTCATGTGCTTTCCACTCTCCTGTATATTGTGGGAAGCATATCACGATATTGCATGCCGGTTAAAAACACAGAAGAATTTTAAGGCAGATTCATATGATTAAAAACTTCATCAGTAATTTTCAAAGAACCTAATGAAAAATATTCCATATTGCATTCCATATATAGAGTGAAACAAAAATGTATGTCAAAGCTTGAGGGGGGTATTCCTATTATGTGGAGGATAAAATATGTTATATGAATACGGGTCCGGAAACCTTTATTCCCTTGTTACTGCTCTTTTGTTTTTTACGACTCTCTTTAAACTGTATAATGCGCAAGCTTCTTTTTTGTGTTAACACAGCCCCACATTACAAGTAGACATTCTCCTTTACCTCTGGTTGAAATGCCAAACGGGGGTGGGGTGATGTAACTACTCGTACTTCTTAGGTTCACTCCCAATGTTTTTATGTTCCAACGGTGCTGTGCTATATGACCATCTTATCATGCGATCCATTTCATTGCTTTACTTGCATGTACAGTCAACTGTTCAATGTTGGTTTCAGTTACAGTACCATGCAAGAGTATTTAAATACGGAGTTGATGTATGGGAAAGCAGTGCCGCTCAGCATTTGTGCTCGGACAGGAGGACATTTCAAGCAATTGATCGTCTCTTATGTAACAAGGGAACGCGGAAGCATGTTACTCACGACAGTAGGTAATCTAGAAGACGAGGACGCAATACTATATGAGATTGAAGACAACAGAGGAGAACATCGAACAATGGTGTACTACGAGAAGTGGGATGCTGGGAAGGTGCAGTGTACAGCAAATTAAATTCAATTAAATACTGGCTAAGGATACTTAAAGGATTGCAAGCAACCCTGAGGGCAATATGCTACCGGCACCAATTAAATAATACAAAATATTGGGCGGCGGTTGTACAGCGGGAATTGTCAAAAATCGGCAGAAGGATATTAAAAACAGGTATGGTGAGGTGAAAAAAAGTCAAAAGACGCCTGTTTGACATAAACCGGCGGGAAATAGAGGCGCGATGCTTGCAGATGTCATCTCTGGGCCTGAAGAAGGAAATCAAAGCAAGATGGGGGAACTATATCATGGAGATAGGCATGAAACAGAGGTCGGAAACAGCACGGCTTAGGCTGGAAGGACGTAAGGTTGTTGAGGAGGAAGGCAGGAGGATTAGCCCATTATGCTTGGAACTCGAAAACTGGGTGTACATTTTGGCTAAGTGTGCACAGACAGAAGATGCCAGGATAAAATTTCTCCCGGATTCATTTCGACTTCCAACTTCCATGTTAGGACTTCATTGTAAATACACGAAACTGGCTGGCTAAATCTGGGCATTTTCTTAAATGAAATACGTAGTTTTAGGGACAAAAATTGTATACAAATAATACGAAAATTTATATGAATATCAAAATTGTTTATGTATGTCTGTTTCATGTGTGTGTGCGTTATGGTTAATGTTGTTTCCTTTTGTTGGAATTAATGTCTGAAATTAAGTACTTTACAAGAGCATGGCCGGTCTTGCGACCCATGAGACTATGATGTGCAATATATGTATATCTAGTTTAACTGTCGGTCCTGGTGGTGTAGTGGTTACCATACTTGCCCCCTACACCCAAGAACGCGGGTTCGAACCGATGGATTTTTTCGGGCGTAAAAATCCTAAGTATGGCTTACTTCGGAAGGGAAGTAAAGCCGTGGGTCCCGTGTCGTACATTTACGGCACGAAAAAGAAACTCAAGCCTGAATGAGAGGCCTCTGAGCAAAATTTGTCGGCCGTTTCACGCCCTGAGTTGAATGGGACGCTGATGACCTGAAATGTTAAAGAGCGTCCATAAATCAATCAATCATAAAAAAATCTAGTTTAACTGCAATAAATACTACCTTACTGTCAGCAAAGACAAGTAGCTGCACAAAGTAATGTTGACCATACGACTGTTCGGAAAGTGTACCATGAAAACTTATTGTATGCGTACCATTTACAACATATGCAGGCGCTATCACCTAACGGAGTACTTGCTTTAAGAGAGGTTTCCATGTGGCATGCTTTTTTATTCACCACACGATGTATGCGGAGAGCTGCATAGAAAAACGCTGTAACAAGTGAATACAGCTTATCCGCACCCATGTTCATGTAACATATTTTCATCTTCTACACGAGTTAAGTATGTCCTAAAGATTACTTTTGGCATGCATTTTTGTTACATCCAGTTATATGTAACGCTAGCAATCTTTTGAGGTTGTTTTAAAGTATCTAATAAGTCTAAGAAAATTATATTTTAAACTTCATAGTGCAGCGTAAAGTTGAAGTGCTAAATTTAGTTATTCTGCTTTACTTATCATTATTAAAGAATTATATGCAGACAGTTTGTCGTCGATATCATTGCAAGATATTTTGCCTATGAGGTTTCGTCATTGATGTGATACCACTCTAATCTAAACCCTTTTCAGATGACATGATCCGCCTAAAAACCAACGTAAGAAAATAAAACGTGACTGCATCACAATGTGTCAGTGTATGCAAAGCCTTGCGAGAATTTATTGAACCCACAAATCCTGAATTATGGACCAAGTGCATTGACCATACAAAAGAAAATGTGAATCGATTCTCTAAACTACAAAATCTCATTTAAGTGAAAGATCTATTGAAGAGAAAATCAAAGCAGTAAATTATACGTTCGTACTTTCTTTTATTTGTTAGCGTCTCACAGTCTTCAAGATCTGCGTTCTTTACAGTCTTCGTATTGATCTACTTCCTGTCTATTATAAAGTAATACTAAGGTGAATTTATAGTTACGACAAAAAGAAAAAAGACAAAAATCTCATTTTGTGACTAATCATAAATCAATATGATTAACTCAGATTTCAATTAATCACTGTACTAATGACCCAATTAAAACCAGAGTTGAATGCCGCTTGACCCTTAACAGGAAATGTAAAAGAAAAGAGAAACTTAAATTTAGTTTCATCATTAGGTATTTCACATAAGGAAATATCCAGAATACTCGTATAAAGAGATTACTGCACATTGTTCAATGGTATGGAGAAAGGAGGCTAGTGCAAGAACAGGGAGTATGTTGTTAAACAATATCTGTACACGTCCTCAAGAAAAACGTTTTGAGGCTGGCAGCAACGTAATTCCTATGCTCTTGAATATATGCACTGAGAATACTAGCAACGATACTTCACTTCAGCTCAAAGAACTGTACTGTAGTAAGGCCAATGTTGCCGGTGCTTCTATACATGTTAGCGTTATGCTTTAAATGAAGTACTGTAGCTTTTCCTGATCCATAGTGCTTACTTGTGAATCTCGCAGTACTTTTTAAATTTACTTTTGAGAGTAAATATTGCGGAAGATAAATATATGCAACATTTTAAAATAAAACATATTTAAATACTTTTGTTCGTCGAAGGTTATAACTCTTGTACCCTCACGTGGTGATTTATGTCTCGGCTACTAAGCGTGCAACTGCCGCCAGCTCTCGTATTTTTACTTCGCTTCCTAAAAGGTGTATATTATATTATATTATAGAGGATGCTGGAATTTCCCCCCTCCGCTAAGCAGGCATTGTATGGGGAAAACAGATTGTGATTCCAATTTCATTGTTAATGTATTTTTTATGTTTTAAAACCGCAACATGTGCAAATTTATGGAGTGATTTTGTTGGCGAACGTTATAAAATTTTATCAAGTTCTTGTAGTTTTCCCCCTGTTAAAACTCATTTAGAATCAGCAACGTCAAATTTGTGCATACTATCTTGAATTGCATTTCTTGGAGGAGGCAATTAAAAAGGAAAGTTCTTAATAAATTGCGCTTACGACGAATTGATTGAATTTAAATTAGCATTTATACAGAAAAGTATTCTTTTCTAGAGCAAAATATCTAAACTTCTTAGCGAATTAATGTATGTCGCCGTGGGACCGGCAGGGAGCAAGTTCAAAAAGCGAACGTCCAAAGACGTGATAAAGGGGGGAAGCCAGGTTGAAAACAGGTGGCGTCGGGTTAACACACCACGTGTGCAGCTGACATCGCTTATAACTGAAGCCTGGCGTCATTTACGGATACCTATTGGTTTCAAAAGTTATTGTTATGTCACTTACATGTGAATGTTTAACATTATTGTTTTGTTACGGCAGATTTAAAAATTTCAATCACACACGGAGCTAGAAATGTATAAAATGTTAAGAGTGCGTCTTTTAAACTATAACCACAACACATATCATAATTTTAATCAGTATCATTAACAAAGCACTGTTGACCTGGTTGTAATGGGCAGTTTTTATTAGCGGAACCTCTCTAGTGTAACTGCCTTTCGGTCGGTTCAAGCTGATCCCGTAATAAGCGGGAGTCAGAAAGCCACATGATTGTACGTAAGTTTACTAACACTTAAAAGGCTTCATTTACTCACTATTATCAAACAAGAATATGCTATATCTGCCTCTCTTCGTTTTCCATATATTTCTGACACCAACTTATGCAATTAACCATTCCTGTGCAGTTCCCTCTGGGAAATGGAAGAAATTTCTTCATGAGCGTTATTTTTCAGTTCATTTAATGTGTGTAGATTTGTTTTTGTACACATTTTCCTTTAACGCCCCCAAGAGATAAAAATCACAAGGCGCCAAATCGGGGGAGCCATATGTTGTTAGTGAAATATTTCATGATTTGCATGCAAGGAGACCTGGGTTGTATGTGCCGTTGCATAATCCTGCTGCAAAGTCGCGAACCTATCTCCCATCACAGTTAATTCACGGAAAACGAGTTGCAAAATATTCTGCGTGTATCTATCATTATTCTTTCTGTAAATAAAAAAAAATCAATTATTCTGTCACAGATAATGGGACACCACACTCATAACTTTTGATCTTGCTGGGGTCCTCGTAAAACAGGTTAGTTTTTCTGAACTCCAGAATGTTTAAATAAAGTACCCATTTAGGTGGAACCAAGATTCGTTCGTAAAGAAAATTAGATTAAGATCAATTTCTCCGTAATGCACACTACTCAAAAGTCATTCACCAAATTTACTCCTGGATGCAGGGTCACCCGGTTTAAGTTCTTGCACTACAGTACTTTTATAGAGTTTTAACTTCAGTAGCTTTGAAGTCGTTCGGACAGAGGAATAGGAAATTCCCATTGGCTGAGAAAGATGTGGAAGTGACTTTTTAGGGAAACGTTTCAGAGCATATCTAATGTTATCTAACGTTTCTTCTATGAGTACAGTACGTGGCTGCATAGTTTTATTTTATGAAGAATACTTCTCGTTTCACGAAATTTATTTACCATCTGTAAATCGAACTTGGACTTGGAAGTTGAATATCAGGGAATCTCTATTGAAACAATTTCCCTAAATCACGAACAAGTTTTGAGAGAACACGTTAATCATACATTTTCAATCCAAGTGCAAGGAACATGCTAAAAATATTGCTTAAGAAATAAAAAATGTAGTGCTCCAAAATTCTATATCTGTGTGAAAACAATTTTGTTTAAATGCGTTTTGAAAAAGGGAAGTTTTGAAATTCTGGATAAAAAGAAAAGAAAAGAAAAATCTGGTGGTAGCGAATAATACTCTTTTATTAAAAGCCTGCACCATAACAGACCACAGGCCCAAAATTACCCGAGTCTCACTTTGCCTACTTTTTGCAGTAGGGAAGCCCCCCCCCCCCCAGTAAGAACTTGATCGATGTAGCTTGACATATCAGGGATTATTAAATGTTTTAATAGTAAATCTCACATTTATTTTGTTTCCTCATGTATCACGAATAAAATTATTTGAAATGATAGCGAACAAAGAAGATATCATCCATGAAGAGAACGGAAGTGAAAAGAGAAGGAGGGACAGAGATGAAACGTAAACATGATGAATACACGAACATGGAGAGTGCGAGGAAAGCTTTGGGGGAGATGAACAGAATGCTCTGGAGCGTAAACTGAGACAGCAGGAAGTAATCATAAGTCACAGCGGGTTGCGAGGAGGGGATCTTTGTGCTCTGTGCAGATGGTGTGAGCGGTATGCGGGGGAATTTCCAATCGAAACTAGCTTGCATCTTCTTGGTTCAAGCTACCTTGCTGACATTTCCTTCGGTGCGGCTTGCCTTGCATTCCTCTGTTCTTCAGGCCAATGTGTACCGGGTGGTTCAAACTAACGGGTTATGCATACATCCACTTTACCGAATGAGGCTTTCCTCCCCTAATATCCCCATTCCCATTCCATTATCCTGATCACGCTCTACTAAATGCACTAGAGATCGTGCTTCTTCTGTTAGCAAGCGGTTGGCAAGGAAACTTGTCATGTGTAGGACAGCCAGAGCACTTACACAGGCCACGGGTATTGTCTTTCATTAGTGTTTGCTGGTATACAGCGGTGTTGCCGATAATTGTTGTGTTCTCCTTTTTCTGTGCTGTCAAAACTGATTGGCTTTATGCGCATTGTTTTTAAACATTTCTGTACATTGCGCACAAATTGCCCGATCCGAGTTATTGCGAATATGTGAACAATCTGCAATTATACATTACGCATGAGCAACGAGGGAGATTGTCACAAGTTGATACCTTCGATTCTTAGCCATGATTTGAAGTTCCACTTCTCTCTTCTCTGTTTTCAAAAACTAAGAGCTTTTGAAAATTTAGTTACAGGAAACGTAGAGGCGAGTGAGTCCTGCATCATCTCGGAGATGTCGTTTCAGTTGGTTTCACATACATAAACCGACGTCGTTGATGCATTTGCTTATATTTAGACTGAGGAATAGAGGGTCGATAGTAAGTGCAATATTTGTCAATAAAAATTAAGATCTGAATTAGTGAATAATAGAGAACTAGGTTAAAAATGTAATGCAGGTACTCGGAAAATGTTGTTAGAATGCGAGATGAAATCATCTGCCTAACAGCTTCTTTTTGATAATATGGAATTTATTTTATTATTTTTGTGCCCTTTAATTGCAGCTTTGGACGGTTGTCAGAAAACACGCTTCATTTCCTGTCAAAGCTGCTGCTAAAATAATTATTCAATTAGTCCTTTAAGAATGCTTGCTTGGATTGAACGAAATGTTTTTCAATTCACTGATTTTGTTTTCCTTTTACTTTCAGGTAAGTAGAGCTACAGATCATTCTTTGAAAACGTAAGTAGTTATATGTGTAATATTCTTATTCTGCCCAAAAAGAAAGGAGAAACGACATTTGGTAAAGATATGTTTAGTCTAAATGCGTGTTGTAAAAATTGCACATTAATTAGCAAAAGCCAAAGAAAATCTCATATTAGAAATACCTTTTAATCCTTTGTTCAATAAATACGGGATATCAAGTTTATTGAATGCGAAAGATTCACCCACATATATATGTAAATCAATGCTGCACCCTGGGGTAGAGCAGTCGCTAGCATCTAATTCTTTTTGTGAAGAATCAGCAGCAGATATAAGGACAGCACTCAGCATGCAAGAAAGCAAATCAGAAAAATGATTAGATTAGGGGAAGCCTCGTGTGCATTGTTTGATCCATTACAGCCTGCATCATACCATATAACGTACTGTATGATGCAATAAAAAGAGGGGAAATATGTACTATAAATTGAGCTGTACAAGAATCGAGAGAAAAATATGTAGTACATATTATGATCTGTTAGAACCAGGAGAAATTAACAGCATATTAGCAATCGGCCAATATCTTGTACACATAATGGGAGAAATCTGTAGTGCACATTATAGAGTCGCCAAAAGTCTTGTATATATTTCGGAGTATTAGAACCAGCAAAAATACCTTGTACACATTACAGTATATTACAAGCAGCGAAAATATCCGTACTCATTAATACGGCGGATTAAGCATTATGTAATATTAGAAATATAAAGTACTTGGACCTATTACGTTTTGTTAGAACTAGCAGGAATTTCTTGTACACATTACGTTATATTAGAGGTAGCAGAAATGTAAAGTACACATTACGGTGCATTAGAACCAGCAAAAATATGTAATACACGTTACAGTGTATTAGAACTAGCAAAAATCCCTTGTGCGTATTACGGTGCATTAGAAGCAGCGAACGTATGAAATACAAACTACGGCGTGTAACAACAAGAAAAAATCTCTTGTACACATTACATTGTATTAGAAGCACAAATTACGGTGTATTAGAACCAGCAAAATATTTAGTACATATTGTGTCGTGAACTAGAACAGAGCTGTGATGCACGTTAGACAGGGAAAAAAGACACTGCACACTATAGTCTTTGGAATTCTGTGGCGTACACTTGATTTATTGATGACAGAGGAAATATTGTTCACTTTGATCCATTGGAGCCGGGGGAAATCTTTAGTATATTTTACAAGCAAAAAGGCGTACCTTGTTTTTACGAGTAGGTGTGGGAAATTCAGTTCTCCAGATCGTTACTCACTGGGATAAGTGCAGTAGTTAATATGTGTACAGCAGCACTTTTATCATATTTTTAAGAGCAACTGGAGGTGAGCCCCTAGAGATAAGAGAGTGGCTGACGAAGTTGCAAACAGAGGAAATGAAGTAATTTCATGTGGAAATTTTGATGGAGATACATGTGAAGGAGATAGCTGGACGTGCAAATGACGGTTACGGCGCTTAGTCTGCGCTGTTGGGAATGTGCACATTCTGAATTATAATTAAGAATAATTTTAATGCTGTAAATATGGTTTACCCTTATAATTCGTGGAAACTTACAAATGGTTGAGAACTATGTGGATTTGTGCACGAGGGGGTGAACGCGGGTGTGTAATTTCACGCTAACTGGATTAATATAAAGTTTGTTTTTTCTTGTTTTGTTAAATGTATATCGTTTCAACTATAAAACGCAGCGGAATTTTGCATTTTAATATCTGGAAGTTGTGATTGATGCAGAAGTAACAGAGTAAAATGTTTCAGAAAGAAAGCGTAAACGTATGCATAAACTCTTAAAGGTTAATCACACTGTTGATTTTCTGAAAAGCTCTGAGGTAGCAGTGTAAATTATTCTAGCAGAGGAATTAATCGATTGATTGTTGATTGGCCGGCATATACTTATGAACTTGTTTCTTTTTTCGAATATGTCGTATATGCTGATATAACCAGGATTACTTCACGAGCATCTAATCCTAAATGATACTATAGAAGGGCGTGGCGCTAAAATTTGCATATTCAGATATCTTTAGTTTGAATCCTCTGTGGCTCAAAACATGCAATTAGTGTCGCTTCAGTGTAAAAAAGGAGCTACAGGGTGAATTTGAACTTTGGGACACTCTTCGAGAGGCAATTCCCTAGAGAGAACGTAACAAAGATGTTCACATGACTATGTTCAGAAATGCATGTTTTCCACGATATGTGACAGTATTGCTCTTCGTGTAAGAGCACTTGCAGATCTGCTCCTGTGTGAACGTGAACTGTAAAATGGCTCGTTATTCATAGCAGGAACAAACAGATATGATTTTCACCACTGGACAAGCTAATGAAAATGGTCAGGAGGCAGTAGCAACCGAATCATCAAACTTTTGCAACATGTTTCGTCGTTTGTGTGACATGTTCTTTTGGCGGAAAGGGCGAACACGGAAGACGGTTGCTTCATGTTCGTGGAAAGTTCTCTGCAAGACGCGGAGGATAGCACCAAGCAAGTGACTCAGCAGTGTGGTGTAAAGACAAGCGGCTGTCATGTGATCTTACATGAGAAGCACTACATCTCTTGTCACAATGTGTTCAGAGATTATAGCAAGCGGATTTTTGTTCAGGAGTAATGTTTTTCGACTCCATTGTTCAACAGATCATTCTCATTATGGCATTTTCGTCGTCAATCCTCTTCTCAGATGAAGCGATCTTTGGTAGGGATAGCACCATCAACTTACTCAACAATCATCTGTGAGCCTGCCAGAATCCCCATGGAATGGTGGAAAGGTCATCATCTGTCACGGTTGAGCATCGATATTTGGTGACGACGTACTTGGACTTCTCTAGTGCACCATTGCCATACGCTATCGGCACTTTCTACCGGAAATACTGCCTATCTTGCTTGAAGATGTGTGATTGGTGAGCCATGTGCTGATGCATGATCAGCAACAATATCTTTCCCGGCAGATAGACCGGGCTAAAAGGCTCTATTGCATTGCCTGCCCGATCACCTGACTTAAACCCTCCTCTCTTTTACTTGTGGGGCATCTTAAAAGTGTCATGCATGTTCTGTCACTTCCTACACGCATAACGTGCCAACGCAGCGAGCGGCACTACTCGGATACTTCGTTACATGGGCGATAGCATGAGGCAATTGGAACATCTTCTATAAACCTTGTCAGAAATAAATTGCAAAATATGATTAGCGTTGCCTTATTGCGGACTCGCTGTGCATTTCTGGACAATTCATATGCACTTTTTTGTTCCCACTCTTGTTAGTAATCACCTCCTGGAGGTCTCAACAGGTATTTAAGTAGTTAATTGCAAATAAAGAAACGCATAAATATAGGCTTATAAATTGGCAGATTTCTTCTAAATTTATTATTTTATTAATTCGTTTTTAAGCTAAAATGAGGAACTTTGCGTTGTTTTCTATCCAAACTTGACATTCTAAAGTAAAAGTTGTGTTTAGTTACAAGTTTTCGGGATCTGTCAAATGCAATATTTCTCATCTTGCAGTTTATACATTTTCCTAAGGAGTCAGCCAGCTTAATTAAGAAATGGTGTAAATGGGAAGGCTTTATTAGTAAGAGATGTTGCCTTCCGTATAAAAGCTGTATGGCCGTTGAAGCTGATATGCCTCTAATGAGGATGAATTCAGCAGTCCTATCGCTTTCATGTTGTTGCCATTAGGCGGTGCGTGCGCTAAAGTGTGCCACTGGGTTGCAGGGCAAGAGGAACGCTCTGCGGACATTCACGATCAATACATACCCGCAAAGTCAGAGACCGGCAGACGCATCTCACTTCCTGCAACTCATTATTACAATTTACAGCGATATCCTCACCCAGTACAAAAGGGTGCCCTTTACGGAACTAAGTTAATTTGTGCATCATCACCATCCTCTTTATTGAGCAAAACCATCGTTCTCAACGTCAGCACTTCTCAGAATGTGCTCCGAACTCCATGAACATTCTACAATGCTTTAAAAGAATTAATGCTGTAGTGATAAAGTAATTGCTTCAGAACATAATGATAATTTTATTATAGAATTAAAAAAAACCCTCAAAATTAGGGTGAAAGCCGCTTTAGAATTTGGAAAGATGACGTAACATTTAAACAGTGAAGAGAGCTAAAGCACAGAGTTTTGTTTATTATTGAAGCACTTGTGTGTGCAGTTATTTTTGCTTCATTTCCAGTAATTAATTCGTGATTAAAAGGCAAATTGACAAAACATTGATTAATTGATTGATCATTTTGGATTTTGTTTTAATACACCTTGGCATTTAAGCTACGAGATCTTTTTGTGCACTGCTTTAACCTATGTAGTTTAAGATCTAGTAGTTTAGTAACGTCTAGAAGCTTACTACAAGCTCAGGATGTGCATCTTCTAAAGAACTGTACCTAATGGAGATATTTGTCTTTCCAAAGTTTCAAATTCTAGTAACACGTGTTTTGAGTTTCATCAGATATTATTTGGGATTTCCATGGTAGTGCCCATTATCCTGTTATCATTCCTGTTACTTTTCTGGTTTGCTTTGTATCCCTATTCCCCTGTCGGATGTTTTTATGAGAATTTTACTCAGTTTTTAAGCGGGAAAGTTCTTCCAACTTACGTGACGCTCTTTCTTGGTTCTTAGTGCACGGCGGTTGTAGCAGTTTACTTGCTAATGCCGCACAAAGACTCAGGTTCTATGAAGCTGATCATACTTCCTTATTTTACCAGATTATCTGCCTCTTCTATGCCCTGATGTCCAGGAATCCAACAAAGTTCTAATTATTCCTTCTGGAAAAGTTAATGAGATTTGTATGCTAGTTTGACTGTCAGTGAAAATGAGTGTACATTAATTTACATAATTTATATTCTCACAGAAGTTAAAGCAGTTAAAAGTGCAATTACTTTTTCCCGAAAAGCTGTAACAAAGTTCCAAAACTTAAGGTAATCTTTATTTTTACAGATAATCCATAAGCCCTGGCTCCTGAAAGTTTCCTTCTCTTATATGTAAAATATAAACATGGAAGTTTTCTAATCTAAAACAACCACTATTCTGGTAATAACAAAAACTAATTTGGTAAAGGGCGTTTAAATGCGGATCTTTCAGTTTATATTAAGATTTAGTGGTGTTCGTACGTTTTATGTATTTTTCAATATTGTTTGTAACTTGACTAAGAAGGTATTTTCCTTCTACTGTTAACGATAATGTAGTTACATTTTGTAACAGCTGTAGAAGTAAAACCAACTGTCAACCGACTTGCAGAATCCCAAACGGCTATTGTGGGTTTAAAGCGTTTAAAGAAAGAAAGAAAGAAAGAAAGAAAGAAAGAAAGAAAGAAAAAGCTCAATATATAATGCTGCAGGATTTTCGTTAAATGAAAACATTACTTACTTTAATGAACCAATATCAGGCAGATCAGAATGCTTACTGAAAAGTGAAGTGCCAAACCGCTCAAAACAAAGGCATCTTTCAAAATGATAGTGCATGTCCCCATATGGGTAATCTCTGCCCGCAAGATTGTCATGTTTCGGCTTCTTAAGAAAGCGCCACATGTATGGACAGAATTCTGTATATATTTGGCTTATTACGAAGCATTTCTGAAAATATACACAATGCTAGCCAGAGAAATGTTAAAACGTCAAAACATTACATTTTCCAAGAGCGGCGAAGGTTTGTTTCAGAACGAAAAATTGATGCTATTGTCAAAATTGTTTTTTGAATTTTAAAAAGGGCCCAAAGGGTGCGCTGGGTTTCCATTCTTAAGGTTAAACTAAACTACAAAACCAAGGAAAATTCTATATTCATGTTATAAATTTGTTTTGTTTTGAACACTAGAAACAATTGCAGCACAGTGTAGCCCGAGCAAATTTGAATGCGAGTTTAGCAGTAGTACCAAGTGTTAGGTATATCAGGGTTAGCACACGGCTTTGAATGCTCGCGATGTAGTTACTCCTCTCAAAATGTTACCCCAATAAAAATACAATGCTTTTAATAAACAATTAAATGCAACATTGTATGGGGACAAGCATTTAGACCGCCTCCATGGCCTTGTGATCAGCTAGACACTCATTGTTTTGAGGAACGTTACATTATAAGAGAAAAAAATTTGTTAAACCTTCCCTATTAAACAACAGAGAGACTTTGAATACTGCCCAAAATGACCAACTTTATTCATAGACTTGCTAGTCCAAACTATGTGCTCATTAAGAGCATTGAAAAAGGTAGATTTTACAACATTACAATAAAATTTTAAGATGTATGGCTACCTGATGTATGGCTTACCGTTCCGAGAATCCTCCGGATCTGATAATTTTGAAGAGAAGGCCCGTAGACAGCTCTCCGTAAGAAAGTACAGCGAGAACTTACTGCCTGTCAGAACGGTTACATAACAACATAGTACAATTCTTTTGAAAGGAAAAGAAAAAAAAAGGGGGGGGGGGACAATCATTAACTCGCCAGCCATCCTTAGTGACAAGGTGAACAGGTTAAGGAAGGGGAGAGAAATGCCACCAAATAATGTTATGGTTCATTATGCAAGGTGATTCAATTCATACCGCAGATTGTGAAGTTATGCAATCCCGCGTTTAAGTCCGGACCCACTTTACTCCATTATCAACGTATTCTTCAATGGCGCAAAAACTTTACCAAACAATGCTTTTGTTCATTATACAGAGTGATTCAATTCATAATGCAATGTGAAGTTATGCAACCCAGCGTTTAGGTCCGTGCGCACTTTACTTGCGTATTCTTCAACGGCACAAATACGTTACCTAACAATGCTATTGTTCATTATACAGAGTGATTCAATTCATACTGCAAATTGTGAAGTTATGCAACCCAGCGTTTAGGTCTGTGCGCACTTTGCTCTACATTATCAATGTATTCCTCAACGGCAATTGAGCTGGGCTAATGTACAGGAACTCACGGGAAAGTATTTATCTTTTTATTCGTGTCCACAACTTTGCTTAAACATAAGGACCTGCGCTAATATCGTTGTTGATGTTATTCTTCTAAATGGAACAGTCTCGAAAGCTATCGCTATAGGTTATTAGCACTTGCCTTACAAAAATAGAAAAATAAATATATGTTATTTGCAAATATATATTGCAGTTTCATTTGTCTCATATTAATGTGTTTATTTGTGGCTAGGATTAGCAACACATATTGTAAGGCTTTCAAATGTATTTATTTTGTAAATTCATCAGGGTGTAGGTCATAGTTGCATTTGTTAGCATTTTGCTACTCGATTTACAAAAATGCTAGAAACTTTCAATGTAAATGCGACAAACATACTGGACTAGAGAACAAAATTATAAAATTTTCTTCTTCTCTTGATCCACGTTACTAATACGTATGTTGAAAAAGTCTTAATTCTCTCTGAACATATTCCTCGGAGAGCTCAGTGGCACCAGTCAAGGCATTAGAACAAATGCAAGAAATTCTCAATGGACAAAGAAAAAAAATGTTAAGACTTGCTATAGCTGACTTTAATTTGGGAAGCGGTAAATTATGATCATGTAAATTGAACTTCTTTAGTGTCTGTATTTGAGAAAGATAAATAGCCACTGATTTATTGATTTGATTAAATCAATAAAATTATGAAAGTTATGATATTTCTTGTAAATATATTTTGTATTTGACATTTCCAGGTCGAATTTAGACCAATGATATTTTCAAAATTGTATAAAATATGATATAATAGGACTAGAGAATTTTGAAATTAAAACTTGACATACAGCTCATTCCTAGAAAATTTTTCCCCAAACTTCAACAAAACAAGTTAATTTTCATGAGTACACAACACAAATTCCTTGTAACATAGGCTCTGAAGTTAACTATTTTTTTTTTGCTAGTAGATAAATTGCTTATAAACTTAAATGATAGCCTAAGGGACTTGGGTAAGATAGACTTATTCAGTATACTTTACCTCAAAAACGTCAGAAAGTAAGATGATTATCAAGAAAATTATATTAAAGATGTGTATGAACTAATTAGTTTTGAAGAGTCTGTAAATATAATGAAATGTTAATGGAATGGACAATATTCAAGAAGGTATAGAGGAATAGATGTTCAGAAATGTATTTCGAAAAGTTGGTGCAATTCATGTATGCTAACAAGTCAGGTGAAAAATTTCCTCTAATTGACGTAAAGTGCGTTGCAAAATGATAAGACCAACTGATGAAACTGGTGATGTAAAGAGGAAAACTGAAATCAAACATATTTTAACTTTACATAAAATTGTATAATCTTTATCATATGATTGGTTAACAAACAAATGCATACCTTTCAGAGACTGCAGAACACAAAATCATTACGTTACATAATGATAAGACCGCTTGTTATTATGTAATATTCTATAAATGAACCCTTTTTCAGAACATCGTGAATCAGCAATCCGTCATAACCTCTCCAACTTTCTGCAACACAAACAGTTCAAGATCATTCGTGCAAATGTAATACAAGACTTTTATTTCAGCACACTTACATATTGCTTCTCTTCGCGACATCCTACACCCAAGATCGCGGGTTCGAACCTGGCCAGGACCGATGGATTTTTTCGGTCGTAAAAATCCTAATTATGGCTTCCTACGGAAGGGAAGTAAAGCCGTGGGTCCCGTGTCGTACATTTACGGCACGAAAAAGAACCTCAAGCCTGAAAGAGAGGCCTCTGAGCAAAATTTGTCGACCGTTTCACGCCCTGAGTTGAATGGGACGCTGATAGCCTGAGATGCTAAAGAGCGTCCATAAATAAATCAATCAAAAAAAAAAAAAATCAATCTTCGCGACAAACTGACCTGCATAATATTCTCCATACATTCTCCTTAGTGTTTAGGTCCGGGTAATTGGCGCGCCATTTCAATACACTGCACTCCCTTGTGGATCTGGTAGAGTGCATGGCTGCATTGTTCTACTGAATTCTCGTTGCACAACAGGTAAAGGTACTCTTCAGGCAGTGTCTGATAGTATATGTTTCCACCCCAGACTACCAGAGACTTTCCTCTTCTTTTCTGAGGTATACCAATAGTATGCCCAACCACCAGGACCATCCAAGTTTCATTTCTTTTCATCGTTAAATATTATACGCTTCCATTCTTCCTTCCAGGTGATGTGTTCCTTAGCCCAATCAACCAGTCTCTGGTTTTGGTGGACCGTCAGGCGGGGTTGCTTCTTCTTTTTCTTGTATTTCGATATGTTTGTTTGTTTGTTTGTCTGTCTGACTACCTTGGACAACGTCGATTTGTGAACATTGACAGTGGGGTCACGAGCAAGTTGTCCTAACGATGATCCACCGGCACTGAGCTTTCTGATCATGTTCCTCTTTTGTCGAGTTGTAAGTGTTAGATCTTTTCCATTTCATACTTATATCTTAGCTTCAGGAAGCTACTTATTACGCGTGATGACTTGCCAAATCTTCTAGCTATTTCTGGAGACGAAAATCCTTCTTCTTTGTTGGTTTTAACTTGACCTTGTTCAGTAGGACAACCCAGCCTTCCAACTCATACTTACTTAATCGTGCCCTCTTTACAAACAGCTGCTTACTCCGTAATTGCAGACAGTGTCTGCGTATGAAGGTCAAGAAGTATTCAATCTGGTGTTATCATTTTGCTACATAACTATTTCCAGTCTTCCAACCTGTGAGCAATGAATGCATAAATTTGTAACTAACTTTACGATAAAGGTATTATAATTCGATGTACTTACGTTCACATATTTTTTTCTCTGTACATAAAGGGTTTCATCAGTTGGTCTTAAATTTAGCAAAGCAACATTATGCTGCAACAATTCCATTGCATACTGTAGATTGTGCGTGAGGATTTGGTTGCGTGAGTCTATCAGAAAGTAAATTAGCAACCGCTTCTCAGTAACTCGTTTTCCAAGTGCTTTCAGTGTTTTCAGTTTTCAAAAGCAACTGATGTACTCTATTGTGGTGTAAATTCAGCAGTAAGTGATTCTCTTAATGTAGGTCTAACAATTTACATATTGTACTTAATGGCAAGACGGGTTGAAACTTTGAAAATATTAAAAGTCTTAAGAACCAAATTATTGAAATTTTTTTGCTCCAAATCTAATTCATTCTCTCGTTCTGTATGATGATTTGGAATGCTGCACAGTTTTCTCACAAGTTACACAAATATAATTTTTCATTTTTGCATTCAGAGTTTATTTGTTTATTTTCTAGCTTAAATCCTGATAAACAATATTTTAGTACCTTTCTTTGGTGATGTTACCTATACTGAATTTCAATTCTAAATATTAATTAAATTGATTGTAAGCGCTGAGGAAGCCTGGGAAATGAAAGATTTGGTTTATTAACGAAGGAAATGAAATAGCAAGAAGGAAGAATTAAACATTTAGAAGTACTATAAAATCTTAAAATTCTTAATAACAAAGACAATGAAGTTATCAAAGTATACAAAGTAAATAAATTTCAGCATCCAAACGCTCTGCCTGATACTCTCATCCAAAAATTAAAAATAAAGTGAAAATCAATCTACATTCAAATAAATAAAACAACAGTATAGAAATGTACATCAGTGGAAGGAAGTTGGAGAGCTTAAGCAAGGAAATCTGAACTTAGTATCACAATTCAAAGTGCAGGCTTGCCGTACTTTGTATTCTGTTGTATTGAGCACAGGATGGTGCTACGACCGGGTTGTTGGTTTCTCATTTGCCGTTTCACTTCGTTTTCTGAAGAGGCAATAAGCGTCAAAAGTCATGCTTTCTCTTTAATGGAATAACAGACGCCACCCCTGCCATTTCTACACCATTAATCTTGAAAACTATTGACTGTATAGTGATATTACTTCCACCATTGTATGTGGTTAAATGTCAATCCATTGTCTGCGAGAGGCTGTGTAAACAAACCAGATATTTATTGTTACATAGAAGAATAGGATGTTGATTTAGAATTTACATTAGACTTTATTTAGCCAGAAGAAACAATTTTAATTGAGTATTCCTAAAGAAAACGCTAAATTTCAGGGTGGGAATGGAAATTAAAAGAAAAAGTGAAAGCAAATGCTGTTACTGGTAGAAATATCATAAAAATATTCAAAATGTGTTTACATAAATCGAAAGACCAAATTGGAATTTGATATTGAACAGTCTATAGATAAAAGAGGAATAGTTTTCATGACAGAAGTCTAAATGGTGGGAGACAACCTGCAGGATCGACTGTACATGCATTATCCGATAAAGTAACTTTCCAAACTTCATAAACATTTTTTAGAAACAATGAAATGCAATGAAAGCAAGTGGTGCTTGGTCTATGTACTATAGGCGTGGAGAATTTTGTTGAAATTACAAAGAGATTCCATTATTTTTATATGAAATTAGCAGCACAGACGGAGAAAGACGGGCAGTTACAAAGTGACTCAAAAGAAGAGACCTAGTGCTGGAAACAAACCATATTAAAATCTCAAATTAATTGGCTCATAAAAGTCTTGTTACACGGCCTAAACATTAAAGTGGACATAATGAAGCAATTTTCAGGATTCTGCTTGGAAGTCACCATTGTGAAACAGGAACGGAAATTTCTTTTATTCCTCGAGGCAGTGAGTAAGGGAAACATTTTTTATGACCGACAGAATCACCAGGTCATTTAGAAAAACCTCGAACATCTTAGCTTCAGACATCGTGTTGTTTAAGGATGTCGCCAGTAAGCTTCTGGGTAATGTTAAAGATTACCGATACTAGTCGAGTGTAAAAGCAATCTCTAAAAGTTCTAGCGACTTGGGAGTGACACCAGTTTGAAGTTTTATTTTCTGCACTCTCATCTTGACCATTTTCCTGACAACTTAGGGCACTTAAGAACAGGAAAAGGAATTCAGAATACAAGATTCCAAGTCGATGATTGACAGCTTGCTGTCGAATGAGAGATAAAGCTCAAAACCATACACGCAGCAGAGAGAGGGTGATGCATTTGTAATATTGTAAATTTGTCTTTCACGTATTTTACAGTTTGGATAGTACAGAATATAAATTAGAATATGTTAAGAGCGGAAGTAAAGATTGTTTTTAAAACACAAAGTGCTACCAAATCTAATTTTACTTGTATAGTAACAAAATCATAAAGTCACTATTAAACAACAGTTGTGCTTCATATTATTGAAGACGTTCTCTAATAGCACATTGGCATCAATTAAACCTTAGGAATGTGCGTTTGATCTGTTTGTCGACCGTTGGCAGGTGAGAGAATTCATGTGAAGGTTACAAATGTGAGGTGAAGAGTATTTATTTGTTTACTCCCTCTCTCAACACTCTTGAAGAGGTTTCTACATATCGCTTAAGTAATAAACCTAGTCCACTCATGCGGTGTTTTACGTCTCGGCTACTAAATGTGTATACAATCTTACCTTGGAG
Source organism: Metallyticus violacea (assembly GCA_030762175.1). Taxonomy (NCBI): domain Eukaryota; kingdom Metazoa; phylum Arthropoda; class Insecta; order Mantodea; family Metallyticidae; genus Metallyticus; species Metallyticus violacea. The sequence goes on along the minus strand of CM060846.1, from coordinate 22,585,550 downwards.
AAGGTGCTGCAGTTACCGTCTTTCCTTGGTTTAACAATTATATGGGGAAAACATGCTGATACAGTCAATTACTGATTACATTGCTTAATACTTTTGCTAATTTCAGAAGTGATTTGTGGCAAATGCCCAATAGTTGGGCTAATTTCGTGTAGTATTTTCCCTGTTAAACTGGTATAATTTTTGTTTCGTACTGGGCTAGTAGATTTTTAATCGTGCATTGCAGCTCTGGAAGGAGGCAATATAAGAAAAGTTATGAATAGATATCCGCGTACATGACTAGCTGATTTGTACTTAAAAATTGCGTTGCTCTGGAGTCAATTATCTGTTTGCGAGTGATGTATACTGCTGTGAGACCGGCAGGGGACAGATTCAGAGCGCAAAGAAGGGAATAGGTTTTACGTAAGTACATGATCCAATAGCACGAGGTGATTAAGACCTATAGTGTTTTTAATAGTGTTTAACGCCCGTTTTCACTACCGGGGCACCACAGGCGGTGAACACTGGTTATGCACGAAATGAAATGATAACTTTGGGAAAGGAATATTTTTTTTAAAGAAAGGAAGTGTTCCAGGCCTAAGTTTAGGGTACCTCCCCGACATTTATCATTTATGAGGACTGAGGAAAACTGGATAAAAACCCAATCAGGGAGGACGGTCCTGGTAGGAATGGAACCCCAGAGTTCCCGCTCACGAGTCCGACCTCGGTCACCCTTGGCAGTTTTAAGTTAAGACCTATATTAACAGATTTAAATTCAGTTGTGCCGCAGCAGGAGGTATCTAGGAGTGAAGTGCGGGTCGGAGATAGCGTATAAAATATGTACCCGATATTCATTCATGTTTAACATGGTGCTAAGGAGAGAATTAGTCTTTTTTAATATACGACCGCATTTATGAGTGACTTAGGATTTGGATTGTTTGGAACGGAGGAGACATTTCTGGGGCTTGCCGTTTGTGACTACGCCTGGGGCCAGTGGAAAATGTAAGGTAAAGGAGACGCCGGGCGGCCTATATCCAGGGGTGGTAAGACGGGATCCCACCCCCTCCCCCATGGAAAGAGTGCGAGCTCCTCAGAAGGGCCGCTTCCCGACGCCAAAGCGCAAGGCCACGTCATATCGCACACAGCCCAACTCTCCTGGCACTTTTGAACCTGTAACAGAGAAAATATAGACATGTAAATGCTAATTCGTCTATGTGGCCACGGGAAACCACAAAAAAAAAAAAAAACTAAGGGCACTATAGGCCGCTCAAGGGATTTGAACCCAGACATCCCGAGTGCGAATTTAAATTTAAATGTAACTACCCGAGTTGCCGCGCTCCTTAGTGTATGATTTAAATGGAAGGGTGTATAATACGGGACAAGCCTTGATATCCCTTTTATCTGGAACTGAGATTACAATCATTCGGCTGCTTATTTATCTTACATTGATATGATCTGCAGTGCATCAAAGTTCGCTCAGGAAAAACAACGTTGTCACGTATCTGCAATCTCTTTCACTACTTAGTGCTCCGAGAAATGGAATGTTAAAGTGAGAATAAATTATTTTTTATTAAATAAACTCCAATATATTCTTATTAATATGAGAAACAGGAAATATTCATGGTTTCTGTTCAATCTTTGATGTACGAAAGTAACAGTGACAACGCTGGAGAATATCCAGGTATCTCGTGACTGTGTGTTACTATTTAGCGATAACACAAGAGACTCGGAGCTAGAAAGAGTGGAACGAGGTTATTGAGGTTTGTCCCGCACTTTACCTAGGGAAAATGTTCCCCTTTTTCTACCCCACCCTCTTTAGGATGCCTATGCCTTAGAGGTATAAACAAGCACCGGTAACGTTATTTACGTATTTTCTAATTTCTTACCTGTAACTGCAGCTTTTCTGATTTCACAATGCGCACTAACAGAGCTGGGTTCTTTAGCTTAAACATCCGCATAATTTTAGTTTAAGTTGTCTCTCCAGTTCCTTCTGACTGCAGAGGCTCCCTTCTCTAACATTTGAGTAATAAAACGTCAGCAGTTCTCTCGAAAAGGTCGTGTCATTATTTTATCTTCTCTCTGGGCATTTACATAATAAACATTTAATTTACGTTGAATTGCGAGGCTACGCCATCTTGACTAATGTCTGATGCAGCATTTTTAAATTCTCCGTTATGTCTTGAGTAAGGCAAGCTCTTTGTAAAATTAAAGTAACATCTGGGTTTAGATCTGGTTTTTATGTCTGCATGTGAGATGTGATGTGGGCCGCAGCTGGAGAATCATGCAGACAGAAGAGAGAAGTTTAACAGAATGTAGTAGCACAAACCCGAACATATTGTAACCGAAGTAGGCGCAAGATATCGGTGATTGCGCAAAGTGACTGGTTAGTGTTTTTCATCGTTGTAGTTTTCTCTCAGTGATTAAGAATATATGCTATCGTGGTTCGCTCAAAATCAACATTTTAACCTGCAATTTTACTATACGTGGATTAACTTTGGTTTGAATTCATTGAGTTTAGAGTACATGCCTATGCTATATTTTTCTTTTCCTGTAGCCAATAAAATGCTTATGTCGGGAATTTGTAGAGCTTGTTATCGCATAAGTGTATTCATCTCATCCATTGTTTGTTTGTCGGCGAAGGGCATGAAAAGCATACAATAAAAAGATTGATCCTTCACGTATATAGTGCATAACTCGGAGAGTGACATACTCTCGTAAATGCACAGCCTAACGCTCAACTGGCTAGCAGAAAGGAGATAACCGAGTGATTAGCGAGCAACAGAGGATAATAGCTTGTTAAAGCACACTTCCAGACTAAAGGAACAAGGGCCAGGATAGGAGGACTCGACACTATCACAACGGATTTTCTGTCTTACAGCGAGACCAAGGGAGTACTTGACTGTGCCTCTATTTAGAACTTTTTTCCCTTGTTGGCCACTAATTTGCTTTGCAATACGTTTTCCACCTGGGATCAAAAGAAAGACGACGTAAAAATAGGTACGCTGTATATTTTCTGTCTCCACATTCCACTCGTTTCCGAACGGTGACTTCCTTACTTTTGTTTACTGGGAGCTGCCAATTTGCTTATCTTTAGTATATCGGAAGTTTATAGAAACTCGGTTGCAATATTAGCTGACTATAGTTTCGATCAATTTAACAACGCTGTGTAGATTTTGGTTTGGGGCTCCTTTACAATGATTTACTAGAGTTCGTGACAGCTTTGGAAGTGACAAATAAAAGCGAACAACAATGGAAGTATTTCTTTTGTGCTTGATGACTACAGCGTGGGCCATAAGTCGCTTGAAAAATTTGCATTTATATATCTACTAGACATTTGCATTTAAAATTAAATAATTACAGACAACTACAAACAGGTTGCTGTGTACAAAATGATAATATAGGGCCAGCACACCTTTCATCGATGTTCAGTGTCCTCCATTTTCAACGCACGAGCTATATGCTTTTAGTGCAGAAGCGCATATGGAGTCAGTAGTGTCCTGGGAGAGTGTGATTAATTCCGATTCAATACCTTCTTTCAAATACTCCAAATCTCGATTTTTTCTAAATTTGTCTTTCATTATTCCTCACATTGAAAATCCATTGGGGCTAGGGGTTAAATCTGGCGAATGAGCAGGCCAGTCATTCGTTTCAGGTCTACCAATCCATGTATGAAATGTATAATTTAAAAATTCTCTCACAATGCGCCCATAGTGAGAAGGTACACCATCTTGTTGCTATATTAATTTTTCTCCAATTGGTTGAAGATATTCCATTATTTTACGGTTTTACAGTGCATTCATTACTTCATACAGCATGTGAAAGTAATTTTCACGGTTAATAATGTGATAATAAAAAGTTCAATTAGTCCACCTGGAGAATTGCTGCCCACGCAGTTCAGTCTGTAACATCAAATGTGAATTCTCAGATTACTATTAGAAACATTCACACTCTCATTCAGTTTAAAAGTTTCCTCATCGGTGACCTCAAAACTGTTCTGCCATTTTTCTCTCGTATGACATACCGCTCAGAATTCTTTACATCTATCAGGATTATATTCACTGACATCTTGGAATATTGTAGGCTGATATACCCTCAGCCCTAGTGTTTTAATCATCCTTGAGATAAACCATACTCATTGGATCTTTTTGGGTTGATTTCTTTGGCGAATGTACACAATTTTGCACTACAATAGTAAGCTTTTCTCCCTAGTAATAGAATTAAGCTTACCTGAACCAGGAAGATCCGCTACTGTTCCAATCCTTTCAAACTTTTAGGAATAGCGTATCGAGAAGAAGGTTCAGTATTTGGAAAATGTTCCACAAATAAATTAATATTATCTCTATAATTACGAACATGTAACCACCCCTTCTGAAGTAAAGTAAACGCTCTGCCGTTGATAATCTCCTATTGATTGTGGCGTGCAACACATGGCATTAAATTGATCAACTACAAGTCACTACAATTCACTTTTCATTGCTAGTGTCTATCAATTTGTGGCCCAACTGTATATTGCGCAAACTATAACAAGGCAATGTATAAAGATTTATTTATAAACCTTTACCGCTCTTACGGTATTTTATGTCTTGGCAACTAGTCATCGCAGCCGGCAATGCTCGTACCCGCCGGTCTCACGACATAAACATTACTTCGGGTAGATGATTATATAGTTTAATATAAAGCAACGATTTTTTTGTATAAAATATAATTTTAAATACATTTTTTTCATATTCGCACATAATTTATTCCGAATATTCTGATCCGCTAGATTTGGATTTGAATTTGGAATCTCACTAATAAAAATAGCGAATAATCACATGGACTAGAAATGAATACGAGATGTTCAGTTCGGTAGACTACAAGCCGGAGGCAAGTGCCCCTATCGGCGCGGACAAGGACGGGTTGTTATGCCACGGTAGCCAATGTAATTGATACCGATGTACTTGCCATTCACGGTATGAGAAAAAGTGCAAATATAGATCGCAATACAAATTAAAAGTTCTGCAAGTTAGTAAATGTGTGGAAATGATTAGCAAGCGTAAAAAACGATTCACAGAAATTATATTATTTTCAAAAGAGAAGAAAGTACCTTGATTGACCAACCGCTAATAACTGCCATATTTACATAACATATGTATCTGGCTCCCTTGCAAACTCGCCATTTTAAACGGTAATATGAGAAAACTGAGATAAAGACGAAATAAGAAAATTTCTGGAATTAATTAAAAAATAAAAAGGAAAGTAAGGAATAACCACAGCTACAATTTGCATACGAGCGCACGGTTAATTTTCTCTACCGCTCCTCCCTATTTAGATTTCAAAAGCTTCCGCTTGGAACCCTTTCATCTCGTATATTCTATCGATGGAACGAGCCAGATATGAAATTCTGTCTCATAAGAAAATATTTGATTTGTAGTAGCGGAAAGTTAGCACTGCAGTTACTGAGATATTCTGAATAGGGAGGGTCTTATACGCAATTACCCGAAAATGCCATACATTTTTTTCTATAGTACATGCCCGTTTTTATTTAATTTCTTACGTTACCTCATCAGGTACATCTTTTAAATTTATTTAGGAGCTGCTAATTTACCTCTCTCTTTTGTATTATATAAAACACAATTCGATATATTTTTTTTTTACTTAAAATGCTATATATTTTATAGGTTCGGTTCGTTTGTATGCCTAAAGGCTGAGCGCCCCTCGATACTTATGTCCAACTTTTAGGTCGAAAAAACGAAACGTGGAAACGATATATGATTAGCGTCACTTGTCAGCGTCCCGGCAACGGTCAGTTCCCCTAGACTCTTAGGTTGCGTACCTAGTGAGTTCAGACAAACACCAGGCCTTCAGGTTCCGGACAGCAAACGCAAGGTAAACTTGCGGAATCATTAATGCATCTGTGACCTGTAACCAAACATTTAGAATTTAAAACAGCATATCAAGCATTTTCACTGTCTCATAGTGCCTTGGACTTACAACTCGATTTAAGAGGTTCCCCCAACTATAGAACAGATGAATATACGTGTCTATGGGTAGCTTTTGTGAACAATCTTAAAAAGATTTGCAGGAAGTAAGTGGGGTTGCAGCAGGGCAACTTTGAATTTAACTTACCACGCATATGCATTACCAGTGATTACATATTGCTGTGAATCCCTAGTAACAACACCAATGCTTTTCGTTACTAGCAGCAGTTCACTTCACGCTATAATAAATTGTTATATGAAAAATTCTTGAAATTTCTTATGACCCTTATTGCTCAACTGGTTGACCAGGCATGGCTGACTTCATTCAGAACACATTAGAACTAATGGATAAACTAATTTCTAATGAGATCACTGGTAACTTTCTTCTTTTACTAGAAAACAAAACCCAGAAATTCAACCAGTAGAGTGCTTATTATTCTTTTTTGAACAAATGAGTACCTGAAAAGCAGCATTAGAAACCATACAAAATGAATATACTAGTTATACTTTTCCCCCGAAGTGTTTGACACAACTGCAGCAGGAGTATTTATTTAGCAACATCTTCTATGCAGTAGCAGGGGGAAAATTGATGGATAAAGAGATCTATTGTAATAGCATTAAAACAGCTTCACATTAATATGAATTGATACGAAATAATTCTAAATCTGGAGTACAAATCACTACAACTATCCCTAAGAGCCCCCAGGCATCTGAATGTCGAACATTTTGCAAATCTTTAAGATGTGATATATATATATATATATATATATATATATATATATATATATATATATATATATATATATAAAAAAGAATGTTTTACAGTGGGCTTCTAGACTTTGTGGCCTATTTGGAAATGAACTGGTAGATAAAGTTGCTAAGAAATAAGTAAATTATCATACTGAGAAATATATAACAGAGGAAAGATTAGCATTAAAATTATTGAATGCTCTGTATGTGAAATAGCTGGTCACCTTACAGTGGATAGCTGAGATTCCCTCAAAGCCTCACTGTCTTCTACATATCCACAGCATATCAATGGAATAACCAAAGATTCATACTGCGAAAAGACAACATCTGAAAATATGTTCAGAACTTTCCCAAGTACAGGAGCTGGAAGATATTGCGAGGGAATGTTTAAAACTTAATATTATTTTCATTGATTTGCCATTAAAAAAAAGGTTTGGAATGAAACAATAATGTGCATTAAATGAAGCGGGAGGTAAGAAAAAGAGTGAACGGTGTTGGTGAAATGAAACTGGGAAAATGCAAATATTCCGACTTTATCTACCGCAGTCGTGGCAACACTGATCTTTCAATTGAACTGTTAACAATTATACTTTTATTTTATTTCCACTGTCTGGCTATGTGTTTAACAGAACCGATTTAACAAATATGTAAGATCTATTCCACAGTTTTGGATGAACTAGGAAATTACTGTGGGAAGCCGATATAGTTTATGGATGAACACCTTCAAATGTTAATTTTCGTCCACCTGTCTTGATTTTGAAGGTTTTTACAAAATCGTAAATAATAATTGTAAAAGCGGAGTTTTATCCTGGGAGGAGGAAAATTACCGTACGCCATTTGCACTTCCAAACATACATTAATGCTAAATGCACACATCGTGATGGTTTATGAGAGAAATGAAAGAATTTTTTTTTTGGAAGTTAAAGTTGCATGTACTTTCTGAGGATATGTTCACTAATGGTGTAAGTTTGTACTCCAGGATCGCCATCCCCATATAATCGATCGTTTGTTATACAATAGCAAGCCCTACATAACGTTACTTGTGATTTTCCTTTCAAACTTACTCCCCCCTTTTACCGGAAGATGTAAGAGAAAATGCATTATCAAAATATATCGTGTTTTAAGATCACACATAAGCTGCTTTGTCACGGCGCTTTACCTCGTATACCCATGATCGCGTGCTCAATCCCGGCCAGGGTAGATGGAATTTTTTGGGCATAAAAATCCTAAGTATAGTTTCCTTCGGAAGGGAAATAAATCGTCGGTTCCATGTCGTAGATTTACGGCACGTAATAGAATATTGAGCATGAAAGAAGAAGCCTTTTCACGCACTAAAATGAATGGGACGCTGATGACCTGAGTTGTTAGAGAGCGATCCTAAATAAAACAAATCAACAACAACGACGACGCTTTACTCGCATTTTGCGGCCATTCATTCCCATTAGACCCTTAGATATCTTGAATAAACAACTTTGGTCTGCACTTAAATAACGTAAATCCGATTAATTTATTGGTTTTTCTTACCTTCAAGTGGCTTTTCTGTATACTTAATATGTATAGAGAAAATATAAAATATTGTAGTCATTTTGTGTTTCTAACAATTGATCATACTTTTTATTTTGACAATGTGCACCTTAGATATGAAATATTAAACGTTTTTAAAATATTACGATATAAAAGTTTTAACTGGTTTATTTTCTGTCTATTTAAAGGCTTCAGTTATATACAGGATACTTAAATATAGGTTAATTTCCTTGTTAAGTTAACTTAATAGACACGACAATGTCTCACAAGGGTGACGAAACGTAAGGCAAAAAAAAATAAATAAATAAATAAAAAAAATAAAATAAAATAAAATAAAATAAATAAATAAAATAAAATTTCGTAAATGAAGATTTGTAGATAACAGTTGTTCTGTTAGTATTAGACCTGCGTTCGTGCTGATTGAGCCATTCTTAAACATAAATTCGGATTCTTTTTGAGAGCATGAGCAGGTAACCTCGTTTCAGAATATTTGAGAAAATTGTAAGGAACTTTCATCGATTCTCTTTCCAAGTAAGTCAAGCGGCGTGACTTGGGTACTAAGTATCTCCTTGTCAACTGATAACCCCAATCGGAACAAGTTACCGGGATTAGGTTTTCGTTCGCGTTGAAAAGGTGAATCCCCAATTACTTGTGCCAACACACTATCATTTTATTTATTTATGGACGCTCTTTAACATCTCAGGTCATCAGCGTAAAACACACTATCATTTCAGTTCGTTCATTGTCCCTGAAGCTTTAAAATCTTGGAAAACGAATTATTATTATTATTATTATTATTATTATTATTATTATTATTATTATTATATAGAGTCTTCCGTTCAGTTTTCATCGCATGCGAGCTGGGTCCAGTCACAGTATACAGGCAAGGACCATATTGTCGCTGCTAATGGCTGCATCCATGGTCTTGTGCTGCGTGCCTGAAAAAGTGAATGCCAGGCAAATTTAAGATTGTGAACTCCTGATTAATTTACTTTTTTTTTTTTTTTTTTTTTTTTTTTTTTTTTTTTTTAGCTCGTATCCCCTCTGTAGATTTGCGTTGTTATAAAACAATGTACAAATCGTATCACTGAAAAGACCGGTTAGATCGTGTTTAGGTTCGGAAAAGAGAGGAATTACTGTGTTATTGCGTTTCATTTTTTTGTTTGCTACGGTTCAAAGAGTTAATACAAATCAATGCATTTACATGTAGTAAAACTTTTTAAGAAACGAATCATCTGCTAATTGTAGCGCAGACTTTCTGGAACTTTTTTCTGGGGATTCTACCTCCCGGCAGATCTACAGCTTCTAAAATGGTGCTTAAAATAAATAATAAATAAAAACCAGGATCAGTGTTAGACAAGAAAATAAGACACAACTATAATGTGTTTGACAGAGGAAAACTCAATGATATCGCTTCTCGATTAGAACAATCTCTTGCAAAGTTAGCACAACAAATGGAGTGAGGCGTACATCAGACATTCTGCAACGGGAGTCAGGCGTACATCAGGCATTCTGCAACGGGAGTCAGGGGTACATCAGACATTCTGCAACGAGAGTCAGGCGTACATCAGACATTCTGCAACGGGAGTCAGGCGTACATCAGATATTCTGCAACGGGAGTCAGGCGTACATCAGACATTCTGCAACGAGAGTCAGGCGTACATCAGACATTCTGCAAGAAGATTGATATGTTATTCCTGCACGGTTACTCAAGTGCATGGCTTATACCCCACCGACTCCGGAAGGAGAACTTCGTGCGCTGTGAGAAAGATAAGCACGTTTTCAGTATTTCTCCGATCGCGCGGTGGGCTGTGTGATGGTCCCGGCTTCCTGCCCCGTCCTCGTCGGGGGAAAAGCAACGATTCATGTGATTTCATAGATCAGTAATTTAACAATCCAGAATTTTACGATGCGGTAACAAAATTCAGATTGCTTAAGTACCGTCGCGATATAGCACCGATGAATAAATGTGCAATACTATTTAGTTCATTAAACTCTACTGACGTGCTTTTCAAAAGGTTGCCAAAAGGGACATTTTCCATGCAGCATTTGAAGGGAAAAAGCTTAAATTTATTTACTACTGAATCAGAGATTCTATAATAGGGTGAAACTGGGCAGATAACCATTGCGCATTACAGACATGTGCAAAATAATTATCTGAATGGAATGCTACGGGGGTATATGGAGTGAGGGTACAGACTTATCCGTTCCAGATATTTACGACACCGTTCGAAGGGGCATCACACTGAACCAAGGTCATATTCAGAAGATTTTTCACTAGGACGTAAAAGCGCCGTAGGAAAACGCGTTGCAATGAAACAGTGAAGTGGGTAGCATGGAGGGCATATGTTGGGTACGCAGACTTGCAGAAGTTCAAAATATATCAAAATAAAGTTAGACAAGAACTAAATATTCCACATTATGCAGAATGTTTCAGAAAGGATCATACAAACTAAATTGATGGAAAGTACACGATAGTATTTTTTGTTTGATTTATTTATGGGCGCTTTTTAACATTTTAGGTATTCAGCGTCCCATTCAAATCAGTCGGTCCTGGTGGTGTAGTGGTTACCATACTTGCCTCCTATACCCAAGATCGCGGGTTCGAACCCGGCCAGAACCGATGGATTTTTTCGGGCGTAAAAATCTTTTTGGCTTCGGAAGGGAAGTAAAACCGTGGGTCCCGTGTCGTACATTTACGGCACGAAAAAGAACCTCAAGCCTGAAAGAAAGGCCTCTGAGCTTGTCGGCCGTTTCACGCCCTGAGTTAAATGGGACGCTGATGACCTGAGATGTTAAAGAACGTTCATAAATAAACCAATCATAAAAAAAATCCATTCAAACCAAGACTTGGAGAGGTCGACAAATTTTGCTCAGAGGCCTCTTTTTTCAGGCTTGAGGTTCTTTACATTTACGACATGAGGCCCACGGCTTTATTTCCCTTCCGAAGCCATACTACGATTTTTACTGCCGAAAAAACCCATCTGTCCTAGCCAGGATTGAACCCGCGATCTTGAGTTTAGGAGTTAAGTATGGTTACCACTACACCACGACCGATAGAGTAGTAAACGCAATAAATAACCGTGAATATGGGTCCTCAAATGAGCTTTGTGACTTCGTGGTTAAGGTACCTTGAGGATGTTCTATTGCAGCAACGTCAGAATATGTGGTTAATGCATCACGGTGCACCGGCACATTTTTCTAAAATTTGGCACTTCTAACTCAAAAGATATGTTCAAAGATTAGATAGGTTGCGACAGGCCTGTACCTTATTCTCCAGGATCACCTGGTCCATATCCTTTGATGTGAAAAGCGAAGTATACACTCTCAGATTGACACAGTTGAAAAAGTAGTGCAGTTAATTCTCAATGCTTTCCAAATGAAGCAGGGGTGTTGGAAACAATCCCGAATTCATTGCTGAGTACAGTATTGCGTACAGATGCAAAGACGCTATTTTGAGCATTCCCTTTAACAGGCACTACTTTGTTCTTACATATATTATGTTGTGTACATACAACAGACATACCAAATATTTAATAAAAACTAGTTCTGCCGAGGTGGAAGTTTTTTCTTTATTAATTTAATAACTAAGGCGGCATTTAGTATACAAAGGAGAAAAGCGCATGATGTGTCCATGAGTACAGCGGATCTGAACCATACACTCACAATTATTTCGCAACAATTCATTTCCGGACCAATATTTATTAAGAATTTTTAGTTTCTATTATAGTGCAACGTCTCACCCTTTCAGTTTGTACATTTACTTATAAAACTGTGTTACCATTGTTGTTGACACATCTGGGTCAGTAGCAGCTAGTTTTTATATTGTATTGTAGGCGGAAGGCTGATTTTCTAGTAGCATCATGATGCCACCAAGCTATGGGGTTGCACATTGCCAGAAATATTTTCTTTACAATATGCTATCACAGTTCTCACCTATTTCTCCTCCATATGCCGTACTTTACTCATTTTCTCTTTGTTACAGCATTCTGTATTGCTTTGTATTTTCAATGCTGATGCGATTTTTACTAGGGGGGGGGGGGGACAAATGATTTGTTTTTTAATGAATTTATTTAGTTGAAATTGGTTGATTACTGATTACAGGTAATCAAATTGTGCTCTTCTTCATCTCTGACGTTACCTCCAGTAGTCCTGATTCTGAAGGTTTTGTTGCAACGGCTATTGTGCTGCATTTTATGATTTTTTGGATCATAGGGAAAAGGATCGGGAAATTGCTGGAGATTAATGAACACTGGCGATTATGCGTAAAACACAAGATTTATTGTACTTCACGTTTATCAGTAGTTGTTATGAATCACCGTTACTTTGTAAGGGTCTTGTAAGTTCCTTTTATTATCTTCACACGAGCCTAGTCACACATATTACAATAATGTTGGTCAAGACAGTGTTAGCACAACAAATTGATAGCGGTACTTTCTTTTAACCGGCTCACACGTCACAGCTGTCGCGGGGGGTCGTCTTTGATTTCCACTAGCAAATCGTTTTACTTAACATCTTCTGATCTGCCACTCCTAACTTAACCAACTTTCTTCCCACGAAATGTTCAGGTTAACGTCTTGTCATCAACACTTCACGAACTTAACTGACTTTCTTCCCATGAAATGTTCAGGTAATCGTCTTGTCATCAACACTTCACGAACTTAACCGACTTCTTCCCATGAAATGTTCATGTTAACGTCTTGTCCTCAACACTTCACGAACTTAACTGACTTTCTTCCCACGAATTGCTCTGGTTAACGCCTTGTCATCAACACTTCACGAACTTAACTGACTTTCTTCCCACGAAATGTTCAGGTTAACGCCTTGTCATCAACACTTCACGAACTTAACTGACTTTCTTCCCACGAAATGTGTAGCTTAACGTCTTTTCATCAACACTTCATGAACTTAACTGACTTTCTTCCCACGAAGTGTTTAACTTAACGCCTTGTCATCAACACTTCATGAACTTAACTGACATTCTTCCCACGAATTGTTCAGATTAACGTCTTGTCATCAACACTTCACGAACTTCACTGACTTTGTTCCCACGAATTGTTCAGGTTAACGCCTTGTCATCAGCACTTCACGAACTTAACTGACTTTCTTCCCACGAATTGTTCAGGTTAACGTCTTGTCATCAACACTTCACGAACTTAACTGACTCTCTTCCCACGAATTGTTCAGGTTAACGCCTTGTCATCAACACTTCACGAACTTAACTGACTTTCTTCTCACGAATTGTTCAGGTTAACGCCTTGACGTCAACACTTTACGAACTTAACTGACTTTCTTCCCTCAAAATGTTTAGCTTAACGCTTTGTCATCAACACTTCACGAACTTAACTGACTTTCTTCCCACGAATTGTTCAGGTTAACGTCTTGTCATCAACACTTCACGAACTTAACTGACTCTCTTCCCACGAATTGTTCAGGTTAACGCCTTGTCATCAACACTTCACGAACTTAACTGACATTCTTCTCACGAATTGTTCAGGTTAACGCCTTGACGTCAACACTTTACGAACTTAACTGACTTTCTTCCCTCAAAATGTTTAGCTTAACGCTTTGTCATCAACACTTCACGAACTTAACTGACTTTCTTCCCACGAATTGCTCTGGTTAACGCCTTGTCATCAACACTTCACGAACTTAACTGACTTTCTTCCCACGAAATGTTTAGCTTAACGTCTTATCAACAACACTTCATGAATTTAACTGACATTCTTCCCGCGAAATGTTCAGGTTAACGCCTTGTCATTAACACTTCCGAACTTAACTGACTTTCTTCCCACGAAGTGTTTAACTTAACGCCTTTTCATCAACACTTCATGAACTTAACTGACATTCTTCCCACGAATTGTTCAGATTAACGTCTTGTCATCAACACTTCACGAACTTCACTGACTTTCTTCCCACGAATTGTTCAGGTTAACGCCTTGTCATCAACACTTCACGAACTTAACTGACTTTCTTCCCACGAATTGTTCAGGTTAACGTCTTGTCATCAACACTTCACGAACTTAACTGACTCTCTTCCCACGAATTGTTCAGGTTAACGCCTTGTCATCAACACTTCACGAACTTGACTTTCTTCCCACGAATTGTTCAGGTTAACGTCTTGTCATCAACACTTCACGAACTTAACTGACTCTCTTCCCACGAATTGTTCAGGTTAACGCCTTGTCATCAACACTTCACGAACTTAACTGACTTTCTTCTCACGAATTGTTCAGGTTAACGCCTTGACGTCAACACTTTACGAACTTAACTGACTTTCTTCCCTCAAAATGTTTAGCTTAACGCTTTGTCATCAACACTTCACGAACTTAACTGACTTTCTTCCCACGAATTGTTCAGGTTAACGTCTTGTCATCAACACTTCACGAACTTAACTGACTCTCTTCCCACGAATTGTTCAGGTTAACGCCTTGTCATCAACACTTCACGAACTTAACTGACTTTCTTCTCACGAATTGTTCAGGTTAACGCCTTGACGTCAACACTTTACGAACTTAACTGACTTTCTTCCCTCAAAATGTTTAGCTTAACGCTTTGTCATCAACACTTCACGAAATTAACTGACTTTCTTCCCACGAATTGCTCTGGTTAACGCCTTGTCATCAACACTTCACGAACTTAACTGACTTTCTTCCCACGAAATGTTTAGCTTAACGTCTTATCAACAACACTTCATGAATTTAACTGACATTCTTCCCGCGAAATGTTCAGGTTAACGCCTTGTCATTAACACTTCCGAACTTAACTGACTTTCTTCCCACGAAGTGTTTAACTTAACGCCTTGTCATCAACACTTCATGAACTTAACTGACATTCTTCCCACGAATTGTTCAGATTAACGTCTTGTCATCAACACTTCACGAACTTCACTGACTTTGTTCCCACGAATTGTTCAGGTTAACGCCTTGTCATCAACACTTCACGAACTTAACTGACTTTCTTCCCACGAATTGTTCAGGTTAACGTCTTGTCATCAACACTTCACGAACTTAACTGACTCTCTTCCCACGAATTGTTCAGGTTAACGCCTTGTCATCAACACTTCACGAACTTAACTGACTTTCTTCTCACGAATTGTTCAGGTTAACGCCTTGACGTCAACACTTTACGAACTTAACTGACTTTCTTCCCTCAAAATGTTTAGCTTAACGCTTTGTCATCAACACTTCATGAACTTAACTGACTTTCTTCCCACGAAATGTGTAGCTTAACGTCTTTTCATCAACACTTCATGAACTTAACTGACTTTCTTCCCACGAATTGTTCAGGTTAACGTCTTGTCATCAACACTTCACGAACTTCACTGACTTTCTTCCCACGAATTATTCAGCTTAACATCTTGTCATCGACACTTCATGAACTTATCTGACTTTTTCTTTACAATATAAACTAAGAGCTCTCCCTTCAAGGTCTCGAATCCTGCTATAATGTACAACTATTATGGTCCACAAACTGGACGCTGTCTTAATCTTAAATATCTTGATTCAAGAATCATTTTAATTGCCTCTTTCCCATGCTTCGTTCTATTGGCTAAATCACTTCTGATTTTTCTATGCATTGATTAGATAAGGAATTTTGCGATTTTTACGAGTTTGTTTATTTGCGGAATTCAGTTGATTGGCCTTTAGAACAAGGTCACTATTACATCTTACCTGACAAAATTTTATTGTCCCTTCTGCGATTTTTAATGAAAGGCAACCCTCGAAATCATACAATAGGAACCTGTTTCCCTACTCTCCTTTAAAAGCTCTCATGCCCTGATGATACATCAAGGCTTCTTTTAGCAATAAAGAACAACATATTATATTATAGGGTTCATAACCCTAATATTTTTGGGGTGTCGTCTTAACAAATATTGGGAATATTATTGTAATCTGCAATGGTATACAAAATAAAAATCTAAAATATACATGAGTAAACATGTCGCGCAAACTTGATCACAATATTTACAAAGAGTTGGAGGGTTTGAATTTTTTTTTTTTAATGATTTATTTATGGACGCTCTTTAACAGCTCAGATCATCAGCGTCCCATTCAACTCAGGGCGTGAAACGGCCGACAAATTTTGCTCAGAGGCCTCTCTTTCAGGCTTGAGGTTCTTTTTCGTGCCGTAAATGTACGACACGGGACCCACGGTTTTACTTCCCTTCCGAAGGAAGCCATACTTAGGATTTTTACGCCCCGAAAAAATCCATCGGTCCTGCCCGGTTTCGAACCCGCGATATTGTGTATAGGAGGCAAGTATTGTAACCACTACACCACCAGGACCGACGGAGGGGTTGAGACTAGTAGGGTTTGTCTCTATGCTTAAAATTGAATCGATACTTGAAATATAGGCAACATTTAGCCTAGAGTTTTACAAGGGAAATTCATATATTAAAAAGAAATAAATACGCAAGAAAAAGTTCATAGGCACAATTTTGGTATAAGTATGAAAAATACAATTAATATGCGAAAATGAAAACTTTGTGAAGAGTTTCAGAGAAGTTGCATGACACAACAGCAGCCTGGAAGTTGTCTATTAGAACAATCGTCATGCACGTAAGACCCGCCTATTTAAAGACAACAGTCATAGAAAAAATCGTTCGCGAATGTTCTAAATTTAGCATATTTCCTACAATGTATGAACCTTACAGGAACATGTGTATGTCGTAGTAAAAGTAGAAAACAAGCTGGTTGGGTGGAGAGGAGCAAAGTGGCCTGATTTGCGGAACTAGTGCGTGTAAAATGACAGGTTTCTCGCTACTTCCTTTATTAGGCAAATGGTTGTCAGCATTTGCCTTTGGTGCTCCGCTGACGGAAGTGATAATATCAAACATTTTTAGTTACGAAGGACAGAGTGAAGATTGAGTTCTTCGTCCCATTACCATATAGCAGAAAACTTTGGAGCAATTACTTAAAAATTGTCCCTGGGTTAATTTATTTTCTGTTGACAGCCCCTACTGACTCCATACATTTACAGAACGATTGTTTTTTTTTTATTTTAGTAGTGCTTAACGCCCGTTTTTACTATTGAGGCACCACAGGCGGTGGACACTGATGATACATGAGATGAAATGATATATTGGGAAAGGATATGTTTTAAGGAAGGGAACGTTCCAGGCCTAAGTATAAGGCAGCTCCCCGGCATCTGCCAGTTATGAAGACCGAGGAAAACCTGGAGAAACCCCCAGTCAGGGAGGGCGGTCCTGGTGAGATTCGCACCTCAGACCTGCTCACGAGTCCATGCCTTGACGACCTCGGCCACCCGTGGCGGTCAGAACGATTGTGAGGAGCGGCTTACTTGCGCATTGCATTAGTTCGATTTGTACTAAAAGTATCCATTTTTGTGGCGAAAAAACTTTGGTACAAACATCAAATCGGAAAACTGTGTCAAGCGGAACTACAAGCCGTATCCTATTTTGAGTGATGTCCAAACCAACTACTCGAAAGGATTTGGCAACACGTTTAGCAATAAACTTTGCGATTAGAGAAGCAAACTGGGTTTATGTGACTCTTCATACCCCTGAATTTTATAACAGACCGGAATGCTGCACCAGAGGCTGATGAAAGTGTCTTCTGGTTTTGTTTCTAACCATAAATTGAGATGTACTAGTTGCATGTTACGTACGTGTACTTTGACATCTACAAGATTTGTGTTTTGCCAGGTTTCAGGGGAGTTGGGAAAATAGACAGCCCGGTCGTCTGACGTGAGAAGCATAGGGAACTGCTAAGTGATGAAGTGAAACATCAATAAAGGACAAGACGAAGAGAATCCTCTCGGGCACGGAAATGGTGTCTGCTTTTCATCACGGTCTATCCTACGTCATTCACATCTTTCGTGATAATCCGTGATCAGATTCAGGTCAATGCGCGGGAGTTTCTTTTAAGAACAACGTGTTCACCATATTTCAATCCAGTTGTTTCTGCTACGAGGTTCCTTAAGGAGAAGAAAAATATGCTTCTAGATTCTGCTCCATCATACTGCTCAGATGTTCCTGATTGCCCTCACCCTAACCCGGAAAAGATTCATTTGATACTTCGTCGCTAAAAGAACTCCATGTTCACGTGCGCCATCATTACTAATTTCATCCATTGTTGCAGAAGACCTACATCAGGTAGTAATTGTTTAAAAGTTGTAAAAAACTCATAAATTAGGACTAAGGGCTCCTCTCAACTGTATCTGCTTTAGTGGCCTGGCTGCTTACACGGATAGATGACTCATACAGCTTATTTTACATAAGGATAGTATTATAATGTAATCCTTAGAAATGACGTTGATTATATTACGTTTCAACGTGAATTGCGGTGCAGCAATTAATCTGTTGAAGACAAACGCACAGGTCTTTATTAATCTTAGCGCTTAACTGCACAATCCTGGCAGCTTGAGTTCAAAGGGAAGCGTATCTCTTTCAAATAGTCCCACAGAAAGAAGTCGCATGCATTCAAACATGGGTTTAGGGAAAGTTAAAAGAACCCGTCATGACGGCGCTGTGCATTACAGTTGATCATCATATGATCGCCAAATATTATCCACGAAAATGCAGTACAATGTTAGTTATGTGAGGTGTTACCCATCTTGCATGAACCACTGGGTATTTGGAAGGTTAGCAACAAGAAGGTGGGGCACAAATTCGTTCTCTTAAATTTGCCAGCTGTTGGACAGCTGTAAACATTGCGTTATAAAATGAATATTTCAAATGATCCATGGTCCTAGGAGTCACTTTTTATAATCCGTGACTGAACATTTTGCGGTTTCTGTCTACCCCCGGACATTTTGTTGGTTTTTAACAGTCGCTTCATTAGAGAAAACGGTTCAAAAGAATTTACCGCTCATAAGGTATACTGGAATCTGCTCCTTTGTTCCTCTGCACCGCAGTCAGTTTGTACACAAAGAGTGTCAGGTCGCTGGGTAGTTCTTTGTGCTGTATGGTGAGATACTCTTAAGTTCTCTTGCCACCTGTCGAGTTGATTTGCTTGGACTGGATTACAAACAATGTTTTCTGGAGAACGAGATCATTTCCCTTCCAACACTGTCTTGTTGTATAATCGAAAAATGTCGTTCGTTGCTGTAGCCCAAAGTGTGCGAAATATTATTCGAAGTCTTTTATTAGTATTCCAAACATTCTTAATTTTACTTAATTCATAACTTTTTGGCACTTCTCAAAGGATATAGGACCGCGCTCAGCCAAAGTCAGTTACTGAGAGACAAATGGAACGCAAAGCAGCGGTTCTCCAACATATAATTAGTGTAATTGTAAATAATACATTAATGTTTCCACCCATGTATTATCTGTAAATAGCGATCTTACAATTTTGAACCGTATTTTTTATTTATTTTTATTATTTTTCCCTTGCTCTAATTATGTATCATACTTAAGCATGTACGGTCGAAGACGTATGCAAACATATATTTATATCATATACATAGAATTTTATAACAAAAAAGAAAATTTCTTCCACTAGTACTAAAAACATTTTCAGGAGAGGGAGAGCGAAATCACTTCCTTCCACTCACTGCTAAAAAATGACGCGTTTATGTGATAAAATTCTCCCATAATTTCTTTATTCCGGTGCCGAATTAAGAGGTTGAAGTGCTGTTCTTGATTTATGGAAAAAGAAAAAAAGGTAAAATAATAACTAAATAAAAAAAACGCCCTCAACGAAAACTTGTACTTATAGACTATTGTTTCAATCCAGTTTATGTTTCTGAGAATGTCTTCTATGACATAATTTGCTTTTAATTAGTTCATCTTGTAAATTAGTAGTGGAGAGTCTCAGAAGCCTTCCAATTGGTTGTCACTTATGATTTTACGATTCTCTCGTTTAATGTTGATTATTTAAGATTGTCATCAACTTTTATGCAAATAAACGTAACATAGGAAATTTAACTCAGGACAACCATTATAAACAATAAAATTTGCTTGAAATCATGAAAAATTTTCTCCAGACGATTTAATTTTAAGAGACTCTATATCTAAAAGTTTTCTTAAATTATGTTTGATTCTCTGTGAATACCTTTCAGAAATATATCCAGCAGAACCTTATTAGCTCTGTCTGAATTTCGTCCAAGGCAGGAATAAAGCAAGTTAGTGTTTTTATTCTTTCCTTTGTTTTTCCAGATCGCATTACTCGTTGCAGTCATACGCAAAACGCAGTTTTAAATATATCTACTAAAGTGGGGTACATTTCCTTAGCTACTATTATACATATTTCTCTGATCAATTCGTCTTCGCTAAATAATTTCATATTTTTTACCAATAAGTTTCGCAATCCTGAAAGATACTGTTACAGCATTCTTAATGTTAGGATCATAAGATGTCTGTACTTTCATATTTGTGATCTACCTTTACCTGCAAAGAAAAAATCCTATTAAAATTAAACATAAAAATTAAACTAATATAGTCAAATTCACACAATAACAACAACTAAAATACCTAACAAAATATGTTTGCAAATGTTTATTCCAAATGAGTTATTTAACTATATAGTCATTTAGTATTAAAAATATTCTTTCTCTCATTCAACGTTAAATATATATCTCGATGCTGCAGATGACGTCGTGTAACTGAAACCGTCACTGCTGCAATACTAGTGTAACTCGCGTACCTTTCACTGCCTGTCTTACCTAGATGATAATAGCGGCTAAACGGGTCGGGAGGACTACTACGTACTTAATATTTAGGCACCGCTGGTGAAAAAGCAACAATGTGTTATTTATAGGCATTTCCGTGTGCCTTAAACTTTTAATACCATATACCACAAGGTATAACTCCCTCAATTTTCAAATATGTCAACTATTAATGCGACAGTGTGTGTAGCTACTGGTTGTTTTATTTTTTGAAGAATGCGCTCAATAATGCGTTTTTTTCCTGCTAATCTATATATATAAATTGTGTCAAAAGTGGCGTAAAAGATAGAAATTCAATTTCTGCAGTTTAAAAGAAACTGTTGTTTACTGCTATGACATATAATGCAGGTTTACTGCTGAACAGTAGTCAATAACTGACGTAAATAAAGGTAATAACATTGGGCAATCAAGTAATGCTTTGTACATGTTGATTAATTTCGAATTACTATGATATTTTGGTTTCTATGTCTGGAGTCATAGATCACCTAGATACAATAAAATGCGCATAGCACAACATTAGCGTTTTTGATTGCAACGAAACGAGCGGAAAATTAACAATTTTCCTTTCGTAACTGGTGATAACAGCTTATAATATATTATTAAAGCACTGCAGCTGCAAAGGCGATAACAAAACAAGCAAACAAGCCTTTCAATTAACTGTCCATTCCCCAAATCCTCGATACGCTGAAATTTCTGTGTTTTGCTGTAATTAGTGTAAGTATAATCTGTTGCGCTTATACTGCCGAACTAACACCCTCGACTGAGGTAGTTAAGGCAGGACTCGTGAGCGGGAGGTCCGAGAATTGATTCCCATCCTCCCTGATTGAGGTTTATTACAGATTTTCTTCATAAATGGAAAATGCTGAAGAATTATCCTGAATTTAGGACTGGAACGCTTCCTTCCTTTAAAAAAATATAATTTCCGTTTATCATTTGCTATCAGTGTCCGCCGGCTGGGGATGCCTCAATTTCGGATGGATGACATGGGGTTAAATGCACTGAAGGAATTTTTCCGACTCTAGCCTATTCTAAGGAATCCCTATGGAGTTTTCTTCACAGTATTTATCTGGTTGTTCCAGCGGGTACTAGCTGATATTAGAATTTCTGTCAATGGTTGGATTATCTATGAAACGTGAGCGCATCGGAAATCCAGTTTGGTTTTTGCCGAAATTTTGAATGGAGAGAACCCTTGCTAATAGTTCAAGGGATATATAGGGTGGTGAGGTATGCAGTGAAAGTGAAGACTAAACAACGAAAATGTGTATAGAGGTTGCTAGGAAAGATATAATAGGTCTAACTATTTCATTCCTCAACGAGGATTCATTTATGATTCATGTTAGCGTACAGAACCCGTTCGTGCTGTTGAGATATGCCAAATTCTAGGTTTTACATCGAATCAACACTTGGTAATGAATTTCTTGAAATGGAAAGGGGTAAACATAAAAAGCGCGCAAGGCAACGAGCCGTGCTGACAAACGAATCGCTGAAAGGCACTGATTACCGTTTGAAAAAGTCCCCTAAAATCTCTTGGATGTCTTTCCCAGCAAACAGGAATTCCCTACACTTCTGCGCTAGTGCTTAGTTAAAACTCAATAAAATGAACGTAGTTCAACAGCTTAAACTTTGTAATCATGTATCCAGGAGTATATTAATATCAGAATGTAAAAGGCAGTAAATAGCAAACTGAAACATTGCCTAAACTATGGTGATTGATTTATTGACTTTTCGCACATCTTTCTGAAGTGACGCTCTTGATGAGGTAGTAAATACATTATATACAAAACCTGGAACTGAACTAATAAGTTGTGTGGAGATTCTTCAGTTTTACCATATTCTATACCTGATACGTGCATTGTAACATCAAGTATATTTACTGTCGCGCCTATCCTTACTGCAATTACCCGTAACGTACTATGCAACATCCAAGCGCCAACGTCGGCAATCTAGTGGGTCCAAGACAATAACTTGCTTTCCTCTAGGTGCAGGATCTGGAATAGTTTTAAATGACAGCTGGAGACCTTGTGTGGAAGACGCATGTGATCGCCAATCAATTTTTAAATGATGATGCAAACGAAAATGAAGGGCATTGATTGAATGAAAACAGGAGAACAGATTGTGCACCACAAATGCCACATCGTCACCATGGGAATCAATCTCGAGTCCGCAGCTGGAGTAACCCAACGTTCTAGCTAACAACGCCACATATGTGTATAAAGCGATTTCTATGAAACGTGCTAAAAGGAGCTGATATTCACTGCTCGGTAGCATGTTCTGATAATGATGAGATCATGCTTTTATACAGCATGCGGAAACATATGCACAAAATGAACGATTAGAAATAGGGTTTGACCTAACTATTTTGGGAGTGGGAAGGAATGGAGCTATAGGCATCAATATGGATATGTACAAATCTATTCCTACGAAATATACTATAAGAAAGGAAGGAAGTCAATGATCAGTTTGAGCATGCTCTGATGGTGAAATCCTGTGTTTATTGAGAATACGGAAATATATATTCAAAGAATTTAGATTTAGAAAGGAAGCTTGACACTAAGTATTTTGAGAGTGGAGACGAGTGGTCTCAGACGTTTCAATTTGGAGCTACATGAATCGATATGAATAAACGCCTTAGCTACTTGAGATAATACGTGTGTTCATAACCAGTAAAATACACGGCAATAACATTGGCGGAGTCGTAGTCATAAGCAGGCTGTAGCCGAATTTAACCACTAATCACGCACAATCACACACAATGGAACGTCAGGGAGCTCATTTCGATACTTTATCTCAAACTTTACACAGAGTAACATATTGATAAGACATATGTAAGTGTAAATCGTTTGCTGCTCGTATGAATAAAAGGGGTGTGAAAAATAACCTTGAATGTTTCATTTAGAAACCACGGCGCGTGCTTGGCGTTAGCAGTTGAAAGCATTTTTCCACGGAGGCACCTATTTTCTCTCTTCTTCAATCCTTTGATCATTATTAGCTTTGAGCAGCCAGCTGATTTGACGCTGTTTGTGAGTGGAGTGGCGGGTTAGGGAGAGGGGATACTAATCTTTGCGCAACTACTTTGTTCAAGCTTTAATTTCACACCCTTTTTATCCGTATGGGCAGCCAATATTTTGCCCTTACATATCTGCTATCAATGTCTATGTGTAAAGTTTGAGATAAGGCTTCCAGATAAGATACATGACAGTTCCCTCCTCTTTGTGGAGGTGCTAAGGCGTTTCGAAACCTAAGTAGGTAAATTTTATTGTACTTGAACTTAGTTAACATGATCCGCTAAATCAACTCTCTGTATTTAACACAATAACTTATTTATGTAAGGTAAGCTAATCTGTTTTCAGTCCTCTTGAAAATTCATAAACACATTTGCAGCTTTTCAGTTAACGCTGCAGCACCACAAATAAGCTCCGAAAAAAATTGATGAATTGTTTGACTGCCTATTTTTAAACCCCTTCCTACTCTAAATTATTTTACATCCCTTTTCATTCATTCTTTTACATATATACCTACACATAAAGCCTAGGAAACTTAAGTACTGTTTTGTTAAATCAACAAATGAAAAAATGTTATAAAAGTAAAGATTCGCTAATTGGTTATTTTAATTTTACGCATTTTTTTTTAAATCTGGGTGGGAAAAGAAAAGAAAATCCAGCAGTTTTGGGAAAATTTAGCAGGGCGAAATGTTGACATTAAAGAGTTGATTTTACAACATTGTAAGGTAGGGAGGGGCTCATAAATTTATTCCACTCTATGGAATTTCTTTTTACACGACTTTAGCTGTACACTTTAAAGTTGTGAGAGTTTGTGGAAATTAATTTCAACACTGGAAGGAATGAAAATAGATATAATTAATGTTTTATTGAACTGTACATTGCTGCTATTCAAAGCTTGCACGACAGGCGTCTTAAGACAACCAATTTGAGTAGGTGAATCTATAGTCCACAAAGAAAAATGAAATGAGATATATGGCAATCAAAATGTTGAAATTAAAATCTTATAAGCCGTGATGGAATATTACTACCTTGGACATGAAGTTGACTTTACGTTAACCATACAGTGTAGCTGGCCCTGATCTCTTTCTAGCATTTCATCGTAAACAGCGTGTTTATGTATTGCGTCTCTCAGACGTCACGTTCTCTTGTGTCAGGCTTATGCCGAAATCTTGTTAGCGAGCGCATTGCTTCATCTCTACCGATAAGTTAGTATCAAATCGAAATGGTGTCAAATTTTGCCTTAGATATCTTAGCTTAGCAAGCGAAGCCATCTCGATTTTTAATCTCTGATCATCCTAATTTGTAAGATTTAATTCTATAAAAATCTCTAAAATCTTGTAAGCTAATTATGTGGCAGTGCGGCACAGAACAGCAGTAACTGATTTATCATGCTCTATAGCTTGCCCTACAGCAGCGGTTTTCAAATTTTCTTTGACCGGTGATCTACTTCAAATATATCTCACTGTCGCGGACCCCTAAGATTTAACCCAAAATATAAATTCCTAAATGTTCATCCTGTATGTTTTTGAAGTTCATCACTGGTTTGCAAAATTTAAAGGTATAAACTAGCTGATAAGTGCAATTTTTTCAATGTTTGCATTTTTTGTTGTAGTGTTCCTTACAGAATGGGATAATCAGAACAATCATATTACATTCAAAAGTGCATAAAACACAGCACACATTATTATTATTATTATTATTATATTATTAATTATAATAATGATAACATTATACTACACTACATTAATCATTAACTTTTTATTATGAGGGACTGTGCTGTATTTCACTTACAAACCGTGAATATTGGGCTTATTAGGAGAAATGTGTTATGATTTCTGATTATACGTTTTACAAATGCTTTATATACATTTTTTAAAAGACAAATGAGTGTAAAGATGATTTTGCACATAAGTAAATTGTTGCGAAATATATCAATACCCCCATCCCATTTTTTCGGAAACCTACGTAATTCTCTACCTAAAGATGCGTACTGTTTGCAAAGAAATAATGGTGGTACATATGAATGTTATGCCTATTCCACGTTTTTGGCTTATTATTTGAAAGCTCCCTGTGGAACAAATAATCGCCTTTAATTTAATTCTAATTCCCTTTAACCCAATAAATATACATTATAAATTAGATTTCTCTTAATTCTTGTTTGTATCTATACATTAAAAATAAGAATCTGTACATTAAAAATAAATTAAGTTAATATCCTAATGTATCCTGGACACCAATCCACAGCCTGAGGACCCCTAGTTCAAAGGGAACTATTGACATGTTTGTCCTAACAAATAGGTTATTTATTTTGTTTTACGATTAATTATGCTCGTAAGGTGTAAAAGACATAAACGGTTCTCATACTAGATACATTGATCTGCTTTTATTTAATGCAGTATCCTGAGACATGCTCCACAATTGTGTGGCATCATTGCGAAGTAACACACTGGTTGGATACCTAATGGCATACCTGCGAAAGCTGAATACGCAGACCACGGATTCACTATCTCAAATTGCTTGTCTAAAGTCCCTCTAATTCCCTGCAATTGTTGCTGTGTAGTTCATTTACACCCTTAATCCGAATTCATTACCGTAATTCTAAATATTTCTTTGGCACGCTTCTTGCTTCTACTTAACGCAAGCGTGGTATACTAATTTCGGTTTGTAAGCGCTGTGATAAACGATGTCACGTCACAGGTTTCGTGCATTAGCGGCAAAAGGAACATACGTCAGAAAAAAAAGCTGTTCTGGTCAGTCTTTAAGAGGTCAGCTGTCAGTAGATTGTTTCGTATGTGAGTGGGGTAAGGTGAAGAGATAAAGGTTCTATAAAAGCGCAAAAATCAGATGTATGAAGGAGTATACGATTAACTTAATGCCGAATAACCAACTGTTCTATCTTCCTTCGAAACGCAAATGTTTTGGTATGTTTAATTTTATATACAAGTAGTATTTAGCTACATTTTTTAATTTGTTACAAACCTAGAAATTCAAATAATTACAAGTTTTTTTTTTTTTTTTTTTATTAACAGGGAACTGTAAATAAAATCACATTAAGAGGAATGTAAAATGGGAAGTAGCATTGTCCCCTATATAAGTGGGTGGGTGAAGAAGACAAAACAATTTGATGTGTTCTGGGAAAGAAGGGTTGAGAAAAATTTAGAAGAAGCGAATGTTACCTTCTAATAAGAAGAAGAAACTATCCTATTAGTATTAGAAAATATGATTAACATGACATTTATAAGGAAACGTATAATAATACACTTTCTTCTAACAGAAAATGGAATATACCAATGACTGACTTATTTAAAATCAATATGAAGTCTACCAATCATCCTTTAGTCTCTTCGGAAGTGATGCATGAAGGAACTCGAAAATATTAAGGCCTCAATCTTGAGCCTTGCCACACTTGTGGCATGTGGTTTCTTTAAACCCTCCTCTCCTTGCTCTTAAGAGTCGCACACAATATTCTGTTTTATGCACTGCAATGGCGATGTCGGGAATATAACTGCATTCTCACATCCCCACAATATGTCCTATCAATAAGGTTAGCGGTACTCAACCGTGCAATGCTGACTTAGCGCGGCAGCTGTTTTCGTGAACCACAAGATATGTTTATCAACCCTTTCTAAGACCGGCATTATTTTTCCGCCGCGATACAAGCAATTTTGATCGTCACCTGTGCAACAGTATAATAACATTGCGTAAACAACCTTACATCGTATCCCATTTAAACAAATTTATTTATTCTAGCACATGTCTTGCATTATGTCAATGCGAAATACCTCTGAATATGTGGAGGTCTAGAGCTGGTAGAAGACGGAGAATAACATTTTTGTATTAAAGACCCTTCTGAAAACAATACAGAGGAACTATTTCTTATGCATTTTGTTTGTAGAAGGGTTGATACAGTTCAGAATGTTATCTTGAGCTTTTAATACCTCTACATTATCTGTGTTCGTTTAGCTGTTGTATCAATACCCAAAAGATTATGTGCTATGTTACTCATTTCCTTAAAGCAACGTTTGGCACGCATATGCGATTCCTGTTGTTAAGCGAATTTACACATGCAACTCGCCATTTGCGCCACATAAAGCGAAGCATGATGGATCTTACTGTGAGTGCAGCTATTAAGAAAGGTGAGGATTTGTCTATGTTAAATGTTTGTGCTGATTGACATCAACTATTACTGATGATCAAACAGTAAGTGCAACTAGGAACATTAACCATTGGCAAAACAGCCACTTTTAAACAAATTTATTCAATATTTTAAAATCCTATAAATGTCGGGGTATATTTAAAAATAAATTTCAGATACCTCCAATTCCAGAAAAGCTTCAAGGCGTGTGAGAAAATGATCAGTACTTGTGGGATTGTTTAAAGTTAGTGGTAATAGAAAAATCATTTGGTGCTTCTGAGTGGAAGAGCAGTATTCTAATTGCAATAGTTGAGTTATAAAAGCTGGAAGGCAATTTGATCCAAAAATTAAGCCTAAATGCAATAAATAGGGGGAAAAATATTTAATGAATCTTTAACCTTCGACGGGCGATTTTCCAGAAAATTAAAAAAGCTTCGGTTATTTTCGTGGCTCAATTGATGATGCATTTCGATTGTAATATAGATATAAAAAAGAAAAAAGGCAACTTATTTGTTTTCATTTCCCGTTTTTTCTTAAAGTGAAACGTTTTGACATGAAGATGTCGTACCTTGAAGGTAATTGTGCACACATTAAACTTAACAGCACTGGGTGAAGGAAACATATGCTCCATTTTATTTACTGTATTGACAACATATCAGGCGTTAACAGGAGATTGAGTGCTGGATGAGAGAGAAGAATCGTCTGCTGCAAATTAGGAAATTACTTGAAGACACGTTTCATAACAAAAAACTGGGTTCTCAAACTGTTTGACCGTGTCAAATACTGTGGCACACTTATGTAAAGAGTGGAACAATGCACTAGAGGTGTTGTATTAGAGTCAGTGTTTTACATAGACGTTACTATTTATAGTTACCGAGGTTGATAAGCAGATAACAGTTGCATAAATTTTTGGAAGACTAGAGAAATGTTATCCCCTACAATGAATATTTAGGGGTCCCATACTGTACTAGCGATTATCTTTTCTCTGCAAACTTCGGCAGTTTTCCGTTTGAGGCCTATGTCATGCCATGCAAACTCTACTCCTTAAACACCATCTCACCGAAAACTACCTCTGCGCCAGTATTTCTTAAGGCAATATAACGTCTCACCAAGAGAATAATAGACCTTATTAAATAAAAGTTCCAGCAACCTGCAGACCAAATAGCATAGCAGATTTTTTTTATCATGAAGCTACATTCTGATATCTGCAGTCATCTGCGAATGTTTACACACAAATGCTTCGTTATGCATGGCATATAATGAAGAACACCGCCACGGGTGGCCGAGGTCGTTAAAGCGTAGACTCGTAAGCGGGAAGTCTGGGATTCGATTCCTACCAGGACCGTCCTTTCTGACAGGTTTTTTCCAGGTTTTCCTCAGTCCTCATAAATGGCAAATGCCGGAAAGGTACCCTAAACTTAGGCCTGGAGCGTTTCCTTCCTTAAAAATAAATCCTTTCCCAATATATCATTTCATTTCATGTATCATCAGTGTCCATCGGTTGTGGTGTCTCATTAGTAAAAACGGGCGCTAAACACTATTCATTCATTCATAGTGGATAACCTGCGGTTTACTGGAAAAAATGCAATCGACCTGGCGTTCAGCGCTGGTGTTACAAAATGTGCGACTGTGGCATTTAGCAAACTTGCTCTTTCTAACTGCGTGTTTTGTAGTCATGTTTATTATTTGAGCATTTTATTTAAACCCCTCACTTGAAATTATACTGAAGGTATCTGCATTTTGGGTACCTTCTACAATGACATCTGCAGTGCATGTTTGCTCACCAGCACAGACACGTACAGGTCCTGGAAGTGGAATTTCATATACTTGTATTTGTCCGAGCCCACATTCTTTCCTTGTTAGTTGAGCATGTGTAAATTAACTAAACACTTATTTAAGCTAAATTAAAAAAAGTGATTCCTAACGTTGGCTAGTTGATTGTACTTTGCAGTTTGTTGTTTACTAAATTGCTTATTTGGTGTTTATTATTGATATTTTTCAGTTTTTTTATTAAAAGCGAAATATCAAGCTGACATTTGGAAGACACAAGTGAGTTTCTCGGGTATTCTTACATCAATTCATTGCCTGCTCTAAGTGGGATTTTCATGATTGTTACATAAGTTAAAAGTTTGCATCGTTTACTTCCTGAGCATATCACGTGCGGCTAAAACTGTATAAACGTATTCCAAGCAAGCCAGGCACATTTATTTAAAATGTAAGCATATAGCCTGTTTCAGTTATTTGCTATGTTCTCGCCATAAATAAAACATTTCTTCGACAAACAAATGAAAAATTATATAACGGTAGAACTTTTCCAGATGAATAGCTGACAAACATATAAACAAAAAATGTAAAGTAATGAGCGCACAAGATTTTTAAACGCAGATTCTCATGTTGAACAGCTGCTATTGAGCGTGAACTAAACTAGGTATTTGCAATGTGGGAGAAAATTAGACATAATGAACAAAAAAAGCAAAGAAAATGAATTTCAGGGCTTACTGAAGGCTTGTAAGCAATGATCGAAATGAGCATTTTATTTCAAAATGAAAGCAACATTTTCTCACATAGAATTCACACTTTGTACTTTAAATGTAGAAACTCTGGTAGTAAGAACGGCTCCTCGAGTCCTAATGAGCGCAACTGTTGCGATAGTTAACTGTATTAAAGCTAGAGCAGTAAAACGACGACTCAAAGTCATGTGTCAAGAAGCAGGAGCTCTTGATGGTTGTAAAAGGCATTGCAGTTGTCTGGCACAGAGAAATTGATTTTGCCACGTTTAAAAGTTTTGACTTCTTAAGAGGAGATAAAATATACAAGTCGCAGTTTGAAAACATTTTCTCGCACATCCGATGTTGTTTGATTTTTGAGCGTCGTGCGGTTTTGGAGAATAAACTTTTCCCTGTGTAGGTCTTTCCTCCAAATTGCTGGAACCGAAGACCCCTCCTTAGCCTGACCCAGTGACTTTCGTTAATGTTAATGTTGCTTTTAAGTTTCTTGCTTAGTTTAATTGTGATCTTCTGTAACATTTTTCAATTTTATGTCAAATCAAGGTATCATTAAAGGTATTTTAAATTTTCTTATATTCAGATTTTTCTTTTACGTTGGTGGCTGGGTTAAAAATTCAATTTCTAAGTTATGTTGCTGAGTACATTATTGTGTGAGAGTTAACGTTAAGCTTATGTTCACTTGTTAATTAAGTTTTGCTAATTATTAAATAAACCACGATCATTGTAAATTATCTTCTCATTCTCTCGAAAATTGCCTTTATCCGGTCGCATTCCCAGGTTGTTTTCCTTCTAGCATACTTCCTAATTGAACCGTTTGCTAGCCATCAGCGAGGGGGTGTCGCATGGAACATTATAAAGATTTTGGTAACAGAAATGAGGAAAAGTTGCAGTTTTCGGTCTGCAATCCGTTTGGCATTACGACTGAAGACGCAAAATATCTAACGTTAGGTAGTTCGTATTACTCACTGAATTATACAATGGTAAAAGTATTAAGTAAAATTGTTAACTTTTACAGTTATATTTCATAATTCCTCTTGTGCTCAGAAATATATTTGATATATCATTACATAAATACATGTTCACATTTTGCAAGTTTAGTGAAAAAATAGTTTGCAGCATTTCGCTGTACATGCACACAGTTTCAAGTCACATTCTTTTAAAAATTATATTCTAAAGCCTCCTACTTCGAAGGCTGTATGTATATATAAACTTTTAAGCCAGATCTTTGTACTTTAAATGAATCATCTGTACAGTTAATCTTTAAGCAGCTCGTCCACGAAGATTGATACGTGGCTGCTCAGTTTTTAATTATTGTTGACCTTTATCGTTCACTCGAACATAAACCACCACGGGTAGCCGAGGTCGTCAAGACGCGGACTCGTGAGCGGGAAATCTGGGGTTCGATTCTTATCAGGACCGTCCTCCCTGAGTGTTTCTTTTATTTTTCTTTTGCAGGTTTTCCTCAGTCCACATAAATGGAAATTGCCGTGGAGGTTTCCTAAACTTAGGTCTGGAACGCTTCCTTAAAAAAACTTTCCCAATATTATCATTTCATCTCATATGTTATCAGTGTGCGCCACCTGTGGTACCTCAGTAGATAAAACGGGCGTTACACACCATTGTAAAAGGTCGTATATAGACATACACGCATTTTACCTGAAGAATTTAAGGAGAATACGTAATACAACGTAGATCAACTGAATTATTGTTGAATGCACTAAGGCTAACCACATGTGGCGTTTTACCATTTCATCTAACAAAAATGTGAATTGTACTAGGAGATAGTACTCTTTATTATACTCGATAATATAACTTTAGAGAGCGGAGAGCTATCAGAAACGAATGCAATGTTTAAATTTGGTAATGGAAT
This sequence comes from Metallyticus violacea, assembly GCA_030762175.1. NCBI lineage: Eukaryota > Metazoa > Arthropoda > Insecta > Mantodea > Metallyticidae > Metallyticus > Metallyticus violacea. The sequence goes on along the minus strand of CM060846.1, from coordinate 22,553,196 downwards.
ATCAGCAATATTTTAAAATGAATTAGACAAGATGATCAAGCTACATCACGGCTTATCATAGCCTTAGAAATTGCAATTTATCATCCCAAAATTCAAACAACATATACACAACAATAGTTATTAAATTCTGGCATATACTAGTCATAGTTATTTTTGGGCGGAGGATGTTGATTGTTACCGAAGTTTTTGCCGTCTTAGAAGAAGGGGGAAAAACAACATCAATAACACTAAAATAATAATTGTGTGCAGAAGGTAAAATTCTCAACAAATAATTTTAATATTCAAAATTAATGAATTTATTTATTTAAGTAATTTTACCAGAAGGTAAAATTCTCAATAAATAATTTTAATATTCAAAATTAGTGAATTTATTTATTTAAGTACAACCTTCACACGGCTAATAATAAATACAGAATGAAATTCAAAGAAGAATAAACATGGCCAATAGAGCATACTTTCACTATTTCTGATCATTCAGAAAACTTATCTCAAAAGAAAATGTACAAATCTTAAATTACATCAACAGCACTCATTATAATTGTATGTACACAAATTACTGTGTTTGCGAGAAACATTCTTCGTCGAATATACGGAGATGTCAGAATTGGGAATAAAAGGAAATGGCAAATACAACGATAAAATTAAGGAACTTTTTAGGAATTTTGATTTAGTATCACACATTAGCTTTTCAAGTCTAAGTTAGTTGAGACATGTAAGGAGAACGACAGAGATAAGGAAAGTGAAGCAAAAGTTTCATTACAATTCAGAAATATCAAATAAAAGGGCAGGCCTAAGAATAGATAGTGGGATTGTATTCATAGGATATGAAATTATTTGAAATTCTGAGATGAGGTGTTCAAAGGACAGGAATGGACGAGTGAATGAAATCTATGGAGGAAGCGATGGCCCACTATGGGCTTAATGCCATGCAAGAAGAAGAAGAGTGTGCTATATCACTGTTGCCTGTGTGAATTGCGGCGTTTCTGTTAAAGTAAATTAAGTTGCACCGCACATCAATCTATGTAAAATGTGTAAAAATACAGGGGTCTTTAAAATTAATGCTATGGTTTCGTAAGCGAATAAATAGGTACTTCTTATCATAGTCACTATGAAGAGTAGCTTCCAAGTTTGGAATGCGTTATTCATTGTCCTTCAATGTGTGCACCTTGGTCACATGTCAACACGATAATTTACTGCCACAAGGAAGTATGTCTGACGTCACGTCTGAAGTGGACGTATTATAAGACAACAAAATTCAGGAGGAACATTGGTAATTGTGGTACATAAACGTTGTTTTTAACGAATCCCCAAAGCAAAAGCTCGTATGGAGTGAGTTCCGGCCAACGGGGTCGCCACGAATGGCAGCTGTCATGTCATCTGTAACACGGCCAATCCGGTTCTGGAAGAACACGACAGAGAAGCTTTCTGGGGAGGAGCTCCGTCCAGTTCTAAAATGTGATCTTAATCAGTGTCCATTTGTGGAATCAACCGGTTTTCCATCATGTCCTGGTAAGTACGGCTGCCATCGTTGCTTTGGCGATGGTTTTTGAACCCCGCGATCCCATGGCTCTGTAATAAACATAACGCATCTCATTGTTGAAGTTACATTCGTATAAGGTAAGAAATAATTATTTGATTACAAAAACCACACCATTAATTTGTAAATTCCTTGTATACACGACATGCATTTACTGACAGTTCAGTATATAGGTGATAAAAACTGTTATATACATAGGCGCGGAAATGCTTGGTTCTCTGGTTATAAAATCTCCTATGAAATGAAGCTCTTCACAGTACCTCTAAGTAAACAACCAAAATGTTCATCTTCTACCTAAATATATCCCTCTTGTTGTTCTGCGAAGACGATCCCTACAGATGTTTCTTAAAATTCAACGTGCCCTAAGCCGACTTGTTATGATGAGTCTTCAAATGCGTAATGACACTCCTGCGCATATCTGTATCCGCATTGCACATAACTGATCAGTTGATAGGTAAAGGTGGACCAATTGCCTGGTCTCCACTCTCACCTCTTTTAAACTAAGTAGAGTCATTTAAATCATTGGCGTATTTGTTTCCGATAGATGGTGTGGAAACTCTACGCCACCGAATTGTGGCATGTTAGATAATATGCAGCATGCCGGGAATTTGGAGAAGTTTTGCGGCGCAATGAGACATCGCAGTGAGGCCAATGTGCTCCACGTGCCTCACTGGCATGTGGAGCACATTTAGAACATTTACCAGTTGATGTGAGGACCTAGGGATTTTTTATAAACACTGGGAAACATGTTGATGATTAATTGTTTACTATGAGGAGCACATTCTGAAAGTAATGTTGAAACATCTGCGTATAGGTAAGTTACTTTCCATAAGCATAGCAAAAGCGAACGCCTGGTAGATCGAAGTTTTCCTACTTTTATTAGTCTACAAGCATTGCTCCAAGTATTTTGCTATTTGTAATTAATTGCACTTAAGCTAACTTAGACAAGTCAAAGGAAAAACCTTAAAGCCAGTAGTGGTTTTTTCCAAGGACAATATTAAAAAGAACAGATGTCACCTTCTGTTGGTTGGGGAGATCTTAGACAGAGAAATAGGTCTGGCATTGTGCATTCGTCTCAGAAGATTGGAAGGGGGCAGAGTAAGGTAATGCATATGAATGAACAGCGTAATGGAGGGTGGTACAGAGACGAAAGATGGAGAAGGACGCATCCCTGGTGACTTCAGACATAATAAGGGGTATCACGTCATTACAAACACGCAAGCAGAAGCAGTCACTTGTTCTCTATTTCCGCATCCATTTAAAGTTTTATAAGTACGTAAAAATCACAGAATCAGAATCAGATAGGAAAAATTGCATGTCACGGCCGGGACTCTACTGTTATACTCGTGAGGTATCTCGATGCACAGTGTTCGTCCCTAAGAGGCGACTCGAAACCTTACTAACGATTCACGTTTCATAGTTAACAACATTATACCCTGTACAAATTAATGTGAACAAAGACAAATTTAATCGAAATTTCTTTACTTATTAAACTTGTACACTGCTATTAATCGCGCTTTCATTTAATGAATTATGTTATCCATTAGTCTTGGTATTGAATTCATGAGACTATAGCACTATCCTAAATTTATCAGACGTAAAACCACACACGAATTATGTCACAAATAACTTTTTTTTTAGTAAAGCAATCAGCCTTTCTAAGCCTGTGTTGACTCGCGTGTTGCGTCGGTCCTGGTGGTGTAGTGGTTACCATACTTGCCTCCTAAACCCAAGATTGCGGGTTCGAACCCGGTCAGGACCGATGGATTTTTTCGGGCGTAAATATCCTAAGTATGGCTTCCTTTGGAAGGGAAGTAAAGCTGTGGGTCCCGTGTCGTGCATTTGCGGCACGAAAAAGAATCTCAAGCCTGAAAGAGAGGCCTCTGAGTAAAATTTGTCGGCCTTTTCACGCCCTGAGTAAATGGGACGCTGATGACCTGAGATGTTAAAGAGCGTCCATAAATAAATAAATCAATCAATCAATCAAAAAAAAAAAACACGTGTTGCGAATGGGATCGCCGCAGCGCGGCTCTAGTGTCTAGCTGGGCTGTTTACTCTAACCGGTCTACTAGCTGTATAACATGTAATCTTGCTAACCATGAATAAAAATTGTTGGCTTTATTTGGGTGATGCTCAACACATGAAGAAAGTGAAGGTTTAAATATGTAATTGATAGAGTCCAACATCATATTAATGTCAATATTTATAAATAAACTAACAAAAATGTAAATAGGGAGATTTTTTTTTTGATTTGTTTATTTACGGAAGCTCTTTAACATATCAGGTCATCAGCGTCCCATTCAATTCAGGGCGTGAAGCGGCCGATAAATTTTATTCAGAGACTGGGATTTAACCCACGTTCTTGAGTGTACGAAGAAAATATGGTTTCCCCTAGACCGAGGGACCGACATTGTAATTTACATATTGTATTTAAAACCTAGATACTCATATAATTCTAATACGGAGAGTAATTTGACATGTTCACGGTCCTTTCACTGGATGCATTTACATTTGAGATGCACATTTACATTATTTTACATAAGTTAAATGGAAAACAGCGTTAAAACATGTAACAGCTGTTATGATTAAATTGTGACAATAAAAATGTAACATATGGCTAAAAAAAATGTTATTCTGCTCCCTCTTTATGGAAATTCGGCCGACGCCCACGGCAAATTGTATAATGTACGGAAATGAAAAAGAATGTGTTGCGTCCTCACCAGGCTAGGTGGATTAACCTTTGGAGCGTTTTCGGGTTGACCTTGGAGACTTATTAATAGTTATAAAATATTTCGGCTAGTTAGGAAATATATGACGCACCGCTTCTGTTTCAATTTTCAGCATACACTGAGTTTTTGCACTTTTCACCTTCCAGTAAGAAATAATCTGTTCTTCGCTGAAGTGTAAATCACAAACTGTACTTTTATCTGAAAACTCGTTTTAAAAATTCATTTTTATCCTTAGGTGTCCTGGCGATTTTACTCTAGCCTAAATTGCAACTGGGACAAAGCACGCCGGCATGTTCACTCAGTAATAACCGAAGAAACATAGTATTTTAGCACAGTGAAATGCTCTGTTCTCCCTCTACTACTTACGATACTTGAGAATTTAAAAGAACTGAAATGACTAGACCAACACACTTCTTAGGGCACACATTATATGAAAGATGACTGTTATTTTTATATTTTAAATCTATCACAACTATACGATTATATAGTCAAATTCACAAATGCATTATATTCTTAAACAAATTCAGCTTTCACAGTACACACTATTTCATAGTAATTTAATGCACGTCCCGAAGAAAGTAATATCAATCACAAAATTGACAATTGAAGCCAGTAGTATTTCTGGCGCCCAATGCGCCATAATTTTGAAAGTCCACCGCAGAAGGTGGGAATCTGCAGAATTCAGTCAACTTTCTATCCTATTCGCTTTTCTATCTCACAAATTCTCGATGGGATTCATGTCGGGGGAACTCTCTGACCAATACAAAATTTAATGCCGGAATCTTCCATGCATTTAGTTCCTTTCTTGGAAACAAGAGAGCCGGCTCGATCTTGTTGGAAAATAGCCCCTCCTTCAGGTCTACACCCATTCCTTCACATGGAACCAAAGAACCAACACCAATCTCATTACATTTTCTTATCTGGATGTTTTTCCTGTCTAATGAATGCACTGGAGGCAATAGATTTTCGTCGTCATACCGCCGCACTTGAAGTTCTCTTAACGCTTTGAACGTAAAACTGGGATTTAGTGGAAAATACAACTTTCCTCCAGTCTTGTACAGTGTGATTTCGTTCCTTCATTTTATGCTGGCATGAGCTGTTTCATTATTGGTCTTCTAGATTTTCGACCAAATTCTAACAGCCTGTATCTTAACTCTTATATGTATAAGCTTTTAAATTGCCTTTAAAACAATTGTATTTATTTCCGTTTTAAGAAAAGAGAATAACAAATAAAATATTTGTTACATAGATTCTAACAAAAGCGGGGGTACCTATCTGTAGGGTGTTTTTTTTTATTAAATTTCCTCATTACTACAATTTTCTCCAGGGATTATACCCCAGTTTTTATACACAAATAAATTTCCTTAAATGCAGTACAAAACCAAATTTTACAACAGAGCATAGTACTGAAAGGCTGCTTTATTGTTTTTTGGAACCTTTAATTGAAAGCGATAACATATCTGTGTGAAATCGAGCAGAAAAATTACTTTTTTGATTATATTTAACCGAAACTTTGCGAACTTATAGAAGAAAAAAGTGTAATATTTATGTAACATATGGGTAATTTATTACTAATAGTATCTACGTCAGAAGGGTATTAAATTATAGTATATTTGGATATTCAAAATATATAACTCTATAATATTTCGGATTATATAAACCAAATAACATTGAGTTAAAGCTGCTGACAAGCTCATTGCTATAAATAAATCTTTTATTACTATTATTTGGCGCTAAGGGGTTGCTTTTGGAATTAATTTGTTTACCATTTTCTAACATCTCGTAGAACAAGATATAACACTTTTCATATTACTGGTATCTTCAGCAATCGAGAAAATAAATTCGGAATGTAACGGGGGTTGTTTCAAATCACTTTTGCTCCAGCTTACTTTCTCCAGTGAACGCATGGTTTGATCGTGTGGCAGGAGTGTGCTAAACAGTCCATGTCTCAACAAGAAAATTCGCGCATGTGCAGGATGGCAATAATCCTCTTGCGCACGCTAAAATAAGTTGTAAGGTGTTTCTGAAACCGGGAGATTTTTTAAAATACTATAATTATTTCATTTTGAAAGTAGAATATTTTAGCGTGTATTTCAACATTTTAAAGTGAATGCAGCTCTTAAAAATTTGCAGTGAAGAACTTCACGGTTAAATAAGTAATATTGGTTATATGTAATTGAGGACGTTTAAAAAAGAAGTAATTTATAATTTTAATTTGCGTTTGTGCAATCATAGTTCCAGATTATTTATGTTCAATGACTAAATTTTCTTTACAATGTCAAATATTTAACATTTATTATAACAAAACGTACAGGGGACAGGAGCTTCCTACTTTGCAGAAATGATCTCTTGATGCTTTATGTATTGACAAAAATCATTGACGTATGTGATCAAACTCCTTGTCCGATTTAATATGGAATGTCCATTTCGGTGTAAAGTATTTTAAAGGTCATCAAGTTTCCTCAGTATGGTACCACACAAATAGTATAATTAAGCAAAAAGGACAAAAGTATTCTCATGATGGAGGCCTACCAAAGCAGTAACAGTGATCTCAAATACTCTTCCCATTGAATTAGGATTCAGACTAGGAAACGATATTTGGACACTTATACGAGGTCTCAAGCCCTTCACTATTACCCCTCCGTTTTTAATAGCATTTAACTCCCGTTTTCACTACTGAGGCACTAAAGGCGGTGGACATTGATGGTACATGACTTGAAGTGCTTTATTGGGAAAGTTTTTTTTTTTTAAGGAAGGAAAAGTTCCAGGCCTAAGTTTAGGGTACCTACCCGGCATTTTCCATTTATGAGGACTGAGGAAAACCTGGAAAAAATCTCAGTTAGGGAGGGCGGTCCTGGAGGGATTCGAACCCCAGACCCGCTCACGAGTGCACGCCTTAACAACGTCGGCCACCCGTGGCTCTATCACCCCTGAAATACTAAGATTCAAATACCAAATAGAGATAGAGAACTCCAATACCTATCACAGACAGGAGGTTAAGGAAACGATACAATATATGCAGATGAATCCAAGACGAAGGAAAATGCAGGTAAAGGCATATTGGTGTACAGTGGTACTTCAGAAATCCATTCGAATCCGCGAAATTAAACCCGCTATATACTGTGTTTCAAGCAGAGGTACAGGGAACTCATGGCAGTTAATTGAATAACCCACATGAACTCGAAAGCTATATCATGCAATGAATTAATCAACTCTTCATTCAACACGTTGTGCTTGCCACCAATCAGATCACACTCTACTGGATCCGAGGGCACGATGGTTTAGATATACCTTTTGGCATAAGTATGCACCGCAAAGCACAAGTCAATAATACATGATACTTTTTCATGATCTTTGTTTAAGTAAAAACTTGGCAAACACCTCTGGAAGAAATTTCGCATATCCACTTGAAAAGCCGATATTTTCCAAATGTCCACTACCGACAACAAGGCAACATCCTTCCAACTTTAACATGTAACCAAATCTGGAACATTCCTTTAGTATCTGCACAAAATTTGCGGTAGAGTCACCCAAATGCCCAAGTAAGGGAAAGCAATTAGCAGTTCGTCTCCTCACCCCATGCAAACTATTCGAAAATGGTTTTCACCCATGTAGTGGTAGTATTCATTGTTCTGTACCAAATCATGTGCGACTCCCATAAGGGAGGTTTCAATTATCAAGGTAAATTTCAGATACACATTTCTCGACCGAGGGACAGATGGCAAGATCACCGTCTCCCAACACTATCAGATAGGAAAACAAGGGGTTTCTTGGGCATGAAAAGGTCAATAGTTTTGTCCAGGATCTTCTTTTTTCAGGTATGGAATTCCTAAACGTGTCATAAATATATGACGTGGAACCCATGGCTTTAGTCCCTCTCGGTATTTTCAGGTTTTGAAAAATCTATCGACTCCGGTTGGATCTGAACCCGCGAACCTTGGATCCAGAGGAAAGCGCGCTATCCTCAGACTATAGAGGTCAACTCACCCGTGCAGAGTGACTCCAAATCGAAAGCAAATTACATTTATACATAGGTATATAAGATTTGTGACCAACAACATGTGTTTTTATAATGTATAAAATGCAAATTTTATGTATGAAATATACTGTGGTACATCCACAGGAATTGTAGTTTAAACAAAATTGCAGTCAACTTTTGATAAACTGGCCGGAATATTTTGGTTTTGCGAACATTCTAAATATCCATGCATTCTGGTAGACAGAACATTGTTTTCAGTGGCGTCAGGATTTAAGACATTTCGCAGTTGTTAAACGATAAAGTGTCATATTTTATAGATCTATATAATAGGTTTGACATAAACGGTTTCTCTCAAAAGATACTTCATTGCCGGGATCGCCATTAGCTGCTATGATTAATTTGCGTTAAGATTCGACAGGAAGAAATACATATTTGTCAGCATTTAGTGACTGTGTATATTAACAGTCCTGTATAAACTGCGGAAGTACGTTAATGAAGTTCCATTGCGGAAACGTTTTCGCCCCGCTAATACCTCAGTACAGGATATCCGGCTTGGTGGCGGTATGTCATGTGTTAGGATTTATGGGTGCTTATATTGACAAGAAATCACTTTAGATAACGACCCTCCTTAATTGGGCAATATACTAATCCGTTTATTATGCCTCTGGACGACCTGAAACCAGATTAGTTCCTGCACTCCTCGCCATCTGGGAACCCTTCTGCTAATGGCTGGTCCTCAAGAATGCTCAACTTCCTGTAGTTATTTGTAGTTTAACGCACTTATTAAGTATAAACTTCTTTTAAATAAACCTGCATATAATTAGGTTTATATTTCCTGATTTAAATGCAGATTGTTAAAAAGTTCGAAAATATGTTAATACAATGCTGAAAGAATAAACTAAATTAATTTCAAACATTAATGCCTCAACATTGTTGGAAATTAAAGTGTTTTTGCTGTATTTGTAATACTTTGTTTCGGTTATTATGCGTGAGGTTGAAAGCGAGTGGTTTTTTATATACTTTTTCTGTAAAGGAAGCACACTTATTTGATTTTCATAAATCCTCTTGGCGTTTAAAGTCCTGTAGTATAGGGTCATTGGCTGCTTTAATAGCAAACCTGTACCACGTTATATATTAGAGAGTAAGACTTACATAGCTAGCAGTGCTCTGAATTTAAAGCACCATGTTTCATGTACTATGTATTTTAAGTGCTGTTGTTTACAGATTGAATGACACATTAGTTCTCTTCTGATTCTTTTACGATTAATAAAAGAAATTCTGCTGAACTGTGAGATTAGAGAGTTTAATCAAAACCCAAAAATTGAATCGTGTTTCCTTTAAATTAATATGCTTGAAACATACTTTTACTTTCGTTGATAGCCAGCTTTTGGAAACACATTTAAAGACAAGATTAGTATTAGTATTATTATGTATTTACTACGGTAACATTTGAGCAGTGTGTGATATATTTACTCCAAGTTTAAGATATTGTGATTACTTTTTTTGCCTGCGAACCCTAGAATGGTAGTTTCTATTAGGCATTCAGAATACAGCGGTAATCATCCGTCTGTAGTTGCTCAGCTCTTGTGGGAGAAGGGACAATACTTTATAATTCCCACATATTTAAGAATTAACAATTTCAGCTGCAGCTTATGGAAGAAAGTAGCCCAATTATAGGCAAATCCGAGGCGAACAAATAATTACAGGTGAGAAGGCAACTAGTGAACAGAGCATAGGCTATCCTAAAGATCAGCTGTGACATTTGATTTCATAAAGATCGACGTAGGTGCATCTCTGTAGCTTCAAAAGATTTTAAGTGTCATAGCATAAGGCAGTGGGCATCGGAAAAAGGGTTCACTAACTGCCAAACGGACCTGAATTATCGAAGAAGATAGATACAGTTGGGAAACTGCTTCATGCGGGACTGAGAAGTGTCCTACTTAAACTGGAAGATCCGCTCAGACAAGGCTACAACTGCGTTAAGCCGAAAAGAAATCGGTTTAGAGGTGTAGGCGGCGGCCTTTGCACGAGACATGTTCTCTAGGAGAATAACGGTTGGGTTTGTTAAGAGAAACAATTGATGAGAAATAAACCACATCATAGTAACCTATTTCATGTGATCATTGAGGTGGAAACCTTAGAAAATACATGCAGCGGTGTCATAAAGACAAAAGCACCTTAACATTTCCAAAGTATTGGGAGTGGCACGTGCTTTGCGTAAAGTACGGCACACTATTGCACGACCACTAAGAGTTCAGGCAAGGGTAGAAAGTGTTACACTATCCGACACGTCTGTGCTTTTGTATATGCCACAACATTCCCGCAATGTTCCCTCAATTGCTGTTCAGAATTCTGGGCTAAGTCGTCAATTCTATTTGAGATAATGCTGCGATTCTTATTACTTAAATACTTCGTAAAGATACAATATATTTACTGCATCAATCAAACGTTCCATATAACGAGGACAAATATATTCTTGCATAACTACTTCACATTTAATTGACTCTGCGTAAAACTTTGTTTTTATTTTTATTTGTATTTCACCTCTCATAAAATTCCAGAATTAAGAATGGTTATTTTGTTTCATATAGGTGAAATGTTTTCACATGTTCTCCTTAGATCATTATCACCCAGTTGCTGTTTAATATTAATTAATGAGTTTCTTTCATTCAATGCTTGGTAAAGTGAGGAACAGATCTTAATAGCTTCTCCCCATTTCACCGAGTTCCAAGCGTATACTGTTATCGCTTTCGTCAAAACGGTAACGCAATTCTCCAGCGTTGCCAATGTTGTTTTCGACATCAAAGATTGAGCAGAATCTATGAATATTTCCTGTTTCTCACCTTATGAAGTATATCTGAGTGTGCCTTAATTAATAAATAAACAATAAATAACCCGATTTTGGTTAGCACTAAACATTCACTGAAAAAGATTGCAGAGACGTGACAACGTTGTTTTCTTGAACGAACTCTGAAACAACTCATTTCTCCCGCATATCATATGAAAATAAAGAATAACTAACTTCGGATACTGGAGAAAAGACCATCAAGGCTTGTCCCGTACTTTATTATGTATGTCAGCTCGCAATACAAGGCATTTCGCTAGTTTCTCGCATGCTTTCTAACCCAGCAATGGAAATGCCTGCTCTTTGCAGAATGTATAAAATCTTGTTGTAAATGTTGGTAGTTTTCGTGCTAGGTGCTAATTTAGATAACCGATAACTCTGACCTGTAGTTCTCGTGGCAAAACGATTTCTTTCCGAAGAATCGGAAGCAGAATCCAATGTATCCAAGAGTTTTTGTTATTTTTGAGTAGTGTTTAACGCCCGTTTTTACTACTGAGGCACCACAGGCGGTGTACACTGATAATACATGAGGTGAAATGATAAATTGGGAAAGCATTTTTTTTTAAGGAAGGAAGCGTTCCAGGCCTAAGTTTAGGTACCTCCCCGGCATTTGCCAGTTATGAAGACTGAGGAAAACCTGGAAAAAACCCCAGTCAGGGAGGACGGTTCTGGCAGGATTCGAACCGCAGACCTCCCGCACACGAGTCCAATATATCCAAGAGTGAGGAGAAGAAACACACCCAAGCGATGACAATTTTCGTCCTTCGTCAGAATCGGAAGAATATACTTCAGGCAACGAATTTTCTCGTGGCAATGTGGGATAGTTTAATCAAAAGACAAGATTTTCACAAATTTTTACAGGAAAACCACCTGGCATAGCACGTGAGAAAATCAAGGTGTTAATATTTGAACAGAGGACAGAATGTTGCTTGTGATAATTTGTTCTGATCTTACAGTTCGGACAAGCACTTCTCAAAAGGATGGTGCCCTCAGCACACGTTTCTGTTTTACGAAACATAAATACGTCTTATATTTCATAGAAGAGCAACATTGATCTGAGCACAATGCACATTAGTAAATAAATAAGCAACAGATAGGATAAATAACTAAAAATTATTCTGAACTACAGTACAACTATATTACAGTTGACACGACTGACCAACTTACGTGCAGAAAAACTAATTGTAAACCAGTAATTGTGTTTCGTAACACTGGCGTACTGTGAAAGGAAATCAATCCAAAATGGAAAATAAACATTCTTCATAACAGGAGAATATTCCTGAATGAGCTGGAATGCAAGCAATGGCTATTAAAAATGAACAATGACCATTATTGTAAGAAGCATACAAACAGAAGATATAGCAATGAAGCCATGCGTGTGAGGTACCTCAAGTTGTGGCAATAAAGGTCCAGTCATGTGTTTAAATTTTAAGAAACACCACGTGCTTTTCAATATTGTGTATTGCAAAGGAATAATAATAATTGTTTGTAATTTGACCTATGCTCATAATTTTATTACATGCCCCATTTTCATCAGTGCCAATGTTATATGAATAATATTTCTATTGTTTTCTTGTTTTTCGAATGATTCCATTGGAATTGACAATTTTACTATTTTCTTTTCCATTTACAATGATAATGCTACACGATTAATAATTTTAATATATTATAGGCTTGTATTCCGAAGAATTGTAATGTCAACTGACATTTTATTATTTTGTGTTATATTAATAAATTACACAATGTTGCTTCATTTTATGTAAAACAGGCTGTTAATTTAATAGAAATATTTTCTCAACTGTCATGGGAAATCTGCTCATCGAGTTATCATAACTTGAAGGAGTATACGAGGGGCGTTCTAAAAGTTCTCGGGCAGACCAAGAAAACACAAGATTTAAGAAAATTGCTCGTTTTTTGTTTGTTTTATTTTTCAACATAGTCACCTTGCAAATCAATACCTTTCTTCCAACGACTTTCCTACTTTTTTAATATCCTCAGTAAAATAAATTTGTCCAAAAGTGAAAAACAAGCGTCTCTCTCAGTTTAAACCTCATCATTTGATGTGAATCTTCGTCCACCCAGCCATTTCTTCAGGTTTGGGAACAAAAAGTAATCCCTGGAAACCAAATCCGCGATAAGGCGGACGTGGATACACTTGGAAGCGAAGGTCATGTAATTTTGCAGCAACAATCTCAGACGTGTGTGAACGCGCATTACCGTGATGAAAGAAAACATTCTTTTTCACAAAGGTGTTGACGTTTAAGCTGAATAGCATCCCTCAGTTGACTCATTAACAAGCGAAATAATCTCCAAAGATGATTCTGCCCTTCTGGAGGTACTCTACGAGCACCTCACTATGAGAATCCCAGAAATCCATAACGTAGCTCTAGCTTTTCTGGCAGATGGAACCGTTTAGTCAATTTCACCCATCGAGCGGAAAGCTTTCTCATACACATTGCTTCGTGTAAAAGTAGTGGACACGGTCTCTCCAGGTCTTTGCAATGTCAACCATCTCGCTTACTTCAATAGGCGTTCATTGAGTAACGCATTGTGAATTTTTGTCCCATTCTCTTCGGTCGTAGTAGTTTTGGGATGTCCTGAGCGCCCATCATCTCGAGTGGATGTACGACCACGCTTAAATTCTGCAGCCCACTTTTTGACCGTCGAAAACGAAGGGAAGGAATCCTTTAATGTGGAATCTAACTCCTTTTGTATTTGTGTTGGGGGTAAACCCTTCTAAACGAAGTGCTTTATCACAGGTCGTATTTAAATTTTTTCCATTTTGTAGAAAATGTTAACACTAGTTTTGTTTGCACGTCACAAACAAGTGACTACACTTGCGTCTGAAACTTTACAGCACACCATCTAAAGGATGATACTTAACTATCATAGTAATTTGGCAAAATTCACGGCATCTCCGAGTCAGGCCGAGAACTTTTGGAACACTTCTTGTTAGTGTAAACTATTTTAAAGTAAAACAGCAGGGTTAGAGATGTAGCTCTCGTAAACAGACATGCTGACTTGACTACATTAAGCGCTAACATATGTTAACCCTAAAGAATTATGTCTCCCCAGCTACAAAGGATGAAAGGAAATTTACACAAATACTAGTATAATACATAAAAAGCAGATGTTCATATTTCAGTGCATTTAAAGCGCAGTTTTGTCTTATGAGTTATGATTCTATTCCATTTCCTATAATTATAATCTTTATATATTGGTATAACGGGCTGCTTACTAGGAAAATGTTTCCGCAACTGGAAAAGGGGAGATCGATTAGCCGCGCGTAAATTTACTATTTTACTTTTATTTTTTTATGTATATTTTTTATGAAAACATAAATGATACTATGTTGATAATAAGGACCGACTTGTGTAATAAGAGGTGTTGAAAATGATGCCGATACCTGAGTAGGAAATTCATGTAACTCTTCTTCCGTAAGAAAAATGGGATTCGGGACACGTTTCTTGTTATTGAGAGATTCTGCCTCTCTCAACAAGTTGAAAGGTCTCTACCAGGAACAGGATTACCGGGGTATTTTCTTACTAATCGCCTTACCAGTTCTCTAAAGAATCCATTTTCTAGTCTGTATCGTACATAAAAACGCGTTTAAGTCTTATGTTTAAGTACTGGCATAACTAATGATGAACGAAGAAAGCAACGAGTAATACACGAATGAACAAGCCTCCTTAAAATAACTAACAGTTTACGTGCGCATGCGTATGGGACTTGACCACTACCTTCTCCCAATACTTTTGTTGGGCTCTACCGGCCAGTAACTCAAATAGCCCCACTGTATAAGTATCTATATATATAAACTTGGTAAAATGTTAGTATAAATGGCACAATAAAATCTTATGGCAACTAATCAATGTGATATGCCGACAACAATCTTTAGGGTCCTGTTACTTTCAAAATCAAGCCGGAAAGAAGAAATTGCAAACATTTACAATTGAAGTTCTTGTGGGAAATGCTGGATATAAGATAATTTACAAATGATTTAAACAGAATTAGTACACGCGATGAAGTTGTTCTATTTTCTCAATTTAGATGTCTAAACTGGGGGAAATGTTTCAGGAGAACGCACGTATCCTGCACGTTCTTGAACCTTGTTTGTCATTTTCGGCGAAAATGTATATTCATATTTATTGAAGATATGAAACATACATTTTTCGAAAAATCCATTATATCCTTGATAGCACACTTCACTAACTCGTGCGGTTTTAACTGCAGTATTATGTTAAACCTGGCATATTTCTTATGTTATATCTAATGTGCACTTCACTGTGAGCTAATGGTTGCAGTAGGAAAGTTATGCATTGAAACTTCTAAAATATGTATGTAATAATGTCAATTTAAAAACGAATATATGTATTATTAGAAAATATGTGATAGTCAAAACTCACAAAAGATCCACTAAAATTGAAGGTTTCACAAAATAAAGCAGTTTGTAATTAGAAATTTTCCAGCAGTTATAGGAAATATTATAAATGGAAATTATGTTTAAAAAAGGTGACTGGCACTTTAAAATATAATGTTGATAAATCCACCATCAATTTTTAAATGGTTGTTGATGCTAATTTATGTTCTTTTAGCTTGAAGTTTATTATATTCATTAAAATATGTTACTGTCACCATTTTAAAATACAATTATATTATCTTCTGTCTTGCATTTCATTTGTAACGAGAAAAGCAGCATTCATCTTCAACAGATGTTACCGGTGCATCTTAAAGGCATACTTTCTCTATGTCGGACAATTTCCTCTCCTTTTCTATGTAAAAGATTGTTTAAGGCCAAAGGGAATTCATAAGAACTTTATGGGGACTCTTTTACTTTATTTTCAACATTTAAGATGAACTGCTAATTTACACGTGGCAATACAATCCTTTAAGTTTATTAATATGACATACAAAAAGTGGAACATTTATTGAATAAATGAACACATGATATGGTATTAGATGACCTGCGAGCTAGAGATTAAATTGATGAAGTGTGGGGCTTCAAAGATAGGTTGTATTTTACATGAATTGCGTATGAAAAGGCTTTGCAGAAAATGAGTGTTGCGCTTATTAACTGCAGATCAAAAACGGGACATTTGAAAATACTGTCACAGTGTTGGGAGTATTTTAACAGCTACAGAACTGGTTTTATGTGTCAACTTATAACTGTACATTACACTTGAACTGAAAAAGCAGTCAAATACCGTTGTTGAGCGCCAAAATAGACAGATCTGTCCATCTGCAGGAAAGATTGTGGAATCAGTCTGGACATCAAAGACATTTTACTGAATTATCTTCAAAAACCAAATCGGTCTACTGGTCTAATGTTGTTTTTAATAGTGTTTAACGCCAGTTTTAACTACTGAGGCATCTCAGGCGGTGGACATGAGATGAAATGACAAACTGGGAAATGATTTTTTAAAAAAAGAAAGTGCTCCATGACTAATTTCAGGGTATCTGGGAAAATCCTCAGTCAGGGAGGACGATCCTGGTGGGAATCGAACCCCAGAACACTCGCTAATGAGTCCGCGCCTTAACGACTTCGGCCAACCGTCACGGTGGTGTAGTGGTAACCATGCTTGACTCTTAAACAAGATTGCGAATTCAATCCCGGCCAGTGTCAATTGTTTTTCGGGCGTAAAAATCCTAAGTAAGACCCCCTTCCGAAGGGAAGCAAAGCCGTGGGTCCGTTGTCGTAGATTTACGGCCCGAAAAAGAACCTCAAGCCTGAAAAAAAGAGGCCTCTGAGCAAAATATATCAGCCGTTTCACGCCCTGAATTGAATAGAACGCTGATGACCTGTGATGTTAAACAACGTCCGTAAATAAATAAATCACAACCGAAGAGTAATATTTTAATCTTTTAAACCAACTAAATTAACAAAATTTCGTGAAAGTATAGGAATTTTAGATGAAAAAATATTTTTCATCAAGATAATGTACCTGTTCACAAAAGTGTTTTCTTGAGGGAAAATTGAATAATTTGATTTGTACCTTGTTGGAGCACCCACCCTACTACTTACCTTTGGGTTCGTCTCGCTTCCAGCTCTTCCCAAAACCCTAGTCGGTCCTGGTGGTGTAGTGGTAGCCGTACTTGCCTTCTAAACCCAAGATCACGGCTTGAAATCCGGACAGGACCGATGGATTTTTTCGGGCGTAAAAATCCTAAGTATGTCTTCATTCGGAAGGGAAGTAAAGCCGTGGGTCTCGTGTCGTAGATTTACGGCACGAAAAAGAACCTTTAAGCCTGAAGGAAGAGGTCTCTCAGCAAAATTTGTCGGCCGTTTCACGCCCTGAATTGAATGGGACGCTAATGACCTGAGGTGTTAAAAAGTGTGTCCATATATAAACCAAATCAACAAAAATTCCCAAAACTTAACTCTTATTCGCTCTTCAGCGTTTTACATCAAATCAAATGGTATGCAGTTACAGCGGATCTTCCGCAAGACCACTTTAGAAATGGATTGTAACGAGCTGAATGCGAAATATTTGTGTGGTAGTTGAAAAGTCGTCCTTCTTTCACTGTTAGGTCTATTTATATCGCTTTTATGAATTTGTCGTTCCATTCAGACTAAATTATCTTTAAGGAATCACGAATTTCTCTTAAATATTTATCATCTTATATTACATTAATATGATTCCTAAGCATAGATTTATTTGAAACGGAATAGCCTTGCCATAGGTTTCCAAAAATGTAGGCAGTTTGTAGAACGGGATATTAGCGAAATGAAAGCTTTACACATGTCCATATAAAATTTAGAAGGCTAAAGACCCAGGGTTGAATAATTCGTTGCATTAGAGCTATTTATAGTTAGTAATGACAGAATTATTTTTATCGGTAGAGTTTTTATTTGTTTTGCTGTTATTACGCCAAACGTTGAGTGATATGAAATGTAGTATATTTGTTACATTTCTTCCACAAGAAATACATTTTAATACCAGCCCATCAATGCTAACCATTTCATTTTCACGCATGAAAATGCGGAATTGAGCGGGCACAAATAATTATTAATTGTACTGCTGGCATTTTAATGCACAGTAAAACACAAATTTTATGTTTTAAATATGCACCGATGTATAAACTTGCATAAATGAAATTTATAAATTATGGTGATTAACAAGAAGCGTGGAGAATGCACATTCGAGTGCCCAAGTAATACACATAAATTGCCAGTAGTGGAGTCATTTTCATTGTTAACCACCGGCTGCCCTTGTTTAACAACAGTGGCTCTTGGATTGTGGCTGATACAAATCTGTTGTTTCATCATTTGCAGTCCGCTTTCTTTAATATCGGCGTCTAAGGACGAGAACGACTCGATTATAGAATCTATAAACATTACATGCCATTAGAAATCCCGTGATCGTTAACTATTATGTATAAAGTTTTAAAATTAAATTACATTTAGTTCTAATGAAATTAACAGGAGTTATTCAGTATCTACGGGCATTTATATTTTATCCCACACAGAACAGAATAGATGATGTTTGTGATATTTAAATACGTTTTATACCAGACTCTTGTGTTGTAGCAACACAAGGATTGCGGGATATGGGTGTGAGATGAACAGACTGCGAAAGAGAAAGAGAGTAAAAATGGCAAGAAGTGTGAAAATTATAGTGCCACAATATATATTGCTAAAATATTCCTAGTAACCGGATTTAATTTTTTTTTTTAAATATAAATTTTAAACTGGGCTCTAAAAGTTACGGTACAATTGCAATATAATTTCCAATTTTCGTAATACAATATATTGCAAAATGCATGAAATAGGCATCAATAATACAATGATTTCATATAAATATTATAAAGTGATGGAAAATCCCCCCAAATATACAAAAACATGCACAATAAGCAATTGCATTTTGTGACTGAGGAAACGTTATTTCGTGTGTATACTTGTCATCTTGTAATAGAAGAGCTCGAGCAGTTCGAAATATAGCAATTGAAAATCTGTGACTTTGTTGTTGTATATATTGAGAAACTGCCAGAAACAATGACCAATTCGATAAACGTCGGAAGCCTTCTCTGACGCTGGGTTCACATGTCGCCTTCAGTTCATATTCAATAAACAGAAAATGTGTTTGTTCGGGCGAATGCTCTGATACTGAGCGGACAGCACCAGTGTCTAGTTATAAGTACCTGCGCCCGAGTCTTTGTTATGCCTCAATTTGTTATTTGTTAATTTTTATGAGTAAAATTAAAGTTTAGTACGGGAAGTCCGCAGGCGAAGATGGAATACAAAACGAATTGCAGAAGACCAACTAACTCCCAAAATTGTCATTGCATTTCTAGAAACAGAAGACATACCTAAACAATGGAAAACCAGTACAATTGTTCTTCTACACAAAAAAGTCACCAGAGATGATATAGGCAACTACAGACCTATAAGCCTGATGTCAAATATATACAAACTGTCTACAACAATCTTGACTAGAAAATCTTAAATAAGATTTAACTAAGATTCTGGATGAAAATCAACATGTAAAACAAGCTGGATTCCGTATAATATTCGGTACAATAGACCATCTCCAAACTATAAACCAGCTGATGCAGAAAGCAGAGGATTTCATCTAACACCATATCTCGCCTTTATTGACTATAGTAAGACCTTTGACTCAATTGAACATACAAGCATATTACACGGTGTGGCAGCTCAAAGAATAGAGGACAGCACATTCATATCCTACACAAAATCTATAGTCAAAGTTTCGCGAAAGTAAAAACAGAAGAAGGACAACCATTCGGACTAGAAAGAGGAGTTCGCCAAGGCGATCTAATCTCTCCCAAACTCTTTTCTTGCGCAATGGAGCATGTATTCAGGAAAATGAATTGGCATATTAGTTTCGGAATCAACACAAACGGCAGTCGGCTAACAAATCTAAGATTTGCCGACGATGTGGTTTTATTTGCCAAAACACCAAAAGTACTACCAACTATGCTGCAACAATTATATGAGCACAGCAAAAACGCGAAACAAACAGAAGACAGTTAACTTCAAACGGACCTGAAACCCCGATAAAAATAGATGGAACAGTCCTGACATATGTGAACGAATGTACATACCTAGGACAACAGATTTCTTTCCACGATAAAATGGAAAAAGAAGTACAAAGAAGGGTCTCATTAACTTGGAGAGCATTTTGGGCCCTTAAGTTTATGTTGTTAGACCAAACACTAACTAAGAAAATGAGATTCCAGACGCGCGAGACCTGTGTATACTCTGTGAGTGCCAGACATGGTCAATAACAGAAAAAAAGAAAAGGAACAAAATTCCAATGTGCCAAAGAAAAATGCAACCCAAGATCCTGGGAACAACTTTGAAAGACAAAACATCTATAGTATTAATAAATCAGTAATCTCAAACAACAGACATCGCACAAAAAACTACCAGAAACACAAATGACAATAGGGCGTTCACGTCGCAAGAATGCAGGACAACAGGTGGACCTACAAGATCTCCATGTGGGACCCCAGGATAGATGAGGACACAAGGCAGATCTAGAAGAAGATGGACAGACCTCTTCAAAGAACATGCAGGCCCAAATTTGTCAAGAGTAGCAAGAGGAAGAGAAAAGTGAAAATCTCTTGAGAGGCAACTATTGCAGTGAGAAATGGAGTAACCAAAGAACAAATCAGTCAGAGTGTGTTAAACAGCACACGAACAGCTAGCGTGGAATAGTTCACCACGTTAGGAAAAAGCGAACTTTCCCCACTTTTTAGGAGGCCTTTGCCCTTAAAAGACACCATAGGCTATCTTTATCTTTTATATGGCAATAATACAGAGGGTACCAAATATATATATATACGCACTTCAAGCAAAGAAAAATCTGTTTTAATATGAAAAAACTGAATTAACACAAACAGAAAATGATGAGCAATAATCAGCTTAAACTTTTACAGTTACAACAGTTACTCAAAATGCCCACCATCGGCGTCGATACACTTCTGAGTACGTTGAACTGAGTGAGCAACGTTTGCGAAAGTGCCCCCATCGATTGCAGCACATGCAGTTTCAATTTCTTTCCGAAATGCTGTCAGTGTAGCTGGTTTTCTGCGGTATACAACATGCTTAAGAGTCCCCCATAGGTAGAAGTCCTACGGAGTTAGATCCGGAGAACGCAGTGGAAACACAATCGGACCTTTTCGTCCTCTTCAGTGTCGTGGAAGATTGTCATCAAGGTAAGCACGCACATCTCTGTGGCAATGTGGTGGTGCACCATCCTGTTGGAAGTAAAATTTCTGATTTCCATAGAGTGTATGAATGGCGGGTAAGACAGAATTATTACTCGCTTTGGCGATTCTGTTCTCTACGCACTTCTTCAATGCCTTAGAACTTCAACAACATTCTCGGTTTTCCAATACCACTTCAAAATTGCTTTCCGCTGTTCAAACGATAATCTTGGCTCTATTTTTTTGTAGCAACGCTACCATAACGTAATGTGAGTCGCACCTGTTTACAGAACATCATACGATAATCTTGACTTCATTTGTTCATTGTTGTTTACGATAATCTTGACTACATTTGTTCATTGTTGATTTACCTGTCACGTAACAATGCTAATCATAATGTATGTGGGCCATATCTGTTTACAGAACATCATAGTACACATTACTGTTGTTTTTCGGTCCAACTTTGAAATATATTAAATAGATATCTACTGTGTGTATATACATTTTTTGGCAAACTCGGTATTTTTTTAAATACACAATTACTTGAATTTTAAGGGATTTATGCCAAAATACAAAAACGTAAATTAATAAACTTCGTTTTCAAAATAAATGCCACATTAATAAGTATTCTAAAGCGCAGAACGAGAAAGGAAATTTAAATTAAAGTAAATATTAGTTTTCTATTTATTTTAAAAACAAAGATTACTTTTCTTTGTGTATGCATGTCCGAAAAATGCCTCAATATTATACGAGGGCCATCCAGAAAGTAAGTCCCAATCGCGCCTGGAGATGGAACCACTTGTCGGATAGGAATGCGCATGCGCAGGAGTAGAGAGGAAGTATGTGGGAATAATGCAGTAAAGTTTCAGCCTTGTGACGGCCGTGGTTACCGCGTTGTGCTAGGAGAAAATGGCTGCTCTGATATTGTCTCCCGCCAACTGCGAGGTTCGTGCAGTCATCCGAGGTTTGCTCGCTCAAAAGCAAAGTCCAGCAGAGATCCATCGCCAATTGTGTCAAGTGTATGGACACGACATTATGGTAAGACGATGGTGCAGGCAGTTCACTGAAGGACGAACCAATATTCACGACGACGACCGTAGTGGCCGACCGTCCCTGGTGACGGCAGAAGTGTTGGAAAGTGTGCGGCAAGCAATTGAGCAGAACCGGGCTTCACAATTTCAGAACTCTCTTGTCAATTCCCCAGATGTCTCGCTCCCTTGTGCACGAAATTGTCTTCCGGGAGCTTGACACAATTGGCGATGGATCTCTGCTGAACTTTGCTTTTGAGCGTGCAAACCTCGGATGACTGCACGAACTTCGCAGTTGGCGGGAGACAATATCAGAGCACCCATTTTCTCCTAGCACAGCGCGGTAACCACGGCCGTCACAAGGCTGAAATTTTACTGCATTATTACCACATACTTCCTCTCTATTCCTGCGCATGCGCATTCCTATCCGACTAGCGGTGCCATCTCTAGGCGCGATTGGGACTTACTTTCTATGCCGTAATATATAAACATCTGCAAATGGAAACTAAATGATACACTGAGCATCATTTTTACTTGGCAAATATAAAAAATAAAAATAATCACGCATCTGTAGGGTTCGAACTACGGTAGATCTGATTACTAGATACCTACTTTTAACTGTTCGACTATCAGCGTGTGTACTCAAGGTTACTGGTGATGACAGAATGAGACTTAATGACCGCGCTAAGCCGAGCAGAATTTATAGAATTAACTCTTCGAGAGTCTATCATATTTTTTTTTGTCTTAGGTTGTACATAAAACATCTCCTCCTTACGTTTTAATGCAATATAAAGAAGTTATTACTTATCTGTTTTAGTGCTGTTATTAACATTGGTCTTTGCCCCAGCACATATAAACTCACCTTGATTCTTCTGCCACTTGTGTTAAGAGAAGCTGCGATTTGTTGCTTGTTGTCAGTCACCTGACGCAAAGTTGCTCATTTTCAAATAAGAAAGCGTATTATATCAATAGTCTTTCGTTGACGGAAAGTTTCCTTCTTTTCTTTAAGCAGAAGCTGTTGTCCAGGAGTGGATCGACGTTTGTAAGGAAAATTGTATCGCTATGGAAAAGAAAAAATCTTGGCACAGCTGGGGCGTCAATCTTAGCTGCCTGCCCGGAGGTTGCACGAATATATCATGGGTGAAGCTCCTAGTTTGACTTCAGAAAACTAATATAGAATGTTATAGAGGCCTCTCTCTGTTCCTGGATGTCGAATAGCGTTACATTAGTAGATTGGTCACTAGTTTAAGACTACAACCCTAAAAATTGCTTCAGTCGCTGTAAATTTTCCATTGTATGTCGCCAATTTCGGGTGAAATGATACGTTTATACAGTGAGGTTTTTTCATTTACGGGAGCGTGAGCTTCTTACTAGGAAGTACAGCCGCCACATCCGGAAAAAAGCGCTCTGTCGGTTCGCAACTCAAGTAACCTCAATGTAGAAGGGGATAAAAATTCGATTTATCTTCGGAAATAATTACATACCCCTGTAACATTAAAAGGGAGCATGCTTTAATATTAAGGTGAAATTAATTGGTTTGGAGTCAGTTATGAATTATGAGACACTGGTGCTTATTCTTAAGTTAATTTTGCTTTCTTTATATTTAAAACTTTCAGTGAGATATTTCTCCTGGAAGCAAATGGTTGTGCTTTTGCTCATCCCCCATCCTTTTGGTTGTTGCTCACGGTATTTTGTTTCCAGAAAAAACTTCCGCTTCATTTGTACATTTTTATACATTAGGGTAGTTTTTCCCCTTTGGATCACTTCACATTTTTTATTAATTTTGGTGAGCTAAAGGAAAAAAAGGTTCATTTTATTACAGGCTTGTTGTGTCCTGTGATGTTTCTTGGGCTTTACAGAGATCATTAACTCTATTAACGAGTGCAACGTGAACGATTCATATAAAACAGAGAACTCTAGCAGCTGGTCAGAAACGTGTGTGGAATATTTACATGTTAATACTAGAGGAAAGCATGGTCGTATATCGAGCTGTTCTGTGGCTTAAAGAAAGAAACATGGACACAGATCGAGGACGGTTCACATGCAGAATTCCGCACGAAGTTGATAAGAGGTATCTTCGTATGTATCATCTGAGAAAAGAACCAAAATAAGTAGGCAAGATGATATTGATCAGCATGCACATATGCTTTTTTTTTTTTGGTTTATTTACGGACGCTATTTAACATCTCAGGTCATCAGCGTTTGTACGTATGATGGATTTGAATATTTTCTGGCATATATATCTTTATAGAATATTTATTCTTTGTTTTAATTGTATTTTTAACACCAGTACTATCGTTTATGAATAACCATTTAGGATAGAACTTTCAGATTTTTTAATATTGTTTCAAAAATGTGAGCATTGCATGGGATGCGCAACATTTAGTGAACATTATCAAAACATTGTGATTAACATTAACCATATTAGTATTAAATACATATTTCAAAATCAAAGTAATTTTACATTATTAATTTTTATCCTAAACTTAAGAAAGTAGTGTAACTTTGCATACTTATTACTCTATAAGTAGTTATTGGGAATATTTAATTCCTTTCATAGTATTCATTTCCATTGTGTTATATACTTTTTAATATTTCAGCTTGCTTTTATAATTTAATGTATTATATGGATACACTGTGAGAAAATTTAAACAATATTGATTTTAAAAAAAACGTCACATCACTGTTTTAATTAAACGTCATATTGATTACATATTTACTTAATACAGTGCGTATTTAGTCTGTTTGTTTTGTTTACATTTCATAGATACTAGCAGAGCTGAAAAAAAGAAAAGCGTTTCTGTTGGTTTTTTATAATACGTAATAGGAAGTAATTTCACCACAACTATTCATACTTTACTGAAACTTTAAATACATTTTTAACATACTACATTATCCTATGGGATTCCATTTGACCATCTGTATTTCTATAACTTCTCTTCCCAAAACAAACAGTCACTAAATGCGTTGCTTCAAATGTGCGATGTTTTAGAGATTCTTCTTTTCTGGTATGCAGTCTTCTCCTAAGGTAATCTTGAGTGTGCCTTCAAAATGTCTACAAAATTAATTTAGATGTACAAATTCTCTTCTTTTCGAAGTATTAAATATTTTTTAAAATGAAAGTTTTTGTAACTTTTGAGATCCGTGTGTTTATAAATAGTAATATAATACGCATTTATATCTGCTGTTGACCACTCTATCAATTTATGTTGGACAAGGAAGCAGAGGAAATAATCTTTATTTCGGTCATATGGAGACGTTGTCACAACACAAGGTTCCATGATTACATAATTAATTACTCATTACAGTAAGAATATTACGTTGGATGCGTATTAATCCAGTCGTGGTATATAGGCAGGGTCGGTTTAACTTTGGCTACTAAATCAAGCGGGTATGTTCTGCTCTGGTTTGGTGTGAAGAAAGTGGAGCGCCGATTGAAACCTATCTTGATTTTGCTGCAGCTCATGTCCCTGCTGTTATTTATACTCAGAATTTGAGAAAACTGTGTTCGGGATCACTAAAAGGGTGGTTTAATGTTAAAGCAGCAGTTTCGCATCAGCGAGCTGAAACATACTCATAGCCGTGATCCTGTCAGAAAATGAATATATGTACCTACCTCTCGGCTTGGGATTACTCAAATTATTACCATGTTGAGTCATATTACTGATAACATTCATGAATCTATGAGAAATGTCACAATGAAGGGGGGAGAAGTGAAGATTAATTAAATTAATTTATTTTAAATTCATTTAGCGAAACTATTTTGACCTATTTTCACTTGTAAAGGCCTGTCACATGACTTTTATAATATCTGCGCAAGGTCAAAGATAATCATTTAAAATGTTAAAATTTGTTTTTCTCAAAACTCCTTTTTCTTGCATATATAGAAACTCAAATTGCCCCTGCAATTCTAAATTTCTTTAAGTAGCTTGAAATTTATTCACCAGAGGCAGTTGAAAAATGGACCAATAAAAGTAATCACAAGAAAATTTTAATGGAAAAAGGGGGGGAAAGTATTTGCTCATATAATATTTCATTCATTTTTAAAATTACAAAAAAATACAACAAAGTAAGTGTGACAAAATCTTTTAAAATAACTTAATTAAATTAATATTTAATTTATTTAGATATTGTACTCTATTGTGCGTTTGAAACATAAATGTGAAGTTCCCTTTTCAATATTTTGAAAACGATATAGAAAGGTGTATTTTACTTAAGGGTACATAAACATCACAAAATTATTTTTTTCTTGGAAAATATATGATGGGTTTGTCTAAGATTGGGTGACTTACTTTTATTAAATGTCATTTATTAATTTATGAAAAAAATTAGGGTGAATGGATCAAGAAATATAGCAAATTTTGGTTTCTTAGGTCGGTCCCCTTAATAAAAATGTGTGGTATATACGGTAAAAATGTAAACGCATGTGGGATAATACAGGAATGTTTTCAGCCAAAACTTCCAGAAACACAGAAAATAAACACATAGCCTTCGGAGATATTTTCTAATATGAAGTTGTGAAATATTAATCTAGCCACCATGGGGAACAAATTCACACCTTTCTTGCTTAGCCACCTCGCTTCGATGTGACGTGCAAGTTAACGCGTGGTTTTGTGGCACGTTGTCATTTGCTGAACGAACGTTGGTCCAGTTGGGCAGGGAGGCATGTTGTACTAGAGGCAACAACTGATTGCTTCAGCAAATTGTTGTGAAGTGTAGCAAGAAGACAAGAATGTCCTCAAAGGACGAAATAGAAGAGTGTTTACAACTTTGTCGGTCCGGTGGTCTAATGGTAACCATACTTACCTCGTAGACCCAAGATCACCGGTTCACCGGATCGATGGACTTTATCGGGCATAAAAATCCTAAGTATGGCTTCCCTCGGAAGGGAAGTAATGCCATGGGTCCCATGTCGTATATTTACGGCATATAAAAGAAGAGACCTGTAAACAACATTTATCGGCCGTTTCATGCCCTGAATTGAATGGGACGCTGATGGACCTGAAATGTCATAGAGCGCCCGTAAATAAACCAAATAATTAAATATTACAGTTTGGTGGAACACATATTACACAGATGCATGTAATAGTCAAAGAATTTGAGTGGCACTGTTTCTGAGCGTAGTGAAACTTTTGCAAGTAGATTATGCTGTATAATACTTTCTGTGTAGCTGCTTTCAACAGCCGTGGTGAAATCAATCGCCATTATGTGCATTATTGGAAAGCAGAGAATTCGCACTGGTTTTGAAATGTTAAACACTAACTAAGATGATTGTTAACATCTGGATGATGGAATAAAAGGGCTAATTGTGGTATCAGTAAGATGAGCATCCAGCTCATTTCTGAAATATCTGATTAATTTTCTTTTAGAATGATTTCAAATATTCGGCCAGGAGGTTCTCATGAATGATCCTTGAAATCTCTTGATACACACCAATGACGTTTTTCCTTTACATATACGGAAACTCGGCATTTAGAAGGCATGAAAGACCAGGCAGGAATATAAAGTCTGTTAGAATGAACCGGTTATAACTAGTACAACGATCATTTTCTAAATCTCTGTGGAACATTTAGACAATGGTTGCACTTAACAACATTTATTGTCATTTTGTGTAAATCGTTTCATGTTTACATTGTCATTGTACTCGGTGGCATGCAGGTTGTATTTGTCGCTGAATTTTTACGTTTACTGCAACTATATTATTGAAGATAAAAATAAAATTTCAGTTTATTTCACACTGCATGAGACGGAAACTCATTAAGATAAAGTTAGTGTTCTTGTTTTTATTAAAATAATGAAATATGAGATAACATTAAGAAAATAAACAGAAAACTGTCTTAAGTAATTCCGTATGAATCTTCTACTTAAAAAAAAAGAAAGAAAGAAAGAAAGAAAGAAAGAAAAAGAAATAGCTGAGCGTTTGCCATTTTTCATTACACTGGAAATTAGTAATCTCTTCTTAAGGGACCTCGGAATGTGTAGTACATTTCCTTTAAAGGAAAATCTACATGCAATTCAATTAGAGCAGCCGGAATGTGAATAGGGGTACTGTCGACATTTTTATTTTCAAATTGGCAGAAAGATAACTGACCAGTAAAGTCAGCATTACTGCAGTAGAGATGTATTTTTCCAGCTCGATTCCTCAGTAAGGAAAAATATTGGGGCTAGGAGTAAGGTCAGTTGCTTCTGTGCAAAAACAATCGTTTCGCAGCGCTCAACTTCCCTTCATTTGTTCAGGCACATTCAGTTCGGGAAGGGAAAAAACCTTGGGAACTTGAGCGAGCCAAGCATATCTGTTCTCTCTAACACACCACGTTTAGCTAGTTCTATTCCCGGATTAAAGGTGCACTCTAAAGTGGATCACCTATCTTAGTTAGCTTAGCAAATCGTGATATATAGGCAATTCTTCAGCTTCTAGCGACGAGGCCGAAGATCTTCACCCAGTTTCGCTTATTCACATTCATTTTTATGGTAGTATGGACTCTAACCCTACTCTACCTTAAGGTGTTGCCAGGTTTGTGCTTGTATGTTAAGCGATTCAACATTAAGTTCATTCTTTGGAAATGCAGTAGTTAAAGGCATCAGTTTGCGCCAAGTCTAGAAACTGTTTGCAGTAGTTCTTCATGTTAGCTGGAAGTTCATCACAATACTAAGGGATGGAGAAAGCCGTTTTATTATCTCTGCACTACCTCTAAGCATTACCGTCTAAATCTTTGACTACCATTTCAGTTTTGTAATTATTTTGTTAACATTTCAAAATACTTTTTGATAACTAATGTGGCATTTATTTGAGATGTCCAGGGGAGGGTACGCTCCTGCCATGGTATACGTGTTGGAGATAAGCAAGTAGCACGTGCGTTAGATTGCCAACTGGTTGGGCATGCTGAGTATGTAGCAGGTGGCAGGTATTTGATGCACTGACATTTAGTGCTTTATGGTCCTATAATTGTGTTGATATAGACGTATAATGGGAGGGCGAGGTAAGTGACCTGTTACCCACACTGAGCTATTGTCAGTGCATGTTTATCCTATGCAAACTGCGGGACAGGGTAGTTCCTGCCATTGCGTGTGTGTATGCAGTCGTTATTTTTCATGTTCATCTATTGGACATTTCCTCCCGGCTATGTCAGTTAATTGAGACGATGCATTAGTGTTTATATTCATATGGAATTCGCCTTATAGTCTAAAAGTACCGAAATTCCTTATCTTGAAGTGCTTCCGGAAACTGATATTCAAGAATCCCGAAGTTCAGGCATTTAATTAGGTTAAAATGGGCAGGCAAAAAGACACTTTAAATACTGAAAATAGCCAATAATCTAATGAAAATAGGCATTTATTAAAAGTGAAACTCATTGTAATGAAAATAGGCATTTGAGATATTTAATAATTTTTAATGCATAATTAATGTATTTAAGCTTACTTTTCTTCTTTGCAAGTAACAACAAGATGTTTCTTTTAAGGTATTAACTGTCATAGTCAGTCGTTTATCAGAGAGAAGAGTTTTCATATTGGAAAAAGAACGTTTTACTTCCACTGTAGTGATTGGAACTTATTTAAAAGGAGCTATTTCTGTAGGACTTACCAGTTACAACAGAACATCCACCTTTCAAGACATCATGGAAATGTTGATCAAGATAAAGCATTTATTTAAAGAGCATAAGTGAATGGGTTAAGGAGAAATTTTTTGACTGCTTGAAAAGAAATAAATGTATGACAAGGTTAATAAATATTTTTAGGTAAACATGCCATTTAATTTTTGTAAATTTTTTTCACTTCGATATATTGAAATTCCTTAAATGTTTTTAAAATCCGTAAATAATCGCAGACAAATCCACAATAATCCAAAACAGGCAAAAAAGGAAAAAATTTAAGCTTTACAATGGACAACAAAAGCCCAAAATAGACACAAAAAGGGCAAAATATAAATTGGCTCTACCCATACCAAATGTACGGAATCATGTTGCTTTCTATTTGACTCTTCAATATATCCACCAGATAGAAAAGCCATTTTACTGGGCCCTGCTCAGTTGTTCGAGTTCTCGAACATTTGAGATATAGAGAATACGGGGGAAAAATGCGTAATCTTAACTATAGAAATTCATAAGTATCAATTTTATACCTGCCCTATTAGCAGGAATACCGAATTCCTGCGCGATACCATTCTTTTTCTATATAGAGTAGTTTCACTTACGCTTCAAATTTTTTGATCTCTCTTCTTCTCCATGGTGTTCACTTGACTGTAGCATACAATGTCTCCGTGGTCACGAACACCTTACTAAAACTTTTATCTGATTCTGCCTGCATCTAAAAAGGAAAACCCTCCAGGTCGAACAAACAAAACAGCAGTAAAATTCAATTATACGCCGTTTACTAACCTTTGAATTTAAAGGCGATGTTTGTTTATCTGTAAAACACCGCAGTTTACCAGCAACGGTCTGTGAAGAAATACGCTTCCAATCATATGATACAAGCACCTGCATAATTTCAACTGGCCTAGAAGACGAGCGAAATAGTCTGTTGTAGTAAGCAACTACGGTGTTTTTTTTTTAAAAAAAATTACGAATATCATTATTGGATTCAGAGGTAAATAAATGACGTAAAATGAAGTTTTCATAGAGTTTGGTGTGTTCAAACCCGAGCAAAGAGTGACTAAACAGAGCCCTCTAGAAAGCAATAACAAAGTTTTGCAGAAAAACTATTAATAACATTGAATTCTGAGGTAATTAAATGGCAAGAATCTGAATTTTATGCTGTTTGGTTCATTCGAACCAAAGCGAAGGGTGATTAAACGGAACCTACTCTTGGGCAACTTCGGCTTTTTGCAGAAAAAGGAACACAACCAGAGGACATGATCAAAGACAGGTAATTGCATTTTTTTTGTTTGAATCCAAGGGGTTTTCTTGTAAATAGGAGCAGTAATAAGGAACTTCTTACAGTTAACTTTCAAGAAAAAATCAAAATTGTCTTGCAGTGCTATATTCCTTTCCTACCTTGGTATAAATATATCTTATACGGTTCTTTCGTTGATGCCTACAGAACCGTTGGAAACGAGTTACGGAAGGCACCCAAGATGTGGCTGGGAATAATAGTTTAAATTTACGGATGAAGTTATGTAAAATTTACATTACAATGTGACAAAAGAGGAAAACATATGTACAATGCTTACCCAAAAATGCATTCTTAATTATCTTTTCTGTTTACAATTCATAGTAGTTCTGTGAAAGTCGATTAAAATCCAAATATTACAATTACTTGGCCAAGCACTTCAATAAAGTGCGATGGCTATTTTTTTCAACCACCAATGGGGCATAACAAAGATATAAATGTGAATCACAAAATGGTTTTATTACCAGTAGATAAGTGTTCACATTTACTTTTGCACATAGCCACCGTGGAGATTAAGACATTTGCCATGTCGACAGACGAGCTTTCCAATACCCTCTTTATAGAAGGTTGCCGCCAACGTAAGGAGATAGGTATTTTTTGGGAAGCCAGCGTGCACAAAGTTTCCGGTAGCCTAGATGTTCTGTAACAGTTATGTACAGAACTGACCTTGAAATGTCCGGAATTTCCACAGTCAACCCATTGATGGTGAACCTCCGTCTCTCTCGAACTACTTGATCAAATCGCTGAAGAAGCGACAGACCTGCGTACTTGTCCATCTTCATCATGAACATCAGTTCGGCCTTCTTTAAATTTCCAACACCATTCACGCACAACACCCTCACTCAAACAGTTTGCACCATAAACGGCTCATTTTTCGATGTATTTCTGCTGCACTATTCCCTTCTCCCTGTAGAAAATGAATGACGCTTCGCAACTCGAACTTGGCGTAAAATCAATCATGTCGGCCATGTTGAAGTGTCTGTAGCTCTCAACTCCAACTGATGTATTGAATTTGGCCTTGGTGTACGTTATGATGGGGTAATAGCGCAGCAGCACAATGCGCAGATCCGCCTCCTTATGCTTGTCTGGTCAGGTAGCAGAGCGATACGAAGTTATAAAACTTAAGTTACACACTATCTTTACATCTTAAAGTCATTACTCCCTTTGAAGCAGCTCTCTTAGCAAGCCCAGCGTAACGCTCTGACATCATAACTGGTACAAGTTTCACCACTAGTGTCGACTAGTCGGGAGAAAGGACACTTGGAGGTGGGTACAGCATGAATGAGACAAGGAAGAAGGGACAAGTATTTGCCACACAACACCATGTAATACTGTGCAAAAACGGCAGTCTATGGATCACTTTGTTTTTCATTAAGACAATTTTAACATTTCATGACAAAAAGTTTCTAAAGAACAATGTTGAAGACGGTCTGTTGTCCCTTCCTCATCACATTACAGCTGTAGACTTTGGTTGCGGTATTGACTGACAGGGCAGGATTGTTACTAATGGTTGATTCCTGAAGGTTGCTTTCAAAGGAACTTGTTGAAATAATGATATTTCGTTCAGTTGTACATTGGGTATGTATTAAATTCGAGTTAAAAACATTAGTTTACTTCTGGGACAAGAAATATCCTTTGAGACATCAAAACATTTCAGTAATAGAACCTCGAGTTGTAGAAGGAAAAAAAAAAAAAAAAAAAAAAAATACTTCCGCGCATGGAAAATTTCAGTTGCAGAAGCTCGACTAATGGAAGTTTAAATGTATTTTTGGAAGCAAAAACTTCATTTTGGTTAGTTGTCCAATTGTAATTTCAACCAGATTATGATCTCATAAGAGGTAACTTCCACTCCTAAGCCACTCATTCTAAAATTTGTTTTTATAGAAAAGGAAAACATTGTGTACATTTTCATCAAGAGCCAGCAAATTCATTTATTAAAGATAAAAAAGCAGATATTTTATGTTTGAATCTAAAAGTTAACACTTAGTTCTGTGCAATGATTTTAACCCAGATCTTTGAACTGTCGTTTAAGCAAACATTAGTGAATTTAATGCAATAGAATAGTATTGAGTCTATTAATAATAAAAGTTGGTCCTCCTGAAGTAAAAGTGCTTTTCTAGAACTTAGTATTGTAGGATATCACGATTAAACGAAATAAATAGTTTGTATGTTTTAAACTTAAGTTTTACAACTTCATTACAGTATGGAAGGAAATTCGTCTACTTTTTCATTTACTTAAAGGGGGTTTTACAATGAAAGATTGTTCACTCATAAACTACTGTATTTCTCACAAGAGGATAGGTCCATAAGTTTTCGCCTCGACGATAAGGATTATCGCCTTCACAAAACCCTTATCTGGCGTCATCTGTTAAGTAAATATTTGCAGTTGTAACTTCCACTCCGCTTTGTTCAGTTGTTCAGTTATAGTTCCATCAAGAAGCCTATGTATAGAACATTGTGAGAAGTTCAAAATGGAGTATCGGACTGTTAGTAACTTCTTCACGAAAGAAGGACTCACTCTAAATGAAATTAAACAGCGATTGGAACGTGTATATGGGGAAGCATCCCCCTCATATTCTACAGTAAAAGAATGGGCCAAACTTTTTCGAATAGGTCAAGAAAGCAATGAAGACGAAGAGCGTGCAGTTTGGCCCTTGGAGGTTTTTTTTTTTTTTTTTTGATTGATTTTATTTACGCTCTTTAACATCTCAGGTCATCAGCGTCCCATTCAACTCAGAGCTGAAACAGCAGACAGATTTTGCTCAAAGGGCTCTCTTTCAGGCTTGAGGTTCTTTTTCGTGCCGTAAATGTACGACACGGACCCACGGCCTTACTTCCCTTCCGAAGGAAGCCATACTTAGGATTTTTACGCCCGAAAAATCCATCGGTCCTGGCCGAATTATTCATGAACATTTAAACATGAATAAGGTTAGTGCAAGATGGTGTGCCTAGCCTTCATTTCTCAGTCCAAAAGCAGCAACGAGTAATTTGTTGTCGGGCATTTTGGCCGTGGCAACGAGAGAGAAGCTCTGCAAACCATTGTTACAGGAGGTGAAGCAGTTCCTCTACTGTGATCCTTGTCCAAAAGAGAAGGACCTCCTCTAACGGCCAAAGTCACTCAGTCAACGAAGAAGGTCATGGCTACAATCTTTTTGGACTGTGAAGGAATACTCTTCATTGAAAGGAGAGGAACGCCACAGTAAATGGGGAGTACTATGCTGGCCTACTTCACAGACTACTTGCTTCCATCAAAGAGAAAAGGCAAGCGAGGAAAACTGAGTGGTGATGTGTGCCTTCATTACAACACGCTCCTATGTACAGACTCTTGTTGCAAAGGAAGCTGTGAAGAAATGTTGCCTCAAGGAGATCGACCATCCACCCTACAGCCCTGATTTAGCTACCAGTGACTATTTCCTCTTCTCAGAGCTCAAGAAGGACGTTCGAGGAAGGAAATTTATGTATGACGAAGAAGTTATGGATGCTACTTATGCCCATTTTGCAGACAAGATTTCTGACTATTTTGGGGAGGGGTTTGAAATGCCAATTCAAAGATGTGAGAACTGTAATGCAATAAAGGCTAATTATATTGAAAAGTGAAATATAGTTTTTGTCTTTATCATACCTCGAAAATGGTTAGTCCGGAAACTTATGGAACTACCCTCTTACCTACAATTTTTCGTTGTCTTTTTGAAAGGAGACTACATTTCGTCATTCATTGAGTTGTAACATATTTGTATCAGGACTTTGTTCTTGATGAGTACTTGCTATGCTCGAAGAAAAAACACTAACAAATTCACATTTAGAAATGGCTATTATGACTTTACCATTCAGACGAAGCTTCGTCGTTGAACCCTGTAATTTTCCAGGAAGTCAAAAGAGCGCTGAATTTTTATTCAGCTCAAGAAATCTAAAGGAATGAGGATGATCTTGATAAACTACTTTCGAAAATAAATTGTTCAAAATCTACTTTAAGAAAGGGCAAATGACTCTGGAATGCCATAATACTTTTATTGAATGATCTGAACTTCCCTACTGGATGCAGAATAACTTAAAATAAAAGACTCAATAGTGTAAATGATAATGTAATATTAATGATGATAATATACTTTTTGGTTCATATATGTGTCCATTAACAGGCTGAGAACCCGATTCCTCAAAGCGCACCGTGGAATCTATAATTTCTGCTTTATCTCTTTTTTTTTCTGTAGATATGTTTATTCCTCGCTTACTTCCTGAATCTTTTCGTGTATTTCAAGATCCTTTGTCCATCGGTAAGAATGGTTCTGATGGTATTATGTCGTCAAATCCATAGTAACTTGTCCTGTGCGTAACTCCCACGTACATGTGAGAGGGTTTGTATCCCATTTCTACGTCTGCAGTGATTTGTATCCCTGGGAGAGAACGAACTGATGCTACCATAGTTGCCATTTTTAAAATGTTGCTCGACCCAGAACTTGACAACCAAACCCATGAGTTAGGAGGTGCTTCTGAAAATAAACGTACAGCTTTTCCTTTGAGGATATGCACACCACTTTTCATATTCCCGACGTCGAAGTATTTCCCTGATTTTGTAAAACAGATCCTGTTGCTTCTTCATTGTCTATGTGCAAGTAATTAAAACAATAAGCACTTATGGAATTATAATCCCATATTGCACCAGCATTGTATCTTCTAAATTTTCCAGTTTATTATCTATATTTTAATTGCTTTAGGCAAGCATCCAAGATACCATTAATAATTGGCAATCCTTATGTCGCGTACTTTCTTATGAAATACTATTTGGTGTATAATTGGGGAGTTGCAGAATTTCTGTTATTCCACATTTTGTCACATTTGGAATTTTATCCACAGGCGCAAACTGAAATGTGCATATTAACGGCAGGTTCGCCGAATTTGCTTTAAAAGGTAAACTTTAGTACCGGCAATTTTGCTTGGGAGTGAAAAGAAATACCTTTAAAATTATAAATTTAATGTATGCCTTTTTTGGTTCAATTTGTGATTTGTATTTTTCAGAAAGGTTATCGTTTATTGCCTTTATTTGCTTGAACTTTTGGAGAAGAGTTACATGCATGCTGCAAGGAAAAACAAACTTGGTGAAATAAATATTTAAAAATGAAGTATTTTAAAGGTACTTTATTTTTTAGTGGCTGTGTTCCACGAAACATGGAGAAGGACAAAGTCAATCATAATTAATGCAATGATTATAGATATACGAGGGTAGGTCCATAAGTTTCCGGCTTAACCATCTTCTAGGTATGACAAAGACAAAAACTATATTTCACTTTACAATATAGTCACCCTTAATTGCAAAATACTTCTCACATCTTCGAATTAACCCCCCCCCCCGAAAATAGTGAGAAGTCTTGTCCGCGAATGGGCATAAATAGCATCCACCACTTTTTCACACATCAGTTTCCTTCCTCGAAGGTCCTCCTCGAGTTTTGAGAAGAGGAAATAGTCACTGGGACCTAGAACTGGGCTGTAGGGTGAATGATCGACATCCTTGAAGCTACATTTCTTCACAGCTTCCTTTGCAACAAGAGCTGTGTGCACTGGCACGTTGTGAAGAAGCCGCACACAACCACTCAGCTTTCCTCGCTCGCCTTTTCTCTTTGATGGAGCATGTAGTCTGTGCAGTAGGCCAAAATAGTACTCCCCATTTACTGTGGTCTTCCTCTCCTTGAAATCGATGAAGGGTATTCCTTCACAGTCCAAAAGATTGTGACCATGATCTTCTTGGTTGACTGAGTGACCTTGGCCTTTAGAGGCGGTGCTTCGCAAGGTTTACGCCACCCCATTGATTCTCTTTTGAACAAGGGATCATGATCGAGGACCATAGTTTCGTCTCCTGTAACAATGGTTTGCAGAACTTCTCTCTCGTTGCCACGGCAGAGCTCCAACAATGCCTGATAACAGATGACTCGCTGTTTTTGGACTGAGGAAAGAAGTCTAGGCACCCATCTTGCGCTAACCTTATTCGTGTTTAAATGTTCATGAATAATTCGAAGGACTGTTGTTTAAGAAAGGCCCAACTTTGCTGCTATTTCTGTAACTTTGAGCCGCCGGTCTTCCATAATTTCTCCTTCCACAAGAGCGATGATTTCAGGAGTTAGCACCTCCAAGGACCAACCTGCACGCTCTTCGTCTTAAATGCTTTCTCGACCCATTCTTTTACTATAGAATATGAGGAGGATGCTTCCCATATACACCGTCCAATTGCTGTTTACTTTCATTTGGATTGAGTCCTTCTTTTGTTAAGAACTTAATAACAGCTTGATACTCCATTTTGAACATGTTACAATCTTCTACTCATAACCTCTTTATGTAACTGTATGTGAACATAGTGGAGCGGAATTTACAGGTGAAATTATTTACTATGCATGTAAGGTATGACATCAGAAAAGAATTTTGTGAAGGCAATAATCTTTATCGACGAGGCCGAAACTTATGGATCTACCCTCGTAGATTTGAGTTACATATTCCAGCAGCTTCACCAATGATCCTGTTGTTTTCTAGGCGCTGAATGAAATTTAGCTATCAATACAATCAGTGTTGAGGAGGTAATAGTGCATTATTAGCTTCCATGAATACAAACGGTTATTCATTAGATATGACCATACCCTTTGAGTGACTGGTACTTCAAGCGCTTATGTTGCATGAACGGAGTACTACCAAAAGTTAAAATCTAGCATTTCAGAAAAATACACAGCCTTCAAGCTAGAACCACTATTATTTTGCAGTATGAGATGCATTCTTTAAAATATAGGCCCATTTCCGTTGCATTTTTTTAAACATTGAAGAACGCGCCGCAAAGGGACAAGAATCCGAGAGAAAATATGTCATAAAAGAATCAAAAATTCTCTCCGAGATTTCTTGGAATCTCGAGTGACAGGATAAATCCATTCCAATGACAAAATAAAATTACCACATCCTCAAATACTGCACCTGCTGTGTTACTATAATTAGTTACGATCCCTTCTAGGAATTAAAGAAGAAAAGTTCTGTTAACTCGCCCACACACAATCAATATAACAAAAGGTGGAAGGAGTTAATCGCTTTATTGAAAGCATCCGTATTTACTGTATTTCAATAGGACGTGCATTGACGTCATTATACAAAATGCTTGGCAGTTGCATACGTACAAAGGCGAACCATTAAATCAGCTGAGTTTTTGTTGAAGGGTTTCTATGGATCTTTTGTAGAGCAACTGATCAAAAGGATGTACTGGAAAGAGTAAAGCAAAGCCAATAGTGGAGTCAATAGGATATCTGATGGACACTCAAGAAAGGAAATAAAATGCCGCCTTTGTCACAAGGAGGTTTCCACTTGGTTCCAAAATCGAATATTGCTCTTCATTTTGTTTGCTTTGTAAATAAAACCAAAGCTTGTTAAAATATATACACATGTTATGACTCTTTCTGATCAAAGCATTTTAAATAAATTATTGTTTCTTATAGATACCCTGAAGCACATTATAATTAATATGTTATTTTTTTTAACAAAACATTTTCAAAGATAGCTGATTTAACTTCTTCACAGTCCAGTTTGTCATATGCAAAGAAGCGATTTCTGGGACACATTCGGTTTTCCTTGTCACACTTTTCATGGTTTGCAAGCAATAACTGAACACACAAACCACACGCACTACCGGACAAGAAGTGGATGATTAGCTAGGGATTTATTCCTTACTGTTTATTTTATTTCATCCATAGTATTGTTATAAACGCGAGTATGCTTTATCTTTCAAATTACGTTATGTACCTGGTATTTAAAAATGCAAAGAACTGTTTCTGTTTGTTTGTGACTGAGTTCCAATTCCCTTGCCACCCACGGGTGGCATAGAGCATAATATAGTCCATTTTAAATGCATGCACCGAGAGACTACGAATTACATTACGCTAAATGATGAAGGTGAAGATGGGTGTGAAATGTCGATGGAGCAATGATATAACGAATGGCAGGGGAAACCGGAGAACCCGAAGAAAACCTTCCCAGACGACGTTTCGTCCCCCCACAAATGTCACTTGCGGCGTCACCTTGGTGACAGGCGAGCAGTCTAATTACTAGGCCACGAATCCGTTGTGTTTACTTGTTTACAAATATACATTAGCGTTTCTCAGTTGACGAAAGAGAACGCCTACATTTGGTGATGCGATAAATGAGCGCCAACCTAATGAAACTGCGCAGTGAATATATGCAAATATTCTCTTCGAATGGGCTATAACGCGCATTGTACATTAACGTTGCCGCATGCGGAGTTTAAGAGTCGCTTTATATACTTCATCTGTACCCGAATGTGGCAAAGAAAACATTTTCGAAGCAATTTCCATTAGGAAGAAAATATTTTGAGGGCGATAAAGAAATTTCTTGTCCTGGAAGAACGTCCACGTCGGAAAGTAATATGCTAATAGCAGAGACTATAGCTATCGTGCTTATTTCATAATTCGTTTTGCAAACATTTTGTAGCAAACTGGGTTCCACGTGTCATTACGAAAACACCGTATTAATTAGCACTAAATCAGTAAGCCTTAATAAAAACTACATTCCCCGATTAGTCATCACCTGAAACAAGAAACATCTATAGGGTCCAAATGCAAGGCATGAGCTCATCAAAATTGAGGTAATACCGTATGGATGTTTTAGCGAATTGCTGTTTTCTACAATCACGCAAAGGAAGTTGCTGCTCATTACTATGCTAGTGTATCTAAAAATGACTGAATTGTAAAACTGCCCAGAAGAGAAAGCTATTTGCTCACACTTGATGAATTCTGCACCATAATATCGCTACGATCCATCGATATCGTGTGGCTCTACTAGTTAAGTGTTAAAGCATCGACACGTCCGGCTTGTTAATTAAATCTAGTGTGTATTTTAGAATTTTCGGAAAGCATTTGAAATTAAGTTAACACGGGCTTGAAATTGGGGTTAGTCTCTAGATGTGAAAAGGGGGACACGGCTTTCTATCGAGACACCAGCTCTAAAAAGGATGCGTTAAACCTTCGGTTCGTTACATGTATTTAAAAATGTGCTCCCCCAGCTAAATGCATTATAACAC
The DNA here is from genome assembly GCA_030762175.1 of Metallyticus violacea. Taxonomy (NCBI): domain Eukaryota; kingdom Metazoa; phylum Arthropoda; class Insecta; order Mantodea; family Metallyticidae; genus Metallyticus; species Metallyticus violacea. Next base: position 22,512,967 of record CM060846.1, on the reverse strand, counting down.
AGAAATTAGGTTATGTAGAGAAACTTCTGTTAGAATACTCGACGTGATGATACAAGCTCGCACCTCGTTGGTCGAGCGTGTAATAAGATTAAAGGGAGCTTTTCTGTAGTGTGAAACTGATAAAAGCTAAAGTTTGAAATTACCTTAATACACCATCATTATATACATGAGGGGACATTTAAAATATCAACTCACCCATCCTTCAAGATTTGGAATTTAAGAAGTGGCAGTGGTTTTAATCCTTCAGAAAATTCCTTAGGCTGCTGTGATCGTCAGGAGAATGCAAGCTATCTGATGAAAATCCCAAAAATATATGGCAGGTTTCCTCATATTTTGTATATATAGTAATAAAATATTTTATTTGTAATTTTATAAACATGTCAACCTTATTTTGTAAACTTATTTTAACACTTCTCTTTGTCTTTTTATGGTACTACTGGAAGTGTTAAGGTTAATTATAAAAATTTCATTATTTTATTCACAAGATATTTTAGGTTATTTTTAAACTCATTACGGACTTTTTCTTTGTGTCTCAAATTATTAAAGAATAAGTTTAGATCACAATCGATTTCTGAGAGTCGGTTCATATTATTTAACCAGAAATTGGAACATGTGTGAGTGTGTGTGTATATATATTGGTTTGAAGGAAAGTAAAATAAATGATCAAAACCAAAGAGAATCTACTACCGAATGTATCTTGTTTACTTCATTTATTACCTTTGAGTTGTAAGTTCGTTACAGAAATACTGGGCATATTATTTTGTTCAATCTGTCACTGTTTCACTAACACTACCCAAGTTTAAGTTAAATTTGTTTCTAAATAGGTATTTCAAAGATTCTATTTCTAGACGTTTGAAATGTGCTATCAAAGTCACAGATGCATTCTTTGAGCTTGTGGCTGAACACAAATTATTATTATTATTATTATTATTATTATTATTATTATTATTATTATTTAGGTTTATTTACGACGCTGTTTAACATCTCAGGTCATCAGCGTCCTATTCAATTCAGGGCGTGAAAGGGCCAATAAATTTTGCTCAGAGGTCTACTTCTTTCAAGCTTGTGGTTCTTTTACGGGCTGTGAATCTATCAATGGGACCCACTGCTTTACTTCCATTCCGAAGGAAGCCATACTTGTCTTACATCACAACAGACACATAGTTTATTTGCTATTGGCCCAACAAACAATATTTAAATGGTTGTCTGATTGTTAGAAGCTGCGTGCAGGTTTTTCAAATTCATATTCAACTAATCCGCTAGGCGGGAGGCCTGTCGCACTAATCATTGGAATAATTTGGAATATTCTCCACTTACCGGTTTGTTCATTACAATATCACAAGTACGATAATTTCGTATAAAACTGTTGTTCTTCTTTTCTGTAAGAAAATAAGGTTTAAGTCAAATTTAAACATTTCGCAATCGGCTCTGCGAACTGCAACAATTTTAACACCCGTTTAGAGCGAACCGCTTGCTTCGCAAGCATTATCGCCGATACGGTGCGAATTCGTGAGCGGGAGGACTGCGGTTCCATTCCCGCCAGGACCATCCTCTCTGACTGATAATTTCCCCAGATTTTACTCAGTCCTCATAAATGGCAAATGCCGGGGAGGTACCGCAAAGTTAGGCCTGGAACGCTTCCTTCCTTATAAAAAATCCTTTCCCAGTTTCATATATCATGTGTGTGTCCACCGCCTGTGATGCCTCAAACGCTAAACACTATTAAAAAAAAAAGGTTAGACACAGTGCCATGTTTAGATGCTCTTATAATTACCTACCCCAAAAAGCTCTAAACGGAGAAACATAGTGATCAGTGAGAGATGACCTGATGAACAAGTAGTGCATTGGGAAGATGAAGGTTTTTAGAAAATGGGGAGCATTTATTAAAAACCACATCTGCTTTAATAGATTTAGAATTTCTTTACTTTATGAAAAAAATACACTGACTGTAAATAGAAAATAAATAAAATATAACGTTCTCCTACTTTATGGTGCGAGTTTGCACATTTGAAGTTGTTGTGACTATACCTGTAAACACTGAGGAAAATGTGATGTCTTGCATTAATTCACACTAACTTTTAATTCTCAAAATTGTATGTGTTTACGTTCATAATTAATATAATTAATATTATTGCTGTTTAAATATATTAATGCGCGCTTTAAACTGTCTTTAATTATGGCGAGAGAAAAAGAGAGAGATTGAACAAAATATTTTCCCACGATAAGGTTTAAAGCATAGGAATCTCGTTAATATGTGAATTTCATAATTAATACTGAAATTTCTATTATATCGCGCATCCTTTGATGCTTATCTTATTATGTATATAGTACTGAAGTACTTTTTACTTGGCCGAAGAATTAATTTACATACATCTATTTTATATATACGAAAATAAGCTTACACATTACTATTATAACAAAAGAAAAATGCTAAGAGGACGGTAATTTTTCGATGTGCACCTGTTTGTGTTGATTCAGATTGTCGCTTATTTTGTTGTCTTACATACATTGTGTGCACTGTCTGTAGGAAATCGTTTGAAATTACCAAAATATTTTAGTGCGTTTTACAGTTCGAGCAGTTCAACGCGAAGAGATTCTTTAAACCTTCATGTGCATCATATGAATGGACAGTTACAGCTAACTCAGTTGTGACATTTTCGAGGGGATTTGCCTCAGGTAATTATAAAGCAAACCACGAAGAAAGAAGAGGTTTCATTGTGAACGACAGTCATAAGTTGACCGGGCTTTTAGTACTTGTGGTTTGTAATCTACTGTGCAAGGTTGCCACATTTCTTTGTCGGTCGGCTTTATCCTCCAGGAAAATCCTGCAGTATTTATTTCTCTTAGTGGCTAAGGAAACCCTAGAGATACTGGAGAGCTGTATGTCATGTACAATAAGAGCTTTTCGGTTATCTGATTTACAGTTGAACTATAGCTATTTCTTTTAATTTTTTTTTTCTTTTAAGTGGTTCGTAGACATTTTAAAATTTGAATTTACTTCGATAAAGACGTTTCTATTTGGCAATTAAAGTGAAAGGTTTCCTATTTAAGCTAATTTCACACTTGCAAAGACTTTCTTTTGTCTTTTTGTTGACGGTAAATGTTTGTAAAGGGATCTATAGACGTGCTAAACTTTCCATATTTGTGTTGTGGACATCACATCAGTCTCGGATGTCCCAATACGTTCCACTGCAAATATTGTTGCACCATTAGTTAAGCTTTCACGCCACCAAATACTTTAAAATGTACAGTTATGCTTCAAATTACGAAACGACAATTTGTCGCGTTGCAAGTTAGCGTAGTGTGTAAGAATGTGAATGTTTTATCTAGTATTGTTTAATAATAATAGCCGCTGTAAGATGGTTTTAAGACTGTATTGTAAGCATCGTTTGAATGATGGGTGACTTGTAATATATTATTTATTTTGTGGCAACATAAACAATCTCGGTAAAATTTATAGAAACTGCTTTCTCCATCAAACTCTAGTGTAGTGGTAATGATATAAAAATTGTCGAAAATGGAACTATACTTTTAACAGTCGTATATTGTAGCACTAATTAATACCAATGGGGGAGGGCGCTCAGTGGCTGACCACATGGTGTTCATAACGCGCTAAAGGTACATACATGATATATTTTTGTAATCCATATGACTTAAAGATTTTATAATACAAAACATTAGGCACCCAAATGTTACAGAGCAACGAGTTTATAAAGAGAGTACTTAGAATTGGGAATTCTTATTTAGAACGTTATTTTCATTTTATAAAAGACACAACATTTTGAAACAGATATTTATTAAATATATGAAAGTATTTTAAGAAATGCATTATACAATAAATTTACTATATTCATGTAACGTAATAGTGCACTGTAGTGGAACAGACATAAAGAACCATGTAAATTAAAACAGTCATTTAGAATCACACTACGAACAGATTTTAACGGGAGTGGATTTCTCTTTTGCTGTATTTATAGGTTAAATGTTCATATTGCATGAAGTGCAGACCTTCATGTTCTTTCGATCTTGCTCCTTGAATAAACATACCAGCGAACTGTCTTTGAAATATTTTTAACTGCATTATGAGTTGCTTTTCTTGCTGTTCTGTGAATACAATTACTTTACTCACTGCAACTTTCCTTGATTGCAATTTTACCCAAAGGAACGTAAATCATTTTATACATACATTTTAGCACTTTATATTTATGATGCAAAGTTTGCAGCATGTTCCTTCCTGAATTCCTATTTGTGTGTTTTTTAGCTCACCATTTATTAGTTTGGTGCAGCAAGACGTTGATTATATGCTGGAATATCAACCAGGTTGAATAAAATTGCCATTGATCTTCGCTCGTCAAAAGCGTTCACCCCTGTTTTATAGTGGAATTGTAACATTTTATCTGGATTATCGTCATTCACCTTCATGTCATAGTGTTTCATGTTTACATTCTAACTGCAATTATTACTGATTCGAATGGGATAAATATAAAGGCAACAAATCCAGTGTGCACATGTACCAACAACTATTGCTATAATTTAATAATTAATTGCCACCGATAGTTAAATTATTTTGATGCGTAGAGCATGGCTCAATAATATGCAATGAAAAAGCTCTTTGGGGTCATTAGCTGGCCTCCCCATTGGTGTGCAACTGTTAAAGTAAAGAGAATTTACGAAAAGTTGCATTGTGTATCAGGCTGATCTCAAACTGTTGTTTTAAATCATACCTGATCCTTAAATTGTTTACACCTTTGCATGTAACGTTTCCTTTTTTTAAGTGTTTAAAGTCCCGTCAACTATCAAAGTATTTTAGAATGATGGACGGAATGAATGAATTGTGACGTAAATGAGTTAGGAACTCGTGGTGTCATCCGCCTTTTCGGGGTAAAGAGAAGCTCTGGGTAAAAGCCTTGCTCAGTAAATATTTCCCATCCGGGGTTCAATCCAAGACGCGAACTGGCAACTGAGGCAGGCTGTGGCGAAGAAGAATGAAAAAAAAAAAAAAAACTTATTTAGGGTCATCATATTGTTCTGCAACAGTTAGTTACAGTCGTTGTCTCCTCTAGTTCGCCTATGAGAAAGTCGAAGCCAAGCTGTGGAAGATGATAATGAAGTTTAACCTCTTATGTTTTTGCAGAACATGTTCGCAAATTTCTGCGTGTGAAGTCGATATCAGTTTTCTTGCATATCGAGCCGTATCGATAACCTCGAATATTTTCTGACAGTTCAAACTCTCGTTTTGGACGTTTCACTAGTGAATATTTGATTTTTATACTTCTTTCTCAGAAGATATTTCATCAAGTATTTTCGCATTTACTTATTCTTTTTTGGTCCGAGACAATCTTTTGAAATCCTTAATGATATATTCAAAGTATCTGATATGCAATTAATTTTTGTTTGCCGGAATGTTTGTCTGTTTCTTCGGCGATACTATTTTTGTATATCTTCCACTTTTTTCTGCAGTGTGTCACTTTCGGTTTTTCCTCTGATGATGCCGATACTATGGATATTGTTAATAGGGGCCCTACCGCTGTTAATAGCTTCCGTAGGTTTAGCTTCCATGGACAGCATACCCGAGGGTGGACAGTGAAGTTGTTTGTTTTGTAAGTGGACTTCGCTTGACTGGAGTTAACTCTTCCCATTGTAGTTAGAAGAGGTCATAATTTCCAAATATATTTTTTCACAACTGACAAAACCTACACATTTATATACCATATCTTCACCATTATTTTCTAGAGCTAATTGGTAATAAAAGTACAAAATGACAAGTCGCATTAGCTAAATTACAAAGGCATGACATTAAATCCTTTTTCAAAGCTATCTACCTTGGAAATTAACGTTTTTTTTTCTTTTATTTTGTGTCTGACCTTTTAATTTTTAAAGGGAGCTTGAATCGCCGCCATGAGCTTGTCTTATGCATTTATTTATTTATTTATTTATTTATTTATTCATTCATTCAATCTGCATTTGGGCTTGCACCCGGTGTCAGTGGAGAAATAAGGAAATTATTTTTTTTCAGCTTGTATTTACAATCATATATGCCAACATAATCTAAATTGTTTCAATTTATTAAATACACGTCAACCTTATTATATACTTGATAACCTAGTTAAATGTGTAACATATATTTCAACCTGATTAAATGCACATGAACCTAATTAATTTCATTTCAATTGATTAAATGCACTTAGACATAATTAATTGCACTAAATAAATACTTGTTTATCTAATTAAATACCTGGCAACGTATTTAAATACGTTTCAATCAAATTAAGTGCACTTCAACCTAAATAAATGCATTTTAACCTATTGAACTCCCTGTCAACCGAAGTAAATGTATTTCAGTCTAATAAAATACATGGCAACATAATTAAATACGCTGTAACGTAATTAAATATTAAATACATGTCAACATAATTAAATGCACATTAACCTAAATAAATACAAGTTAGTTTATTTAAATACATGTCAACATAATTATGCAGTTCAGCCTAATTAAATAAGTTTCAATCTAATTAAATGTATTTGAACCTAATTGTATACATGTTAGCCTATTAAAATACACGTCAATCTATTTAAATACATGTCAATTTATTTAAATACATGCCATCCTATTTAAATACATATCAACTTAATTAAATACATTATCGTATTGAAAAATCCGCTTAATATTTAATATATATGTATGGATGAAATTTTAGGAATAAAAACTTTGGAGTTTCGCGCCGCTTTTTGACTCTAATTTGCATATTGATAGTTAAGATGGCTGCCTTATAGTTTTTCTAGTTGCCTATAACCTAGCATACATAAATGACGTTAAATGCAAGTACCAAATTGCACAATTCACTTACACTCAACTTCAGTTTTATATAATGATTCATTCTGCAATATAAATCTATTTTTACATTTTTAAATATTTTCGTGGGAAATCGTATTATGGAGCTTTCATAACTATTTGTCATCCCTTAAAGTAATTTTATTAGAATTATTATTAGTATTTATTTCTCGTGCATCACATACATATTTTTAATACAAAATAGACACAAATAAAAAGGAAAAAAAGCATTACTTTTAAATATAACAATTAGGAGTAGTGCTTTCGGCAATTCCGGAAGGCAAAGAATCCAATCAAAATTTGTTCCAATTTGATTGGCTCAGCCCCCCAGTCCCCGGTTCATCAGCAGCTACCTACTGGAATATCCAGGGGACCGGGCTTCGATCCAACCGAATACAAAACACAACATTAAAAATAATTTATACATTCAACACAATATTAAGTTATATTTCTTACAATACTAAACCTTTCTTCTTTTTTAATTAAACCCATTCGGCGAACTGTATATCCTGTAGAGTTGCTTTTTCCTTAGGTCCTTATACACACTAACAGCCAGGTTACTGGTGTATAAAGATCCTTTTAACTAATATTTGATAACTAGCCCCATACCCTCCCCTACTCATTCCATCCTCCTTTCACTATCTGACAATTTTATTCTCAAGCACATTTCCTAAGTATTTTATACCCATAACGATTTTTGTCTTACCTTGCCTATGTATTTTTCCAGTTCCCTAATGTTTTCATCTGATTTTAAATTTAAAATTCTTCTACCTCTTATTTCATTTGGTATGTTTTCCCATTTTCGTAATAGGAACCGTTCCCTCCAAAACTTAGTTTGCTTACATTCTAGTATACAATGCCAAGCACTATCTGGTTCTGCACACATAGGGCATTTTCCCTTAGTGTATTCATTTTTTAATTCATTTAAATATTTTACTCCTGTTCTAAACCATGCCAACCCTTCCCTTCCTACCTTATCACAAATTTCAATATATCTTTCTCTTCGGCACTCATTTTTTAGTGTACTATATTATTTCAGAAATTTTTTGGTGCAAAGATTTACTCATATTTCCTGTTTTTCTATATCCTCAATTCTTATTGTTATCTCTTTCCAAAACCCTTTACCCAACCTTTCCCCCTCGTATCATACTAGTCCCATGCCCGCTTCTTTACGATATTTTGGATTTTACATAACTAAGTTTCTCTCCTCTTGATTTTACTTTGTGCTACCAGACTCTGATTAATAATATTCTCCTCCTCTAGTCCCCCTATTCTATACCAATATTTCAATACTCTTTCTATGACCTTGCTTTTATACCCCAATCTTCCTAGTTCCATTAGAGCAACCTCATTAGGTGGAGATGTAGATACGCCTAGAACAATTATACAAAATAATCTATTTATCATGTTTATCCCTTTACATCCTTCATCTGACATACTTGCCTCCTAAACCCGAGATCGCGGGTTCGAACCCGGCCAGGACCGATGGATTTTTTTCGGGGCGTAAAAATCCTAAGTATGGCTTCCTTCGGAAGGGAAGAAAAGCCGTGGGTCCCGTGTCGTACATTTACGGCACGAAAAAGAACCTCAAGCCTGAAAGAGAGGCCTCTGAGCAAAATTTGTCGGCCGTTTCACGCCCTGAATTGAATGGGACGCTGATGACCTGAGATGTTAAAGAGCGTCCATAAATAAACCAATCAAAAAAAAAATCCTTCATCTGCCCCCCCCCCAATTTCTATTCCATACATCATTCTGCTCTCCACTATTGATCCATATATTCTCTCTAATCATTTTACTTGCATATTTGGTATTTTGTTTACACTGATGGCTACTTTTTCTTCTGCTACTGCTTTCCTTTTTTGATCACCCTATTTCCCATCACTAGACAAGTCGGTCCTGATGCTGTAGTAGTTACCATATTTGCCTCCTAAACCCAAGATTGCGGGTTCTAACCCGGCCAGGATCGATGGATTTTTTCAGGCGTAAAAAGTCTCAAGTATGGCTTCCTTCGGAAGAGAAGTAAAACCGTGGGTCCCGTGTCGTACGTTTACTGCACGAAAAAGCTGAAAGAGAGGCCTCTGAGCAAAATTTGTCGGCCGTTTCACGCCCTGAGTTGACTGGAACGCTGATTACCTGAGCTGTTAAAGAGCGTCCATAAATAAATCAATCAAAAAAAAAATTACTAGACAACAATAATTTTTAATTTAACCCCGTTCGTTCTGCACATTAGTAAATCTGTAGGATATATTGCAGTCTAATAGTGTTTCAGGTTTTCGCTACTTTCACCCAGAGCACATTTGGCGTAACAAAGTACAGAATTAGATAAATGAGGAATTTTACACTTTGAAAAGCAATACAAGAATTTCTTAAAAGCTCAAGAAACACTTTAAGATATATTTAATGTAGTAAAACTGTTTAAGTTGCTTTTTGAAAAACATATTTCTGAAGATTTACAAAGGCAATTTGAAGAAATTTAAGAGGTATTAAAATTGTATGAAATATTTTTAGTGTTTATTTGTCGTTTTTTCTGCTGTGGCATCTGAATGTAGGCAGTGATGGAATAGTAAACTAGGAAAAGAACGGCGGGAAATTGCTTTTCAGGTTTAAATTTAGGGTATTTGTCAGCGATGAGGTTGGAGGAATAAACTTCTGTCAGGGACGACGGTGCTGGCGAGATTCAAACAGCAGAACTTCGCTTAACAAGTTTATGCATAACCACTGTCGATTTTTATAGTTCTTTCAAAATAGAAATTTCCTGCTTATTACACGAATTGTTTACGTCATTTTCAGAATTTAGGCAGCATTGCCTCAAAATGTTTTCTACGTACTTAACAAATGAACTTACTTTTGGGATTTTATTGGGACAAAAATGCATAAACTGCTCTGTAGGAGAAACGCGAATATTTGCTGCAGTATTCCGTAACGATAATGCACGACGTTCTGTTTACGCATAGAATTCTTAGTTTTTGCTTCTTCTCAAAGGTGGGAATATAATTTTGCTATCTTGATATCTGGATTAGAGTCTAGACGTTTCTTTCCTTTATTTCATTATTTATGAACGGAGCCTTAATATGTTTCCCAGACAACCTCTCGAAACATATTTTCTTTTCAGCAAATCACATAAAGGCTTTACCGAGATAAATATTTTCTTTTCCTACGTTTCGGTTGAAGTTAATATAACTGCTTATGTAGCAGAAAAATGAAATGAGAATATTGCTGGTTATGTTTTTTTTGCGAACCTTCGATTCTCCAACTGGAAGTTTGTTGCCATGTTACAGCAAAACTCTCGAGTTAGGAGCCCGTTCTTCAATAGCAATATCTTGTAGACTGTAGTCTTCTTTTTTCTTCTTTTCGTGAGAAAGTATTAGTTGAATCTTTTTGGTGTTATGATCAATAAATTCCTACTTTTGGCAACATACGAAGTCGATCACCGTCTTATATTATAGCAGTTTGTCTTGGAAATGTCATATTAAACGTTGCTGTTAGTTTTCTTTTTCCTCCTATCTTTATTCTTGCTGGGAATTTACCTGTATAAACCTATACTGAAGATTGTGGTGTTTTCACATTTAATAATTGAAATAGCTTTTTATTATTTAAAATAATTTAATGTTTACCCTGGCATGTTTGCAAGTAGTAATGTTAATCGCATCGTCTTTGATTTACGAACATTTCCTAGCGTTGCAAATGAAGCGTCTTTTCTTGAGTTTGCGATCAAGTGATAGAGGGGACGTTTAAGTAGTTGCTAATTCTCTTTGAATCTCTGCACCACACTCATATTACCGTAGGATAGGATTTCAGTTTATGACTGTGCAGAAACGTGAAAAATAAAACAAATATCAGCGCGTTAATACAGTTAACTTATCTGGTTCTTCCAAATATTACTGCTGACACCGACTTATTACCCAGGATCGATTATTGTTCATAACTAGGCAATTGTTATGAGTACATCACTTATACGAGACAGGATCCAAAAATTCCTGGAATGATATTGCATTTTTCGTGTTTCTAATTCTTCAACAATGCTCCAAGCTTTGAAGCTGAAATTTATTGTAGATATATCTCACATCTTATACTCTGTATGCTGATTTACGATCTCATGTAGTTATGACAGTCCACGAGTTCTTATCTAAGAAAGCAATTCCAGCGCCTTCTATCGAACTGAAGCATTAGACATAATTATCATGCAGTGAAAGGTAAGTGATTTATGAACGCTCTCTAACATCTCAGGTCATCAGCATTCCATTCATTTCAGGACGTAAAACGACCGACAAATTTTGCTCAGAGGCCTCTTCTTTCAGGCTTGAGGTTCTTTTTCGTGCCGTAAATGTACGACACGGGACCCACGGCTTCACTTCCCTTCCGGAGGAAGCCATACTTAGGATTTTTACTCCCGAAAAAATCCATCGATCCTGGCCGGGTTTTAATCCGCGATCTTGCGTTTAGAAGGCAAGTATGGTTACCACTAAACCACCAGGACTGACGAGGTACGTTCAATGTTTTACCATTCATATATAAATATCATTTTTTTTGTACTACCTCGTACAATTAGCAGCAGAAAAAACGAACGTTTCTGGAGAAAATGACATATACCGTTTTTCTGTTGGTTGTAGTTAGTGTTCGCGATGCAGAATTCAGCAGATCTAATGTAAAAGGAGAGCCACTATAGGAAGCAGTGCAAACCACTCAGTTACGCAGTAAGGATGGGGTCACAGATATCTGTTTGTCGTGGATAACAAACGACAGGTATAAAAGCAAAGCAGCACATATATTTCCTTAGAGAGGGAAGCCCTGCAGGGGATATATCCAAGAGTGACGTTCATAAAGTACACAGGCTCGTAAAGGAAACTCGCATTTGGTTTCGGTATTCCTTTGTCAGTGAGTAAATATAGCTTCACTTTATTACCTGAAAGATATATCGAATAATACCCAGCTAAATTATATTTAGAATATTGCTGCATACCATTATCTGTAACAAATTATTTAGTATAGCGCTCTCATATATACCACAACTAACCATGTAATATTTTAATTTTTTTTCAAGAATTTTAGCATTTGCTGTTGAAATTACATTTCACTCTTTTCAGTTACCTACGGGAAATAGATGCTTTCTCGCGACAAAGAAAGTATCAGTATTTGCTCTACGAGGAGTATTCGTAAAGCAAATAACGTTTAACCACTAGCACCTTTGTTATTATAATCTTAAGAAACCTAAATATTCAAGTTTTGATTTATATTGATATCTACTTCTCCTCGTTAGATATTTAGGCGCTTTTTCTTTGAAAGCTCGTTGGTAAACTAGCCGCCTCTTAATTCAACATGTACACGATAATGTCCTTTAAGCTCTTTATCATTTTCAAGGTGCTCCATCTTCAGACAAAGGTGTAGCATCCGGGCTGTAGGGTGTATGGTAGAAATTCATCGTGCAGCAAATGCTTTGTCTTGTTGGGTGTATACGGGCGAGCATTGTGATGAAGAACAATGTCATTTGAGAGCATGCTCCTGCGACGTTTCTGAATAGCACTAAGAGTTGCACATTAAGCATAAGCTCGTATGGTTCTGTTTCTTGGAAGGAAACGGTCCCAGAAAACAAATGCCGTGAGCTTCTGTGAAAGTAATGTTTGTTTGAATTTGCGTGGCTTTGTTGGCAGGTGAGGGTGATTCCTTTCGGAGTTTCGGTCCGTGTACCTACCTATTGCCACAACGATTATAACGCTCCAACGCAGCAGCTATTTGTTCAACTGTGAGTACCTGAGGAGTCTACCGCAAATGCTAGGCGTCTGCTTGTTTACTGGCGTGCCAGAGTTCGACAGGTTGCCTGAGTATAGATTTTTTAAGAAAGGGTGTATACCAGGTAATGTTGGGACTCTTGAACTCATTTGCAGCATTCCATTCATCATCTTGGAATATTTTGACAGACGGCGGGACGTTAAACGCTTAAAAAGCAACCCGCCTTGTACAGACATAGAGGCACTGCAAGTGTTGAAGGATATTCCTATACGTCTCTTTGAGATACTTACTGATATTGTGCGTGCACTTTACTAGTCGTGAGGTTTCGATTCTTTTGAGCGTTGTATATATCATAGTTTGTAAACTATTATTTCAAAGTTGAACTCAATAAATGAATATTTACCTACACGCAATTGCAGCAGGTGAATGTTTATACCACACGGAAGACAGCTAATGAGCAAATATTCCTTATTTTACAAATAACCGTCGTGTATGCTATTTGTTTACAAAGTATCCCAAAGAAATGACTGGCACACCAAATCATTGGGAGACAAATATGAATGATATTAGATTTTGAGAGGGTGCTTTTCATCATTGGCAATATTATTCATATTCCAACCTGATTTTCTTTTCGAGATCAACATATCATGATTTTCTTGCGTCGCAATGAATTAAATTTTAACTTTTATTGTAGTTCTCTGTGAATTTATCGAAACACTGTATGCAGTATAGGTCGAAAAGGTTTTTCAGCATATCATCGGACGTTTTGTGGCAGAAACCGTTCACGTGTTGTTTATCCTTCCCTATATTACTAATTGCAATCTAGAGAAGAAGCACATGCTGTTTTTTTTCGCATGATTAATAGATTCTTCCATCACCAGAACGAGTTTGGTGTGGGACCATGCTCAGCAGTGTATCGGGGAAATCATGAAACGGCGCCAAGAACCTTATTTCTCAGAATTCTCTAATGCATACGAATTAGCCATCTCGCGTTGTTCAGTAAACTTCAGACTGCTTAATGTATACTATAGAAAAGTGTGCAGATCTGTACAAGAGGTGCTCAATAATTTATCGACTGGAGTATGAAAGAAAGCTGTAACATGTAGAAACAAGTCTCTGCATATTGGGACATGTTTCAAGGTTACGCATGTACAGTCTCATCTCAGTGCAAGTTTAACATGGGAAGAGACAAGTTATCTGAAGCCCTGGTATGGACTAAGTGAGAAACTGAGTATTCGGAGCACAAGTTCGTCATAAACTTTCTCATCAAAGCAGGGGAAGTGCCGAAGGATATCCATGAAACCATGGGTTCAATTTATGGTAGATGTGCAACACCATTCTATACAGCCAAAATTTGGAATAAACAATTTAAATGGGTTAGGGAGTCCATTGAATATGACCCTCTCACTGGGAGGACTGTGGGGAAAAAAAAAAAAACAAAACAAAAAAAAACAAAACAAAAACAAAAAAAAAAAAAACCTGAATTTTAATTTTGACAGACAAATAAAAGAAAGTTTCTAATCAGTTAAAGAAATGGACATTTTTGTGTATGCAGTTTGGAAAATATTTGGCGAAAATTTGGGCATGTCTATGGTTAGTTCAAGATGGGTTCGAGGTCGTTGCAATGTACATGTGAGGCAAATGTGGCTTTCAGCAGAAGAAACATTGATTTGACCCCTCGGATTATTTCCTCTTTCGAGTTCTGGGCAGCGGTTTTAAGTGACTAATATATCAAAGTGTTTACGATATACTGCTTTACGGATCAGTCAGAGTGATTTTCTATGAGGCTAAATTCATGGAAAAATGAAGTGTAATTAATTTTTAAGGAGCTGTATTGAAAAATAAAACAAAAAAAAAAAAAAAAACATATCTTTTCTTTCATGCTCTTATAGATAAATTAATGATTACTCCTCGTATTATATAGCATATTCGACCTGTCATTCACTTAACGAATTTCTTATTTACAAGAAATTAGCTCTTTCTCTTGAGGAATATGAATCTTTATACCATTTAACACTTGACGCTTGTATGCCAAAATGAGAAGTGCCTTCGTGATGAGTGTTTATAAGCTAATATTTTAAAATTTTATATTTATAGTATAACTTTTTTAAAGCATCCGCAGGCTGATATTTTCTCAAGTAGCCAGCGTTTCAGCATTTTTTATTTATTTTATAGGTCTAGATTTCAATTCCTAAGCTCCGTAGTTATTGATTCGAGGTTTTGAAATCGTGCCGGATACTAATTCAATTTCATTATCTACCGTAGCAGTCTATGTCGTAAATAACTGAAATTGTCAAGTGGTTGAAATGAGCATTGCATGCTAATTATTAATCCTTATAATGGATACATACTGAATAATAGAACGGCATTATTGGCAAATACCCACCTATGGTTACGAGGGTGAACGTTGTCTGCCTGAATAAAGACTCAATTAGTCAACAATAAGTGATATGATGTGGAAAAATGTAACGAGTCAGCAAACCAAATAAGGAATTTGAATTGTATGGAATTGGCACACACGTTTTGATTGTTGCAACTAACTCATATGTATCAATATACGTGCCAATCCTTTGTCCGTCACGTTTTTATGCATGCTGCACTCAAGGATACTGTTGGTAGAAACAAGTTAATTATAATATTTTCAACAATGTTTTAAATTCCACCCTTTCTAGGTTTTCGTAGTTTTACTATTTCTACTGGAAATGCACGAATTTTATAATGATTAATTTATTTTCAATGATGTGTGCATATTTTTTACTGGTCCTTATGATTTGGTGAGTTTTAATGCTCGCTTATGCTTTATAATTTAATGGGGAAAAATTAAAACTATAGAAACAGCTGTATTTCCATGAATTTGGCATTAAGTCTTTTAGACTCAATAATATACTGCACGTGATTTTCGAATATTTAAAACTTTTTTTAAAAATTTGATTTAGAGTATTTGAATTTATTTTCAAAAGCCTAAACGTTTTTTTTTTTTTTTTTTTTTTTTTATTTTTCGCTCAAAAGCTATTAGAGAATTATGGTTGCTTCGCGTGTATACACAAGTGCTGTCCATGTGATCAAGGGTTCCATCACCGTAGACGAAATACATATTATATGGCGACCGTGGTCTGAGTAATGCCTTAGTTGCATATTTGTGCACTGTCATCCCTCAGAGCGATTGCAAAATTTGCTTGCATAAGGTAAAGCGAATGCCAAATAGCTTCATATAAATCACAATAATATTTGGATCTAATGTGTTAGTATTCTGCGAGGCGTGTCCGGAAAGTAAGTACCAGTATGGAAAAAAGGCATAAAATGTTTGTTTTCACAATAATATTTATTTGTACATGAAAAATCATTCCTTAACCTATTTTTCGACATAGTTGCCACTATTGTTCAGGCATTTGTCATAGCGAGAAATCAACTTTTGTATCCCCTCTTCAAAGAAAGATGCCACCAGTGAAGAGGGCCACTGCTGAACACTTGTTTTTTTCGTCGTTATCGCGGTCAAAGCGCCTTCCTCCGAGCTCAAGCTTCATGTGCAAGAACAAGTGATAGAAGGCACGAGATCGGGGCTGTATGGCGGGTGATTGAACCGCTCCCAACCGAATTGTTGAATATTGTTTTGTGTGACACCAGGGCAATGAGGACGTGCGTTGTAATGAAGCAACACAATGCCTTGACTTAGCATTCCACGCATTTTGTTTTGAATTGCATGCCAAAGATTTCTCAAAGTTTCACAGTATCGTACCGCATTGATGGTTGCATCTCTGGGAAGAATTCAACAGCAGAATGCCCCGTCTGTCCCAGAACACAGAACACATGAATTTTCGTGCTGAAACGTTGTTTTGAATTTTTGTCTTTAGGGGAATCCTGTGTGCCGCCTCTCCCGCGACTGTTGTTTTGGTTCTGGAGTGATATGACAAACTCAAGTTTCATCACCGGTCACTATCCTGCTTAAGAATTCTTCTCCCTCATCACTGTATCGGGTAAGAAATGTCAAAGCACTGTCAAGTCGCTTCGTTTTGTGGACATCCGTAAGCATATTCGGAACCCAACGGGGACACAGTTTGCGATAATTTAAGCGCTTTATGACCATCTCATGCACAACAGTTTTTGAAATTTGTGGAAACAAAGCATTCTTACGTGAACCGTCTGTTTTCACGAGTTTAACCAAACCATCAGTGACAACAAAAGGCCGCCCTATCCGTGCCTCATCATGAACATTGGATTGAATTGCCTAACCCACTTTTCACCATTCCATCTGTCATTACATTTCACCGTAAATCTCTACAAGTTGACGACGGATTTCAATCACAAACAACTTATCTTTAATCTCCAAAACTAATATTTTATTTAAACTACCCGATTTATTAAAAACATGGTTTCATGGTTATTTGGGAAATCTGACCCGCCCACTGAGATATATTGGAGGGCCGGAGTATAATTTATTTGTTTTAACTTTAATTTGTATGTAAATTTTTGTTGTTTAAAATGGTCTTTATGATTAATTAATTTTGCATTGGATGGTATTCAGCTGGCTTTACATTCCTTGCGTTCTAAAACCGCATTACGGAACGCACTTCACAGTCGGCGGGATCAGAAATTGTCTCAAGCATTTCGAACGGTCACAAACAACTGTAAACACAACACGATCCGACTGTAATGGCGTCAGTGGACAAACAATGAACCAGAGAGACAAGTGTGCATGCGTGGAACTGCAACACTAGCGTTGCGGTGGCGGTAGAACGAAATGGTACTTACTTTCCCGACAAGCCTCGTATTTCAATCTATATAATTAAGAGGAGGATTGAAATAGTCGTCCTAATCGAAAAGCACTGTTCCAAACCGCACTTGCGCAGAATACGGTTATGTCCAGATCTTTGGTTGCAGTAGCTATAAGAGGTGAATCATAGCACAAATATAAAATGGCGCTTCAACTGGAAAAGGAGCAGTTCGATGTTTTGAGAAAAACGTCTCCATTACAGGGAAATTCATCGTCAAATCTCGACTCTGTATGGGCCAAATTCAGTGTTGTTTACAGACATATGGAAACGGTGAAAACAATTTGAATGAGGTTCTACAGACGTGACTGATGTTGATTGGCAATGAAGAGGCCAACTCGAAAAACACAGAAGATATTGTTCTGCAGTTAGATGCAATGATTCTCAGCAATGGTAGAAATTGCGCAGGAGTTGAGTATTTCAATAAACAGTGCAATTTCATTTTTAGAAACTGGTTCGTTATATCGAAGAATAGTGTGGTACAGCTGTGTCATATTGTAGTACAATACCTTGATCAACATTTTTTTTCCTGCTCCGGAATATTCAAGTGTAACTTCCTTTCTAAATCACCCTCGTAGCAACGAACTCATTATTTGCGCCATATTTTTAACCAATTTTATTGTCGTAATAGTTTAGGCAATGAGCGTACTACTTAGACACAAAAGAGATTGAATATCTTCCAAGTGTCGCTCTTTTAATACGTCCTAGGAGTAATATACACTTACAAACATCTGCTAAACAAGAGATGAATGCCATCGCTATAGGCGTTAGAAAATACAGCTTTGAAATTCTTTCAGCTTCCTCTTTTACAGCAGATGAATAAATCTGTTTAACGGAAAATTCGTTGCGTACCTACCCACTAAATATCTATTAGAATTGGACAATTAGTGTCAACACATCCACATCTGAGGAACCATTTATTCTATAACCAGAATACTGTAATGCTTCTTCAGTATAATCCCTTGCCATATTTATCGCCCTTTGTCATACTTCTGGAAGGTGCTGAATGCATAGCAGTACCGCTTTTGTTCAAGTTAGCGAACGAGCGTGCTAATACCCAAAATATGCTTCTCTTGTTTCACTGCTTTCCTTTTGAGTAGTTCCATTGGTTTAAGGCAGACATTGAAACTTCAGTAACTCATGCCTGGTGAATATGGAAGGCATTCGAATACCGCCCATCCTAATGGCATTGATTTTGTCATCGGGTGCACAGCAGGACGAAGATAATATTCTAGACACGCGTGGGAATATGCGGCATTAACAGTAACTGCATACTTTGAGCAGCACATTTGAACATTCCCAGCATCTTGTCGTAGTCTTTTTGGGTTGGGAAAATATGCCGCCATTTATTGCACTGAACTTTCAGTTCTGGCTAGTAAAATTGCGCCCACATTTCTTCCAGATCAAGTATCCTGTACGAAGTGTTTAACTCTGCCTTTTCTGGACTTTAGTAATGTGAGGAGTAAAGCACGGCCACTCAAAACAAGTTGTTTGCAACTTTCTTTGCCATCCATGGTTGGATGTCAAATATCCGTTCCGTACAGGTATAGACCAGTTATTAATTACTCACCCGTTGGAACTTTTACCTGAACAGCAGATAGCACTTTGTACATCTCCCTGCCTATATACCTTCAGTGTTCGAAGTGCAGTAAACTTTTCATATTTGGAAATGTGTTTGAGCTTTAGTGATGTGGCACCAAAGGAATGCAATTTTGCGATGGCTAAGCAACCGTTTTAACAGTGCAATACTGTCGGATGGATTGTTGCTATCTCTGTGACCCAGTCCCTCACTGTTCCTTGCCTATGCACCTGCAGCAGAGATTGCATCAAGGCGAGGGCAAACCTGCAGCAACACCTTTCCTACGAAACACAGACACCCAACATGCCACCGCCCGAGATGGCAAGATCATTGCCGCATGCTTCCCTCATATCATTTTATAACGTTCTTTTCACGCGATGCATAAATTTTGATCCCTCAAACTTAAACAACACATCTTTTGTTAGTGTGGTGCTCTTTGACGCCACTGCTTCAGGCTTCTTTCGCGTTCTGCAGTAAGCTCTACAATAGCGACAATATATATGTTGGATAGATCTGTCTTCTCCCTGCCAATAGTAGCAAAGGCAGTGCTGTCACTTGTTACTATGCAATGTGGAAAATGCGTCATTTGCTAACTGTCGAAGATACATTATTCCGTTGACTCGACGTGAAGTTCTGCTGCCATATCTACATTTTCTTGTGGCAAAATCCATATCGACTACTTGCAATATTGAATCATATCGACAGTAACATGACTGTGTTCTTTTCACAACGTAAGAGTGCTGGCGATTTCCGACACATAATCAAGAAAAGTAAACTAAACATCCATTCTTCACATACAACACTTTGTCATAGGAACGTTTTTTTGCCAATGTATATGACATTTGTAAACTTCATGATGCTACAAAATAATGTAATAAGCATTAAAGTAATTAAATTCCAAACTTCTGGAGTTTTCAAAAATATATTTACGGTAGAAGACCAAAGATGAAATATTACGAAATAAAATGAGCTTAGCTTTGCGAAGATGTATGCGACTGAATATAAATGTAATCTCTGCCATTAACTAGGAAAAATTATTTGTAAAAACGTAGATTGAAGTTTCTCTATTGTTAAGAATCACAAGAAAAGAAAGGAAGGGATAGATAGAGGACTCAAATCAGCAGTTTTTGAGGTGGTTAACGGTTTGTTTTCAAATCTAAAATAGGATAATGTGCACTTTTGCGTGACACTGTTTAAAAAGCGAGTACATCTGCTTAAATATGTAAAAGAGTGCCAATGGTTAAAAAAATGCACACTTTTTGCTGCTGGTGTAGTTATAACAAAAGGTTAACATTAAATTCACGTAGGTTAAAAGTGCTTTTAGCTTCCGCAGCGTGTTTAATACATTTTTCTGTAGTACTGAGTACTGCAAGAGCAATAAAGGCTTATTATTGGAAACTACTTACCTCGGTCTGCTCAAAGGCAATTCATCCTTTGTCTACGAACTTAAACCGGAGCAGATAATTTATGAATTGGACTAACTATTTGCATTTACGAAATGCGAAACTTGTCGATTGATCTGTGTCATGACTTACTTTACCAAATATAGTGGTTAACCGAACAAGTAACAAATTCTGGTAACTCCTAGTTATAATGCATACATTTTAGATAATATGAACACCATTTTATCACAATTGTTCTTCAGGGACTATGTAATGAGGAAGTGCTTGGCAATACACTACAAGTACATTAACTTCACTACCAGTACACTAACTTGATTTGCTTCATGAAATTTTCTGCTGTCTTGTTTCAACTCAAAAAACTGGCATGTCTAACGTTGGTCTTTTTGATGCACGTGCAGTCTGTTTACATGAGGCTTTTGTCTTTTTTTATAACCATACTCATAAGTAAAAAGTGAGCTTGTTCTTATTCTTCTTTCATAGATAATAGTTCCTTGTATAAATTTTAATTAACCTTTGTAATGGTGTCTGTTTGATACAGTCCTCAATATGAATCTGAAGTTATGTTTGAAATAAGCATAATGTTTTATTTTTTTCCCTTAGCTTATGAAGTCCCTGGAGACACACACACACACACACACACACACACACACACACACATATATATAACTAGAGCGAATGTACCGGTAATGTATGTCTACTTTTGCGGGAAACATTTCTCAAATAGACTCTTATCCGCGAGAGCGTGGGAATAGCGCTGTCTGCAGGCTGAGCCGGATATACATAACCCCTCAAGTCAAGCGCATAGATCTCTCATGTAAGTTAAAATTACAATAACCTTCTAACTGTGTCACAGATGATGTTCGGAATTAAGTCCCACACATAAGAACTCTTTTTTAAGATTTTGCAGCAATTTATCTTCTTATATTGTCTTTCAGATCTTCCAACGTATACGGGTTATTACGATAAAATATTATTTTCAAGTTCCTGCATAAGTGGAAATCACATAAGGCAATATCTTGTGATCACCCTGATCATAATCCGTTACTAATGACGATATCTGTATTTCTTTTTTCAATTAAAGCTAAAGTTATGTGCGCGTAGCGAAATCTTGTTGAAACAATACGTGTTTCCAGTCAATGACGTCGAATGTTGTGTTATGCCTGTACCTCACGGTATTTTTATAAAATATGCACACAAAATGTTTGATTATGCAGTGATGTTTCTTGTTCAAGGTCTGCTTGTCCTGCACTTCTGTACCTGTTATTCTATGTTCCTACTTGGCCATTTTAATGTAACCATATTTAAATGTTGGACACTTGATATATTACTAAAATTATCCAAAACTGAGAGTCATATATTTACTCTACTTACATTTTCATGTGGCTACAGTTCTAAACACAGTTATATTATGCGGTTTTAATTCTAAAAGTTTGCTGGCATTTGAAATCGATATTTCTGAAATTCCAATTTCCTGTGTAACCCTGTGCAATATTTTTCTTTTCGGAATTGGTTGTAAATTTTCTTTAATTTCATCAATTTTCTCCTTGGAAAGCACATGGTGGTTGACTTTCGGGTTTTATGACAACAGATCCCGTTTCCCTAAATCCATTTACAAGATTACAAGGAGTACGTTGTTGAAATGCAGCAGCATAGGTGGATTTTTATTCAATATCGTCGTCTCTCCTTTCTGTAGGAGTTTGTTGCCAGATACGAATCATACAAGAAAATTCTGTGTTGTAAAGTGTATACTGCTTTTTCGCCATTATAATAACAACACATAAATAAAGAGAAAATGAAGGAGGCCGCATAATTAAGATAGCCGAAAGCTTGGTGGATAATGAGAAATCGCTCGATTAAAATCATAATTTAACAGGATAATAGTTCGTTAATGAATCGTCATCTTAAGAGCGTGCGAACGGCACAAAAATAACGCTGCAACTGCTTTAGCGGTTAGGCCGAAGGCCCCCGATTAGCAGCAGGGGCTTCTCCGCTGTCGCTGCGCGCGCTGTAGCGGATAAAAGTCCATTTGAAAACACTGTATGAATAGTAAATAGTGGCATAAACATATGCACGAGAGCCCTTCCTGCAGATATTTCGATATATTATATGCGGTAAAAATAATTTGGCAGGGTATATAATAATGATGCTTTTGTTTAGTAGAACTTAACAGAAGCATACAATAACTCTACTGTGTGTGTGTGTGTGTGTGTGATCCAATATTAATGTTGCTTCCTGATTACCTTTCAAATATAATAAAAGCCAATGACGTTGTCTATAATTACAAAAGCAATTAGTAATTTTATAATTATTCGCATAGTTTTGTCAGAAGTTCTAATAGCTACGTGTGTAACGTTCTGGTTCACAAGATCCAACACCCAGCTTTGTTATTTTCACATGGTATATTAGTATTATGTGCAATTGTGTGACACCTTATTGTTGCACTTTATACAAATGTTTGTGTTATATTGTAATACCCTGACCATTGTCAATCAATTTGGTCCATTATATTGCAACAATGTGCATTTTACCTCTCGGAATAAACTTATGCTTGGCTCTAAATGCCTTTAATCCTGCAAGATTGTTTATATTGTTTCTTATTTTGAGTACAGGATCCATGACAAAATGTCATTTGAGTAACGCTGAGATAAAAGCATTTAAGCATTTGTCCGTGCATCCGACAGTAAAGAGAATGTTTCTGACTTTGAAAGTGATTCCTACAATCAACAACCTGTTAATAATAAACAGGCATTTATTTTAAAGAATTAAGCTATAGTATAGCCATGGCAGTCTTTTGCGTGGACCATAATTAAGAATTTACCAGTAGTAGTCCTAACCAAAATTGATATAAAACGCTCATTAAAATGATATTTTGGCGTAACACTTAAAAATAAATAATGGCCTTGACAAACTTAGCAGGGAGAGCGAATTTATCGTCAACGTGCACGCTGTAAACACGCTAACTTGTTATTTGGAAACTGTAAAAGATATATTTGTACAACTCGTCACACAGTCATGTCCAAATTGCAAAGAAAGAAAAACAATAATTTAGTAAAGTTAATGAAACACTTTTAATTTCCTCTTTTATGTAATATGAATAAATAATACTGTAGCGAAAAAGCATGATATTGTTAACACTTGACCAATTAAATATATATTCCTTATAGTAAATAATTTGTAAAACAATTATAAAATATTTATGAATGTGAATAAACACAATTATTAATTGTGGTATTTCCTGTTTAATTAAATACAGGATGTCCTATGTAAAACACCAATAAAGGAAACGGTTGTAACTGTTAAATGAAAAACAAATTTAATTGAAACTTTACATTTCCTGATACATTAAGAGATGCAATTTTACTTTTAAATATATTTTAACATGATTACCATTTATAGCATGACATATGTGAAACTTGTTGTTAGGCTTTGTTTACATCTTTTTCAGTATAGTGATGTTTTGAATATCAAGGCTGATTCTGTTCAGATCATCGAGTTCATGCACTTGACCGTTACAAACCCCCGCCTCAAGAGAATAAATCCAGGGGTGTGTTATTTTCTCTTAGAAAGCTCACTAGTTTCGGCAACAAACTTCCTATTTGCTTGAACGTTTTACCCCAGGCCACTAATCTCCTATAGTGAGGAAAGGGAGGGGGGATTATGTCTTTGAAGATTGTATTATCGACGATAGGGACGTAATATATGCTTCTCAGACTGCGTTTTTGCTAACCAGTTACCGCTCAAACTTTACATAGTTAGAAGTTTGTTTTTATTTTTATTAATTTCTAAGTCTCCATGAAAACCACTGTTACATATATTGCAAAATCTGTCCTATCAAACCTAGGTACCTTTATTTTTCTTTGGCGTATATATGTTAAGCTATATGCATTTTAAGTTGGACACCCTGTATTTTAGAATATGATTTTGTAACTTCTTACAATTACAATAAATCGGATTATATCGATCCGAACGCTATACCCACACGGTAAAACCGAATAGAAGGGCAGAGTTAAAAGTTCTAAAAATTAAATCCTTCTTCTTCTTCTTCTTCTTCTTCTTCTTCTTCTTCGAAATGATTTATATTGGAAATGTTCAATGCCCACCGTCGATACAGGTAAATGTTTCCCTTCAACGTATATCTTTTCGGATGCACGAACATATTTTTGGGTCTCTTACCCTTTTAACATACGGCCAGGAAAACGCGAACGTCTTGCATTGATTAAGGTTGCGTACACAATCCATTTAAAATGCCCTCCCCCCACCAAATAAAACTCCAGTGGATTTACTGTGTACTGTGCTCACGATAGCACGACATTTCTAACAAAAACAAACCAGCTTGTGCGCCCATGCAGTGTAAACAGATTACTTAGAAAAAGGGTTTAACAAGGAAAGTAAGCACTTGCGAACCTATGCTCACATAACATTTTCCCTCCCTTAGTGCGTGATGAATGTTCCCTCGAAGTTTACCGGTATGTAGATACAGTGTGTCCTACTCAACCCCCGTGTTTGTTTAGAAAACCTAAGTGACGCTCTTGGTTTTTAAATGGTGTTTAACACCTGTACTGAGGCACCACAGGCGGTGAACACTGATGATACATCAGATGAAATTATATATTGGGAAAGGATGTCTTTAAAAAAAGGAGGCGTTCCAGGCCTAAGTTACGTCCCCGGCATTTGCCATTTATGAGGACTGAGGTAAACCTAGAAAAATCTCAGTTAGGGAGGACGGTCCCGGCGGGATTCGATCTCCAGATCTCCAGCTCATGAGTCCACACCTTCGACCTCGACCACCCGTGGCGGTACTCTTGGTTTGGGACGACTATTTACTCACTTCTCAGATGAAATTATGAGCAGGTTTCCAGTAGATTGTCACTTTCAGGGATTGAAGTCCCTTTATAAATACTGGTGGTTAATATTCCAGCGCTGTATAATATTTATATATATACTTTATTCTTTAGTATCATTACACATGTTTAACTTTTCTTCTAACGGATGCATTGTGTAGGCTGTGTAATTATGAGTAATTGCTCGTGCCATAATATTGTCTAGTAACGAATATTGTATTCTCTCAATGAATTAATTTTGTTTACTATTTGAAACAATATAGAAATAAGGTAGCTTTATAAATAAAACATGCAGTTTAAACTTTTCACACACTCTGTTAAAATGTGATATTTTGAAAATGCCACTGTAATGTGGACTTCAATATTGCGGAACACCAAAAGTATAATGTTTCTTAATTATTATCACAGCAGCTGCGAGAGGCGACTCTTTATCACTTATTGTTTGCAAATTAGTTGAAACATCCGCAGCTAGTCTTACTTGGTAACTCCCGGCCATCTGTAAGAATGCATTGGATTACGCTGCAGTACATTGGCATATATTATGGTACCTCTAACAATCCTATTTCAGCAGCACTTAAGTTGCCAACATTCATAATCGAGCATTTCCACTGATCTGGTGTGTTCCCTGTGTAATTTTAATAAACCAGAGAGGTTCCTAGAAGCCGCTTAAAGTGGGGTGAACCTCTGAAATGCTGAAGTACGACAGGAGAATCCGGGAATCAAATATCGCATGTATTTGGCATACAGCTATGATTTGTATAAGTCGTTACTGTTGCAATCAATTATTTCGATTAGTCCATCCATTTATCCTAATTATTTACACTACCGCTAATTAATTTAAAATACCTGCTCATTTGCATGAACTCGTATTTTTAATCAACTGAGATTCATTATTATGCATTTTTTCTAAAAGAAATAATATATTATTTTAAATTTCATTCTGTTGTGTAGTTTAATAAAAGAGTAATGTTTACATGATTACTATCGCTGGAACAATGGAAACATCACTTAAAAAATGTCCTGCGATTAAGATGGAGAGCCAATTGGTAATTAATGTGACTATTGCGAAGTGCAATATATTCTTGTCCACCACATTAATACAGGTAGCAACCAAGACACACCATGGTAAGGATAGCTTGGCAAAACTGCAGAAAGAGAATATATATTTATTAGAGCTGCGAATAAAAGTAGAAATGAACAAGGAGGTTGTGTCCGTTGCAACAGTAAAAAGGAGACTTAGAAAAGCCGATCTGAAGAGGTACGTGGCAGTAAGTAAAACATTGTAAAAACCTACCGAAATGTAGAGGAGTCTCACATGGGCTAGGCATCATCACCAGTGAATTGATTTAAAGTACTTTTCATCGATGAATCCAAACGTGAATGCGAAAAGAGAGCGAGAGGTCTTCTGCCAGTTTTTCTGCTAACTGTTAAACATAGTTAGGTATATTATGGTACAGGAATGCTTTTCTGGGTATATTGTGAAAAATAATAATAATAAAAAAAAAAGGGACGAATGAATGAATGAATTGAGAAATATAAAAAATGTTCAGTACTATGCATTGCGCCTAGTACAGTACGTCTCACTGTGCAGCATGGTTAGGATCCTGAAAATTGACCTGAATACTTAATGAGGTACATTGCACCTAAAGTCTGGACTTGAAATTCCCAGAATTGTTATGAACAAAGCGCGTTTAAGAAGCTTAAACCATCTCTGGGAAGTGTGGAAGGTTGGGGAATTCTGCACTACTCTTTTTAATTCTAATTAAATCAAATATTCAAGAAATAATTGAATTTAACATAAATATATGAAATAATCTTATTATCACTCCTCTCTTAAGCAGTTTTATGTTTCTGTTTGAATGAAAAGAAGCTTAAATTTTGTTCTTCGTAATAAATATATTTTGCCTCCATCATTGCATTTTTGGCCTAATAAACGTGTTTTTCTGCTGATTTATTTCTTAATTTGAGTGATCCTAGGAGTTGAGTAAATGATATTGTGTATTGAAATTAATCAGTAAGGACCTAAATCTACTACAATAATGCTGCAAGCCAGCGAATTGTATTTGGAATGTGATTTGTGTTTTTCTATCTATATTGTGTGTGACATATAAAAGGTACGGAAATGTTAATGGGACGTACTGCACTTTTATGTGTAGTTACATTTAAAATTGTTTCTTCGGACGAAAAAAAAAATATACCTTAAGGAAACCACTGTATGAAGGAATAAAACATTTCACTTAAATCTGCAGAAAGAAGACCAGTGCCACTACTTGTCACACGTTTCAAAATTATAATAAGAACGCCATTAGACAGTTTTGCTTTGTAAGAGAGAATTCTGAGAAATGGTTAAGTGTCAGTGTTGCACAAACGGTTGTGTTAAAAAGTATTATCAAGTGTAGGAACCTATAGTTTCTTTTAGCGAATAGGATGTTTCAGAATGTAGGACTTGTGTTTTACTGAAGGACCAAATAAGGCAAATACGAAAAGGAAACGTAAAGAATACAGCTTCTTTTACTCACAGAAACCAGTGTAGTACACCGTTTCTCAGTTGGCTGTTGTAGAAGAAGGTGAATGTATGTATTAACTGTCAACGCTCAGAGTTACATTTCCGGATGAAGAAAAACTCCAATAAGAACCATACCCGCAACTTATCCCTCTAAAACCTGAAAAGCACACAGTCAGTGGCAAAACGTTTGGTTAGTAGTAGAGGTTAAAAGCATAAAAATGGCAAACATAACATTAAAACCACATTTAAATTATTAGGATCTGTAATATAGTTAAATGAAGCACTCATAGAAACTATTAGACAATATGTAAGCTTTAAAACTGCTGTTTAGTTTCAAACGTTACTATGCCGTACACATATGGAACAAGCGCCACTGAGGTGGTTCCGCGAATCCTATCACACCGTTTAATAAAGTGCAACAAGGAATTTATTTTATTGCCTGACAAGCTTAACGTATGAATAACTGCAAAATATTTTAGTTTAAAAAACAGACATTAAAAATATAATTAGAAGGGTGCAGAATGGAACGTTGGAATAGGTCCATTTGAATTAAAAGTGCACAAATACAGACAAGGAATGGCACTTACAGAAGTAGTACAGGCCTATATGAATAATAATATTGGGAAGACAACAATTGCAAGTGTTCGACACAAAATGCAGGGAGCACATGATTATAACGAAAGCATTGCAGGGCTGCTCGAAACGAGTCCGCATGATCAAATATTGGTGAAAGGAATGCCACTTGTTCATAGAAGAGCGTGTCTAAATAGCTGATATCATTACAGTGACTGTATGAGAGGGACCTCTCTTCTCATTGTATTGTATTCGAGTAGGTAAAAGGAATACAACGGTTGGTGTTTCCAAGCCCATTGTTTTTACAGTTCAGCAAGGTTGGCTTCAAGTCGATATCCTTGTTATCCAGCACATAATGAGTGCTTGGCATGTATAGACGACATCATTTGCATTTTTAATTTATGTTCAAATTTTGTTTAGTCTTTTAGTAAGTAAATTGTTCAGTGTATTATTTTGTCATCAGTTTTTAATAATGTCGTTTTTATTTTTTT
The DNA here is from genome assembly GCA_030762175.1 of Metallyticus violacea. Taxonomy (NCBI): domain Eukaryota; kingdom Metazoa; phylum Arthropoda; class Insecta; order Mantodea; family Metallyticidae; genus Metallyticus; species Metallyticus violacea. Next base: position 22,484,246 of record CM060846.1, on the reverse strand, counting down.
CAGGTAAGTTGAATCAAACTTGGTGGCTGCGGTGAGTATATGTATATAAATTATTTAGATATGTATGTATATTCTGCAGGAATATCACAAAATAATCTTTCGGGTACTTCCTATAGCGAATATTAAAAGTTAGGAGTCATTGTCATTGCTAAGGAAGGGCAGCTGGTAGAATCTGGAACACTTCTTGCTCATGTTCCGATATACACAAAACTTATTCGATGTATATTTCAAAGGTTGACTTTACTATTCTAATATTGAATCGTGGCTTTTATACCGAGTGCGACGAATAGTTTTTTCATAACTTATGATAATTTCTTCCATTTTGTTTAGGCAGAAACATTGCTAAGTTTTATCGAACTTCAGTTTGTATTTTTGTTTGGTGTTGTAAAATAGGCAGTTTTAGGTCTTGAAAAGATCTGTTAATCAGCTAGCACAGCCCTATATATTTGCACACAGAAAAAATGTAGGAATAATTGAAAATCTTGTATTTCCTCACTGTCATTCCTTTGAGAGAAAAAATGCTCTACATTCCACCATTCTGCAAACATTTGTTACTTTATTTTTTTAATTTGTATAACCAATTTATAAAGTACTGCCATAGTATTATATACAGCAGTTAATAGTTATATACTTTGTGGGTTATAGGTATCAACTTTAATTCTACTGCTACTTTTATACTGGCAAATGTATATTTTGTTAATTTTTATGGCTCTGCTTTAAGGGACAGATGTATTCAAACTCATTTTAATTGTAACAGAGCTTTCTGAAAATGGCATTACCTTTTGTCTGCTTTAATGCTATGATGTTTGTATAACATAAAACTTTAGCAGAGAGAAAACTCTCATTAATAGATTAAAAAAATAAAGGATTAAAAGAAGAATAAAATTTAGACGTTTAGTAAAGGAGTTTCCGTTTTGCAAAAGAGAAAAAGAAGGGCAGCAGGACTGATAAAAAGTCAGGATGTGTATTTACAGCGATATAATTTAGAATAAGAAACATGAGAGATATTCATTCCGCGGGGAGGGTGCGCCAGTGCGAGCCGCGCCGGGCATGCGCGGCAGCCGGTGACACTGTTGGTGCCGATATACGGTTGTAGCCTCAGTGACCGGCAAGCTGTGCGAGGGGTTACTTTTGGTAGTGATGTGTTAAGTGTTCAGTGCCCGACCGACAAAAGGTGTGTTCACACTGATTCCTTCCTTCCTTCCTTCCTTCTTTACCCTTCCACCTCTCTCATCCCCCTTCCTTTACTCCGCAACCTCTTTCGACCCACGAACGTAACCCGCTTGTGTTGAAACATTTAAGGGTAAAACTTTTGCTTTATAATGAATGCTAGAGCTTATTTACTGCTGTGATTTTAAACTTACATTGGTTTTAATGATACCATAAAATGTATACTTGAAATGTAAATATCACCTCGTTCGGCATTTCTATACAATTTAAATTTGAGTGATTTTAGACAAACCATAAAATTTCGCCCTTAAAAAACTTAAAAAGTGAGGATTATGACATAACTAAAAGTGGTGTTGTCTTTAAAGTTGTGTATATTTGAGATGGTTCTAAGAGGGCCCAAGTACCCGAAAAGATCCAGGGTGGCTAACTCCACGCAACGCATACTTCTAATGGTTAAATACTAAAAAGGTGAGCCAATGACAAGGCTTGAAAGAGCTTAGTATTAGGAGTAAATTTCTAACAATCTCACTTAAAAACTATTTATTGTTGCTTTATAGTTCTTGAGAATATAACGTCATGATATGCGTTGCGTGCATTTTTAAGCTTTATTTTCTTAATATTTATTTTTCTGTAAAATATGACCTTAAACCATGAAAATAAATCTAGAGTTTAAATAAATAATGTTAAATAAAAATGTAGTTAAACTTTGTTTTTGTTTGTATAATCTTTTAACCCTGAACATAAATATTTACAATAATCTGCTGAAAAAACTGCTGACGAAGTAAAGTTAAAATGTGAACTAAACTTTTATCATTTGTTAATGCACGAATTTTAAAGAGAATGTGTAAGTATTGGAAGGCTATCACTTGTGAACACACCTGCCTGCCTCTTGTTTAGTGTTTTGAATGTGAGACTGGAAGCGTTTCACCCTGGATCATTTCGCGGGAGGAGGCGGATGGGGGCCACCGACCCCGTCCACGTCCTGTGGGCCCCGCTGGAGGGGCCCTCCTCCTAGTTCCTCCACGTCGTCGACACCGGGACATGTCCACGTGGTGGATAGTCCTTATCGCATCGCGTGCCCGGTGCACAGTCCCTTCCGCTTCCGGTTTGCCAACGGTGGGCCGGATTATTACAGCCATCAGGTAGAGCTGCGATGTGTACATGTGCATTTTTTCTGTTTCGTTTTTGCATGAAGTGTGTGGTTGTATACGCGAACATTCTTCTTTCCGTCAACCAACACCTAATGGTTGCTGCAAGTCTCCTGGAGATCCTCATTGACAGCTGCCAGCTCATCATAAACTTCACTTGTTTGTCGTCGAATTTCAGTGATTTTGACTGCTTGCGTCTCGAGTTATGTCAGACATCTTCGGTTCCTTGCCACTTATAAGGATTCTGAACGTGCCTGCCGGAAATAATTAAGTCAATGTGCTGAGAATCGCGACAAACAAGTCAAGTCTTAAACTACAGGATATAAATGCTAATGCTTCATCAACAGCTGCCATTTTGCTGCTGTATTAGCTGCGGGATATTGGACCATTATAGGGGGTTTCTGCCAATTCCCATCTGCAGATGCTTAAAACAGGAAACTAATTCCTCAAACTCAGTACGGGCTTTACACACTTAGATAAAAGTCGGGATGTTGACAATTGGAATGATCGTGAATTTAATACTTGGGTGCATTTCTAAAATCTCGTCCAAATTCAGATGTGGGTTGTTGTGAAGGGTAGGGAATATCTCAAAATTTTGTGAGGATATATAGTCTAGTATTTATACCGTCAATATCTTAACTCGGACAAATCTGTATTCAGTATATACAACAAGCTTATTTATGTAATAACATGTAGCACACTTTCAGAACAAAATGTCATTTTCAGCGCACTAATAACACGCGATTTCCTTTTTTGTTGTTCAGCATGCAAGTGTATTATGCGTGCATATGTGTGTGTGACATAGAGGGAGAAGGAGACGGGAAGAAAAGTGTAAACACCCGCTTCGGAAGAATATTCGGCTAAGAGCATAATACCTTTACTCCGCAGCTCCATACACTGCAGAAGTTGTAAAACGTAACTCCCAAAACGAAGCTTTTAAGGTTTTTCCCTATTTATATTTTCTCAACTAGAGGATAAAACTCGAGCCCCAAGCATGGAAAAAAGTTGATTTGCAATCGTGGTTTGCATGAGTAGTGGTCAGGGATTTTTTTCCGAAGAGCTTTGGTGTTGGTTGACGGATTTACTTCTTGTTTTATTTTTAATGTACTGTTTGATGTTGAAAAAGCGCGAGCTTATTGTAGTTGCAGCTTAATTTGTCAGTACAGTTGTTTGTGGTTAAGCCGGTATTCCGCTAGTAAATGCTTGCAGTTGTAAATTTTCCAGTAGGTCCATGTTGGAAGGTTAGCATCGTCATTTTGTTGACAGAAGTCGAACAGAGTCTTGTGCATATGGCAGCGGAGCACCACGCTTAAGACTGCAGCCATCTGCACAGAATAGAAATAAAAAGTGTCAACAGTGTATCAGAAACTATTTAAAAGAAAATATTTATCATAATTTCTCCAAAGCGACTAGGTTCATTTGAAGGAAACGTTGACCTATTGTGCCTAGGAATTGGAACATAAAATATAAGGTTGTAATGCTCGTGTTTCTACGTTTCTAAACCACCATTATGAAACTGTAGCTTTTGATGAAATTGCAACTTGAAGGTGTACACAAATTTGAGTTCTGTGTATAACTCAGAAGTTTACGTTTGTATTTAGTATGTTCTGTTATAGAATAGTGTTGTAAATAATTTGAAAAAAACTATAAATGTAGCTGTCTTGATGTGTTCACTATATGCCGGGGAGAAGACAAAGTCCTATCTTGAAACTAATGCATTAAAATTTGTTAAATATTCCTTTTAAGTGTTTAAATATAGCTTCCAAACATAAGAGTTTTCATGATAACTAATGTAAGTTTTCTATAGGAAGGAACTTGTATTTGAGAATGAATAAAACAATTTCGGGATAGATTCCTAAAACGATTCATACATTGGGCTTTAACATAACAATATGATACTGTTGTTTATATGAGTTTGCAGTTACTTCAATACGGTTCTTTTATGAAAGGACTTTCTCTTATACCTATGTCGTCTGATAGACGTCAGTGGGCGGCAGCCAACTTTTGAGAGATGCGGTAAGAATGCGATCTGGACGGTCTTCATTGTAATTGTAGAATATTTAGCTGCAGTTAAACTTTTAGCGAGAACGAAAATGTTCCTCTGTAAAAGAGAATTCAGCATATGAAAAAGCCTGCTGCATGTCGTAAGTTGCGTATCATGCTCTTGGGCTGTTCGTTAGTATTGAAAGTAGAAACTAGCTAGCTTCACGAATTAGTTTACCTTGTATGTTAAACAGTTCAATGCTATTTGATGTCTTAAAATGGAAACGTGCTATTTATATCACTGTAGTAACATAAAATTCTATCATAAATAGTTATGAAAATTAGTGACTTTCCATTTACTGTTGCGGGTTTACTTTTAAACAAAATTTCTTCAGTGTAAGATCACCATAGCCGTTAAATAGTGGTACATATGCACACGTTTAGGAGCTTTACTTGCTGACGAACGTATTAAGTACATTACTGAGCAATAGATTTATTCTCACTTATTGTATGTTATAGGTTTATGCTGGTTAAGTTTTCCTTTGTTTTAATTGCTAATGGATGCTATCCTTAATACGAGCGACAATTCACATTGAAACTAGTTAAATGCTTTAAACAAAACATTAATTTACAGCAATTGCAACTAAGACGAGGAAAGTTATTAACACTGTAATTATTAGCAGAATATACTTAATATAAGACACACAATTTTGAACGTTTTTTGGAAATTTTTAAAGGAACTCTTTTTAGAGTTCCCTAAAATCTCACTGGAAAGATGTAAAAGACCATTAAATGCGAATTGAGTAAAATTTGCACATTAGTATAATTTTTAATCAAACTTGAAATGTAATTAAGAGTTATGATCGATTGGCATTGTTAAATTAGTAGCATAACCATTAAGCTCCCCAGGTAATTATTTGTTTGTCATATTAATGGTACTGATATTTTTGAGGTTAAAATATAATCTAAATTAGCGATTCGTGATCAATATGTTCTGGAATTTTAAGCTCTTTATAAACACCGTTACTTAATGCTTTATGTTTATTGTTACTTTTATACATTACAGACACTTGATAGTTTTTTCAAAAATAAAGTTAATACCCCGTTGTGCTCTAGATCTGTGTATTTATTTGAGTTTTGCTTTCCATGTTGTTGCTATTCCGGCAGACACAAGCTGAGTGCAGAATTGTACACTTTTAAGGCCGGTAAGTCATGGTATCTAGCATTGGCGGTTAGCCAAACAAATGCATACATTCTTATACAATAAGGTTATTTGAGTTAGGGCCGGCAGAGCTCGGCTGCGAATTGGGAGAAGTCAGTTATTAAGGCGTGTAATACATGTAAAAATAGCAACTTGTATTTAGTTTTAGGGAGTGCTTGTGTGTTCGTATGTTACCCAATGCTTTAGTTGTATGTAAATTGTGTGCTAATTGTTCTTCGTTAGTTATAGCATTATATAAATATGTCTTGCAAAACGACATATACTTCTTGAAGAGAAAAGGTAAGCCAATTCGCAAGAAAATATGCTGACAATCGTGTTTCAGGTAGAGAAACTTTCGCCAACTTGTTAAAAGGTTAGGAAAAAGAGGATCTCTCAATGACAGGTAATATGTTCTTACAGAATTGAACTACAGGAATTTCCTACGCTGATGCCGCAAGGTATTGCCGCTAAGGGGCATTGTTTTCAACATTAACGCAGATTAGTATTTATTTTAATCAGTTTTAAATTCAGTAGCCTTTTATGCTTTTAGTAAAACTATATATACTCATATAAGTACTAAGTTTACGCGGGATAACTCAATGTTTCTTTATCTTTGCTGTGACTGCTCTTCCCTAGTAAGCAGTTGCATTCAGGCGGCCCGTAACTCAAATAACCTCACTGTAAAATAAGTTGCTTTTTGTTGATGTTCTGCAGTTCGTCTAATTCTCGCGTATTGAACGTGACTGCTACATATAAATGGAGATGTTATACACTACAATGCATCAAACGGCAAACAAATCATCAAAAGAATTTTCAGGCACGTTTTACAAGTTTTGAATTGGAAAAATATTCTAACAATGTCCCAAACATATGAATAACGCAGTTATTATATTATACGAAGAGACTCACGTTTAACTGTTGATTCTATTTATGACGACTTTAAAAGTTTGCGATTTATTGCATATTAGTGCGAAATCTAAATACGTTTTGCTATTTGATCGACCAACCATGAAAAGTAGAGAAGATTTGGGCTTAGGCTGGCCAGGAGTAGAGCTGCTTCATTATTAACTCCTAGCTGCTCCTAGCGCGATCTGGAAAGACGTGCTTTTCTGATCTGTGTAGGCGTTTCTGATTATTTTGAATAAATGTATTGAATTTATATTTTCAAATTTATAGTACTCATATAAATGCCAAAAAAAAAAAAAGTTAATTGAAATAAGTAGACATAGATCATTAAAATATTGCGAGATAGACAAAATTTGTTTTGGTGCACATTCATATCTTTTTTGAACCCTACATTGCCTGATCATTGCATGCAGTGGACACGTTCGTTTTTTATCATGCCTAGAGATATGAAAACTCAACAGCACTTCAATTATTATGGACTACCTCAAACTAGTCGTGGTTTATATTTGCGCAACGTTTCAAATGCACATACGATAAAACTCAAAGCCCATTTGCTCAGTTGCTAAACCTTGTCTGTAAATATTTACGCCTGTCACTTCTCTCTGCGATTTTTACGCCCGGAAGATTGGCGGTCGGAATTTAACAGAAAAAGGTGACATCGAAGCTTTTCTGTTCATTTCCTGGGGTGAAGAAAGTGCCGGAAATAGAATTACCCGCACAGCAGGTCACAACAGGGCTGGTTAGTTGCACTTCAAATCGCGGAATTGCCATCTGAACATTCTGAGAGTTAAAGAGATACCCATGAACTATGGAAACTGGCCTTTTACGGAAACGTAGAAGAAAGAAAGAAAGAAAGAAAGAAAGAAAGAAAGAAAAAAGTTAACTCTTTTTGTCACTTAGGTGGCGATGGGAAAACTGGATCTCGGGATGGCAGAGGGGTGTTCTGTATCTAGAAACGGTTTACAGTTTTCCGTTCTGGTAATGCATATCACAGTTTATGGCTTTTACTTTCCTGGCAATATCTCCGGTAATAAATGAAACTGTAGACCATTTCATTTATTATGTCTTAACTAGCGGTGTATTGTGACTTTTAAGCTAAGACAGTCAGTTTGAAAATGTTGATGGGGATCAGTTAGATAAAACGATATAATTATAAATTATTTCAAAATGAGTGTTTCAAATTTCATAACACACAAATTTTAATAAAATCTGGTATTTTTAGAAACGTACTCAAAAAGGACTAGGCGAGTGATACGTGAGTAAAAGCAGTTCTATGTAATACTATTACAGTTTCAACATAATTTATTCAAATGAGAACCTGTAATAATTTGAAGTAAAATTCCTCTCTTTGTCTTTTATGATCCTATCAAATAAAGCGGGACTGACTTGCTTGTACATTAGTGGATGTCACTGCTAATGTACATAGACGTTCTCTTCTGTATTTTATATGCGTTTCAAAACTAAAATGGTTTTCACTATCTCACCGAATTTATTAAGTACTTGTAATCCATTGTAGAGGCTAATTGAAACTAAAAACTGGTAAATGTTCTCTGAACTCTTTCTCTTGAAATACTCAAGACCCTTTCACCTTAGCTTCAATCTTTACCAAAAAAAAAAAAAAAAAAAAATCCCGTATACTTTCTGCAACTGAAAGGATTGTTGTTCCGGAAACTTTTCAAAAGTTGTGGGAACTTATAACAGTCTAGGAGCTCCAAAATTATGATTCTGGAAGTGAACCAAAGCCTGTTTCAAGCTGCACTGTCACTGTTTCGTATATTTTATAATAAAACCTCATATTCCTCCTTTTCTGTCGACTGTCTTCTTTTCGCTTTTTACTCGGTATCGTTTCAAAACCACTGCTACGTTTTGGCAGCAAGGTTTCCTATAAATTATTAAATTTGCTGTGAGCATTAAGTAATGTCTGAGCATTTAGTTAGGGGTTAGATACAAGTTTGAATTGTATTGCTCTAACGGCATTTCGACAATGGATGTTGCCGAGATGGAAAACAAATTTTAGCACCCTTCAACGGATAAGGATAGTTGCGGTCACTGAGGTTTGTCATTTCTCCAGTATGTAGCGTGGCAGTAGTTTTTTCGAATGATATGTGTGACTGCTGCCTCTATATCTTCAAGAGCAATACGAATTTAGCAAATGCATTTTTCAACACTTGCATTCAGCAAATCTTTTCCCACTCACTCACCCTAGCGCTACACGTCGAGCCTTTTTAAAACTAATAATGAGAGGAAATTTGAAATGGATTTTGTTGAATCGTACATTGGTCTATTAAATTGTAAAACCCATCTCTCCGAGTGAGATGTGAGAGCGTGCAAGATTTCTAAAAACTATTTTTATCTGTTGGCATTCCTGGCAAAAGTTTCATACTCTTTTTCCGTCTTAATTGATCAGATGAAACTAGAACAAATGAGACTTTACGGGCAATACCTGTTCATACTCACAGTTAACAAACAGAACCTTACCAAAGTTCTGTAACAAGTAATTTATTTACCTCTGAATTGGCGATATTCATTTTTCTGTAGAATGGCGCAGTTGACCAACTGTTCTCTTTGAAATCTAATGTCCCTTCGAAGATTAAAGGGCGAATCTGCACGAAAATAATTATGTGCATAGAATTGTCGCTTCATTATGAATGGTCATAGCGTGCAAGTGACGGTTTGGAATACAAAGATCTAAGCTCATCTCCCAGACCAATACTTCTTCGTACTTTCAGGTAATCTATTCTCAATATATTAACTGGATTGATAATTATGTCGTTTTAGTAATACATAAACAAGGAATGCGATAAAAACATCTGCACGATGTTGACTGACGTTGCAAAAAGTACGCAAAGCGCTGTAGTGAGTAACAGCGGCGTTTTAAAAATCAATATCGTGATTTAATTGAGAGGTAAGTAAAATGAGCTGTAACTGAATTTTGGTGCGGTTTTGTTTGTTCGAACCGAAGGATGTTCTTTGTCAGCATATGATAAGACGTCTAACTTGAACCATTTGAAGATTAATATGACATCAAACGTAGCATGTTCAGTGCGTAACTTTTATTCTATCAAGGGTTTGATAACAATAAGATGGCTTTAAAATATAAATGTTCCAAATGCTTTCCAAGATATAAATGTAAGTTGTGGATCAGTATTTTACTAGTATATTTGCTAACCGAGAGCTTTGCAAGTACGATTTCACAAGCATTTAAGTAATCGTACTTTCACAGAAGAGACTTGTATTGATGCTAACTCGGTAATGAGAATCTCTATATTTGAATATTAAGACGGGGTACTAAAACCATTACACCGCTTCATGCATGAGAACATTAAACCTGACACCCATTTGTTTTCTCGTTGTTTCAAGCATATCTATCGGATGAGGTTACAAATTTAGATATCTGCGCCATCTATGGATCTTTAGTTATCAACCATGTACTTTACGTCTGATCTATTAAGCATACCGCAACTAGCGGCGCCCTTATTGCAGCCCCGTATCCTATTCCCTGTCAATCTCACGGCAGTATGCATTCATTCTTGAAAACGGGAAAACAGTTTACTCTAGAACAGTATTTATTTATGTGTAATCATTATTTTAAATATTATCAGCTCCTAGTGTACAAGATATTCAGAACTTCCCTATTAATCGCCTCCGTCCAGAAGGCAGTTCACTATATTGTGCACAAAATTGAATCTGCTGCTTTAGTGCAAAATAAACAAGTTGGCACTCGTCCTTGATCGTTCACTAACAAAATCACCCCCGAAGTTGCGCAAGTGGTGGTTTTGGAATTAAGGTGAAACATTAGGAACATTACGGTGACAGATAGTGTTTACCTGTTTACATGCTTAATTCTATGTGTACTGTTTATTTACTTACGTTTTAACTAAGAAGACACTGAATAGGTACTCGGTTAAATAAGGTCAGTTATGAGTGTGACGTAGGGATGCCTTTTCTGTTTCTGTCATCGGCAGGGAGTGTAGCGTTCGGCACTAGTCGCTGTGACATTGAAACCTGTATATTTAATTTGGTGATGAAGCAAGGGAATCAAGCGAACTATACATATTAGGACAAACGAGCTGCCGAACAAAAATTGCAATACTTGGGTGTATCGCATTACTTTCGTAATAACATTAAATGCGATCATGTTAAACAGACGTATATTATTCATTTCGGGGGGCAGTCAATGTTGACAATTTTATCGCTTATAGGATTTCGTTTCATTGAAAGCAACTTTGTTTTTATATAGAATAAGAACACGACGTAGAGTAAGCCGTAAACGTCTCAGATGTGAGAAATGATGTTAAACAAACATATGACATTTAAAGGTTTAACGACCAAGTGGTTGTGACTTTTTTCTAGTGTTTGACATACATTTTTACTACTGTGGCACCACAGACAGTAGACACTAATGAAATGAGAATCGGAGAAAAAGTGTTGCGAACGGGGTGTTTCGGACCATGTTTTGCATGCCTCATAGGCACTTGTCATTGATGAGGACTGAGTAAAACCCAAGAGAAACCCTAGAGAGGGCGGTTTTGACTGGATTCGCACCGCGGACCTTCCTTGATCTCTCTCACCCATGTCTGTAACTGTTTGTGATTCGAACAATGTATAAAATAGATACTGTTTTATATGTACCGACTATTACTTCTCGATCTATTTTGGTTCTCCTGAACATCGAAGGCGCTGATGGAATGAGAGCATTTAATATATCGTTCTGAGTACATTTAACAATGGGTATGTTAAGCAAAGGCTTAAAAATGTATAAATACTCGTAAGTTGTAAAAGTATATTCACTCGAGAAGCCTTTTGGAGCTTCACCAGATTGCTTTACAGACCTCTGTAGTGACAAACGGTGGAAGCAGGCTTGTTAACCATGGGAATCATTTGCATCGGCATTTTTGCTAACGTTCAGCATTTCCACTTGATATTAGTTATCTCGGCAGGGGTGGTGCGCATTTTAGATTGAACCCGCTAAAGACTTTTTACTATCTTCTCTCGTTGAGGATTTCACATTTCTCCAAATTTCCTCAAAATTCAACAATTCCAGAATAAAAAATAATAATCATGGTGTAATCTTTTCATAAAAGTAACTATTTTATCCAGAAGAATGGATATTGCTAAATATACTGACACACAAAATCCTATCATATTTACACTGTTGGCTCTGCGTTGTGGACCTCTGTTTTGCCCCAGTCTATGGAAAGCAGTTAATGAGAAGGAAATCTTTACAAAAAGAATCATTCCCAAATGGCCTCTTAAAGACGTTTATTATAAAGTTGTGCTTTAGCTAAAGGGAAATAAAACAACGTAGATGACCATACAGAAAGGAATTTCTTGAAGAAAGAAAACATAATTATTATTGTTTTCATATAAACTTTTAGCGATATTTGCAAACATTTCTTCCGTCCCCACTATCTTGACTGAAATTTCACAGAACTTAGTTTTGCAGTTTTATCAACAAATATCCTGAAGGCAGTAGCCGTTAACAACAACAACAACAACAACAACAATAATAATGATGATGATGATGATGATGATGATGATGATAATAATAATAATAAAATCATTGACACAGCAACGCATTTGCGACGGTACTCACCTGCAAAGCGATCACTCTACTTTGGTAGATTTGGTCTTTGGTTACTGCCAAGGCTTCTTGATGGTTTATCGCGTTATTTTCCATTTGTTGTTCGTGAATATTCTTATTAATTTCTTGCCACGTGTCATGCCACCAGAACCAAAACGTGTTCAGCCAGTCAGACATAGACAGTATTCCACACACAGTGATACCAACATCCAGCGAGGTGTTTTCGTAACATTCATGTAAATGAAACTAACAAGGCGCGTTTGGAAAAAGGTCAAGGTTCAAAGTAAATGAATGAGCACGTAAATGTCTCTGCGGCACATTTTATCGCTTCCTCGCAGCAAAAGCGTTTATGAATCATCGAAACATTCCGGTAAATAAGTTTATTATATTTGTACGTGTCATTGTGTATTTGTAGTAGTTGCAAGCATTAATAAAGAAGAATTATACATGAAAATTGTTTGTAATATTATGTTTTTTAATTCATCATAGCACGGCTTATTACCTCTTTTCGTTACTGAAATGCTGAAGCAAAATATTCTCTTTTAGTAACGTGGCACAAATATTTTGAATAGGTGTTAATAAATTATTTTCTTTTACAATACTTATTCTTTTGCCATTTTATTCACAATATGTTGAATGCAGTATTATTTTCTGCACTTGCTGCAAAGTAATATTTATATGAAATAAACTACTAGGGCAATTTCAAACATTTTGCACACTGCTCATGCGTGGCCAGTAGAATTTCTTTCTAGTTTAATGTTAGTTATAAACTGGATTTTAGTTGAGGAAATTGCAAAGGCCAACCTGTACCTGTCATAACGGATCTTGCGGAGTGACAACTGAAAAAAGTTATTGCAAATAAAATATCTAAATAAAATTGTAAGTGCTTTTATGAAGTTTGCGTCTTGCGATGCTGCTATGAGCCCATCTAGTAACAAAAATTACAGGAAAAAAAAAACCCACTTCATATTAGACTTTTGGTTTTCTTCCCCTCTCCCCTTGTCAGGGATTGCCTTTTATTGCCTGACGCCAGACTCTTCTATCCTGCCAGCTATTCCTATCAGGTTCCATTCTTCCATTCAACCTCTAAGGTAGAGTAAGGTTTTTTCCTGTCCTTTCGATTATTAAAATAGGATCTTCTTCGGTCATATTTCTTCTGACATTCTTTGAATCTGCAATGCTGTCCATTCTATTCGTTCCACAGTAATTCTTGTTCGTCCTTTCTTTCCCTTATTTCAGTATTTCTTTCTTGCTGTAATTTAGATACGCGGCAGCTCCACCCATTCCTACTGAAAAGAAAACCTTTTCTTTTCTCTGTGGGACATTGGCATTAAACTTGAAAAATACTTCTAATAAAGCGACACAGGTAAACAGAAGCATCAATATCGAAGCAGCCCTCACACGTACGCACATTTTACAATTAAACTGCAAATTTCAAGGCTAAGTAAATTATGTAATACAAAATATTGTTGTAATACATAACATATTCTTTTTGCGATGGGCTGTATGTTTACAGCGCACCGCTGTAGCAGCAAAACTCTGCACTCACTCACCTTGGAAATACATTACTTGCTTATAATATGTTTAGCGGAAATTCTGAAATAACAATAGCGAGATTTCAACATTTGCAGAAAATATTGGTGAAAGTAATTAAATAGTATTACTATCGTACAAGTTATGTTACATGTTATGAGGTATTATCACCTGCTAAATTCAATACACAATGAGAAATTTAAATTGCTTCTAGTGACCATAATCTTTGCTGCATAAGTAGCCTTGAGTAGATCGCGGCTAAATGTTCAGCATTGAAAGATTACACACTCTCCTTTGTTCTGAAGAACTGAAGACTTCACGGTTGATAATATTGTAAATAATTTAAGTTTTTAGATCTTTCTGTGTAATAACGTTTGGGGAATTGTTCGAATATTGTAAAACCAGCGTAACCTTGCACATTTTATTTTATATCTCGTTCCGAAACTCCCCTGTTTTTCTGTTAACATAAACCCAATCAGAAATCCTAACTTGTATGTTCCTACATTAGTGACGTTATTATCCATCTATAATAGATATTGATAATATAACGGTCGTTTTAAATGTGTTCGGTTGCTGCTTTCCGCCATTCATTGAGTCACACTGTTCACTAAATTTGTTTCTCTCTCTCTAAGTTTTGATGATGAAAAAGTTGTGATCTTATTCAAAGCTTATACCTCTTTGTTCGTGGCTTATTAGATTCCGCGCAATGTCACTTATTGAAAGCAAAAATATTTTTGGTAATACGAGATCTTTCTGCACAATATTGTACCCTTTGATATTTGATGTCTTTGTTCCCCATCAAAATAACCCTCTCAGGACCCCATGCAGTTCTACATTACCGTATAGCTTTCAATATTGTGACATCTTTAAATGATTTTTGATCATAAGCGTGTTTTACTGATTGCACTCTTTCTTCGTTAATTTTTTTATTTGTGGATGTCCTTTAACATCTCAGGTTATTAGCGTACTCTTTTTTCTTAGTTAACCGTGCCTGCAAGCAGTGGGGCTTTTTTCTGTCGAAAAAAATATTTCTTTTTGAATCTGTGCAAAGTGTGATGGCTTGTCGTTCTCCTTCATGTTGTATGGGGTTAATGTGGCGGTATGTTTCTGTCGGCACCATACTTGTCTCGTAGACCCAAGGTCTCGGGTTCAAAACTGGCCAGGATCGTTGGAATTTTTAGGGCGTAAAAATCCAAGTATGGATTTTTTCGGAAGGGAAGTAAAGCCGTGGGCTCTTGTCGTAGATTTATGGCACGTAAAAGAATCTCAAACCTAAAAGAAGAGGCCTCTGAGTAAAATTGATCGGCCGTTTCACGCCCTAAATTGAATGGGACACTGATGACTAGAAATATTAAACAGCGTCCTTAGATAAACCAAATAAATAAAAAAGTATGTTTCTATTCAGATAGGTTCGGTCTCTGACGTGGATACGGTTTCTTTAACATCAGTAATAAATAATAAAAGTAAAATACAATTAAAACTACAAAGCTCTCAATAAAACAAACTAAAAGCTCGAAAGAACAAACCCATTTCTAGCCATCTGCCAACTCCGTCCCTTATCCGCGCGTAGCCACCACGGGTGGCCGAGGTCGTTAAGACTCGGGCTCGTGATGAGCGGAAGGTCTGAGGTTCGAATCCCACCAGCACCGTCCTCCCTGACTGAGGTTTTATCCCGGTTTTCCTCGGTCATAAATGGCAAATACCGAGTAAGTACCCTAAACTTAAGCCTGAAACGTTTCCTTCCTTAAAAAAACCCTTTCCCAATTTATCATTCCATCTCATATATCATCAGCCTGTGGTGCCTCATTAGTAAAAACGGGCGTTAAACACTATTAAAAAAAACTCACACGGGGGTACAGAATGACGAGCATAATCAAACTTACTAAAAGCCACACACTCAGTGTCGCCTGCAGACCAAGATAAGCGCACCCTGATAGCCAATTCACGCCTTGGGCAAATATTTAGCAAAACACGTTTATATCTCGTGGGAATAGAAACGCAGATATCTTACAATTTCCAAACACAATTCCTCTTTAGGAATTACGCCAATTGGCTTTTACCCAGCTACTGATCAGCTACATTAAAAGAAAATTAACCAAAAATAGTCTTCCCGTCGAATAGACCTCACTACTACGTTGTCTATTTTCTGCTCATTTCAGTTTTGGAGTACAGAAAATCGAATAGGTACCTAAGAGTTTCTGCGCTTTCATGTGTAATCGTTAACAATTACTGGAAAGACTTTAAACGTAAGGCATTGAAAATAAAGCCAAATTAAAAAAATACGATTGGGCTTTGTAGATACTAACTTTGTTTTTTTGATATACATCAATATCCATCCACATGATGAGCTTAACGTGGAAGAACGGTTTACTTCCATAGTTGGATGTATTCATACTTTGAACAAAATACGAAGCATTGATAGCACAATATATACCGATACAGGCCACCTCACATTTTCCATCTACAGCCAAAAAGACGTCTTGCCATCCCGCCACGTTGAGTTAGAAATTAGGCCATTTAGGGGCTAGTTATTGGGTTAGAAGAAAACAGCGGAATTCGTCCCTCCCATCCATAAAAAGCTCATAACAAAAAGTTTACTTTTCAAACATTTCCCTACAAGGAGGTACTGGCATCGTGTACATGCTAAAGAAGAATAACATACATCCACGCGTAAGTTAACAATACAAAATATACAAAAGTGTAGAACAACAAATGTAAGATACACAGGTTGCTGCGCAACTATAAAAAAGATATTATTTTGTCAGAATTATATATATATATATATATATATATATATATATATATATATATATATATATAAAACAGCGCTCACAGGGCAATCTATTCTAAGAAAGCATTGTATTGATATTGACAATCACAAGAGAAATATAAGGGAGGCCATATATAAACAAAATAAAATCATATATATATAAAACAGCGCTCACAGGGCAATCTATTCTAAGAAAGCATTGTATTGATATTGACAATCACAAGAGAAATATAAGGGAGGCCATATATAAACAAAATAAAATCAGTTAAGAGATACTGGCGCATGTATCAACAGCACCTGAATCCTCTTGGAGGAACGAGCAATAGACCAAACAGACCAGTCACCGTCAGGGATATTGTCGCTTCCAGTTATCTAGTATGGAGTGTAAAACGTGTACAAAGAATTTACAAATGGCATCGAACACTTGGATGTGTTTCTGCAGATATTAATTAGCTCCAAAGCTACAAATGTATTTATGGATGCTCGAATCAAGAGGACTGAAAACACAATAACTTATCTTAATCAAGTAATTGTTTCTGTCAAATACATCCAGTTATATTGATTGAAGTTTAAGTTTACCTTCTAGCTGTAGTTCTCGATACGCCTTAGCACTTCCCCGAAAACCTGTACAATGAGTGACATTTCATGGACTGCTTATGATTGCGCCTTGGGCATTAGTTTAAATTTGACTAGCTATGGACACATGTCACATCGCAACGTAGCTATGGCGTTGATACTTATCAAATTCAATGACTCCATATTGAAACATCTGATTTTATTCGTTTTCACTCAAAAAAAAAATAGTTTTCCGCCCTTTTTCTACTCGTAAATTCATTGTACACCTTTTCCTGCATCATGTATGAGACATTTCCACAGCAGCCTGCCACACAATTCGAGAAAGCACAAATTAGTTTTTGCGAAGCGTCGATAAAAGCCAAATAACGTGGCAGCACCCGGATACCGAGAATGGTACTACTGATACCGGCTGTAGAAGCCTTGGGCGGCTTTCATGTGGGTATATATTAACCTAACACCTTCAGATTCACTGGAAATAAGAGCATAATTGATCATTTACTTTACCACTGATCATGATTTTCAGCTTCTTCTGCTTAAAGTGATTTATCTTATCGCCCATTGGTTCTAGGTTTATGTTGTAGGCTCTGGACTCTAGCATTCACTCTCCCACACTGAGATAAACCGTAAATAAAACACTTCCTTGTTGATTTAACACGGAGAAGTGGAATTAGGAAGAAATGGCATCTCGAAGAGTGGAGGTAAAACGAAACGAAAAGCACATATTTGCTGAAAATATATCGCATCATCAGTGGCTAAAGCTTTAGAAGTCAGTGGGTCGAAGAGGAATATCCTCGCTTGTTCTTCTGTGTGCTGCATTAATTGCAACAGGTCAGCAGTGTTGATATAGGAAGGCTTGATTTACTCGCACTTGATTGGTCAAATGGTCATAGGGTGTGTGTCGCGATTGTATTGTTGGATATCCACGCATGAGTGCAGCGATGTCAGTAGGTGAGATGATGCGGTTATGTAATCTCGTTGTTTCATTCATGTGAAGTTGGATTCTGGTCTAAACTGTGGCTTTATGCTCAAATTCCTGTATTGGAAACGAAACAATGACGTACAATGAGATTTATTTTTCATTGTCCTGGAGGAACGTAGCGTACCTTTGGCAGCAAATAAAGCTCCTGGTTTGAACGCATACAGAAGCAAAATTACCCTGCAATATAATCTTCTTTATTTTTAGTAGTATGTGATCTTGAATATAGTAACGCACTACAGATGTCTCTTGAGCTAAATGCCTCAGAACTTTGATGTTCGGTCAACAATTAATATTAAATAATTATTATTACAACTTTTATCACTCCGTAACCGTACACGAAGTTTTATTATTCATCTCAAATGTTCACTTTACTGCTCACGGGGTAATCGATTCTGGTATATCAAGAGCATAAATATTTCGTCAGCATGTCGCGCATTTCTGTGCTTTAATCGTGTGTTTCAATAAACGAAGCTGAGAGACCAGTTCACGTCAGATGATCCCCCCCCCCCCAAATTGCTAAAATTAAAGCAATTTGCAAGACATTAGTGTAGATAAAGCAAAGCTGAAAGGTCTACCTAACAAAATTTAGTAAATTGTACTTTGAAGATATTTTTATTCACTGGAACTCTTGGTAAACTTCAAATCTAATTACTATGAAATGAACACACGAAATGGGAATTAGAAGTGATTTTTTTCTCCTTTTTCATGATATTGTGTCGTTCATTTTGAAAAATGCTTCTTATTTATACAAATGAAAATACTTATTTTAGATTTAATCTGTTGTTTTTGCGCATTTCATTGAAGATTTAATCTCCTGGAAGAGAGGGCAATCTGAGTGTAAACACAGTAATTTACTCTCACGTTTGACAAATATGTTGAATTTGACGACTGTGTGCTAGTAATACGAGTCGTATCATCCATCACTGTCGTACACCACGAGACTTTGACTATAGACATCATCCAATGGGTATCCTTTCGCATCAGCAAATCTTATTGAATACCGGGGAAAGAAGGGGAAACAAAACGTAATCAAATTTGTATAGACATGTTCTGTATTTAGTCCTACTGCTTTAGTCATTTTTTCTGTTTATTTAAATTAAATTATATAGAATGGGGAGCTGGCAATAACAAAGTCTTTGACGGGACGGGTTACGACAGTTGTGTCCTACTCTTACTTTGTGCAACTCCGTAGTCTAGTACGACGAATCACGTAACGAGCTACTCGAGGCAGCATGGGACTGAGCACGAGTGTGTTTCAACTATTCTTGTGGCATCGTTCAGGTTAATTAGAAGCTGTAAGCAGTCTATCTGTCTAACGCTGTTGAGCAGGTGATAACAGCTCATGATGGCAACATACCCACAACTTTTCCATTTTTCACCAAAATATTCCACTACGTCTAAGCCTCAGCAATTTATGGCATGATTATGTGGAGCATGGCAATACCTAACCCACCCGATCTCGACTCTGCTCTCCTTAATCGCTTGGCAAAGCGACTGTAGCCATGGTAGATAAGCTTCAATTGTCAAGACGTGTACTTGAAACATAGTGCTCTACTTTGAATTTTTTACCGAGTGCCATCGACGTTACCCGAAGGTGAACTTGGAAATCTAGAAACGCATTATTATTGTTGTTATTATTGTTATTATTATTATTGTTATTACTATTATTATTATTATTATTATTATTATTATTATTATTTGTCTTAGGGTGTACAGAGCTGTGGTTCAAGCGCTAAATTTCGATTTTCAATTTAACTGACTCAAATTTTGTTTGGGAAAATTTGGTTGAGATCTTAACTTAATGATAGGAATGCCATCAAGTAAATTTATGCTACCATTACATTCATTTCATACGAACAAAAACGAGGATCCAGTAATTATGAACTACCAGCTAATTATTTATTATGAGCGTTAACAATAGTTTAGTTTACTAGAAATATAAATGGTGCATTTTAACCAACCCTTTCTCTTGCTTCTTTCTATTAAACACATATATCGGATTTCTTTGTATGTACACGATTTGTGCATTTCATTTACTGTAAATATACCGGCTTAAACAGCTATACCTTTATTCTGAAAATATATCGTTGAAATTACCACCTCAGATGGGAGTATTCTGAGTCACATTTGGTTTAATAAGAGAGCTTATTTCTATCTCTGATCATGACGTTGATGTTTTATATTTTATCTTCCAATGGAGTCTAATTTAATTTTCTAAATTAAGGAAGAAAACGGTGAAATAAATTGACTGTATTTTTTGTTATTATTGTGAATTGATTAACTATTTTTCCGATACCATATGGTTTGATGCAACACTTTTTATTATGTGACCATCTTGATGTCCAATCCGTTCTGCAAAGCTTGTAGTAGAAAATGTAAAACCTGTCATAGAAGTTAATCTGCAACTCCATACAGAAGTAAACCGTTAAAAACGTACATTTTGTAGTTTGTAAAACTTTGGATGGTTAAGGGTGCATCGAATTTGCAATAGTTATAACGCTTCGTGTTTATTCTCGTTTTTACGCCTCTGTTTCTCAACCTAGTGTACTGGGGAGTTAATTAAAGCACATCCTTCCTCCGTTTCGTGCTATTAACTCCGTTATCGCTCATTTCCCATCGTTCGATGATGCTCAGCAGCAGAACAAAGATTCCTTATATAAACGCGACTATTTCCTTGCATATCTTTCCGAGCCATTTGCTTCATTTTCGATTCCAGTCGAGACGTGGAGGACGCGTCAACAGTTCGCGCATGATGGTGCGTCGTAAAGATAGCACAACTTTCACTGCGGTGTGCTGGCGTTCAGTTTCTACAGTCAGCGTTTGCGAGAAGTAAGGCTCAAAAACAAAATTGCTTTGTTATAAAACTACGACAATGGCGCGATTCCAAAATGATAATGTAGTTCGAACACCAAAACTATGAAGTTAGCGTGGTATACACATCGTGTTGTTTACATCAAGTCACGTGACATAAGGCAATGTTGTCCGGACTTCACTTACTATATGTAACACCAAGCACGAATTTGAACAGAAGTGTACATTGAGTGTCACTGAGCTGTCAGAAGGAATGGAATAGAATTATTTAAGAAAATGATATGAAAGAATGTACTTTACTCAGTGATAGATGCAAATGTATACAATTCTGCTTAAGGCGACCCTGCACTTGGCGGACCTCAAGAACTTAATGGAGGATACAGAGTATAACTTTGAGCCCAAGTTACTGAATACATGATTGTTGAAATGTAGGTATAGTTGACTCTTTCCTGGTCACGTACACTTTTGGGAGGAGCTACAGAAGGTGGGAGGGGATAGGCTCGTGCTATGTAAACACAGTCCTGTAACTGTAATTGAATGCAGATAGATCATAGTACAACGTCATCGGTTTGCAGATATGTTTACATTCATGATACTCAAAGTAGTGAAAAAGTTGCTTGGTGGAAATTCGAACTGAGGGAAAGTTGAAAAGTTGTTGGCTAATTCTATGCAGTAAATATAATAAACGATTAAGACCATGTTGACCTTTAACTGTAATTTGGCCAAATATATTAATTGTTATTTAATTTTTTCATTCCTGCTAATTCATCGCAAGGTAGTATGCAATTGCGCAAAGGAAAACATCTTTAATCATTGTAATACACAACCAACTTGAGGAATTATATCCTCTTATCTGTTGCCCCCACGAAAGTCAAAGGGTGTGCAGTTTGGACTGTCAAACAACTTCCCTTTCCACTTCAAATTGCAGTGACTCTACGGAAGTAACTTGTCTGCGCGTGCGACTAACAGCGTAACGCCATTTCTATTGTAATAAAAAACGTGGAATGCAATGTGCAGGTGTTTAAAATTTATGCGTCAAAATTAATTAAGGACATTCTCTATTGTTGAACGCTTAAATCTTCTTACAATGATAGGACACGCGCTGAATTTATTGCAGCTTCGAAATGTCCCCTCATAGTATTTATTTGACAGTTTTTCCGGACACCGTAGCATTCTTTTTGTGCGTTTGGTATGTTGAACGTTACGAACAATGTCACTCTTCATGCGTCTGTATGTTGTCAGGTATATAAGATATGACCCAAACTCGTAATTCCTGTATTTATAAACATTAGTCAAACCAAGTTTTGTATCTTACGCCACCATGCCTGTGTTTAATGTAAACGACAGCTCCTTATAGAAGTCAATGTCTAAACAGATTTTAATGCATTGTGTATGGAAGTTCAAAGCTCATAAGAAGTCTGAGGAAACAAATTTGCAGTTTTCCCTGTATATTTGTACCAGAGTAAGAGAGAAGTGGAAATGTTTCTTGAGCAAGGACTAGCCGAACGAAATTGTTCTTTATCACCGAGTGTGCAGTAATTTAAAGTTCCATGAAAGAGAAGAGTAGATCTTTCTGTCATATACTTAGCGATGGGAAATTGTTGCAACGTCCTTATCAGATCGTTAACTAGTAAAATATCCCTCTCTTTGTACGTATTAGCACCTTGTGAACATTTGCAGGATGTCTGGAGAAACTTTTCTTCTGTTGGCATGCGAATTCTTCCGTGAACAAAAATGATCGTAAGTCGTTAACCTCTTACTTACCACTAAGGGAGCTGTGGGTACTTCTTTCCTTAGGTTGTCAAGTCTACGGCTGGCCGAAGTCGTTAAGTCGCGGACACGTGTTCTGGAGGTCTGGGGTTCATTCCCAACAGGACCGTTCTTCCTGACTGAGACATTTTCTGGGTTTTCCTCAGTGATGTGAGTCAAATGCTGAAGAGGTACCCTAAACTTAGGCCTGGGAGGGCTCCTTCCTTAAAATAATTATTTCGTTTCGTGTCCACCACCTGCGATGCCTCAACAATTAAAACGGGTGTTAAAAACCTGCATTTGATATCTAATGTTATAATTTGTCATGTTCATGTGTTACTTCTTTCATAGTCATTACATTCCCTTCTATATTTGTAAAATACGCTCCCCCCGTTCTGTTTTTGTTTCTTTAGTAATAGTTGCAGGGTAGCATTTGGTGATTAGTTAACTATAAAAACATTGACTACATTGTATTGTGTAACAATGGGCGCATTCAATAATTTTTTAAGAAGTATCGAGAACAAATTCTGAAATACGCAGTTTCTTGTTGGGTACAGATGGTGATTTCAATTGTTGTGATGAATTGATGAGACAATTTTCAGTTGCCCCTGGGGATTTACAGTTGGAAGTTGGAGAAAGGATGACCTTGAATAAACAGTTGCGCAATTAGGTATTCATAACGTTGTAAATGTGAACCTATTGCGCAATTCGGCAAACCCAGATAGACAAAAAGTAACATACAATCATTCCCATTCCTTTCGTATACCGGGGCATTTTAACACAGAATCACCTTAAACCTTTAAACTAATCTATTTATGTTTGTAAAATTAGAACTTTTACTCGGAATAAACGAAATGGCTTAGCATTTTTGTAACGTCATGACTGTAAAAATACACAAAAATAATATTAGCACATTGTATACACAACGCTATGCTGACTGTAGTTACAGATGATATATAATAATTTTCTCTAAAGCTTTAATATATAAAGGAAATAGTGTCAATACTATCTTTTTGCACTTATTGTGCTATATTTCGCTTGTTTTAATGCCAGGTCCTTTTTCAGCTGGAATAGTTTTCCAATGTTTAATTACCTTGCCGCTTGAATTGTGGCTATACTGCTATTGCATTTATATGCTTGCCGTAGCTTCCTGCCGGCCTACTTTCACTAATTCTAACGTCTCATTCTTTTGTTTGAGGTAACATCATCCCGCACCGATTATAGTTTAACTCGAAAGCAACTTGTCAGATACATGTGTTGGTTGCGTACAAACACGTCAAATAACACCACAGGTGTGCCCAATGTACTATTATGGACGCCATAGGGCTCTTTTTCCAATTGCGTAAATTATTAATTTACTCATTTGTCAGTAAAGGTGTGGAACGTTAGAAACTAGAAATCTGATGCACATACGCGGGAAGATGTAGTCAGTTTAATCGCATCTTACGATTAAAACAGAAAACGGCAGTGGTTACACTTGCGAAGGAGGGAGATAGTTCAGCAAACTGCACTGTGGCATCAATTTTCAAAGAATGAAGTGGGGAAATTTCTCCCTCCTCTGTGCTACTTATATTTTTAATTTTTATAATTTACTTTAACTAATATCAAAATTAACTAATATAATTTTGTTTACAATATTTGATGGACGGTAGAGGAGTAAAAATAGAGAAAAAATATGAGCCACCACTTTTGTAGTTCCGCCGTTTTCCCTTCATGCGGATGTACTCAGAAATGGAGCTCTACTAATCATGATTTCATTTCCACGAAAAGCGAGTTAATATGCACCATCTACCAATTTCCTCCATTGATCTGATTGGAGAGGTGTTCTCGGAAATCTCGTTTCATAAAGTCGTTCACGAAGTTGTGGCAAGATGACGTGAGCACAGCTATTTCATCCTGTCTCGCAATGAGATGCCATGAAAAACTACCGGAAATGATAGTAAAAATTAATTCTACAGAGCTGTATGTAGATTGTTTCTGAACAGAGGAGGAATTTTCGGTACTTCAACTGTGTTCAAGGACTAGACGTTTGTGCTTACACTCCAATGTGGGCACCTCTGGGAGAAAGGAAGAAGCCAGGGGCACATCATGAGACCAGGATATTGCATTATATTGCACTAAACGGCGTTTTTACCGCAAAATATTACAAATCACCACACAAATAAAATATGTGTAACAACTTACCTTTAAAACAGCTTAGTGTTTGTCTAGTGGTAACCATACTTGCCTCCTAAACCCAAGATCACGGGTTCAATCCCGGCTAGGGTCGATGAATTTTTTTCGGGCGTAAACATTTTAAGTATGGCTTCCTTCGAAAGGGAAGTAAGGCCCTGGGTCCGTGTCGTAGATTTACGGCACGTAAAAATCTGAAACCTGAAAGAAGAGGCCTCTGAGCCAAATTTATTGGCCGTTTCATGCCCGAAATTTAATGGGACGTTGACGACCTGAGATGTAAAAGAGCGTCCATAAATAAACGAATTGAATGTTTAAAACTGGAAAAGCACACTGTTCTCCACACTGTGATAGCCTGCAACCGATGAACATTTCTGTTTACATGTTCTACTATTAACGATTCACCACTTTGATACATCTCCCACAGTTCAGTAGCAACACGATACTTTTCTTGGTCACGTCGATTTATTTTTCTTTTTATAATGCACTATGTTACAGCAGAGATAAATTTCTTCTGATAGAAGGAGGGGTCTGGAAAGCTGTTGTTTTAAATGTCAACGCCATTTGTAGTTCTGATTTCATTTGTTGGCTTATTGGCTCACAAATTAGGGGGTAAATTGCATAGTTTCCGGTACATAGTCTAGAAAACTTGCTACCTGATTGTGATTTAGAGAATTACAAGGCAAATGTATGAACGTATCGCCTAGTGAACTGTTAGATAGAATTCTTAAACCAAAGAAATATTTCATAAACTTTTCCGCTTGTAAATTCGGATTCATATTCATTTTGAGAGTAAAGTGCAATTTCGGGTATTTTTCAATACCACGCCTAACCAAAATGAAAAAAGTAGCCTTTAATGTTAATGTTTAGAAACGCTTTCTACACGTGTAAACAGCGACTTCAAAATGTAAAATTATAGTTTAGGATTCAAACCATTATCACACAAAATTATGAATACCGTTCTATGTGCATTCGTATGCTGATAGAGCTTTGATAACAGTAAATAAAATGCAACTTGGACGTATCTCAAGGAAATATATGTATGAAAGTGTTTTGGTGAAACTTTATGTTCCATCCGCATTACTACACAAAAGCTGCAATATTTTGTTCATAAGTAACATATTGTATTATTTTCAATGTCTTCCAAGCAGAACCATTAGATTTGTTTAATTGTTCTAAAGGCTCAGTTGCAGTACAATGATCAGTGAAAATTACTGTGTTGTATAACAAGGTAACCTAGATAATTTTACTAGGTTGTAAAGTTCGTTCTTTACGCGCTTTTCTTTTACATTATTCCGTGAAATATATGATTCAATAGTCCGACGCTTTTGTTTGCGTGAGATGGGAAGATAATTCGTACTATGTAAATGTTCATCCCAGCACCCAAGGTCAGAATGGCCAGCCCAGTGTTACCCTCTAACCTCCTGTGGTGCCTCAGTGGTAAAAATGGGAGCTAAACACTATTCCCCCTCCCCAAAAAGGCGCGTTATTCATAATTGCAACTTCAAGCATAAGTATTATGTAGATTTTTTGTAATCGATTAGCCTGCCATTGCAATAGTCGGGCAAACCAGCCCAAGCAACATTCAAACCGGCGGCGTCAGAGCGATACTCTGCGTAGTTCTAAAGAGGGAGGGAAATATCGGTAAAAGGTCTGATGCAGGCGAGTTTGGCAAATATATGTGTGTATCAGCTACAGGAGATACGGAATTTGTTAAAACATAAATCACCTCGCATATTAAAACATTCCAGGAAGAGGTTGCAGTTAATGAAACATTCGAAGCTGATGACCTAGCAATGTACCACTATTTGAACCAGGTAAAGGGTAACCAAATAAAATATGCCAATGTTTTTCAGTCTTTTTTTACAGCAAAGGAAGTGGGGTTCTTTTAGATTATTTAGCAGAGAAAGATACGAACTTTGATGCCTATTAACCACCAGTTGGTTGCTGCAGATTTTAACTCCCTTGCGGTGTTTATTAATATACTGGTTAAAAATATTTATTTTGTTTAATAATAACTAGCGCTTATTTTTAAATGTAATTTCATTTTATATTTACCCTAAACTCTCAATTATCCTTGATTAATATTGAATATTGTTGAATATAATATTAATAACAATCGAAACGATATAATTCCTGTCAGTTAGTGAAATTTCAAACTATTCAAATCAATTATTTATCGAACTCAAGTTATTACCTCTTATCTATGCAGCTTTTAAGACCATTTTTCAATTGACTTTTTCGCTCTTAACACATTAAACAGAACTTTTATTGCTCCCAGTGAAGTTTTCATTTCATGTTCACAGTTTAGATGTTTGGAATCTTTGCGTAATGTCTCTCGCAGTCTCCTCTTGAAAGATAACCTCGTATCCTTATTTCCTTTTCAGTAAGTTAACTCACCAAAAGTTTCATGAATATTGAATAATTACATTAAATTACATTAAAATCATAACAATGATTTCCTAATGTGCCCACATAGTCTTGGTAGTGTTACAATCAAAAAATAATTTGAGATTTTTTGTTTGAACTCTCATTTTGATTTTCCTTTCATTGTTCAGAATACTTTACAGAACAGCACACTTGTTTTTGTTAGGAATATATGATCAAGGTTTTGTTTCCTCGGTAATTAGGCATTTGGAGGTATCGTTTTGAATTGCCTTTCTTTCCAAAATAGTTATATGTCTCTTCAAGAATATTTGTTCAAATTCCATAAGATATATAAAAGCTGTCACAGGCAATGTTATGCCCTTTCAACCCAAAAGATGCATCCATTATAAGCCAGGCGTAGATTCTTTTCAGGAGCGCTAGCAGGTTTTCCTCCAGTATATACATAACTCGTATCATTGTTACACAGGACTAAAAATATTTTTCCATGCCTTATTGATTTATTCGGCATATAGGTACTGGTGAAATGACCAGTTTTTCTTAAATGTTCATCTACTGTAGCAAAACGTATTGGGATTATATACTTATGGTAACATTTTAACTCGCTTCTCCCACATCTCTAATAAGTGTAGTGTCTTTTTCACGTCATATCCTTCAAGTCCCACTCCAATCTGGAGCATGCGGTAGGCTTCACGGATTGTATGCACAGTAGCATTTCCTCAGCTGGTGTCCATGTTATCTTTCTTTACTCGCCGCATGGCTGTAAAATAGTGACAAGTGTTGTTAGTAGTTTTATATTGGGTGCTTAATGTAATTAGGAAGGAATTTAGAGCCTTACAGCTATGCAGTTGCTTTCTGTGTCAGCCATGCTACGAAAACCCAAGCATCAAGTGTTTTTTTGTCATAGGTCTTCTAAATACATTGAGATAATCACCTTTTGGCTTAGATATGCAGAAAGGCCGAATGTTTCTCTATTGAACATTCCCGAATGTTCCGTGCATTTTGGCAAGAAAGATTAGGAGAGAAATTTGAAAACTAGACTTCTCAAAAATACTCCTAAAATATATTAAGAAGTATTACTTTGCAACATTCAAATTTAAAATTATTTGGTTGCTTGCATCGTGATGTTGCTGAAAGAAGGCTTCAAAACAGAGCTGTATATAAAACACGAGTAGTAACTTCTCTTTTTATAAGAAATTAGCCGCATAACTACTCTGAAGAACTGACGTCTGAGAAATATGCAACAATTCTCAGCAAAATTGAAAGTTGTGGTAATGGGGAAGAAGGAAGAAGGAGAAAAAACGAGGCAGATGATAAACTTTGAACAACTAGCTTATCCACAATTACCGTTAACGCCTCTCATATAAATAGTCGATCAAATGAGTTCACAATGCTTAAAATCTTACCTGACATTCATTTTTTAAGGTAGGAAAAACTCCTGAAAAAATCCTCACACAGGCTATTTACTCTACGGGATTCTAACGCGGGACCTGTAGACAGACGCGTTTACCGCAAGACTAAAGGATTGAGTTTTGCAACTGTTCGAATTGCTTGCAGCCTATATAGCCTATAAATTTAAAAAAGCAAAACCGAATAAGACTGCTTCATTGCATGGGATATATACAGCCACTTGGTTTTCATCACTTTCAAAATGAAGGATGAAATCCAATACAGCAGTGACTTCACTCTGTCACCAGTTTCGAACTCGAATTCACCAATGAAATGAACATCTAAATACCTGGATGTAGAAATATGCTCGTATACGTTTTTCTCCAGCACACACATTTATTAATAAAGACCATAAACAAAAGAAAGTCATAAGACTGGAAACTGTCAAGAAATATGTCCGTCTACTGATTTAGTCAGAAAGAAATTCAAGAAAATGAAGTATGCCACAACTGAGAGGAAGAGAGAACTATTCGTATTTATATACAGGTTAGTCTTTTAAACAGATTGTTGCTTTAGTATCAGTTTCAAGCTCAATAATAGGAACTAAAGTTGTTAAAGTTGTTCATGTAGAGTACCTGCTTAGTGAAAAGCGATTTGTGTGTTTGTTGACACTGCGTGATGTCACAAACTGCATGCTGGAGCGGGGAAACATGCGCACTCAATATACGGTGATCTTGATGATCTCTAGTGATATTGTAGCTGTGAAAATAATTGGATTTTTATATTCTCTCAAACTCTCGGTTGACTCATCACGTGATTTATTACACCTGCTAATAATATCAGCTACATAAGCATTTAAGTGGATAGATCCACGTGTTTCCATTCACGCGCTTACTTCAGCGTAAGAACGAGTCAGCATAATATTTTAAATACATGGAAAAGTGAACTCGAGAAGTGACATACTATTTCATCGCAGGAATAATTAGGTGTAATAAGTCATCCCATTCAATTGTATCCTCCATTTAACTGATTTGTTTTTTGAAAGAAATACGTCAATATTTCCTATATGCTGTTCTGATGAGCCGTCCGTTTCTTCATCAGAAGACGATTATCTGTCAGTTGAAACATGATTTCGTTTCCAGAATCAACCTCATCACTATCAGATATACTCATATAAATTTCTCCTCTAATCTTCTTGTAAAGAAACCACAATGGATTTACAATCATGTGTTTCCTCAACAACAATCATATGACAATAATGAGTGGATTTGAGATTTATTTTTTGTTAAATTATTCAAATAAACAACATTAGCATACACGAGTCAAAAATACCCGAACAGCTACGTATTATTACTTCTGATAGTGTAAAATAATAAATGACAGTTAAACTTGTGCTGTAACACATTTTGTTAAGAAACAAATAAAATAGTAGAAGCAAATTTGTGTTAAATACTTTATATCTCACAGTTTAAAAAAAGAGATATTTTATCAAAAATGATCCGAGCATCATACAAGGGTTTAGTCCAATGCTGTAAACACAAAAAAAAAAAAAAACTGAAGGACTGATTAATGAATTAAGAGCTATTTAATTGGAAGGGAAAATTCAAATTTGTGGACATGTTCAAAAAGAATACATTTCGATTTTTTAACTATGTGATATAATATTCATTGTGATATGTAGCCTAAAAGGAGTTTAAATATATAAAATACATTTGCCTAAGTTAGAAAACTTCTGAATTTGGCACCACCCATTATAAAATTGTATAGTTTTTGAACCAATTGATCTAGAAGGCTTTGGTTTTACCATTCGCTAGAGGAAATTTTACTTTTGCTGTTGGCTTTTCTGACGTAGAGTCTGAACACATCCTGACTAAGGCGTAGGCATGAATTAGGTTCCAGAATAGAGTTATGGATCTTTTTTAACAATTCGTTCTTTCATTGCAATTTTCTCCAAACTACATTTTCCTATATGTACGTCGCCTGTGGTGCCTCTATAGCAAAAACGGGCTTTAAGCACTATTTTTTTCATTCCTGCATGTATGTACCTCTAGACAAAATACTACTGGATCAATTACCTAGGAATTTTCAGTGTGTTATTAGACATAACAGTGAAGCTACAGAAGCTGAATAATTAAGAAAAATGTCATAACCTAGGAATTATAGAAGTTTTTTATATTTTTTTTGGCAAAATCTAGGCTCCAAATAAAAAATATATTCTTGTTGTATGTAATGTATGTTTAGCAATGGAAGGGCGAAAACAGAGAAAGGTTGGGCGTTATACTTAAATTTAATTCTCGGAGAATCTACAATTCTTA
The DNA here is from genome assembly GCA_030762175.1 of Metallyticus violacea. Lineage (NCBI taxonomy): Eukaryota > Metazoa > Arthropoda > Insecta > Mantodea > Metallyticidae > Metallyticus > Metallyticus violacea. Next base: position 22,453,575 of record CM060846.1, on the reverse strand, counting down.
AGACAAGCATTTAAATTTGGAAATCATAGTCGCTATCCTCTTGTTAACACATTTTAGTTTCACTCCAACGTGTTAGATTTGAATTTGGAGATTTAAAGGTAAAATACCCTTCAATGAATTTGCTTCAGATAGTAATTCCTAATGATATTAAATAGAATGGTTCCAGCGTTTGCAGGTCATTATGCAGAACGTCGATGTTAATGTAATCTCTTCGCTTCTCTTTAATGTAAGTGCACGTGGATGAATGTGTTTAGGCTTCGAGTGTTGTTTGTTGTGTGAAGATCAACAAGTAAATTTTTGTAGTTTGGTGACAAATGAAATTTACTTGAGATGAAAAAGTGTGGTAGCAAATATTATAAGATAATTTTGAATTTAGTAAGCTTTATATTTTTTCTTTCAGTTTCACACTTGTCACGTGGTTCAAGGTCAAGAAGACTGTGTGTTCTGTGTATATTTGCGCATTGAATTCTGCAATTATTTCCTATTCCTAATGCTTCTTGTTATTTTCCATTTATTTTTGTTGCTTAGGGAGACACAAACCCAAGATCGCGGGTTCATTTCCGGTCAGGATCGATGGGGTTTTTCGGGCGTTTGTTTGATTGATTTATTTATGGATGCTCTTTAACATCTCAGATCATCAGCGTCCCATTCAACTCAGGGCGTGAAACGGCCAACAAATTTTGCTCAGAGGCCTCTCTTTCAGGCTTGAGGTTCTTTTTCGTGCCGTAAATGTACGACACGGGACCCACGGCTTTACTTCCCTTCCGAAGGAAGCCATACTTAGGATTTTTACACCCCGAAAAAATCCATCGGTCCTGGCCGGGTTCGAACCCGCGATCTTGGGTATAGGAGGCAGGTATGGTAGCCACTACACCACCAGGACCGACTTTTCGGGCGTAAAAATTCCAAGTATTTCTCCCTTCGGAAGGGAAGTAAAGCCGCGGGTTCCATGTTGTAGATTTACTACAGATAAAAATAAAAAACCTCAAGGCAGAAAGAAGAGACTTCTGAGCAAAATTTATCGGCAATTTCACGCCCTGAATTGAATGGGACGCCGATGACCTAAGCTGTTAAAGAGCGTTCGTAAATAAACCAAATCAACAACTTCATGCGACTGCACTTTTACCCAATTTGACAGTTTTCTTTTATCACCATCATTATTTCTTTAAAGGAGTTCTTTTAATGCACTGCGCTTTTGGGGTATATTGTCTCATTTTTTTCTTACTTTTTTAAGGTCAAGACTATGAATGAAACTTGACCTGGACTGGCATTCGCGTTTTCAGCGCCAGGACGAACTACAGAATAAAAAAAATCCCACTTGTTATCTGTAATGAGGGTTAATTCTCTTAACGGAATTATTCTATTTGTGATAGCGATATCCCAAATAGATGGGCAAAGTCAAAACCACTTACAAGAACTTTATGAAATAACAAAATCTCTTTTTCATTTTAGCCGCTCTCACATTGCTGTGAATGCACACCGATCTGTACTCTCAAGTATTGGCTATGTTGGCGGCAGAATATGGACAGAAGGTAAACTGAATCTTCATTCAAAGCTCTCTTGTAGCTTGAACCCTGCTGTAAGCAGTCGCTTTCTGCATCAAGTTCAGTTGCTACACTGTATGTACTCGGAATATCAGAGGATGTAATTACAGCTGGAACAGGACCTGACTATCTTTCCTCCATCGAGGAAATCCAGCCTCGATGAGATACGGTGCCTTTGGGGGCCGTTTCGGCCTTTAGTAGATGCTCCTTTGATTGTTAATTATTCTGCACGTTTGCAGCGATAGCATACGCTGTCCCTGGTACCCTTGCAGGGATTCCAGTCACGTCATATCAGACGATTTATGCCATAATCACCCTACATACAGCGAGCTCAAAAAGTTCTTGTGTAACATTGCAGCAATGCAGAGCGAAGCTTTACTACTTTCCAGTGAAGGAAAAGGACATTTAAGTAAAAAAAAACCTCTATGCTCGTGTCTTAAATGCACAGCATTTTCACTTTTCATTTTTCACTTAGTTTTCTGTGTAAGCACGACAGGCATATGATTCGGAGAGTTCTTTATACAGTGCAATGAATTATAATGAACTGTCCCTCTCGAAGAAATTTGCTGTGTAATTTATACACATATTTAAACGCGTTTGAACATTTTTGGACTATTTTTGCACCTGACTTACCAATAGGTTAAAATTGCGTTGTTGGCTTTGTTGATGAGAGCTTAAGTCACCTAATAGAGTCTTTTAACTCTTGTGAATTGGTGGTACATACTGTTTGCTGCATCAAAGGACTATCCATTAACTGAATGCGCCTGTAACAACCCCAGTATGCAAACATTTATGGAAAAATACCTTTTGTATTAAAACATTAAAAAACATAGTCACTAAATGCTTCAAAACTTCATATTTTCCTCGCAACTACTTTCCTAAAGAAATCATCATCTTGGTGCAGTTTGAGGTTTGATCATCAGACTTTCACTCACACAAAGCTTTATTTTGTAAAGTTCACACACGGGATGTTTTACTTGCAACACTGATTCATTATTGCACTGCGCACTTTTTTTTAGCATTTTTAGTTCGCATATTAGAGGAATATAATTTAATGTAAAATATATATATTTGTGTGATCATGCCGCAATTTAGTTTAAAATAGAAACACATGCTGAATTACATTCTGTAATTAATAATTGTAGTGGATTAAGTAGATAAAAAAGAAGAAACAAGTGATGTAGTTCTATTGAGTATTTCATGGTTTTATCGCCCGTCTCAAGGCAGATGGCGACCGGCAGCTAGAGCCGTAACTCCCGGCGAATCGTATGTAAGCCTTGCAGTAGATTCAAGCTCTTGCAATGCGTAACGTATTACAGGAAATGTTGGAAATATTGTTCTACATACAATTTTCAAGTATATTTTTAGAAATTTGTTATTCACACGCATTAGTTCGTCTTCGAAAATTGACAGTATTTCTTGCTTATTTTCATTCAGTTCTTCAAACGTTTGCGGATTTGTTCCACACATTTTATTTCTCAACTTCCCGCATAAAAATATAAATTTCTGCATTTTGGTATTCTCAGAAAAGAAATGCCCCATTTCTCTGTATGCATTTACTGCACACCATTCGCCAATTCCCTCCTCATATAGGGTGTTTTGGTGTAAAAATATGGGGACTTTCTGTAATGTCTGTTAATTTTATTCCACGTGAATAGAAACTTGCTTTGAAACAAATGATATTAAGCGTGGAACATTTCCTCTAATCATTAACCCAATTACAGAAATTTATACGAATATCAGCCTGCAATTCGTCAGCAGCAGTGACCTTATATGTGTTCTAGTTTGAATTGACTCAATTTCGGAAGATGAATTGATGGGTGTGAATGACAATTTTCTAAAAAGTTGCCAGAAATGTGTGGATATGGCAGAACACATTTCCAGCATCGACTGTCATAAGGTACGTGTGCTAATTTTTTGTAGTAATATAACGAGAGTTGCATAATTTATCTTGACAAAATCTGAGATTCGACTATTTCATTCAGCAAATGAAATGATAAAAATCAAACAATGTATACATAAAAAGCATTTACAGTTATGAATATCCCTCCCGCATTTTAATTTATTTTAACAGTCTAACAAACGAAGGCCGCAAACAGTGAGAATCGAAATTAAATCGATTTGTGAGATACACTGCGTTATTTTTCATTTAAATTCTTTGCTAACAATTTGAAGACTACTTCATAATAACTTACAACACTAATTAAATATACAATTATTTAAAAAAAATGAAATTGAAATGCCATTTGTTAAATTGATTCCATACATCATTTCTGTTATATTTAGTTTTTTTTTTTTTCCTTAGAACTTTGAATTATAAGGTCAATTTATGCATCTGCGCGCCGTGTTGATTATTGATTTCTAGTGCACATTGATAATTAGGCCAATAACGCTATAAAGGTTTTCAAGTGCACTATTCTGATAAATTTCAATAAAAACAATTGCACTCAGTTGCAAAACATGAAAATGATAAAACGGAAGCGAAGAAATTGTGGCGATAGGCAGCTATGATTGGTTGGAATTCCTGATATTCTCATAGCGGATTCATAAGCTAAAATTTCGTTGTAATTGCGAGAACTTAATCAAGTGCGCGGATATTCATCCGCTTTGCCGGCAGTTACCACTCTTGCTGCCGATCGCCATGAAACGGGCGAAAAAACCATGAAAGACCCGATTTCTGTAGCAAGATGATAATGCTCAGTTAACGGGACTTTTAAAAGGGAGTGAAAATTAGAACTAATTCTTAAAACAATCTCATAAAAGTGTAGTAATAAAACATTACACTGAGAGCTTTATTTAATAGTTTAACACCCGTTTTTACTACTGAGGCACCATGGGCGGACACTGAGAATGCCGAATATTTTGACAATGATGGACATTTTTCAGTTCGTTATTTTAAAATGTGTACTTTTTACATGTAAGAAGCTGTTTTCTAGAAGCTATTGCACATAGAAACACTTTCAGCAGGCTTGTTTTTTTTTTTCTCCATGTTGGAATGGATAAGTTTTTAAAAAGAATTTTTAATGTAGAATTCGTTAGCTAGTTAAAGGGTATTTGAAAGAAAAACTGTTGTTAGTCACCAAAAGTGAATTAACTTTCAATTAAGTAATGTCCAAAAATGCAAATGGTAAATTCTTATAAATGCTCATAATTTATAATTTGAATTTTTATTTTCATAATAACAGGTTTTTAATTAGTGTTTTATAATCACGATTGTACGAAAGAACTTTCTAGAACCGAACATGTTGATCGCAGGTTTTTCCTTTCGAGGCCATGCTTTCCACACGGTTTGAGATCAAGACAAAAACTAGGGAGAGTCGTTCTGTTGCTGCGCAGAACGTATTTGCATTTGAGAGAACTTAAAGCTCTACAGTGATATTTTCCTCCCCAAAGGGTTTAGAACTATTTGATGTTTCTTTTTATTACAAACTCTTGTCTGCTCCTGAAAATACTGTACTTCCTCTAGTTACCCTCCTTTGACTTCATTTCGGTGCATATCAGATACAGTGAATTTAGTAATCACTTTATGTTATGCTCACCACACATCTTTGTGTGTATATCTTAAATACTTTCCTTTGAACATGTTTCTTGGAATCATTAATGGCGCGTGCTATTAAGTAATGTTCTAAACTCTTGTAAGCTTTGATTTTTTGAGTTCTCGACTGGGGAAAAATGTTGATTGTAGTTGACGAACAAAAGATTATTTGAAGGCTTTGCATGCAAAACCGGTTATTTAAATTTCGACATAAAACCCACAATCGCTTGCGACGTTAAAAAGAAGCTCATTAACATTTACTATACTGCCTTTTAACATCGCAAGGGATTGTGAGCTTTGTGTCAAACTTGAAAACACTGGTTTTGCATTCAAAATCTTGGGCGCTAATGACCGTAGAAGTTTTACGCCCATAAATGATAATCACCATCATTCAAAATCTTTTGGACGTCATGCGTAGTAATCAAAGTCGTTTATGTGAACTCAGTTTTTCGGCTGTAAGGCCGTGGTCCAATGGAATTCTTCTCCATCTCCCAGACGTTTCGTACATGACGGCGGTGGACATCTTCAGCGGTGAGGTTGGAGACGAATCAGGAACACGACCTTACAGCCCGGAAGGATCAGTTCACATAATTGACACTGGCCCTGAAATTCAACCTTCTACAATAAAAAATGGAACATTAAATTGAAATAGTTGACATTTGACAGTGTAGAAAAGCATAACAGGTTATGCATGAGCATGAAATGCAAAAAATCAGCAAAATGAAAATTCTTTCACCCGCAAAATGTGCAAAACTTAAACAATTGAAGGACGCCTCACCGAAAAGATGGGTATGAACAAGAAGTTTTCACTTTTCTATTGGAATTTTATTAATTTTGGTGCTGAGAACATGGAGGGTTGCAGGCTTTGAAAGTTTATAATTCCATATCAATGGGTACCCTGATGTAGAAGCCACGAGTCTTGGATTCATTTCCTGAAGACCTGCAAGCTGCGGGCAATCTATCAAGTTAGGGAATTTGGACCCAGATTTTTTTGTTCTTGTATTGCGGGCAGACACAGATGTCTCAAACTACCGCAAATGGACATGTTAAAGAGAAAGAAGAAAAAACGGAACAAGGAAAAGAAGCAGCCCAAGAAACATGAAATAATCATTTCGGGAATGTGCCCTACTTTGTGCGGTGCTTTCATCTCACTTGAGCTTTTAAAGAAGTTTTTTTTTTCCTTTCTTTCTCTTTTATTGTTTCACATTCAAAGCATAGTTGCTTCAAGCAAAGGAATTTAATGCATTCCTTTATGTAGGGACATTTCCAAGTACAATGCCATGCAGTTTTATTTTTTGTGGTGAAGGTGCTCTGAGCCTGTCCGAAGCAAATATTACATTTTTATTTAATAAGTGAACATTAACCGAGTTTTTTTTATTCCTTTTAGGTTTTCATTCATCACTTCTCCCTTCCTCTCGTTTCTTTTTCATTCTCCTCAGTGCTGGCCTTTTACTTTATTTTCCATTCCTTTTTTTATCACCTTGGAGTCACTAGGTCAGGGAGAAAATAAATTGTTCTCGGAATCTGACATCTAATCCAGGGAACGTATAGCAAAAGGAAATGCTCTTATTGGCTCCGCCTTAGCATCGGCTTATACACGTTTTCGTCATAAATTTAATTTCTTACTACGTTTAAAAGAATCTATTTGGATTAGGACAGCGTTTTGCGCACGAACATTTCCCGTTTTTTGAAGCTCTTGTTTTCATTCAGTTAACATTGCGTGTAGCTGTTCGTATCTGCTCTGCGGACGAGGATGTTTAAATTCATTTTCGGAGTTTGATGAAAATCTCGCTCAGTTTGTGGGCCTTTGCATTACGCATCTTAAAACACTATTCACAGTAATTTCTTTGGTGTACCAAGAAACAATTGCACACTTCTTACGGCTATTCTAATTATGAGGGCGCTTCGAAAAACCAATAGTAAGTTTAATATTTGGAGATATATAATTCTGTTAGACTTATATACTATGCTATTTTTACAAAAGTCAATACGCTTTGAACAACGTCGCAATCTCTTCTTTATTTTATAAGAAAACGTTTTGGTTGCACCTGCATTCAGGAATACACCACGTTTTTGATCTATCATCACTCTCAAATCTTTCTCCTTCAGAAGTACAAACACAGGATAATCTGAGGGAGCAAGATCAAGGCTTTAATATATAAATTCTGAATTTTCGAATGAGCGCGTGCGTTACCATTGGAAACCCGTTTTCTGATAGTACCCTATACTTGGTCCTTTCACATCTCAAGAGAGAGTCAACAGAGTCTTTTCGGCGGAAGGTTGAAACTTGAAGATGCGTGCCTTGCTGGCTCGTACTGATGGATCCGTGTAACAATACATGCAAGAAAATATTTTCCTTCATCGTATGCCGCGCCAAAAGACTGTAGAATTATGACCTAACTAGCGATACTTGAAAACCTCCATGAAAATGATATGTGCGGATCCAATTCCCTGGTCAGAACTCATGAAATACGTTTGCTTTCACGAATAATAACGCCCGCCTGATCCACCTGATCACTGACGGCCGAGCTGGGACGACTAGATTGTTGTTCATCATGGATTAGTATTTTCGCAGTTTTAAACGCACCTATCCATTAGTACATTCTTTTCTCACCTTGCACGTATCTCCATAATGTTTGGATCATTCTGCTGTAAATTTCACGAGGTTTACACCTTCGCCTATAGAAATCTGATTACTGCTTGTTTTTGTTCTGCGGTGTTTAACAACTAAGGTGCTCCACCATTATCTATATATTCTACCTTCGATTAACAGGCCATGCTATTTGGCAATGTCAACATCTTCTTTGTGAACATTATCTCCTCTGCAATGGTGTTTGAAATTCGTGGAATATTTCTTGAAATGCTGTTAATTCACTGTTATCTTTTGAAACGGGCTTGTATATACAGACTAGTATACTTGAAAATGAAGCTAATATTGTGTGAAGCGTGTTTTTGCTTTATAATTTCGAGTACTAATTTCCGTTACAATATTTGGCTTCCACTATCGAGAAATTGATCAGCACAAAGCTTAACTTGTAATAGCCACGTAACAAAGAATTGAAACCTTGCACCTAAAAATTGGAGTATCTAACATTAAAAGAACAATATAAAATTAAGAAAATAATGAAAACAAACATTGCTACAGTTTGGTTATGGGATTTTCGTGAAACAGTAAGGGAATAAGGAGCGGAGGACGCTAGAGTTTATACAAGTTGATGCTTTTCCTCGGATAAGTTTCTTGGCTTAAGGGCGAGTGTAAAGTGGAATCAGCTCCTTTTGCTGCTGGCATTCTAAGTTTGGTAATAGACAAGGGACATCTGACTATCGCAGTAGACTCCCAGACGATAAGCTAGAAAGAATTTCTGAATTCTTCGAAATTATGAATGAATAACTATCGATAGTATAGGTGTTTCCAAAGTATGTCGGTGTTCACCTTTTCAGTTCGGAAAAAACGTCACTCAGGCAACTCACGCAACACGACCCGCCTTTTGACGAACATATACGGCGGTTATATAGAAAATGAAAGTAGGAGTGCATGTAAAGTTGTTTACTTAATACAGTTCTTGATCGTATTTATCCGCCATTCTTTTTTTACGTGGTAACCAGAAGCAGTGCGTTTGGAAGGAAGTAAACAGAACAGGCAATAATCTGCGGATTAAGCTGGCAATAATGCGTTGGACCCAGCCCTACTTTTTGAATCCATGCTCCAGTACTGGCCCGCAAGCACAGTGTGCTAAGTCACTATTCTATCTTATGTTAAGCAAGATTGTCATATATAATGTGGTTACAAGTATAAACATTCAAAGGCTCAGGGGAAAATATCGGGCAAGTCGATTTTCTTTGAAATTCAGAAAACGAGAATGTCAATTTCAAAACAACAATTGATAAGTTAAAATGTAAAATTTTATGTACATTGAATAATTAAGGTTTAAAATGTAATGAATGGAATAAAACTTGATTTGAAGTCCGGAATATTTCCTACGTGTTAGAAGATGTTGAAAAACGGTTGAGATTACCGGTTTTCTTGAAAAAAAAAAAAAAAAAAGAGAGAAAAGAAAGAAAGGCAAGTCATCTGAAACAGACTAGAACAAGTACTAATAGAGCTTCATGCCAACACTTTTATTATTGTTATAACAAGCATAGCATTATGCTTCGGGGACACTACGTCATGGGGTTTTAATCTCCTCTTCAGCTTTCCCAGAATACAAGTAGTTTATCTTTGCAACAAATTCATCACACATAGCTCATGCACGGGTACTGTAATTTAGCTTTAAAATGTTCCTGTATGTATCTTAAAATACGATCTTGGTGAGACATAAATCTTTAAAAAGCTGAGACACCTGAATTGCAGCTGACAACACAAAATTACTATTGTAAACGTTAAAACACAGGATTATCTATGAACGACCACCAACACTGGCCGTTGACCAGAAACACAGCTTTGACTACTTGCCCGTTCTGCTCGACTCCCGGGGCATTTTTCCCAGTACACCAAAATTTTGAGCTCAAATAAACCTTAACATCTGATTTTTTTCCACATTTCATACTTTCAGACAGTCCTCTGTTCATCCTGTATCAAATGATAACAATAATAATTGATGGCGAAAGAGAACTGTCTCTCCTGATATTTTCCCCCTGACCCATTGTAGGCGTAGTGATCTACAACGTTATTTATAGTATCAGGAAATAAACAATGATTAACACACGAATTTGAACATTATATTTTTTCCACTCCTACATTCTACGTTTTGATTTCTTTCATTTTATTTTATCTTGAAATTGATATAATTTAATATCAGTTAATAAGTCAACCTTTACAATTCTATTCTTTATTGCAATGTAAATGTTGAACAAAATTTCCGAAATTGTTTATACATAGAAAAGTATTGCAGACATTTTAATAATTGTGTGGTATTTATTAAAATTTTATTCATCAGAAGTATAAAAAAGAGAGAATCGAGTGCTGTATTATAATTGTTACTACCGGAGTAGTCGGGGGTGGGGGAAAGACATGAGTGTGCGCATAAATTTTTCTGCCTATAATTTTATTTTTTCATTGCTTGTTGTTCCGCTATCATTTATATTTACTCCCCTAGTGAGATAATTCAACGTATATCTCGCCGTATGATAAAATCCGCTCATTTCTCTAAAAGAAACTTCATAATGACATACTTACTATAATAGAAATAAAAAATCATGTTTATTACACATTTATCGTCCAAGTACAGTAACGTCATTTGAGTTACGAGCCAGCAGAGCACCGGTTCTTTTTTGTACAGTGTTTAACGCCCTTTTTTACTACTGAGGCACCACAGTCAGAGGACACTGATGAAGCATGAGATGAAATGATAAACTGGGGGAGGATTTTTTTAAGGAAGGAAACGTTCCAGGCCTAAGTTTAGGGTACCTCCCCGGCATTTGGCACTTATGAGGACTGAGGAAAACCTGGAAAAAATCCCCAGTTAGGGAGGTCGGTCCTTGGTGGGATTCGAATCCCAAATCTCCGGCTCACGAGTCCGCGCCTTAACGACCTCGGCCACCCGTAAATGTAAGAGCACAGTATGCCGGCCGCATAATGCATTTGCAGATAGCAACTTGTTAGTTTGAGTGAGGCTTTGTCAGTAAGTGGCGCTATTCGGTGCTTTCATTGTGTGCTAAATATTCTTCGTTAGTTGTGCCACTACATACATATAGTGTTTGTATATCATATGTTAAATGCAGAGAAGTGGTAAGATCAGTGGGAAAATATCCTGATATTTGTGTTCCCGGTAAGAAACTGTTCCCCAACTGGCTAAAAAGTTACGAGAGAAAGAAACGTATTCTTATGCAATAATAATTGATGAAATACAGGAATGTCCTAATGATGGCAATTGCTGCTGAGGTACATTATTTTCATCAAATCTTTAAACACATATTAGTGGTTATTTTCAATTTTAAATACTAAAATAACAATAATAACTATGCCCGGCGACTGGCCGCGCTCAGGCGACCCTTATCTTAAATAACCTCACTGTACTTCGCCGATGATTTAAAGACGTTGCACGTTTTAAAATAAAACATATCCATCGGGAACGAGAACTCTTAAGCATAAGTAATGTAAATTCTGATTTGTTGCATTAATTTGGTATGTGAGTATGTTGAGCACAGTCGGTCTGCTCCGGTTGTGATTACTGTCAGTTGCAGAGATGGGCCAATGTTAATTGCTTCAGACTTAGATTGCTTTCCAATGGTGTTACAAAATTCTGTACTGACGCGTACCTTTGTGTATTGGTGCTGCACAACTTTGTTTTTTATCTGATTATAGTTTGCCTATGTATCTAAGTAGAGTAGCTCATGCTGGAACGCTTGGGTCTTTCATTCGGGAGGTCTCGAGTTCAAATCCCTTGTTTTTTTCGGGGTTTCTCCTGGGCACTTAGGCGAATACTAATGTCATTTTTTTTTTTTTTTACCGAATGTTCCGTTTTCTCATTTAATATAATTTGATTCCATAGTCCGGTTGCTGTCGAAAGTGTGCCAGACAGTGCGATGAATTTGCGCTCTGGCGAGTTCACCTAGGGTCATCCTCGTGCGCCGTCATGTGTACTGTGGTCATTTGTTCGTGGCTGTCGCAGGCCTGCCGACGTCTGGGACATAACCCGGTGGATGTGCCCTCCTTGAACGGCGTAGGACAAAAGACTCATCACTGTGAACATGGTGACTTCATCCTCCGTCCTATACTATCCTATTCTGGGCCGAATTATTATCGGAACTCTACCGACAATGCAGTTAACGCATATGGTCGAAGGCAGAACATCTGTAGTTCAAGGTAGATTTTCTTCCATTTATATAATTATTTGACAATATTAACACTGTGATAGACTTTGTGATATGTTACATGTTAAGATTAGGTCGTGGGAAGAGCTTAGTGAAATTCTGATCTTACTCTTTAAAGTGTTTAGGTGGTAGATAGATTTTCGACAAGAGCCTATTTTCGTTTGATAGAACTTTTATGAAAACTCTTTGTTTTAAATATTCGTTAATAGCATAAATACTACAACAATTAATTTCTTTTGCTTGATAAATTAAGATTGTTTACAATTAGTGAACAAGAAAGAAGTAGGGAAAAGAAAAGAGGCTACGAGGGGCAAAAGGGATTGATGTTCAGTAATAACGTAAGCGCTGCTGCACTTACAGTAATTTAATTGGTAGCTGAATTAAGCAGACCACCTCTACTAGGAGATAAAGTAATTTCCTCTTGTTCAGGTCGCAAATCTCTTTAAGTCGTGGTGAGTGCGCTCCCTGTTCTGGGGAAAGAAACTTCATTTCCCTCTGTAGCATTTAGTTAAGGAGATAGATAACATTATCTTTAAATGTACTAAATGGAAATCATTCCAAGCGTATGCCTAACATTAGTTACTTTTCCAAATGAATTCTCCCACATTTCAAAGTGTTAGGTTTCATAATGATTACTCATTTTACATAGTTTCTCCTAATATCGAGAAAAAAAATTAAAATAATGTTGCCTCCAGCATTATTGAACGGATTTTGTTTAAGCATAGATTTGCATATTCCATTGCAAATCCTACGACGATGGACATTAGGGCATTAAGCGGAGGGAACGTGTGCTGCATATATTCGTATCAGTAATGTTTTAAGAGAGCGGGAGGTGTACGGAGTTACATTAGAGCAAGCAAACAGCTGACAGTGCTGTTTGGCTCAAATATGTGTATCTGTGCATTCAGGTAATAGGTGATGATATGATTTAAAACTTCTTAAACTTTCCTTATAGCAAAGGATTTTAGTGTTTCTGTACGCTAGACATAATCTTAACAATCACGAAGGTCGCAGAAACTTATGAAGACCCAGAAATATAGCAAAACTCCTTGCACCAATACAGCAACAGGCTTAAAGCGGCCTGTAGTCGTCCATAATGCAGTCTGTAGACAACTCAGTAGTAAAATTACTGTATTACTTTTAGTGATACTGATGAGCACAAGTGCTATATGAAAGACTTGAGAAATATATAGTGCGTTGTATACTCAGGCATAGTGTAAAGACTCTTTTCAGCAGTTTAATTGCACACACCTATATGCTGAAGCGAAGCATTTGCCTTGATACATGGTGAATACATCAGACGGTCCAGAATCCTGGCATAGAACGTCCGCGCAATTCAAACTTGAAATACTCTGACAAAAAGAAATACAGCAATTCTATTGATCATTGGGGGTTTTTGAGTGGAGATGGTGTGTGAAAAAGAAACTTTGGACCGTGTACACAACTTCTCATCGTATAATTTTCAAAGACGCGAAGGCTTTTACCACGTTAGAGTGAATCTGCGCGGAAAGTTCTCTTGCGGCAGTTTTGTTAATTTTTTCTCTCCACTACTTGTGTGTAATGCAGACCAACACGTCACTGCACGCTCTCGTCTTCACGTTAAACATTTGCGTCAGTGGGGGTAGTGAAATTACGGGATGCACAAGTAGATACATGAAACCACTCATCCGCAATTTAGCTGAGCGTACTAGAAGCTCGCAGAGCATTGGGGAAAAATGGTCAACTCGTTTTGTCTCGTGCACGTAGGTTTAAGTGCCCACAAACTATTTTAATGGCTGTGGTAAAGGCTGGCGAGCATTATCAAAGTTTTAAATAAATACATTTATAAACAGGATTACCAGTCCACATGAGTTTTACAGTACTGCAGTGCTAGAACGTCACATTCACTTCATGCGGTACACCAGTTTTAGCGAAAACCACATACATATAAAGTTTGTATGACAGAAACTTTTTATTGATTCTGATATCCTGTTGAAAAATAACTAGCTAAGGGTTTGTAGCTTTTGTACGGAAATGCTGTTATCTTAACAGTAAATTACTTGAGAGGGTAAAACGTGCTATTGCTTTGTTTCATTGTGAACTTAAATATTAACTACCTGTAGTCTGAAGATGTTAACACTTATTCTCCACCAATTTGTAAGTATGATTAAATATAGCATTAAAAATCTGAAGCATATCATTTATATTTGGCTTTTTCTGGTGCTGAATCAGCCATTATTTCTCGCAATCATTCTTTCCTTTAGTTGAAAATAAACGTAATTGAGTTCATAGAAATAATATATGTCCTTTCAGTTCTCCCCCGCCTTCTGTTAATGGAATCTGTAGGACCACAGTTGCAACTCTTTGTTGTAGAGTAAATATTTCGCACAACACACGTCGCTTTCTCGTACTGATACAGTACGAGAAATAGTCAATCTTCCTTCCTTTTCCTTTCCCTTCTTTGACAGCATTCTTTCATTTTCTGGTTCGCTGTAGCCTGTCCGGTGTTTCATTACGTACCTGTTTGGATACATTTTTAACTTTATATGTGATTATGCTAATTTTTTCATCTCACACATCATTCCTAATCATTCTTCACCTATTTGAGTTCTCAAATCAAAGGTTCCCTGGCGTTCTTCAGTTAAGTTTTAAAGTTTTAGGAAATCAAACCTTAAAACTGCTTGTTTATATTTTATTGCTTAGAAATAGCACTTTATTTATATTCTGGATATTTGTATGAAACACGTTGGTGAAGTCGCTCTGTCGTTAAAATGTATTGTCATACCGTTATATTCCATCTTATAATAGTGTATCAAAGCACCTAAAATGGAGACTTGCTTTACGTTCCTAGACTCAAAATTACATACATTTTTCTTTAATTTAAAGCCTTGGATCAAAATTAATTTTGTTTTCCCGAGAGTAATGCTTACGATTTGTATTGTCAATATTAATTAAATTGGAAATGTTATAGCGTTTTAAAGCAATAAAATATATTTTCAAAGTACAGTCTTTGCTTTTTGTATTTATTTTGAATTCCGCTTTGATATGTGGTAATTTCTTCAAATATTTTCTTTTTAACCAATACTTCGCTACCTTGTTTTCCAAAATGTGGAAAGTGCTAAGTATATGACAGTATTTGTGAGTGGGCTTATCAAGGAGTCTCGCTAAAAGGGGAAGGGTAAAAAGTATGTTCTCTTAGGTTTAGAGCACTGCCTGCACACTGTTGTAGTTAGTATTGCAGGGTATGACAGTTCAGCAGTGCAAATTGTTGGAAGTGCACATGTTTGTGTCCAACTTTCTTTCTTATTTCAAGGCCTAAAGTCGTACTTAAGCTATTTTCTGTCGTTATAAACGGCGATATACTTGAAAATTAATTGCACCAAATAAATGGAAATTCAGACGTAATCATTTACTTTAAGGTTTCCAAAGAAATATTTCCGCTAGTGGTTGTAATGAAACCACGAAATGTGTGCAGTCTTAGTTGAGAGGATGTTCGTCTTAACTCCTTAATTAATTATTGTCGATTTGTGTATGCTCCACACCCCTATCTCCATTATATTGCTACCAGATGTCGTATAATGTTCAGTTGTGCTAAAACATTTATATCTACACGAAAGATGACCCAGATCTGCATTATATGAGATTTAAGTTTGAGCATCATTTAGCTATTTTAACGTATAAAATTTGTACTTTGGTTTTCTTTCAGTTCGCTATTGTTTTTTTATTTTAGTCTATATTAATAAAATGATGGAACTGCCAAGTTCAAATTATTTCTTTTGAAAATTTCCATTCAGTCATAACTACTATATATTGTTTTCTTCGTTCTCCAATTCTGTGTAATACTCGCCACAAATAATTTATATTTGTGATTGTATGGGAAACAATGTAGCATATTGAAAATGAAAATAATGTACAAAATGTATGGATTGTGCTAGATGTCGGCAGTACCAAACCGGGTATATTCAAAGTATAAAAAGTAACCGAAAGTACAGCTGAAACCGTTCCGACATTATGCGTTGAAGGTAACCAGCAATTAATGGCGGAGCCGTTTTCGTTTGTTTTTGTTTGTTATGATTGGCACTGCCATTACAGTCAATTTTAATTCTGCAGTGCGTCCAAGGAGAACAAATGTAAACTACTGCATTTATTTATACTGAAGGGGTCAAACCGCCAGCACAATGCATGCTGCAGCATGCTAAACGAATTTCTTCATCATAAGTGGTGAAATGTGGGAGTAGAACTATATACTAAACAGGTGTAATATTGTGCTAGAGTAACGCGAGAATTAATTCACCGTTATATCTTCTGTTTAAATATGTTGTTTAAAATGAGATATTCGGATGATATAAACGTATGCCTAATGCGAATTAAATATTTATTTATTTTTCCTAAAGGAGTATCGCCATAATGTTCCACACAAAAAAAAAAACGCAATTTTCATTATTTTATGTTTTAAAATTTGACAATAGCTTGGGACATATGACGATAAGATATCTCCCGTTTTCTAAGTTCGAATTTTGTAGAGAGAGCCGTTTAACTTTTTACGACATTGGTTCTTGACTGTGGGGCATGTAAGTCTAACCAAAGTCATAGAAGAGTAGAGTGGGCACCTCAGTTATTCATTATCCTTTAGTGAATCAGCTGTGCTGCTCAGAGTATTAATATTTGATCTTTCCCCAGGTTAAACCTTCCTTTCTTGTCACATCTCGCTCACATTTTCCCAAGTACTTCTATGGAGGTAAATACAGGCTTTTGTAATACGGGTCTCTGTTGCAATATTTAAATGTTTGAAGTTATTTAATTTCTTTTAGTTTGCTCGTGATACCATAGCTGGTCTAATAGTGACCTCTAAATCTGGGTACTGGCAACCTAAACTTGTGATTTCATTAATAATCGCATACCAATGGGTTGAACCCCCGGTGTTCGCAGTGCTTTTGCAATATGAGTACCTAAATGTTAATTTTTGTAATCGCTATGACTTGAAGATTTTGCATATAAATCATTAGGCACCAAAATGTTGCAAAGCAAAGATTTTAGAATTAGATATTTTTATTCAGAAGGCGCTATGAATTCATTTATATTTTACAAAAGACACAGCATTTTAACGAATACTAATAAAATATATAAAAAGTATTTTAAGAAATTATCATATGTGTAATTTATTTACCATACATACGTAAAATAATAGTGCATAGTAATTGAATACATAAGGAAGCATGCAATGAATCAATCAGATCACTCTGAGAACAGACTCTAATGGGGATAGAATCTACTTTTGCTGAACGAGCAGGGTAATGTACATATTGAGCCAAGTACAGGCTTTCATATGCTTTCGGCCCTTGGTTCTTGAGCGACATTTCATTTGAATATTTTAACCTCATGAGTTCTTTTCCTCGCCGCTCTGTGTGTACAGTTACCGTGCTTACTCCACTGTGACCTTGATTGAACCATTATTATTATTATTATTATTATTATTATTATTAAATTAATGCATTTATATACTTTGTATGTAGACCAACAAACAAACATTTTAGCACTCCCTCTATATTTTGCAAAGTACTGGAATCAGTTCCTTCAAATAATATTTCATTCCTAAATCGCTCTTTGTGTGCAATTTAGCCCCTATGATCATTAGTTTCACGAAAAAAGACACGAATTATATGATGCAATGACAATCAGGTTGAATATAACTGCCATTGTTGCTACAATTGTTTTATCTCAACATTTAATTTACACCAAAAGTTGATTTCTTGTAACAGTGTTTATAACGTTGCTGCAATACAAATTTCCCTAATTAAAGGGTTATGGCAATATTTGGGAGCCAGTAGATGACCCCACTGGTATGCAAGTGTTAATGCATTGCTAACGATAAGCCCCATTCACAATGAAAATTAAAAGTAAACTTAATAAATAAGATTTAACACTAAACTTAGTAGTATGAATGCATTCACAGTGAAGAAGCTGACGGAAGCATTAGCCCCCCCCCCCCAAAAAAAAAAAAGAAAAAGAAAAAACAAGCGAAGATCAACTAATAGCTGATTGAAAATGGCGGCTTCTTAGCATACGGCGGTAGCGTTTATGCACATGCAAAGTAATGTAACTAATTTGGAGTAATATAAGCAAGAATAGCTCTCGTATAATTAATCTTTTGTCCATTGACGCCATTCTGTCTACACAACCCCTGATCTTCAGCTCTTTCTACCACAGAGCTATACAGAGCAGCTGATTTCTTAAGTTTAAGTTAGACGTAGACGCAAAAATTTGGTCTTCGCAAGCATCTAAGTTTACGTCTAATTGTACGTTTATTTTTATGTTTGTAAACGGTTCCATTACAATACATAGCATTTAGTTTTACATTTAAGTTTACGTTTCCTTATATTTTAATTGTGAATGGAGCCATTGTTATAAATGATCATATTTTGTTGTAATTAAAAAAAAAGAACAGATTACTAAAGTTACTATGCGGGGCACTGTTAACTGTAATATAAAATTATATTTTAGATTTGCGTTAGCTAGCCCCCTTCTTGGCTCAAAACGCAACAAAGTTGTAGCCCTGGTGAAATCAGAGCATGCCTCTGTCTACAGTTTTACATTTAATAAGTTTACCCTGCAATACTTGTGACGATTTTAAGCATTTGAAAATACACTATGTAGTTAAACATAATTTGTAATGTTAGTCACGAAGCATATTCTTAAGTGCCCTTCATACTTCCAGTCATTTGGAGATACTTTGCTTTTTAAAATAATGACTGGCGAAAGTTATCGGATATACACATCAACCACGGGAGCTTCGTATCTCAAATTTAATCCTTTCCGCATGCATTAGCGACTGGGTGAAATTTGTGTCAACTTTGTGAGAGAATGTCATTACATTCAAACATAAAACAATTTATCAAACTGTGATAATTACCGACTTTCATTGTAGATACATCGATTTAGCGAGTGCAGCTACAGCGAGGAGCTGAGGTAAATGCTGCGGAATGTTAAATGGTTTCAAAATCTCTAGCCCTCCGATACAAGCTTTAGCTGAGGTAGGGAGTGTGTAAAACGCTTATCACACGAGGCAAAATTGCCTTGCTGTTTTTCAGGGAATGAATCCCACCTGAATTCCAGCTCATCCATGTAGATACACGCTTGCCTTGTGCATTTAAGCCATTAAAAGTACTGTTAAATGCAAGGTAGTTGAAATAATGAATTTGAAATGCAACCCAGAATTCTCCGTTTACTTGAAATATTATCTTTAGTAACAAGAACTCCAGAATTTATCTTGAGAGAATCAGGAGGTCGAATTGTGTATATTTTTACTATTTAGTGAATGAAATGAAACAATTTAATAATATGTCCATAAAAAGCTCTTACAGTTATGAATATCTAGTGCGGCATTTTGATTTCCGCTAACAGTCGAACAGAGGAAGACGAAATTAAAAATATTTACAGAATATACTGCTTTATTTTTTCATTTAAACTCTTTGTTAACAAATTGAAGACAACTGAAGCTTAATAACCTACAATACTAATTAAAATAAAATTATGAAAACACAGTTTTGAAAGTCAAATTACATTTGTTAAACTGGTTCCACGTACTATTTCTATTTTGTTTAGTATTTTATTGCTTCGCACTTTGAGTTATAACGTCAGTTTGTACGTCTGGCGTCTCGCCAAAACATTTTCAATTGCCAGCCATGTTGCTTATTGATATCTAGTGCATACCGATATTTAGGCAAAAGAAGTTATGAAGATATTTCATTGCGCCGTTCTGATAAGTTTGCATTAAAACAATGACACTTAGGTGCGATAAAATTGTGGAAATAGGCACTGTGATTGGTTGATAGTCTTGTACCGAATTGGTCACTAATTTATGGTCTAGGTTAACATGTACCTCACCTGGTGTTGACGTATCAAGTTGAACGCTTGGATTCTCGTGCAGCGGCAATAAGACACACATCTTAGGATGAGAATAACGAATCATAAATGTTTTCAGAATTGATTAACTATTTACTGTTTATTGCACCGTAGTTTGTATAAGGAAAGTTTATGCTATCTGTTTTAAAAGGCGTCGATTTATTTATTAGGTGAAATTTTAAAAAATCAAACATTAAATAACGGACATTATCTATTGATTATTAGGTGTATGTTGATTATACGGACGAATGATATTTGCTTTGTCAAAGTAGACCATGCAAGTAATTTAAATACCGTGTTTCAGTATTTTATGGCTTTATGGTTTGGTTTTACCTAGCATTATTATCAAATTACAATAGGTTATTATTCTGGCAAACAGTTATATAGCTTTGCTTTTAAGGTTCTTATTTACTGTTAGCTAAATGTTTTTTATCATAATTTCAAGTGATGACTTTGAATTTTGTGTTTGCCATTAGCAGGCTCGTCATAGATACGGGGAATTTGACGTTCTTTTCTTTGTGGAATGCTCCACTAACATTTAGAGTATTTTGGGTGCATTTTTTCGTACTTCTGGAATGTTTTATAAATCACGCAATACCTTCCGATGTACATGCCGTAGTCAATTGTAAGTTGACAGCTGCCGAGGAAGTCAGCATTACCTGGGCTTCTTTCTCCACCATGTCGATTGCCACGATCTTTTGGGACAGCGAATAAAATTAATTAAACGATGACAACGCGATTCTTTGCGGCATTAAACTTTTCTGGTGAGGGAAAGCTTTGGAAAAAGGAACTAGAACAGCACAATAGAACCTCATTTATCCGAACTGTTTGAGATCGGAATTCATACGGATTAACGAAAATTCGAATAATCTGGATAAAATATAGTATAGTACAAACACTAACGCAAATCACACACTTTGTAGGTAAAAGTTGTTATATGCTTAATATTTATTTTTACAAATTGAAATACATATGTACATATTTAAACACTGCTAGTTCTATTGCTTCTCTTGTATGAGGTGAAGAACAGTGAAATATGTAGTGTACCCTGAAAGAGTGACGCGGTTTCAGGTGGCATTTGCTTTAGAACAATTTGGAATCGCTCGAGGTTATGGGAGGTGAGTCTATGACACTTGTCACAACTGAACGCCAGCAAAGCAAGTACAGTAGTAAAATTTATCCCCACACCCCTTTAACAAAAGCCTGAATTAAACTTTGCTAAACCATTAAATTGCAAGAAGAAGCTTTCAACAGGGAAAAAATATTCGCACTTGGAGACGAACGGGGGAAAAGAATTGATCGCAATTAAAGAGGGCCGGATAAATGAGGTTTTATTGCATCTGTCCCAAAGCGCCGTTGCATCTGAGAAGAGTATTATTTGCAGACGTAGTTTCAATCTGTGCCATCTTACATTATTTCTTGTACTTTTTGTCACTGCCATTGGTGGTAAACTAAAATGTTATAGGTGCTTATTATTTACTGTTTTGAGGTAGGTGCTACATTTGTACGCAAAAATTCCGATCTGAATTTATTCAGTTCATTAAACTGAAATTAAAAAAAAAAAAAAAAAAAAAACGCTGAAAATGCAACTAGCATCTAGGCCATACAGTAGGTCTTAAATAAGATGCAAATGTAGATGGTCTTCCAAGGCTAACAAAGGAGCCTCTTGGCTCCATTTCTGAGTGCGACCAGCACATTTACTGTCTATCGCACGGTTCATTTGAAGTATCTAGACGTTTCTGCTCTGCAAACAAACCCATTACCCAGAAGAGTGAGTTGCTCTTACGAGGGTTAGTTTATGCTCGGCACTGTTGATTCGGCGTACAAATGGCGGTATTTCTGGATATTAGCGTCAAGTGGGAGCTAGACCATGAAATAATTTCTCGTGTAAGGGCAGTAATGTCTGAAGATTTGCGCGCCTTCGCTCACGTTCCGAGTTTCTGCGGTAAACTTGCACTGTAATGTGTCGTTAGGGAATGTTATAACCTAGCTTCTTGGGAATTTGATGCACGTCAGAGAGTTTTGCCGCATTCG
Organism: Metallyticus violacea; assembly: GCA_030762175.1. Lineage (NCBI taxonomy): Eukaryota > Metazoa > Arthropoda > Insecta > Mantodea > Metallyticidae > Metallyticus > Metallyticus violacea. The sequence goes on along the minus strand of CM060846.1, from coordinate 22,431,768 downwards.
TTCATAAACACAAGTGAGAAGATATTACTGCTCGGAAGCCAACGTATTTATGCTTTACTCATCCATGCAGCAACAATCACCAAATGAGCTTTAGTGCCAGAAGTGCTTCTTACAGTTGGTCGATTCAGGGAATTAGAACCTGTCTAACTGTATCCTATAAAATATACTGCTCCCTTTTTTTAATAGAGTCCGAGGTGATTTACGTTAAAAGTATTGCGTGCCCTAGTTAAACATTTAAACACTGTTCTGGATCGGCAAATTCTATCAATAGCCTAGATTGAACATCTTTACTGGTACCCGCTCCTTATCATTGGGCATTTGTTCAGTTCCCCACATGGCTTTGCTGTAGGGTATTAGAAACCAGCTGGAGATGTCCGATTGCTGCGGAAAACCGTGTCAAACGAAATGCTTTGCTCTTCTATATTCTTACCCGTATGGCAAGCTGTTTGCAGAACTCACTTTTCTAGTCAAATTGGTATCAGCCATCAGTGCGTATGCTCGCGTTGCTGCAACCGTGGTTCGTTATAATCTGTCGGAAGTTAGTAGATACCGTGCATCACTAATTCTGTATCCTTCGCAATTCTGATAAAGATCAAACAATGCTCGTTTGTTGTAACTTTATTAGGAAGTTTGCACGTAATAATAACAAACTGAAAATTGTGGGACCCGAACTAGGAAACAAATATTTTAAAGAAAGCATTTTAGGTACGTTCATAACTTTTAGATTGCTAGAATATACCATTGTCCCTTTATCCGCTAAGTGTAGATGTAGGTAAATTTTTGAAAGAATCATATTTTAAACTCAAAGAGTATACACTTTCAGGATTTCTAGTTCAGTGTTTCATACCTTTTATATAATTCTAACCACGTTTAAAAATTAAATGACTGCAATCGGTAGTACCACGCCCTCGTTTCTTTTAAAATGTTATATATTTTAAAACACTCAAAGTGCATTTCCTTGGAAAGAACCGGACATATTTTACTGAACTTTATATACACATTCTAAATATTTCAATATTAAAACTTATTGAACAGAATTTTGATATTTAATAAATTGCTAAATATATGCTTTTTTAATTCTGACTTTGAATGTTCATAAATTATTCGTATACCATAACACTATAGGCATACCAAGACCATTAGTTAACGCAGAAGTGTACAAATGTATGATTTCCATACTCCAAAATTTCATTGCTTTACCTAAAGTTGTTTATGATAGCACCTCAAAAGTGAAAATAAGTTGCCGAAAACATTAGTTAAAAGATTTAACTTCATTTTCATTGGTGCTGAGGTTACTAATGCTGGCCATAAAGAAGCCCGGCAAGAAAAGCTTCTCAAGAGAAAGGAAATGGAAGAGATAGAAGAAGATGAGAACGATGGGTATGACAAATGGAAATAAGCTAAATCTTTTAACTGAAGTTTTCGGCAACTTACATTTTTCATCTTTGGGGTACATTTTATCAGAAACTATTTTACTTTTATAGAAAGCACCCTTCTGCATAGTTCTGTGGAATCGTTTTTCAATAGATCTTGATATAGCGTAGGAACAAGGTATGATTATTTTATGAACATTTTGAGTATAAAATTTTGGAACTTTTTCTCTAGTAATTGTATTGAATATCAAAATCCTGTTTCAACAGTTTCAATGTTGAATTGTCAAGAATATGTAATCATTTCAATAAATATGTCGTGTGGTTTACAAGAAAATGCATCTTAATATTTTTAAATTTGTAAAATTATAATAAATCGTAATTTAATTGTGTGCAATAATATATTCTACAAACTTTTCAATGATAAAAACTGTATAAACACCATGCAAATCGGATTTCTATGTTTTAAAACATTGACGTTATTGAATATTAACTGCGTATTTTTTTTTTTACACTCGTCTAACTTTTACGCTACATTTTATCTCACGTGTTCTAGATCTATAGGAATATGTGTATCTATTCTGTATTGCCGATCGGCCTTGGGCGCATATTTTTAGAGCGTGCTCCGCTGCCAATTGCCGGAATCACCTAGCTAAGCAAATCTTAACCCAAACAAATGGATGACACGGTACAAATTACAAATCTATCACATTTCAGCAGAATGTGTTTAAATTCCAAATTTAGCAGAAGTACGCGACTCGTCATATTTAAAAATTTGGCTACATTGGTTTTTGAAACTCATCTATTGCTCTGCAATGCTGCGTAAATTATTTGCAAACATTTGAGACTAGAGGGTTGTAGCAATTAAGTTTTAGTTATGATGTGTCTTTTGCACGGAGTATTTATTTTTTATTACAATTTTACTGCCAGTATTATATAACCTTGGAAATATGCATTTTTTGGCAATGTTAATTAAATAAAGAGAACACAGTGTATAGATCCCTAACAATGTCATTAGTTGCTTGTGTAGTATATGGATGAATCGAGTTTCTTTTATGTTTTCCGAAATTAATTACAGGGCGTTTATCTAACTTTTAGTCCCTTCCACTGTGTTTACTATCAGCATTAAAATGCCCCCGTAAAAGGGGTAATGGCCGCTGTTTTAATTGTGTTTCTAAAACTGAAAGTTGCAGTCAAATATTGTTTGGATGGAAAGAAAAATGTAAAGTCATTGTGACTGCATGTATTCTTTTGACAAAGTTAATTGACTCAGTTTTTCGTTAGTGGACAAGTGGAAGTTGAAAGTCTTGCATAATTTTACTGATAATGAAGAACTTAACCGTTTCAGTTAGTTGTAAATAAGCGAATCTTTAATTTATTTAGACAATGTTTCCAGATCAGAATCTTAAATGGAATTCACAGTAAAAAGTACAAGCATCGGAATAGTGTCCTATGCTCTCTAATGATTGACGTTTAACTAAATGAAATTTTAGAATATGGAAAAAATAAATAATTGTGTGAACAGGACCCCATTCTGCCAGTCTGAGAATTAAAAGAAAAGCCAAGAAATTCGACATTTCTTGATGAGTTAGGAACATACGACGTATTTATAACGTAATAGCATATGGAAACACTTAAATGAAAGTCAAGCTATGGTTGTTGAACAGTGCTGGACACTGATGGTACATGATGCATTGGAAAAAAAAATTATTAAGGAAGTAAACGTTCCAGACACCCCCGGTAACCTAAAAGAAGAAAATTTGTCAGGGAGGACGGTCTGACGGGATTCCAACCTCAGATCTGCTGCTCCCGAGTCCAAGTCTTAACGACCTCTGCCATGCTTGACACTACTCTCTTGGCGTCAACGAACATATTCACGCCAACGAGAATAAGAAAAAACTATTTAAAAAATTGGGTGCACATACTCATGCACAGTGTTCGTAAATCAATTATATGAAGAAAAGTCTAATATATATGGAACATGGAGTACAATTGGGGAATTATTCTAGAGAGTTTGAAAATTTGTTTAGAAATTCAAGGCTGGAAACAGAAAACTCGTTGAAAGGCTGAAGAAGGTATGACTATTCATTAAAATGTTTTGTTTTCGTTGAACGTCTTCAGGAATATGTGAAAGTTCGGTGATAAAACTAAGAAAACTGGATGAAACGCACTTGATAGTTATAAATAAAGAGGATATTTCTTTGTAACTCGGAACAAAGGGTTTGCAGGAAATGGTATTATTTGCTTGACAACTTAGTCACCTATCTTGCGGCATTGAAGCAATGAAAATATTGCCAGGAACAAAGTTACAAATTAGTTAACAGTAACAAGAAAGAGAACGCCAAACACCCGAATTCATAACATAAGCAAACTGTTAGTAATGGGTCTGTTGTTCGCTGGTTAGAAATACCTGCAAACCACGGCACTTTTTAGGAAGGCTATGGCGGACGGCATGGCAATAGTGAGCTCACCGCCCTCCAAGGCCGATTCGCGAGTTCACTTTGCTGTGTACGCTTTAGAAAGGAAAAAGGACAACACAAAACATTGAAACAATTGAAAAGGAACGAAGTTAATGGACTTTAGCTTCTACTATAAAATGCTTTGAAATAAATATGGCAAAGGAAATATAAACGTGTTAATTTATGCGGCGATAATTAATGAAAAATTTCAGTGTACTTTTTTGTCAAAATTGCAAGTTTGCTCTTGTTTTTGTTGTAGTGACTATCTCGCTTCTCTTTTTAATATAATTATTCAGGCAGAACATCCCACAGTTATCTTCTCTAAAAATGTATTCATTTACAGATAATTTAAAATGCTGCAAAGGGTTTCATCAGTACACAGAGTGTTTTGTACATAAATTGTATACAGTACCTACAAATAATTATTTTTAAAATCATTTTAGATTATTTTTAAAATTATGTTTCTCACAGTAACACACCAAAGCATTCATTTGAGACCAGTTTTCATTACAGCCAGAAATTTATGGGTAATAACCATTCTTTATATGGACTTCTATTGTCATATTGTTATTTGTGCGAATTCTGTAACAAAATTTGGGAGCAGAAGGGGACATTTGACTTGTAAAAGATACAATGTTTTTTTTTAAAAAAACAAACAAGTTAGAAACATACATTTTTTTCTCACATTTTTTGTATATGTTTCGGAGTATTCTATTCCCTCCCCCCCCCCAGCTCAAGACGTCTTTCCATTTTTTCGTTTTTTATTTCATCTCTTATTTAATTGGGGTTTTTGCGTTTTTTTTTCAAACGCGTTGGCTTAAATATTAAGGAAGTGTAGGAAATACTTTAGAAATAGCACAGGAAAACTTGAGAGCGTATTCTTGCCAATTACCGCGCTTCATCTTTCACTCTGTGGATTGTGTCGAATCCACTGCACTCTTCTTGCTGCATCTTTTGGTATGCGGAAACGGCGAACGTATCCTTCTGTTTTTATTATTGCACTCCTGAATGACACACTTTTCAGTCTTTGCACAAAATTAAGTAATATTCACACTCGCAACAACAAAGCACCTTTCTGTAACCACTTCTGCTTTGTAAGTGAAAGGAAGGAATGGCCTAGTGTGCTATGTTGTAAATTCTGTACATTTAACGAAATTCCTGGCCAAAACTTCTTGAAGGTTTTATTTTCAATCTTAGGTCATATACTATATATTACACAATTTTTCACAGAACAATTGCCATTCCTTTGTTATTTAATTTAGATATTCTAATTCCTAGCTTGTGAAACATAATGGTTTCTTTTCTTACTCAGAAAAGTAAATAATAAAAAAAAATATTTTGCACGAGAGTTTCGCTTGGAATGAAACACATTCACTCTCTAGATAATGGCGAGCCTCCCACTTTTACATTATTTGTTTAGAGCAGGAAAACAGCAGAAGCTGAACTGTGGGAATGAGATTACGTCTTACTGTCGTATGCTGTATAAATAGAGAAAATATTAACAAATTTACTCACATTCACGCATAAGCATATAATAATTCTTGCTTCAATGACATTCCTATAGGTACTCTTGGAAAACTAGCCCATTGCATTCATTTGTGTGCACCCTTTGGGGGGGGGGGAGTCATCTCTTGAACGCAAAATTTTAAGTCCTACTCGTTACACCGCGGTCCACAAGGTAAGCAGCAAGACTGTGCAGCAGTTGTGTTATATGGCATGCACTAAAGCCGCTCTCTAGTATGTGTGTTCTGTTAGCTCTGTGGCAGAGCGTGCAGTGATGTCTTGGTTAAGAGCACAGGTTTTCCTTCCGGCATTAAGCAATGCATTTTAATAAATCTTGTAACATTATGACAAATCAATTTCGTAATATTGTTTCCCATGCAAAGCAAGCTTTAACGTTATCATATTATATATATTTATAATGAATATTATAATATTTTCTTCAGTTTTGTTCTATATAAATACAATATACTGCACACGGCATATGCACGAAGAACAAAAGATCACTTTAGGCACAAATTCAAGAAGCCTGCGATGTAGCCTCTCGTCTACACTATTGTAGAAATCTGACATCGTCTATTCCCCGAAGATTGAGGGCAACTATATTTGTTAAAGGTTCATACACAATATCAATTTATGTTTACTTCTATGTGTTTTCACTTTAGAAGATAATTTTGTTTTCTGTTCGTGTATTTATTTAGTTATTTTTTAAGAATACGTTAGTTTGTGATTAAGTTTTTGTGTGTGCATTGATTATGTCATAAAACTGAAATGATACGTTAAAATATAATTTATATAAGGCAACATAATGTTCTACATATACAGTTATAAAATCAATAATAAAAAAGTGTGGAATTTAATACTAGCAACTTACGCAGAGGAGAAATGTCTTCTAAACCGCTCGGCCACCACTACTCTACCCTAACGTTCTCTTTCTAGATGCTTAGATTGAGACCATTATGTTTACAGGCAAAGCGCCCACTGCAGTGTGCACTCGCTGCATGCGCTTGTGAATAGAGTTTACGAGCTTCCCCGAAGTTCTCCTATCGACACGGAATCTGGCGAGGACTCACTGTTTTGTACATCCTATAAATTATATTGTGATTTGGTTTATTTTGCTTCAACTACTATTGACAATCTGCAGGTAATAGAACAACAGAATGCTTTATTATTTATAAGCCCTTGACTTGCATATTTTCATACAACTCTCTCCTAATCAGTAATATGCTACTCATTCAGACTCTGAAAGGAATGATAGAAACGATAGAAATAATTCAACGTTTGTAATAATGAATTCTCGAGATCTACAAATGTTAAAATGTAGCCCCGCGCACTTGAGAACTATAAAACACGAAAATAATTAGGGGACATAATGGAACAAATTTATTTTGGAATCAGTAAGAGCATTAAATAATTCAAGATGGCCGGATAACATATACAACGTGAATCTGAAAGTTCTTCAATTTCTTGTATATTGCAAGAAATTTGTTTGTCGTACATATTCACTGGATTTGTAAGAAGAAAACAGTTGAAATATTCTACATACCTCCGTAGCAGAATCCATATTGTTGATTAGTGTATTATTTATTCTCCTTTAAAATGATCCTTCTCTCAAAGTGTCAAATTGCGTAGTGCTAAGACATTCAATTACACATCCTACCGCCACGGGTGACCGAGTTTATTAAGGCGCGGACTTGTGAGTGGGAGGTCTGGAGTTCAATTCCCACCACCGCCCTAACTAAGGCTTTTTTCCAGGTTTTCCTCATTCCTCATAAATGGCAAATGCAGGGGAGACACCTAAACGTAGGCATGGAAGGTTTCCTTCCTTAAATTAAAATCCTTTCCCTTTTTACCATTTAATTTTATTTATCATCAATATCCACCGCATGTGGTGCCTCAGTAGTTAAAACGGGCGTTAAATGCTATTAAAAATGTTATACATCCTAACCAAGCATATCGTTATATTGGCATGAACCAAAGAACGATGGTTGCATCAGTTATTCCTATTCGTAACAAAATACCTAAAAATGCTCAAAATAAAATGTAATATTTGTTGTTTTGGCCAGGAATTTAGCAAAATGTAACACAGCCTTCCTAGAAACAATCGTGCGCATGCGTAGAACTGGAACGTCACTTGGAAAGGCAGGTATAGTCTTTCTCTGGTGTGCAGTATATAAATCCAAGAGGTCAAGCTATTGCTATTTTTCTTAACTATGTGTAATAATTCTGCTGTATTCAGCTGCAGCGCAATCCTTAGTTCATTGCTAGAAGTTGAGAAGAACGAACTTTCCCCCCTTATATTCTGCCATCTGCACTGTCATGGGTTTCTGTGTGATCCGATAGCAGCAGTGTCGCCGTAGCTCTTTTAAAACCTAATTTTGTTGGTGGAGTATTCAAAACAACACTGGGCACAGGAATTATAGCGTTATGGTAATGCAATTACAATTTGTTACCACTGTCGACGGAAGTGGCAGCCTGGTTCTAAATCTTCCCAAGTTTTGCGGAACTTCGCGAGTGTTGCAGCTAAAGTAATGAGCGTGGAAACAAAGGCATACACATAGAATCAAATTATGTCGCTTAATTCCATAAATCTACTCACTTTGCTACTAATATTCAACTCGTTTTGGGGTGACATTGGTACCCATTGCTACCGGAACTGGATAATAAAACTGTATTTATGGCATTTGCCAGTGCTTTGACCCGTTCTAGCCGCTTCCCACGTAGGTAATGCTCATTAGGTTCTTTATTTTTAATGTTACGTTGACTGTATTTCCCGGGGCCCGACAACAACATTTTTCTTTTCAGTACAGTCAATTATTAAAGTACTTGACCACATTCTCTCTGCCTTGGTTCGATTACTAACACTTTTAATTCTAAGCTCGCCCCAATCCCGGCACTTAATGATCATTCATTCTCGTTAGAACAGTTGGTCCTAAAATGCGAAACCGGTGAGGAAATTCGAGGTTAAGTCTGTTTCAAGGTTAAGTCTGTCTGCCACCTCCCAGTAGCGCCTTTTGGGGGGGGGGACAATTGCTTGTTAGGCCTCGGATATTCGGAGCGATTGTATTTATATTATTATTATTATTATTATTATTATTATTATTATTATTATTATTATATAGTTCCCAAATTTACTTTCAACTCCAAAGGGAATGACGCACCTTTGAAGACAGAACGCCAATGTAGTGGTGTTCAAGAGTTACCCCGGGCGTTTCAATTCCAGGTGCCTGGCAGTGCTCGGTTCTCCAACGGATCGACATGGGCCCTCATATCGAAATTTAAAATTGCATTTTCATCATTTTTCTTTTCCCAGGGGCAATCACAATCAGTTGACGAACAGAAAATGTATATGTTCAGAGTATTGATTGAGATAACGAATCGTGATGCGATTAGCAACGCAAGTTCATATTTACTAATGATTTGTTCATACGGAAACAACCGGAGATTTACCTGACGCGACTGCAAGGCTCAGCATTTTATCAAGATTGTCAATTTATAGTTCTTATTAAGACTCCTGTATGAATGAATGAATAAATAGTGTTTAACTCCCGCTCCCGCTATAGAGGCACCACAGGCACCGATGATACATGAGATGAAATGATATATTTAAGCATTTATTTTTAATAAAGGAAAGGAAAGGAATCGTTCCAGGCCTAAGTTTAGGGCACCACCTCGGTATTTGCCATTTATGAGGGCTGAGGAAAACCTGGAAAAAATCTCAGTCAGGGAGGACGGTCCTGGCGGGATTCGAGCCCCAGACCTCCCGCTCACGAGTCCGTGCCTTAACGACCTCGACTACCCATGGCGGTAGGCTTCTGTATGTGACAATAAAAATGATAAAACATGCATTCACAATTGTGTTTAGTTAACTCTAAAAACATTCAGGGCGATCTTATATTCTAATGCTATTTTATCGTTGCACCATTAACTTGTGTTAGAAAATTTATTTCCTATTTTGGAAAACTAAATTTCATTTCTATTGTTTTTCATATTGCCTGAAATTTGTTAATGTTTCATTGATCTCATTTCTAGCCAGTTTTGTCTTTTTAAAATTCCTGTGAGATAATGGTAAGTAATTTTATGTTCTAATGAACTCAATTTTTACAAATCTGTCAATATAACAATACACAATTAAATGTTGTATTTGACTAAATTTGATCAAGAATTTCAGACAGGTACCAATTCCAGATGAGACAAAATGAAGAAACATGTTTCTACTATTTGATGCAAAAAAAAAAATTGTAACCAAAATTCTAACATTGCAGAAAATTTAGAAATATTTCACCATGTTCCAGTTTTGAGTTTTACAGCTTCCGGTGAATACATGCGTGTCTCTAAATACGTCAGTTACGACAGTTTAATAAATAGCAATTATGGGTGTTACGTGTTTTACCCCAGGGAACAGAATTAGATTAAAATCCTTGATGAGCCATTGCAAGTGATAACATGTCATTAATTGCTCTAACGGAAAACAGGAAATGCTGTGAAACTAGATAGATTCATCATTACGGGAATGACGGTAAATTTACTGACGCCAAAGCTACCAACACATAGAGAAATATTTTACTTCCCCCTCTTATTGCTTCTAGAGAAACAATTTCGCTATTAATAATTATCACAGTACTTTACTCTACATACGAGAACATTACAGTAAAGGGAACTATATATAGTATATTTTGACGAAACGTAAACATGTGTGATTTGCCTGACTGTTTTTAAATTATCTGTGTGCAACAAACGTACTTTTGTATTGCTTGACACTGTATAACGAGCAGGCAGACATTTTGTAAGTTTCAATCGTACTGAAGCTTTGCAAAACCAGTTTAGTAAAGGAAATAACATACACGATTTCAGTAGCTTAATAGAAATTCCCCAGTTCTTATGATACAAATGTAACCGCATAGCAGTCACAACTTAGGCTATCAAATAAGCCCTCATAAGAAAATCGAGCCTATGGATAGTAAAATAAATTTATTGTGTAAAGAACAGATGCGAATAAACTTGAGCGCAGCTTTTTCAAGTCCATTTCTATATTTGTCACCGAATGCTCAGAGAAAATCCTTTCGTTTCCATTTCTTCTGATATTCACTTGTTTTAAAATAGATAGCTCTTGTTATATTTTGATATATTCGACAAGGATAAAATTGTTCTATTATTTTTTTTACTATAACATATACCCTAGGACAATTACTTTAATTCCCAATGCAGACTCTGTATAGTAATTTTATCTTCCATGTTCTCGGGTCGTTTGTATTCCCGAACTCCAATTGCGTGCTTCACTTTTCACTATTTTTTCATTTTCTTATCTTCCGCTCACGCCCAAGTACCGTGCACATTGTTACTTGTATTCAAGAATATATAGTTCTAGAATAAATGGCAGGGAACATAGAGGCGAGTAATGACAAAAATGTATCCCGTAATGGAAATTAAAACGTGGAATTAAATTTGTAAGCAGTGTAAAAAAAATTTACACCTTTAAATTTAAATGGTTTAAGGATAGAAGTTGAAGTTACTGGTGCTAAGGGACTTTAGGATTTGCGAGAATTATGCTTTCTTATTCTGCACTCTCCCGTTGAAGCTTCCGCGAGCATTTAATATCGGGAAAGATGGTTTCCACGTAAGGGAGAATATAATACTTTAACATTTATATTTATTACAATAATTGTCATAAAGTTTATCACAATAATGCATCAATGATGCTTTTAATAACAGAAAAAAATTGTGATTTGTACTAACTGCTTTACAATTTACATAAAAATGCAGTAACCTGACAAACAATAAGGGAATTTTATGCAATTTAATTTAACAGATGAAAGATTAAAGTCTAAGCATACTAATGAAATTGAAATGACTTTACAAATGCTAGCCAAAAGTGTATTACATTCAAATGCGAAAGCGAAAGATTGAATTCAAATTTCAATATACGTTACAGTTTCTGCTGCCTTGGTCAGCGGGTGAGGCTTGGCAGAGAATAACGACCCTAAAATTTAGTAGTAGTACTCAAAGGTGGTCTAAACGCTACTCCCTTTGAAGCAAGAAGCACATGCTTAATAGGCCGAGGGTAAAGTAGTGACGTCATGACAGTTCCAGTAAATTCAACATTAGTGTAAACCAATGAAAGAAAGAGCACAAGGGGCAGGTTGTAACATGAGTAGTAAGGAAAATAGACATTCAGCACAAAGGCGTGAACCAACTACAAAAAAATTACTGATAACTTTAGAGGCTAAGGGTGTCATTTGTAAATCAAAATTAAAACATTTTCTTGTACTCGTTAAGCGTTAAATTATATATAGAGGCACATGTGACATTTGAAAGCAAATACCAAAGCATAACCCAACATACAAAATTTGCTGTTTGTCAAAGAGAGCGTCTCTGAGAAGTTAAAATGAGGGCTATTGTTATATTTTATTGTGTCTACGTGTTATCCCAAATGTAGATGGTAGTTCACTCACCGCTATTTGTGCTCAAGAAACTGTTAACTGAGTCTTGTCTTTGTAAATGCTGAGTGCAACGTCAGAAGATTTATCTGGCGGAATGCTTTAAGTTAATCTCATACAGGAATCTACCCTAATGCTTTGTCCTCGATGCAACTCTTGCCCATGGGACAATCTTTCCGCAGGCAGCTTGTATTGATGCCAGAATCAATACCATTTAACGCACTGGGATTTCCGTCCACCAATGTAGAACAGAAATTAATTGAAGCTACAACTACTTTGAAAATTACAGATACAGGCTGCATTCAGTGGTATGATTAGGGAAATTAGTTAAAGTTTGCATTAGTCAACGACTCGTCCGAGTTAACTCCCTGATAGCTTTTTCTAATCTGAAAAGTTGAATACATTGGGAAATGCTTTTTATTTTTATTTTTATTTTTATTTTTTATTTTTTGAAAATTGTCTCATTGTCTCTGCACTATCTAGATAAGGACAAGGCAGCGTATTAAATGCCTCGCACTATTGTTAGCGGTTGGAGCATACCTCCCACGAAAAGCATGAAAAAGCAGGCTGATCTAAGTAACCGGGAAGGTGTTGAGAGCGTACCTATCCACTTGGGCTTAACCGCTTCTTCGAATTCTTGTGGTGTTGGCTCTTTGAGTGAGGCTCTCTTTGTTGGCACGAAGTTCATCCAATTCGGGTGTACTGCATTCCTTCTTGGTAAGCCTTCTATCCAAATTGAGTACATGCCGGCTTTAACAATAGAATGTTTCCTGAATTTTCATCTCGCATATGGAAACAAAACAAAGAGCTTAGGACTGCGAGGTTGCAAATATGCACGTGGGATGTGTTGTTGACATCGGAATATTCGTTGAGTAGTCTTCCTGAAGCACGAACCGGCAATATTCGCTTGCTTCGTCCCAGCAGCACAGTTTTGCAACACACGATAAAGGCAACTAGGAGTTTCTACGATAGGTGAGCTCTTATTTACAAATACCATTTTTTTTGGCAAGGTAAACACTTATGTTTTACTTTTCTCATATATCGCAATCAAAAATGTATCGGCAATCCAAATAATTCACCATTATCCGTTTCAGATGTTGCATGTCTGGTTGTGAGACGTTACTTTTCCCGCAATTGAAAGCACTTCACAATTTTATTTAGCAATTTCTCTTTTTGCTGTTAGATCTGTTACAACGGTAAATAAGGGAAACTTTTCATTAAGATTAAAATGGTTTTAGAAATGTTTATACCGCCTCTTGGGTCTAGTGGTTGGGGTTGCCTCTATTAACTGGGATGCCCCAGGTTCGATCCCCGGGACCTGCATCGTGCTTTTCCCAAATAGAGCTGTGAAACGGGGTCTATCCGACCTTGTGAGGACAATTAGGAAACTGTCTGATAGGTAGCGACCTATGATCAAAGCGCGGCGAGATGGTTGTTCTGATTACATGCCCTCCAGTAATACTGCACTCTACCAGTGATATCGCAAGACGAGGTAGAGAATGGGCCAGAAGCCTGTAGTGGCGAGGAAAATCTGTTTAATCTTCAATCATAAGCACTTAAGATATTACGGCGATATATGAACTTATTCATCGTACTTTAGGACTTTTCTCCCAGTATACAGGATTCCCTATATTCGTGTGGGCATTTTATATTTTTATTTTTTACTCTGATGGTTGGTGTTCAAATTATTCTGATTGACACACGCTTTCGAATTTGGAAAAGTGAATATCATCAGGGTTGCTTTTCTACATACTACATACAGGATGTTCCAGAATTCAACCGCAGCATTTTGCGATGGAGAACTTGCGATCTGCGAACTAAAAATTTTCTGCCAGTGGAGTTAAATCTAATATTGGTAGCACGTCACTGATTCGACCTCCACTTGATGTGATAAATGTGGACAAGCGTCGCGAGGAAATTCGCACAGAGCAGTGGCCAAGTGGTGCATAAATAAGCTGTAGCTGCGCTCAGAGAAGAAAAGCGAGGTTTCCAATTTTAACGAATGCATTCAATTTATTTTTGTGGGTCGTTGTCAAATTAAAAATAAATTTTTAGTTTTGTTACATATATTAGCTGTGCAATTCAGTATGAGTTTAAAAGTTAATAAATTATTACATTAAAAGATTTAGGAACCTGAGTAAGTGTGCTGTATGCAATAAATTAAACATACAAATTGGAATTCTACAAAATATTGTGGTGACATACTATTATTTTCTCTCATTTTCGATTGTAGTGCATAGTGCGGGAGAAAATGTTTAATATGAGAAGGTTAAAAAACGGAGAAGAATTAACTAAAGCACAAATTTTCTCCAAATCTGGAAGGAGAAAATATTTAAATTCTAATATCATGAACAAAAAGAATGACATAATTTTATGTTTAGTTTGAAGAAAGATGTTAACAAATGAAATATGACAAAGAACACGAACGTTCACTTCTGACTGGAAGAAATACTATGAACAAAAGATAGTCGTATGGAAAACGCTTTAGTTTTCAAGAAGGAGAATAGTTTTGAATGAAGACACTTTCCAACTGTCTTTGTCACATGGAGGAACTAGTTATAAAAGTGACAAAACTGGCCATCTCCAACATCTTTGCAGAGCTTATGTCTGTCCTCGCCTACTCTCCCACACTAGGAACAGTGAGTTGTCAGTCTTCAGTGAATGTAGCATCGGAGTTTAGTGATATGTGATCTTAGCATTTGTTATTTAGATAATTCATTCCCACTACATTTTAATGCCCGAAATGTGGTGGAACATTTAAGAGTTTTATCAGCGGGCCTAAAATCATAAACTCAAATTACGTAATGTGCTTGTGTACATTAGGGAGTAAAAGTGAAAATGAAATTCGAACTGACTTTGGTAGTTTATTTTTCTTTTTGCAAAGCCTAAACCATGCTAACTGAAAAACAAAAAACGAAAACAAAAAAACCTTGCAGTGGATGGTTGGCTCACACAATGGAAAATGCACTACACTGTTATCAGTGTCGTGCCAACCCTTACTGGAAGCAAGTTATTACGAAAACAGCAGTGCCCATATTTTTTCAATAATTCTTAATAACTGCTGAAACAAGGTTTCCTCACTAAGATAGCAGGAATGAACGTTTGCACTTCAAACATTATAGGTTCACTATCGCCAAATGTTTGTGTAGGTTACCTCTACCATTTTTGGAATTTATGCGGTTGAATTCTGAAACATACTGTATAGTATGTTTCATGTTCATTTCAGTATTTTTCACCATCATAGTCAGTTAATCGTTTTATTTCATTGGAAAATCTCACGCTGTGGAATTGTTCCAGCGAAGCTGAATAGATCTACTATCTATAAATGCTTTCTTGTAAGAGATTTACCAACACCAGGCCATTTTTCGCACTCCAGTCATACCAGACACAGTAAAATTAACTATAGAAATTATCTAATAAGGAATTAAAATTATTGCATTTACTTTAGCTTAATTGCCAACGCTGCTGATATGTTATAAGATGTCCATGCCTCCTTGTTCGCAAACGAATTAAGTTATAATAGGGTAAATAACATCGTATAAGGTTTCAAAACGTGCTAACATTGCAGAAAAGACATTCATCCATTGACTTGGCTGCCATATATCTTGATAAATATATGAATTATTTAATTGGATGAATTCAACTTGGGAGAAAGTAATAGCTCCTCTTTCCGAAAGTTAGGAATACAGCCATTTGTCATTTCTCGCCGTTACAAGGGTCCATCAATATTAATGAAATTTTAATGCCTGTTAATGTGGTGACAGCACACAATTGGCAGCAGTGTCTAAGTATGTTCAGCACTGCATAATTTTTTCTACAATCGTTGCATTACCATGAACGCAAAGCGTATTTATTCGCTTTTTAGTACGTGAAGGTATTAAACATGCAGATTTTAAGCAGATTACGTACACAGTTCAGCAATGACACGAGCTCTTATGTGGAAGTCGCAAAAATGTTCAAACCTCTGGCATGCACGTCGTTCCAGAACAACTATTGCATCGCAGAGCATTTTACCAATTTAAGACCTTCTTCATGACGACCGAGGAAATTATTCCAACTACTAACATAAACTAAGAAAGTGCACAATAAATAAAAAGGAGTTAAAGTTAGGCAAGATGGGTGCCAAGTATTTTGAATGCAGACTAGAAGACTACAAAGACTGAAATATCTCAGAAAATGTTGCATCGCTTTGCAGCATAAGGAGATTCACTGGACAGTTAAAAAGGCTTAGATGAAGAGGCAGAAGATGGTACAATTGCCTGCATAACAGCACACAGAATTTTTCTGCAGAAGAAATAAATAAATTGCCAGTACATTGTAAAAATACCTGTGGACAATCGTAAAGACTTTGCCGCAAAATAATTTGTACTTTTTCACATTTATTAGTAAAAAAGAGTATTTTTTTTTAAAAGTCACTTTAATTTGTGATCATTTCGCATTTAACTAACAGGAAGCAAGTCGCCAGGCGGAGTCAACAATTAATTTCGGCCAGCCTCCTGAGGCAACGACAGTTATCATGCTTGCTTTAGATCTTACCAGCTGTTCAGCATAGATAAACAATATCAAAATTGTGCCGAAATGACCTTTCGTTAGAACTATCTAAACCCTAAAGTACTGAGCTAACTTCATAGTACCTGTGATATGTAATTAATTAGATTACGTACGAAAAACACCAGGATACATGTTTTAAATTTACAATACGTCACAATTGCCATGCTAACACACAACATCACCAAATTTTGTAATTTGTAGCCATAATACTTCTGTTTCCGATACTCAGTACTAGAAACAAAGACCGTTAATGACTTAAAAAGTATAACTACGTGAAAATTTAAATTAGAAATGAATAGTGGTTCACCGGTATAAAATTGAAACTGTCTCCCTTAGGTCCAGTTTCGTTTTTCCATGTATGCCATATCGATATATGTTCAAATACGTAGGTAGCTAATGAGAACTATTTCATTGATTGCTCTACTAAGAACCAGAGCGTATCTATATGTACTTTTCAAGGATAGAGTAAGCATTGTATTCTTAGAAACGACAGAGCAAGCGGGAAGATGTCAGACATTAGATATATGGCGTAAGATAAAACACCTATCACAGAGTTTTATGAGGTAGAGAAGCGTTTGGGTTATATTACGTTGCAGTACTGCGGTATTTCGAGCTTCTGTTGACGAAATATTTTGACCCGTTTCATATTACCGTTTTACTTGTAATGTTTGTAAATACTAGTAGCGTGGTCTGCGAAATATGCGTCTTTCAATATTTTAGTTACTCATTCGTTCTTTGCAGCTTTAGCTGTTTTTTCCCCCTTTTATTGAGAAAGAAACTGCCCAGACAATAAACCAGTTCTGCATTTAATATAGTTGCTAGTATGTCATTCGAGAGTGGAATAATAGCTTGCCGAGAATAGAAGATGACTATTTTTTGCTGCTTTGATTAAAGCCTTTAAAATTAAATCTCGCACGGGTGTTCCTTTTAAATTTCAGCTAATATAACCCAGCTTCAGACGCTATCAAAGCGCTTTCTTATGTTCTTTTGTTTGAACATGCAGTAAAATAGCAAAAACATATATCGAAAGATAGCGTGCGCTGGGAACTTGTGATAGTATGGGTACAGAAACCAACAATAAGGGTGTAGGAAAACACAAAAATGAAAATAATATTGGGTGATAAACCTTACTTGGACTCTACTGCCAGTCAGTTTGAATGAATGACATAATGCTTGTCAGTGCATCTTGCCTTGAGGTGAATAGGCTGCTAGAGTACGATACCGTGCAATCTAGCGAACGGTTAAAGAACTAACACCATCGCATAAAAAATTGACTCATAACAACGACGTGTCAATAGATTGTCTCTTTCTCTCTCGCTCTCCGAGGTGCACTCCCGCCCTCCATAACAAATTCTCAGAACCAAATCAACTGATTATATTGGTGGAAACTTGCTTCACAATAGTAAGGCATTCATATCAAATGAGTTGCGGCCAAGTTCAAACAAATTTGATCACACAATATTACCGGAACGTGCACTTGGTGACAGGTTTGCAGTGATGCACGTTCAGGTTTGGAGGCTTCAACACACTATACTATTGTTCGATACAACAAAGCATGACCATGGACTGCTTTGCGGCGTGCAGAGACACGATGTGAAAATGGAATGCTCTATTTAAAAATTGCTTATTAGCACAATACAGCTCATTGATAAATACAGAGGGAGCCAAAAATGTATACACACTTCAAGCAAAGAAACAACTGTGTTAACATAAAAAAACCGAATTCCAGAAAATTATGATCACTAATCATCTTAGACTTTTACAGTTGCAACAGTTGCTCAAAATGCCCACCATCGGCGTCGATACACTTCTGAATACGTTGAACTACGGATTGAGTAACGTTTGCGAAAGTGTCCTCAGCGATTGCAGCACATGCTGTTTCAATTTCTTCCGGAAGTGCTGCCAGTGTAGCTGGTTTTTTACGGTATACAATATCGTTAAGAGTTCCCCAATAGGTAGAAGTCCAACGGAGTTAGATCCATAGAACGCGGTGGAAACTCAATCGGACCTCTTCGTGAGTGCTCAGTAGTGAGTGCTCAAAATGTTCCAAAACCATAACCCAGGACGGGGGACTTGTTGCCGTGCGAGATCTCCCAGATCTGCCCTTGTGAACATCGCATAGGGTACCACGAGTCTCAAATTTGTCTCGAATGCGTGCAGTTACTACTCGCGTTGGCGGTTCTGTTCTAAACACACGTGTCCATTGCCTTTGAACTTCAACAACATTCTCGGTTTTCCAATATCACTTCTAAATTGCTTTCCGCTGTTCAAACGATAATCTTGGTTACATTTTGTTGTAGCAACGCTAGCATAACGCAATTTGAGTCACTCTGTTAACAGAACATATACGACAATCTTGGCTTCATTTGTTCATTGTTGATGTACCTGCTACGTAGTAACGCTATCATAACATAATGTGAGTCACATCTGTTTACAGAACATCATACTACACATTACTGTTGTTTTTCGGTTCAACTTTGAAATGTGTTAAATAGATATCTACTGTGAAAGTGTGTATACATTTTTGAAACTCTCGGTATTTCGTCGTTGAAGGATTTCTTCAGTCGTACTTTTCCAGTTTTATCGAAACGTGTTGCATCTAGGAGGTTGGAAAAGTACATTGGCCTCTAAACTAATGGAAAATGAGTTCTTTAGTTTTCTACTTCATGTGTATCTACCACAGCTGCACTGTGAACAAATCAGGGTAGCAGTGATTGTCTTCTCTATCTTCATTTTCACATTAGTATCTGTATATTCATTTATATCCACAACTTGAACACAAAATTCATTTAACAAAATCTTACCTTTGAAAGATAATTTATTTTTGCTTGCCTTGCAAGTTGATGCTATCACTTTCATTCAAATCTATAATAAGAATAAATGGGTTCATTTAGGAACGAATTGCCCCAAGTATTATGGAGATTTAAAAATTCACAGCACGTAGTAACACACTTTGACAAACAAACAAATAAACAAAAAAGTGACAGGCAGAAAGCAAGTCTGATTTGGAAAATATCGGAAGCGTTCGCTGACGCTGGGTTCAAAATGTAACCTTAAGTTCAAGTTCAGGTTATGCCATGTACAGGAAATGCATTTGCTCGGACTGTGTGCTCTAGTGACTGAGTGGGCAAAAGTATGTGTGTAATAAATAATAATAATAATAATAATAATAATAACAATAACAACAACTACGTAGGTTCTAATCCTCTTATGCTTGAACATCTTATTTCTTAGATTTTGCCTTTAAAATTAATATTTTATCTACGACAAAAATATATTTTAATACACAACGTATATTTAAATTCTAAGGCATTTATGCTCAAACGCAAAATGAACTTAAATAAATAATTTCTTTCAAAATAAATGCCAAATTTAGAATATTCCAAAGTGAAAAACTGAAAATAAAACATAAATAGCCTTATTTCATTTAAAATAGTTGTTAATTTTCTATTTATTTTCAAAACAAAGATTCCTTTACTTTGTGTGTGTGAGAGAGCATATATACCTTAAAGTTTAAATAAAACTTTGCAATTAGAAGTTATTTTATTACGTGTATACTAAACATTACTTTCACTTACAAAAAATAACAATAAAACAATTCACACATGGGTAGTGTTTGAACTTGAGTAGCTCTCAATACTAGACACCTGCTTTTAACCGCTGGATAATCGGCATGCGTCTGCCATAGAGAACTCGATGTGACATAATAATGAGACTCCACGCGCAGAGATATGCTGTGAATCGAGCACCGAGACAAACAGAACTTAGACAAATTAGTGTTTCTAGAGTCTGCTCATTTTTTGTCTTAAGGTTTACAATAGATACAGGAAAGTGATTTTTATGGCATAGCAAAAGTTAAGAAACTGTTAATTTGCATTATAAAGCTCATTTTGTGCGCTTTTCTCATTATGCAGACATTTAAGAGATAGTTTCATTTCCTCTGACATAGGCCCCATGCTGTCAGTGTAGATAACCGTCTCTGATACGCCCCTGCAGATGCCAAATAATTGCGAGTACAGGAGAGCGAAGACTGATCTGTGACGTAACACTATAGAAAATGTATCTCTTAGTGTTAAGCCTGGTGAGCAAGTGGCCAAGACAGGAGATTTTTCCATTGCACAAGCAACTCATTTTTGCAAATTGTGCGTTCCAACTGGAAATGAAATGATCGTAGGGCGAATATTTCACAAATTTTGTGGCGTGAACAAGGGAAACGAATCGACTTCGATTCTCCTTTGCGTTCGCAAACAGAGAAACCAAGCGGCTAAATGCATAAATATTGGATGGCGGGGTATAAAACAAATACTTCAAGATTTTTTCCTCCCTTTTTTCCCCCACTCCTATAAAGGTAATCGTGTGCTTAATGAGTGGCACACGCAAAATTCATAAGTTCGCGATGGACTTTAAATAATCCAGCATATAGGGCTAAACTATTTTACATCTTACCTGTGAATTATATATATATATATATATATATATATATATATATATATATATATAAATTTATTTTATTTGTTTTTACTGTCATTAGATGTGCTAATAGAAATGCTTGCTTTTGTTCTAAATATAAAATATTTGTGTTATCTTTGCTCTGCAATTAGTAATCTAAAACTTTTCTAAGGGTGTAAAATAGTTTTGTACTAAAGCATTTAACCTTTTAAGTTCAAACTTCGGAATATTCATCGTCCCTGTATATTAGGAGAAATAATCCATGACATTTACTACTTTAATTATAGATTTATCTCTTTTGGATAGGTTACATTAATCAAATTTCATTAAAATATATTTGTAAATTAATATACATGAACTTTTTAAACATTTTATAATTATATAGTTTGTTTCTACTAAGGTTATTGCTAAAATAATAACAAAATTACAGTCCACTCTTTGTGGCAATAAAACATACATTACACATAAAAATGATATGGAATGCGAAATGGAAATCAGTGAGTATGAACAATAATTTATATAACCTAAAAGTGATAGACTTGTTACTATGGCATTTATAAAGAAAAAGAGCCACCATCGAATGATTAAAAACCCAGTTACTATGAAGTTACTAAACTGTAAAATGATGTGCTGTATTTGATTTGTTTTTTCATTTGTTATGTTGGTATTTTTTGTATATAAGGATCATCAGTATACCACAATTGAATAATGTACTTTGGTTTAAATAAAATATTACTCATTAAAGAATAAATTCTTCCGAATTTAAATATAAACTTTATAACATCTAGGCCTACCACAGTCGGTGGCGCTCGTATTTCAACAGTGCTTTTTCCTCATTATCTTCCCTTTGAATTTTGGTTTCTGGACCTATTCCCTGCCGGTCCCACGGCAATATACATTCATTCGCAAATACAAATAATAGACAATTGACTGTAAAGCAACGCATTTTTATGTATACGATATTTTAAATGCGAACCAGCTCGTGTAGAAAATTTGCTCAGAACTTTCGTGATCAATTGACTCCTTCCAGAACTGCATTGCACGTTATTGTGCACAAATTCGAATGTACAGATTTAGTGCAAATCAAAACATTAGCGGAAAGGTACAGATTTAACAAAGAAAAAAGTATACAAAGCTGGCTCAAAAAGAATCGCTCTTAGAAGTAGCACACGAGGAATTTTTTAATGTAAAGTAAAATCTTAGCAATGAAATGAGAAATATTACGGTGATCGTGCCTAATTGTGTAAACCAAAATGCGTTTATCTGATGCATTGCCTGTTTATCCTAGGGAGGACGGTTCCAGCCTCTTCTATAAGGTAAGATAATGTACACAATTTAGAAAGCGGAGTTGAAGTAAGGGCGCTGCCGGCTGGAGCACGCTCAAAAGCTGAGACCTAAAATGCCTCGTCTATGGACATGATTTATAACTAAAGCCTGATGGTAAAACTACTATTTATTCAAGGGTTGTCCTGTTAGTTAAGTAAACAATGCTTGAATCTTTTTAAAAGTGAAATAGTATATAACTTTAATTTTCGTTTTGTAGCAAAACCTATGGAAGTAGGGAGATCTTACTGTAAGTTTTCCTTACATTGCATCGATCTCCTTATCCGTTGAAATTGAACTAAAACCTTTGATGTTTGCTCACTATAAACACGAAATAAATTCTTGATTTACTAGGTGGTACATGCCATTGTAGCGTAGAAAATAATATAAAAGAATCATAATTGCTTTATCGGCCATCTGACGGTGGTGGGACTGAGTCAAACGTTTTAAAGATCTTCTTTGTGTCTGCTTGGCTTTGAGCAAACAATTAAATTACTGAAGCGGTGTTTACACGAAGTAGTAGAATTTGATACATCAATGTGTCTTTGGCTGTTATTGCAATAAAGGCGAAACGTTAAACGTGTTTTTTTCCCCCCCAGCCATCCCTTTTGCGGTTTGTATAACCTTTGTAATTGGAAATTCAATACACCCTGTTTATTGAATGCAAAGTGAGCGGAGAAAGGACTGCGTAGAGAATGGGTGGAATTGTTAAACGCATTCACTGAATAACTTTTTAACAAAGAAAACCAAAGGGAAGCGTGGCGAGGCACGTTTGCATTTACCTCTCAGCTGACAATAAAAGGAAATGCTTTGTCAGCGAAATGGCGGGTTGTCTTGTGTTTGTGATTCTCCTTTGCATTCTTCTGCCACTTTGCAGTTCCGTATAATTATTTGTTTTACTCGCACACGGCGCCCTAGGATGATGACCTATGTTTCGCTCATCAGTGTTTCTTTTAATATTACCGTTCAGTTGTTTCTATTTGTTGTCGCACCTTTTTTCAAATAAAATTGCCAAAAACTGCAACCTCCAGTGCAGAGAGAATTAGTGTCGTGATAAATACAGTGCCACTCACAGGGATTAGAACTTTTGTTTAAGATAATTACGATTCGCTACTAAAAGGGTACACGCTACTGAATTTTCTAGCTTCTAAATTTATAAAAGATCTGAATAATTTGTTAGGTTAATAAATTATCTGAAAAAATATATTATTTATATTACTTACTCAAAATGAAAGTTAATGAACATTTTTGAAGCTTAATATGTAGTCAGAATTCTATTTCATGCACTGTGACTTTCGTTTTAGTAAATGTTTAATGGTTTAAAATATAAATTAAATTTTTTTTTTCTAAATATACAGCTCAAGAAATTTACCATGTTTTCTTAAATAGGATAAAACCAGTGCACAATTCTGTTCTTTCATATGCTGCTAAGCAGTGTGGAAAATTTTATTAAACTACGACGAACAGTTTATGGGGGGGGGGAAGCTTTCCAGTACCTTAGATGTTAAAAATAATTTTAACGAATAATTGAAATGAAGGTTATGTGGTGATAGAGTAGTGTAACTTAGCTATAATCGTAAAATTTATTATCTGCATGCTTCCTTCTCCAGTCTGTAGCTTTCCTCTCTTAATTTCACCAGTTTCACTCCACTTCTGTATTTTTGGTACTTGACAGATCATCGTTGGTTGTCAGCACCTCGCCTCTTGTAATGATTATCCCATTTTTTTTCTGATCCCGGTAACACCGCACATTCCAACAATCTCCCTTACTGCACCCTGCATTAACTTCACCTACTGCTATAGCTACAGTCAGCTCCACCCTGTTCATTAATTCAAATATTTTTGGATCACTTTTTCCATATGTTATGGAGGCACTCGGATTTCTTGTCTTGACTAACAAACTGTTTGATACATAGGAATTATGTGTATAAGGACTTGAATGGAAATGGGTGTATGGGCATTGTCTTTATGCAAGATTGTAAAAGTACCAATATCTAAAGTCATGAACAATTTATCTTTTCTCATTTTTTGCTAGCGCTTAGATGTTTCTGTGTATGTTTTTGCGGCGCAGTTAGATATATATTCGTCCTAATGGATGTTTTTGGATCTCCGAGTTCGTTTCTATTCTAATCGGTCCGTGTAGTTTCGCGCAATTACTCGTATTTTACTGCGGGTTTAGCAAAAAACAATTCTTATTATACTTAGTCATAATCGAGCATTAAATATAATTACACTTTTGCACAGAATGTTTTAATGTTTCCTATAATTAATTATGAATTAATAACTGCAGCTTTATATCTCAACTTGTGCTCTCAATCCTCCATTACAGGTATATGTTGCAACGAGCTTAATGACAGTTTAACTTATTTATAATGAACTCTGACAGAAATATCTGGAAATATAAATGCAAAGGGCTACTTTGGCTTTCTGTGACCCACATTCATTTTACCGTTTGTGCTGCAAGTCTCATCAGTTGCCTTCCTTGTGTATTTCCTCCCTTTTTGCTTTAGTAATCAACAAAATGTTTTACATATGGCCGAGGCACAGGTGCAACTACTTTACACTTCGACAAGATTAGAGCTGACAAGCAGTTTGTCTTTCTAGGCAAAGATTAGGTTAGGTTAAGTTTAAGGTGGTGAAAAACTGAAACTACAGTTAGAACTGAGTTTAAAGCTTCGCATTATCTAGTTTCTTCTTCTTTTGCTGTCATTATTATTATTATTATTATTATTATTATTATTATTATTATTATTATTATTATTATTATTTTCCTACAGATACGTAATTAATTTAATACAAGCTGGTATGAGAAAACCATGTCATGTCTTTAATTAACCATTCTAAACTGGATATATATAACTATATGTGCCATAAACTTTACACCTCTGTAGGATTAGAACAGATACTTCCTTTTATTTGAAATTTAACTTATTGTGAAGCTTGCGTCCAAGGAGAGAAGTCCATAATTTCACTAAAAAGAGTTAATTATATTTGGGTATAGTTTTATTGGATCATATTTAGGTCTGTATTAATTTTTAGTCAGACTATCACAAATACCGTAGAAAATTCTTGTTGGATTAAGGGTCTTGGCCAAAAACTAGAATCCTTTCTCTGAAATCTCGAAAAATCAAATGTTTACACCGTTTCAGTTAAATTTAAAGAAGTATACGGATACATTCCATTGTTTTATTTATTAAACCAAAATCAAACAAGTCCCTTTTACATATTGTCTTGGGAAACCCTTTGTTACTTTCAACGTAAATTGAACACCAAACAAATTCCAACCAAGTGCTGAACAAGTTCTAACCTGCAAATGTAATTCAAACAAGTTCTACATGTTTTTTCGTTTAGCTCAAAGGTATTTTGTGCAAAACGGAAGGTGATTTTCAAAATTAACTAGCAAATGACCCCTTAATATGATCACAAAATATTACATTCAAATTATTGATATAAAAGTTATGCTAAGTTTCTGTCCTTCACTTCCTGCAAAGTTAAAATTAACACACTTCTCTGTTTTTAGAGTTGAGGTTAGTTAGCTTAGGTAAGTTAAATTAGGTTAGGTCTAAGGTGGTGAAAATTTAAAACTATATTCATAGCTGGGCTTAAAAACTCACGTTATTTAATTTGTCTATTATTATCATTATCAGCATCATCCTCAGATACGCATTATAATGGAATCTGATTCAAGGAATTCAATTCATCCATTAACCGTTCTGGATTAGATATCTTGATTAGACTCTGCCGTTAAACTTTACACTTTGATAGGATTAGAACTGGCTCGTGGCCTCTAAAATAGGTGAAGCACCATACACTAATCCCCTATTTTGATTATTTTATTTACGGACGCTCTGTAACATCTCAGGTCATCAGCGTCCCATTCTATTCAGGGCGTGAATCAGCCAACAAATTTTGCTCAGAAGTCTCTTTTGTCAAGCTTGAGGTTCTTTATCGTGCCGTAAATGTACGACACGGAACCCAAGGCTTTTTTCCATTTCACGGCTTTACTTCCATTCCGAAGGAAGCATTACTTAGGATTTTTACGCCCCAAAAATCCATCGGTCCTGACCGGAATCGAACCCGCGATCTTGGGTTTAGGAGGCAAGTATGATTACCACTACACCACCAGGACCGACTATGAATCTCCTAAACATCAAATTGTAAACTTCTGAGATAATGGCGTCATCTGTTTGTTTTATCTCTGATCTTTCAATTTCCAATCTCCAACCACAATTCCTATAATCGGTACAGATTTTCCACCACAGAAGGAGGATGTGTTCATCTTTCCATAAGACACCATGCGTTTCTGTTAACTTTAAATGTTATTTTATCAAGAACGTGTGTGTGTTGGTTATAGGATTCATGCATGGCGCTATAGACTTGAACTTGTTTTATAAATTAAATTCACTTTCCTGTAGAAGTTCAGTCCTCCTGATTTTCATTTGTGCGAATTCCACAGCTGTATTGACGCAATGTTGATTACACGAAGACTTACAATA
Source organism: Metallyticus violacea (assembly GCA_030762175.1). Classification (NCBI taxonomy): domain Eukaryota; kingdom Metazoa; phylum Arthropoda; class Insecta; order Mantodea; family Metallyticidae; genus Metallyticus; species Metallyticus violacea. The sequence continues at coordinate 22,405,183 of CM060846.1, read as the reverse complement.
TCACTTTGCTTTACGAAACAAGTTATTACAACAAGTGAGTACTTTTGGAAATATGTTGTCACAATCATATTGTGACCGTCGAGCCCACAAAGGCGTATCTAACCATACGTCATCGTTTAGGTCCTGAAGGCCCAGTACAGAACATTCGAATGGTCCGTAAAAGACTTGTGACCATTCCCATGTTGCCAGTTCTCGCAAGACTCCAGTAGCGTTACATTGTGATGTTCAAAGAAAAGGGAGCGCTTTTCTAGAGAGAGTGAAGAGAATATTAAGTAATGTATTTTTCATTTGCAATTGGGAGGGCACGCGACCATGTGACCTAAAGGCTGTCTGAACCGCTTCTGCTGACAAGCAGTTTGTTTCCTTTCTAGGCGAAGGTTAGGTTAGATCTAAGGAAGTGAAAAACTGAAGATATTGTTACAGCTTCGCGTTATCGACTTTCTGCAGGTACGTAATTATTATAATGCTAGCTGGGTGAAGGAAATCAACTCACTCTTTAATTAACCACTGACTATAAACTTGGCAACATCTCAAATATCAGCACAAAGCAAGCAGTGCAAATGGTGGCATTTTTATAGCGGTTGGGGCAAGTTCCTTGACTGAAGTTTATTCAAGACCTCTTCCTCACCTTATAAAAAACCAGTGTAAAAAGTTTAAATACATTATTATAAATTCGTTACATGCACCTACTATTGGGCTCGCACGGAAAAAGAAGACTTGCTACATATGATGTAATTTCTGGAACATTCCATTCGGGCCGCTTAGGTGTGTACAAGTTTCTAGCGAAAGTTTCGCGCAACTCTCTGCACAGCTTTGCATTTTGTAGAGGTACAGTCGATGCCGTCCCGTGGGTTCATAACCAACGTTCATATTTGAGCATAATTAAGTAGCCTAGAGCCACGTTGTGGCACAATCGCTCAGGACATGGTCGCTTAACTAGCGAATCTTATATGGGCCTTATATTTGAAGCGAAAATGCTTTAAGGCATATGGACTTCTGATGCAAAAGAAACCCTCAATCTTGATCATGAATTTGCAGCTTTGAGTTAATGCTCATTGTAGTGTAAACCACCCTCCTCCACGAGTGTTCTAATCACTTAACTTTGTGACTGAACAAAAACAATGCACGTTTTTGTTACTTCATTTTAATTTTATATCGAGACATTATTAAATCTTTCGAAATAATTTGATATAACTTTTAGTTCGCTATTGCTTTTTTTTCTGCTTTTTTCCAGTAGAGTTGTCATCCAAGCGAAACTTAAAAGGGACATTCGGATTTAGATTTTTATTTCTGTAATTTTAATGTTGTTGAGCTGAAAATTGGCACATAGTGGTTTTATGTATTGGTAAATAATGTTTCAAACTTTTCATCTTTATAAGAATTTGTTATAAGATATAATTGTCAATAACGTCAAACATTCCTGATATTATAGACACATTAAGAGAATAAGGCAAGGTATCTGGTTTATGATCTTATGAACACAATCTTTAAATTTTTAAACGAAAAATATATTAATGTTATGGTTAATGACACTTTTGTTTACTAAATTAATAGTACTATACAATAAACGAGAGTAATAATTGTAGATATTGTTATTTTAAGTTATTCATTTAATTTTCATTAAAATATGATAAATATTAACGTTCCTGGAATAAATTTTGGTCACCAAAACAATGTTTGAGAAAAATCAATTTACTGAAAATAATACCTTCCACTCCTTTGTCAGTTTTCTTTGCAAATTATTTTCATTACTTTCAGCACATGTAGCATTAGCTTCAGCAAGTAATTCTGAAAGCCTGCAAACATGCAGTCCGGTTTAAATAACTCCAGCACAATAGAGTCCAGTTTCTGCTATGGAGGCAGAACTGCCTCTAAATCCTTCACGTTCATTTTTGCACGACTTTGTGGCTTTTCCCCTTTGGCAATACTTTTGTTATAAAAATGTGGGTACACGCGTAATGTTGGCTGCTCTTCAGCCATTCACAACTTGCTGTTTAAAAATGGTGGACCACAAATGTACTGGAACTGCGGATATACTCGTATTTATTCCCAAATATAGAGAATGTTTACATTTACGTCTTCAATTCGCTTCAATAGTAAACAGCGCATTCCGGTGGTAGTTTGATAACTTAATTGCGAGGTAGCCCTCCATTCTCATCTGTTTTAATTTTAAACGTCTCTGCGTAGTATATTTGCTGTAACGTTACGTCGTTTGCTTTCGTCGTAAGAAAAACCACAAACATATGTAAACACATGTAAACAACTTTAAATACCTACTCGCCATGTGCTAAAAGTACTTTAATGTTTTAAATTTAAATTAATATATCTACATATCATGGCAAATTGGAAGAAAAATTTAGAGCTTTACGCATAGGTAGAGTGAATTTTTTTTTTTTTTTTTTGAGTAGTGTTTAACGCCCGTTTTCACTACTGAGGCACCACAGGCGGTGTACACTGATGATACATGAGATGAAATGATAAATTGGGAAAGGATTTTTTTTTTAAGGAAGGAAGCGTTCCAGGCCTAAGTTTAGGTACCTCCCCGGCATTTGCCAGTTATGAAGACTGAGGAAAACCTGGAAAAAACCCCAGTCAGGGAGGACGGTCTTGGCGGGATTCGAACCGCAGACCTCCCGCTCACGAGTCCGTGCCTTTAACGACCTCGGCCACCCGTGGCGGTAGGTAGAGTGAATGAAACACTGTTCTACACAAAGTAGAATGGGATCAAATGCGGTTATTTTATTGGTTTATGGGGATAAATATTGATCATAATATGACAAATTATATAAACGATGTACAAAATCATAAAGCTACTCTTCAAATAAAAGAAACTGAGAACTAACATGTTATGAACATTCTTCGTTAAAATATAAGGGGGGGGGGAGGACACAAGGATGCAAGTACAACAGTAATAACAATTTTGCGTTCCCATGCAAATGATGCTCACTGAACTTCCAACTAACTTTAGCATTTTGTTTATGTGAAGGGAAAATGAAAATTATTTTCCTACTTGCTGCATAGAAGATTTTGTTCTACCACATGATTCACTATCTCCTCTTTTATTAACAGATCGCGGATGTTTTTGCATATTTTGAGGCAAGTATTATGGTGCTGCAGAATATTTAAGACAAATGCCTTTTTTCTCTTTCCCATTTGGCTACTGCCATGTTCTGGTTTAGTGGAGACATTGGTATTATAACGTCTGAAGTCATAACTGTATAGATGCTCACATGCTGTTAGGTATATCGTTGCGGAAATGTCATTTATTTTACCATTATGGTTTTCAAGAACCATACCAAGTTATTGTCAATGTCCTTAATATCAATTGCCTCATCAGGAATTGGAAGAATGACGTTGAAAGAAAGATTTTCAATAAAAGGGTATACCTTTTCTAAATCTGCTTCAGTCATTGATTTTATACAGCAAATGCTCCATCTGTGGGCAAAAGTTTCTGTCTCACACGCTTCCTATTTATTCAAATGATCATCAGCCTGTAGTCCCAGTGACCTTTAGAACGCCATAATATAAGGGCATTTGCTACAGGAACAAGCCTGTTTGTGCCAATCCAAATATCTAATTTATGCACAATATAAACTATCTATGGCCTCGCATAGGAAATGCATAATAAATAAAAATTGACACTTACCTGCACATAGTATCTCATAGTCTAAGGAAGTGTGTTCAATGTTCATGTTAGAAACATTTTTAAGGAACAGACTTTATTAATGCATGATGCTTTTGCGTCCTATGTGTATTCGATTGTTGTAAATGGGCTAAAAGCAGCCTGATAGCAAAAACGAATTCAAGAAAGAATATAAATGCATAAACAATTGAGTCAAGGAACAGTGAGTCCTGGAGTACATAGAATTATAAACTGAAACATATTTAACTTGTTCATCTATGAAAACATGTATTTGTGTGAATAATAATAAGGCATTGTATCAGCTCAGAAAAAAGTTCCCTTAGTAAATAAAAAACGTAAAAGCTTGTATATGATGTTTCGGTTTACACTAGTTATTGCGTTCTAAAAAGCAAATAAATTGCTTCTAGCTTCGCGCACATTGGCTAGGAAAATTTCTATATTCAACCAATTAACGTGGTTCGTAAATAGATACCAGCATTCTATTCGACCTCTAATTTTTTCAATAAAGTTTTTTGGGAACAGCGTTTTTCTCAAGTGTTCCCAATGGGTACATTCTGCCAGAATATGTACCCATTCCTCCTCCCCTCCACAAAATGGGCATACTCTCCTACCAGATCCACCCGTTATTTTTTGAGCCGCCCAGCTGCCCAGTATAAATCAGGTCATTCCTGATTTCGGCTTTCTCCCTAGAACAATCATATACACTTCTTTACCCCATGTAATTCAATTTTTTTGATAGCCTCAAGACGACTTTCGTGTTACATTCTGCCTCGATTACCTACCTGCTGATAGCCTCTAGCCTTGTTTTAACCTTCTTCCATACATTTCTATTGTTTTCATTGCCTCGTTGCCATATTGGACCCAGACTAATTACTCTTTCCATCTCTGCAGCCCAATACGTTGGTGTTGTATTTTGTATCTAGAGTCTATAGCATTTAGCGTGAAGTGTGGATTGCCTTCCTGCATTAGTATAAGCCATTCGTTCGCCGTCCTTATTTAGGTGTCAACCGTATCTTCATATCAAACCATCTCCCTCATGACGCCACGGGTAGCCAAGGTCGTTAAGGCACGGATTCGTGACTGGGAAGTCTGGGGTTCGATTCCCACCAGGACCGTCCTCCCTAATTGAGTTTTTTTCCAGGTTTTCCTCAATCCTCATAAATGGCAAAGGCCGGGAAGGTACCCTAAACTTAGGCATGGGACGCTTCCTTCCTTAGAAAAAAAACCTTTCCCAATATATGATTTCATCTCATGTATCATCAGCGTCCACCCCTGTGGTGCCTCAGTAGTAAAAACGGGCCTTAAACACTAATCCCTCATGACCCCACAGTTTGTCGTTTCTTTGGAGAGTTCGAGAACCCTTTCCCAAAAATCGACTAGAATTTTATTTACATGTTCAACTCTCCCCTATCCCCATATTTCGCTTCCATATATCAGAATATATTTAATCATATCATTGTACATACTCTCTAGTCAGAACACTTAGTAACTCATTTAGTTGACCTCGTGCTGTATAATGAATAACAGATAAGTGCTTATTCCATTTCCCATTCATATTAAAGGTTACTCCCAAATACCCCCCCCAAAAAAAAAGAAAAGAAAGAACTTGTCCTCTTCTAGGATGTGAATGTCTTTTTGCAAACCATCTCATGCTACAGATAAAAGAATTAGGTCGTCAGCATACAGGGATGCAAGTAGCGTCCATTTCAGGGGCATTCATTTTCTCCGCTAACAGGGCATCCGTGATATTGTCTATAAATAGATTAAACAATAACGCAAAGAGAATGCATTCCTGACGAACCCTCTACTATCTGATGTGCATTTTGATTTACTGTTTTGGTCTATCTTAACACCGATTTTCACGTTGCATTTGATGAAGACACTTTTCTGACACAATTTTACCCACAGAGCGTCTCTCTGAGCAATGTCGGAGGTTATTTTGAAATCAACAAATACCGATGTCAGAGGCAAAACATTAATAATGCAAGTAAATATCATGGTACAAAATAAAATATAATAAAGCGAAGAAAGCAGTTGGGGCAGCGCTTAAGACTTTGAGAGAAAAAGCGTCTTTCTTACGTCCAATTAAGAAAAGAATATAAACACACATTGGAAATGCCAAATTGGAATTGCAAAACAAAATGGCGGGAATCTAAGAACTGCAGCCTATTGGAGGGACACGATAAACGGGTGGAATTGGTCAAAAAAATTAAAGTGCGAAAAAGAGGGCAAATAAACATCGACTAAGCGTGATTGGCGCATTTTAATAGCTTGGTATGGTGAAAATGAAGGGCCGGGACTGTCTCTTAGAGAACTGCGTTTAATCGCCTCTGTACCAATATTAGACGTAGAAATAAGGGATAACGAAATTTTATTAGCGATTAAAAGCTTAAAAAATGGGAAAGCACCCCCAATCGAAGGAATTTCAATTGAATTCATAAAATTTACTTTATAGTATCGGAAGTAACAGACGTCCAGGGGAATCGCATTAATAAATTATTTAATGAAGAGAGATATCCAGATACATGATCAATGGAGACGATACAGCCAATATTCTAAGGAAAGGGTAACCCATGCTCGCCGGAGAAGTGCAGGTACACATTATTATTTGTGTTAGGTAAAGTATATTACAAGATTCTGTATGATCGACAAAGGGCATGGGTTAACGAATATAATAAAATATTTACGTACCAAGCAGGTTTCAGGAAAAGGTTTTCTACAGTGGATAACATATTCTTTATAAATACGCTAATAGATATCAACCTAAAAAGATAGCGGGGTAAATTATACATCTAATGTAATTGCTTCATGCAATATTACTTAACGTACCACATCAAGAGAAACATAATGCAATATATACTAACGGTGTACCGCTTTCAGGCCGTCATGCACCGAAAAAGCTGCGACTGCATCTCCAGTTTAATTACTCGGAAATCGACATGTTCAGCATAGCTCTTAATAATAAGTAGCAAGTACCGCCTTCCGGTTGGGGATCCAAGGTACGAGCGTTAGTTACAGCATATCTATCAGAGCATATGAAGAGCCCCTCACTAACGAGTTTTAAGTTTCTTTTCGTGGTTTTTTTTCTTCTCTACTACCTTGAATTTCTGCGCTGAACTGCAACTTTTTAACACTCGTGCACAAAACGAATAGAATACTTTTAAAGTAAATATTCATTACAGAGTAATTACTGTGTCGCGTAGAGGAGGTCCAAAAACTCGCACCTAGACTGTAACCTATTTACGTTAATTGATATAAACTCATACCTTAGAATTCTGTGAATAAACGCATCCAGTGTTAACTCCAAGTTTTTCAATAGGTTCACCTACAGGGGTATGTCTAGATATCTTTATGCACACTAAACCTACAAATCTGCATTATAATTTGATTTTATTAAAAATAGAAGTGGCTGGCACTTTGTTTTCAATTGCGTTCTAATCAATCTTCATTGTGCTTACCTTTGATATTTTGCCGTTTTTTTCCATCTTGATTTTTCGTTTTTATCATATATCAATATTTTGTTCTTAATTAAATATGTTTTTGTACTGTAGATTATATTTATCATTTATCAGATCTAAAATTCTCATTTTCGTTGGATAAATGTTTGTTGAAAGTTGGTTATGTCTAAGAAAAGTTGAGACTAACAAAACCTGTATATATAAAAGAGAAGAAAGAAACAATTGCCAAAAATATTAAGGAATTATTAGATTATTGAACACACATTATAGATGTACACTTCAGTTCCAAAAGCTGGAAAAATATCAGAATTACAGAATGTCATCAAGTAAGGAATACCATGTTCTTAATTCATATTTAACTGAAAAACATAGGTAATATAATGTACAAAATTAATCGCATTTATTAATTATTAAAAACCGTTTGACAAATAAGTACTATTAAACTATGGAAAATAATGTTTAAAGTTGGTGTTACAGAACACCATCTAAAAGCTATACAAAGCGTGCATACATCAGGAAAATAAAATTTAAACAAATATTGTGGTCTAAGACAAAGGTGCCTAAAGTCACAGTCTTCGTTCAATTTATGTATCACTGATCGTGCGTATTTGGCAAATGAAATTAACGAAACATTTTTAAATAAAAATACAGGATGAACAATCCTTCACGCAACCGGTTTCGCGGCATGTGGCCGGCCGGCGAGGCTGCTGCTGTGTCCGAGGTGTACTACTTGCGCAAGATTTCAACTCACACTGAAGTCTCGCGCAGCGAAGGGGAAAAATACTCCCCGCCTTCACCGATATAGCTATGCCGGCTGGTCCCGCGGCTGCTTCAAGCATTGCTCACCCTCTTTATGCATACTCAGATTATTTAAATAAAACCTAAATATACAGACTCAAAAAGTAAATTATAGTATAAATTTTGGGGCTTATATCCAATCCTATAATGAAAGACACTATCAAGAAAATATTAAAATCACCAAAAATGACTTTCATAAAAGTTTATGAAATGATGGCGATTCAAATGTTTGTGCACGGTTCTAAATTCTGAGGTACGAGCTAAGAATACAAATAAGAACATAACTACAGAGATGAAATTGTTAAGCAATGTAGCAGGCTCTACATTTCCGGCTAAAAATCCAATTAAATCAGACATTTGGCAATATAATAAACAAAATAAAGGAATATAAAGGAAATTGACTAAATCATGTCAATGACAATAGATAATCGGATACCGAAACAAGTATAGAATTGATAGACTAAGGATCGGCTCAGTTCTATATAAGACAATCTAAACCTTCAGGAAAACTAGGCTCATCCCTAGAAAAGTTGGTTTTGTGTTCCGACTCTTTCAGATGCTTTGATGTGGGGTTCTGCGGGCCCCAAGTGGTACCCTGACGTTACTAAAAGTGACCGGGCCGGACATCCAAGCCCCTCACTTTATTCGGGGAATCGTCCAAGAGAGTTGTGTGTTGAGTGCGCTTGACGGAATGGCGAGTTCCTAAAACACCGGGGTTATCCATTTGCAGGACTGGGAAGGGTGATTTGTGAGGTTAGGCCACCCTACCAGTCGTGCTGTTGTTTAGGGCGTATAGACAGTGTATTTACCTCAAATAACAAATTCAAATAAACTAGGGAAAAAATTGCAACATTTTTCAGCATCTCCTTATCAGGTTAGGGGAAGACGTCAGGAAAAAAAAAAAAAAAAAAAAACAGAGAATGGTATCGTACAGTTAAAACTGCACATCGCTCTAAAGTGCAATTTTGTAAATTAGTACAGACCGTTCAGACCGTTAATGTAATGCAAAGGAACACACACGTATACAGACTCGCGTGTTTATATGTTACTTATTATTATACAGATATTTAAATTCAAGCATTTGGCCTACTTATATCTACCTTGTAGAAAAACGATCGGGTTCAACCTCACTAAATTTAATCCAGATGGGATTTTATGTAGAGGCATTTAAAGAAATAAGCAGGAAGTTCCTTAACTCTGTTTACCATAGTTGTCGGCCGTGAGGTAATTATTCCTGCAGTTGCTCGCGATATATGTAAAGATACGAAACATCTCGGACATGCACAAAAATATCATTCAAATTCGTGTTTGTGTAAATAAATGGCTTCATGAAACTATGCCTGCCAACTTTTACTACTAAGTAGTTCTTAGTACTCCCACACATTGGCTATCTTTTGGAGAATTTTATTTTAAAATTCTTAGAACTAAAGGATTTAGAGTATGAACTACTTCATTTGCAATCAAAATACTGTGGGCACTCTTTATTCCAAACTTAATTCTTACACTTAAAAAATCTAGAGAAATTGTTTTAGACGATATTGGAATGCTTTTTACGAAATGGGTATGGCAGAAAGAGGTAAGGACGAGAAAGTTGGGTTTAAATGAATCATACAGTTTTACTTTTGTCGCATAGACGAACTCTTCTTCCACAGCCAGAGACGTTGGTCTAGGAGAGCGCGAATTGCTTGTTAGTGTGAAGTACTATGTAGTTGGCTGGGAACGCCTAACAAGGACTCTGAAAACGTGCTGTGAAGCTGTGACAGACTTAGCAAGCTTTGAGAGTTGATGAGAAAGTCTTCCAACGGAGGAATCAACTCTACCCCTTCTTCTCTGATGTGCATTGTGGCATATGTTTCGACAGTTTTAGTTTGTGGACAAGCTGTCTATATTCCGGGAACTGGGATTCTTCTTTCCAAGACACTAAATCTACTCCAGTAATCATGATCTGTATTACTGCTTTTGGAAGTCATCTCTGTCAGGAAAACACTCAATAAGAATATTGTCTAGTACGCCTTGTCCTGCTTTTCTGCTACCAAAAATAACGCCTTCAGTTTGATGCCCGGATAAGATGTAAATTAGGAAATGTGCTGGAAGAAGAAACCCCCCAGGATGTGGCCGGAGAAAGATAACTTTACAATACGGCAGAAGAATGATTGAAACGTACTGTATATCATTTAACATTAAGCAATGAATATGACATCCAAAAATACCATGAACCTTAGAAAAGTGACAGTCGTGTAAGCTATGTAACTTTAAACATTACATTTTAAATTAATGCCTCGTAGAAAATGCAATTTTGTCTTAAAATTAGATCAATCAAACAACTATTTAACACAATGCAAAATCTCAGTTTAGACAAAATGAAAATATTTTTGGTGCTACCTGGAAATTACAGCATTTTCAAAATGTATTTTCACACAAGTTCGTATTACATAAAAACGAACTTTTAGCCAACGTTAAAACTTTACAAATGAAAGGATAAATATTAGCACTTCTCATGATACCTGGGTCACTTGAGTAGAGCTAGTGGAGAACACTTTGGTCCCACCAATTTAAAAGCAAAACAAAGAGACGTATTGTACCTCGCACAGCCCAAATACCGAAGCGATCTCACTATAACAACGGAGAGAGGAGCTAACAAGCCAGAATGATTACGTTACACTCTTCCAGAAATGTTCTTACCTGTGTCATCCAATGGGACCGAAAAGCGAGTAAACGCAGCTTTCTGACATGCATAAGGACGGATAGTATGGAAAGGCTTTACGCACAACGGATGCACCTGTAAGAACAGGGCAATACTCGTATCTCGCACTGCAGTCATTACTGAATGGGACACAAATTTGCGTTACTGGCAGCTGTATATGCTTTTTTTTTATTGATTTATTTATGGACGCTCTTTAACATCTCAGGTCATCAACGTCCCATTCAACTCAGGGCGTGAAACGGCCGACAAATTTTGCTCAGAGGCCTCTCTTTCAGGCTTGAGGTTCTTTTTCGTGCCGTAAATGTACGACACGGGACCCACGGCTTTACTTCCCTTCCTTAGGATTTTTACGCCCGAAAAAATCCATCGATCCTGGCCGGGTTCGAACCCGCGTTTTGGGCGTAGGAGGCAAGTATGGTAACCATTACACCACCAGGACCGACGTATATGCTTTGGTAATCATAGGAAATAAACCATACATTTTTTTTTTCTTAAATGTATATTAGCACCTTAACTGCGGAGTGCATTTTTTTTTCAGATCAATGGTTAGAAGTTCAAGAAAAGACAATAAGAAATCATAGACAAAATGAAATTATAAAATACTATTTCGCATAACTTAAAAACCATCCAACTTTGGTGTGCACAACGGATGGAGAAGAAAATGCTACGTAAATTTGTATTGGACTGGTTGCCGGAGGGACGACGACGGCGAAGAAGAAGATCCCTCACCTCTTAAATACAAGAAACTAATGCGACAATGAGAGAAAGAGACGACTGGAGATAGCAGTCTGGAAGATTTGAACTCCATGCCTTCTGTGAATCGTAAAAATAACAGACACTAAATAGTAATGTAAAGTAAATTATACCGCCACAGGTGGCCGAGGTCGTTAAATCGCGGACTCGGGAGGTCTGGGGTTCGAATCCCGCCAGAACCGTCCTCCCTGAGGAGGAGACTGAGGTTTTTTCTAGGTTTTCTTCAGTCCTCATAAATGGCAAATGCTGGGAAGGTACCCTAAACTTAGGCCTGGAACGTTTCCTTACTTAAAAATAAATCCTTTCCCAATTTATCATTTCATTTCATATATCACCACAGTTCACCGCCTGTGGTGCCTAAGTAGTAAAAACGGGCGTTAAATTTCATTAAAAAAATGAGCATATTAATCTATTCATGCGAGATGATTAATTACTTACAGGTAAAAAAATTACCAAAATTAAAAATATTCCGCATGATAAGTTAACTGAAATGACTGTAAAACTAATGCACGATTGGATAATTTCAAAATAAAAATTGATTTGAAAAAAATATAGGCGGACCGACATCAAGACGAATCGTAGTTCATATTTCCTTCTTGACGTCGAGGAATGCGGTGATGACCAGTGGCGGTCTGTTCAACCTGATTGATATTACAGCATATAATTCATGTCTTGTTTTTCGACACGGATGATCAATGGACTAAACAGCATATAAAAAGAGATTCAGAAAGAAAAAACTTTTTGAAGGAACTTTGCATCTTAAATATAAAGACATACACTAAAAATCTGTTGCTGTATATCCAAAAATGCCTTACTTGGGGGGGGGGGGGATAATTGCAGTGAAGGTTAAGGTGCTGTGGGCAGAGTAACTGTACTGAGAAATCCGCGAGGAAAAGTAACTCATAATGGGGTTAAATATTCCAAAGAAAGGTCGCTGCTATTTATGCCCAAACAGTAAGGACCGAAAGCACTTGAAGACATCCCTGCTCATACAGCAAAAAAAGACATTTTTTCATTAGAACCTGTTCGTAGAGCGATTTTAATTATCGTTTTCATATAGAGAATTCCTTGTGTACGTGCAATTGCTGTGCACTAATATATTAAATATAATAAATAAATTATATGATACATTTCTTAGAAGGTACTTGTATCTTTTATAATTATCTGTTAAATATGCAGATGTAAAATGAAAATGTACTCGTAGCACTCTGTGAAAAAATTACTTAATAATAAAGATTTTCGTTATCTGTATAATGATTTATGTATAAAATTCCAAAGCCATAACGATTACAGAAATATTGTATAGGACTGTTAATAATAAGTTAAAAATGCAGCATTTTATAAACCTTACTACTTTTATGATGCTCTGTAGAAGTGCTAAATTTAACGTTACGGTCCCACATATTACAGCCTTTCATTGCTATATTTTATTTCTATATTTATTTTTTGTCCATTTAGCATAGCACTTTAATAATTTTATATTTTGTATATCTTAATATATTTTAAAAATCGTAATTATTGCATTATAAATTTCATCCACTTATTTAAAGTGTTATTACCGCTGAAATTGTTAAATGTTCAAAACCTTATTATGTCTGAAAATACGGCACTCCATTTGCATAAAATCGTTGCGGTCATCTTGTAGTTCGTAATAATAGATTATGTTATAAAGTATCGCCAGTTCTTAAGCTTCAGGGAAGCGCTCCTTGCATACGTAACTAAACTAATGCAATGAATTGACACCCCAATGGTATTTACTTCGCACAAACTTACGATATACTAAAATGCAAAATAAACTTGGGCATTGGAATGTATTTCAACACGTAACTTGTATCCTGACATACACTAAAGATTTTTTGCGTTTCAAACATTCGTTTTACAGTTTTTGATCAGAGGAAAGGTGAAGATGAAGTATATTGTAGATCCTCTGTGAGAGTACACGTAGATCTGCCCTACCAAATAAGATGGCATTTATTTGAATTCGGCAACACTTTTGAACTCATTTGTGTCTATTAATTTTAAGGTCTAAGGCTTTTAACAATTTTAGAAGATATTAAATGTATTTAAAAATAATTACCATAATAGGTATGGACACAACAACCAATATGGTTCAGTAGGGAGTGAAGAGCTCTTTGGGTAGCAATATCTGGATGACTCTCCCAAAAAGGCGATAACGGAAATTTAGAGCCTTCATTTGGACTCGAGGCCGGATTAACGGAGATTTGACTGCCCTGTTTCTAACCATTCTGTTCTCTCCTCCACTTTCCCGCCTCTACATGTGCTGGCGCAAAATCTTTGTGCTATACAACACTTGAACATTGTGGGACCATTGTTTTAGTGTTACAGCGTGTTAGTGCTATTAAAATGCCGAAAGTCCGTATACTTTAGCACACAGAATTCTATGTATGGCTTCCTATGCGACAAATTCAGGTAGAGAAGTGAGACGGAGATTTATAGACAGATTCCCTGCTGTTCCTGCACCTCACAGAGGAACGGTAATAATCTTGTTAATAGATTTATGGAAATGGTATCTTTTCTTGATAAAAACAATAGATACTGGAGTGCAGAAAAGCCCAATCATATATACGAAACGCCATTGTATGACCAAAAACTTGGTGTTTAGTGTAATGTATAAATATATGCCCTTGAATTTAAGGGGCTATGAATATCTGACTCCGCCGACAAATAGCGTGCTTTCCGGTGCCAAGCAAATCCCCGTTAAGCCGGCCACGCTTCCAAACGAGGACTCGGTATTTTCCATACTGTTTATCATCCTAGTAAAATTGCTCCCCTGTTACAATGTGCAGAACTGTTTAGATGTTTTTACGAGGTTGTCGAGCCTGCGGTTTCCTCCTCAAATGCACATTACACAACGACAACTTAGAATTTTGGAAGGATATGAAAAGTCTGAATATCTAGAAATCAACGGACCGGAAACAGCTGTTGGAGTGGGCGCTCATTACCATGGCATTATGGGAGGTCGCTCCCATCTACTTGAAAAACTTGCTTGTGGCTTTATATAAAGCTTGTTCAAGATATGTCCAAATCCCCCTGAAAACGTTTACTACCGTGCTCCTTGTACACTTCTGGTGTGACGTTAATTTATTTCCATGTGCATCCTCATTGAAGTACGGACCAATGATACCGAGCTTTCTCCGAATGTAATGGCCTCTGGGTAAATTCATCCAGTTTTCCTCAACCGAGAAAGCGAGCATTTTGCTTGTATCACATGCACAATATTCATTCTTGAATGATATTTGGTTCCTTAGGCTCATGGAAAAACATATTTAACACTTTATTTTGTAAGTACGATATGCGCTTACTTTTTTATGCCACTCTGTAAGTTTACTTCAAGCCCGGTTTTCCATAGCCCCATGTGGGCCTTGGGCTTACCGCAATGACCGCTGCGTCTTCTACCTCCATTACGTGATATCATTGGTAGAGTGCAGTATTGCAGGGGAGTATGTGATCAGCACACCGCATCCCGCCGGTCGCTGTATCGCGGCTTACCAGATCGGAGATAGCCACCTCTCCACCAGGCAGCTTTCCAATTGTCCCCTCGAGGCTGGGTAGACCCCGTTCCAGTCCTTCCTAACTTAGAAATATTCCTAAGCAGGTACCGGGAATCGAACCCGAGCCTCCCGGCCAGCAGTCTGCAACGTTAACCACTAGACCAAGGAGGTGTTTGTATGTTTACTTAGCGATATTATTATTCGTTTCACTTATCCGCCTGCAGATCGCACATGTTTTTGGTACGCATTTCGAAGTAGAAATAACTCGGTATATTTTCTTTGTAGTTAACTAACACTGTAAGAGAGGTCGCACACCGTCATGCATCAAGTCAGATAAATGCGATCCCTTCTTGTCTCTTCAATAATTCCAAGACATGCGGAACATGTGTCTGCGTCATTCTTCTAATTCAATGGACGACATGACCTCTTCTAGTGAAGACGACGTTTTAATGTACCGGTGGCTGAAATTGCGCAACAGGAGAAAAAGGAAATGGGTTCATAATTTCTTTTATCACCAATACCTGTATACCACGCCACTAATCTGAGGAATGTCGGCTTCAGGGATCTCTCAGTGGATGCTGAATCAGAAGTTATTAATATATTTTGTCCTGTTTTATAAACATTTTCCGTCACCTCACATCCTTATTCACAGAGCGCATGAAATAACAGCGTCGCAGTTCAGTGTTATTACATGGGGAATAATCAAAGTGAAATAATCGCAGCTAGTCAACAAGTTCATGTTACCATGACCCAATCCAAATAGAACTATTTTATCTTATGTATATATGTGCTGATGAATATCAAGCCACATTCGTAGTTTCAACATTGACAACTGATGTGTAATTCATTGTAGAAAGTAATACCATGTCCTTATCTCTCTTGCTTTCATAGAACAAACATCCGCCAGAATACTCAAATGACTCATGAAAGTAAAGTAATCACTTTAGACCAAATACTACAAAAAATTCTAATATTTTAAAAGACTAAATTCCCCACTAGTAACTATATCATTCATTTTCCAATTAGACAGTCTTTCAAAAATACCAGATTTAGTTGGAAAATACTCAATTGGTAACAAATGCTTGCAGGAATGCAGGCAGCATGCTGAATCTCGTGAAACGTACCTGCGACATGTTCATGACATCATCGACATGACGCAAACCGGTATGAGGCCAATATTGTATTTGTATTGTTTTTCATTGAGCTCCATTTCTTTTCGTCATGTTGCACGATCGATAATGTTTGTTGCAAGACTTGGCGCGTTCCGCTGTGCGGCCGGCCTAAGAGTAACAAGCATAAAAATAGGGCAGGATTTAGCTTACGGAAGAACAGAGGGACCGCCACGAGTGGCCGAGGTCGTTAAGGCGTGAACTCGTGAGCGGGAGGTCTGGGGTTCGAATCCCACCAGGACCATCCTATCTGACTGAGGATTTTCCAGGTTTTCCTCAGTCCTTATAAATGGCAAATGCAAGGGAGGTACCCTAAACTTAGGCCTCTAACGTTTCCTTCCTTAAAAAAAAAAGTGTTTTCCAATATTTCATTTCATGTATCATCAGTGTCCACCGCCTGTGGTGCCTCAGTAGTAAAAACGGGCATTAAAACCAATGAAGAAGCACAACAACAACAAAGGATAGATAGTTTGGTTTTTCAAACTTCACGTCTACTGAACGAGCCTCAACAATGTGTGCTATATTTAGACAGTTTAGGCAGTTTATCCATTTACAAGTAGTCCTACTTTATGGTAGTGCATTGTAAAGGTATTGAAATTTTGTTGTATTGAAGGCTTAACCCATAAGAGTATCGCTATCCCTTATGCTCTTCTTTCTTCAAGAGTTCTTATATTGTATTGCTGCTGGGCAACGTTCCTCCTAATTTCTTCTAGAGACCTTTGTGGACAGTTAGTTGAAAATCGTCCAATATATTTCTTTTTCAATCAAAACTTAATTCCGCAGGTCACCACTTCTCTACCAGTAAAGTTAGAACCGGTTACTAATCCTTATTTAAAAGTACCGTACCGTATATACGACACAGCACTTGATGGTCTCTTCTCCTAGAATTGAGATTAAGACCATCCAGCTGTTTATTTATATTACGTTGATATGATACGCTTGAGGAATGCGGTGCATCGGAGTTCGCACGGGAAAACAACGTTGTCACGTCTCTGAAATCTCTTTCAGTATATATTTCGTGTGTGAAAGTGCGAGCAAATAATTTGTTCGTTTATTCTTTATTTATTAATTAAGATGCTCTCAAATGTTCTTAATAATGTGAGAAACGGGAAATAATCATAGTTTCTGCTCAATATTTTTACGAAAGTAAAGTGTCAATACTGGGGAATTGCCAGGAATATGGTGGTAGTGTGGTACTGTTTAGATGGAAGCGATAGACACTCGGAACTCGGCGGGATGGGGCGAGGTCCTTTAGGTGTGTCCCTTACTTTGCTTTGCTGCATTATTATTTGAAGACGTTATAGTAGAAGTTGTGAAGGGTTCATGATTTTTCCTTTAAAATTCTGTTGTAAAACCATGTACCTCTGCACCGTTAAGAAAATGGGTTTGTCAAATTCAAGAAACGGGAATTACCTGACATCCGTTGCTGTGTGCCCTTGTTACTCTTCTTCCTACCATGTTGTCAATAGGCGCAAAATGCTCAAACGTCTTTCTAAATAGATAACACACATTTACAGTACATCATTTTTCTACTGATATTTTCTTTTTCACTATTCTTTGCCATTCGTAAGATGAGATTGTTGATTTTATA
The DNA here is from genome assembly GCA_030762175.1 of Metallyticus violacea. NCBI lineage: Eukaryota > Metazoa > Arthropoda > Insecta > Mantodea > Metallyticidae > Metallyticus > Metallyticus violacea. The sequence continues at coordinate 22,387,555 of CM060846.1, read as the reverse complement.
GAAGCAATTAAAAGTGCTTTGACTGCGCAATAAAAATGTACCTTTTTTCTGTTCGATAACTGTGTGAGTTAATCATATGTTTATCTTCATTTATAACCGCCTGTGGTGCCTCAGTAGTGAAAACGGGCGTTAAACACTACTCAAAAAAAAAAAAAAAATCTTCATTTACTGCTTTATATTAACGAAAATGACAATTTTGCTAGGGCGTTTCTCGCTAACAAGCTACGAAACTTGGTAGCATTATCAATTAAGTCATCTAAAATTTAACTGTAGTGACAATTTTGCCGCCAAATAACATGCACACTTAAAGTAATTTGATTTCGACCGATTTCATTGCAACTCGCTCTGTTGCCAGCGGCGATGCTGGGGCCACTACCAACTTCACACATCGAAAGCTACAATTTCGGTCCCTCCACTCACAAGAATGTGAGTAATACTGAACAGGAATCTGATTCTTTCTTGTTTAGTGCTGAAAAATATTTTATTTATAATTCGTTTATGTAGCGATATCTACGTAAGCAAGGGAGTCCGTGACACTTTGTTTTTTTACAAACATTATAGAAGTATTAGAACACTAATTTTTAAAGAATTTCTTCATTTGATATCAGTCCTTTTCCCCCTGATGTGTTATCTTCGTAAGCCTCTGCACACAGCTCTGTAAGAAAACCAGTCACTCAAGGCGTATCTGCGGATAACTACTGAATTTCCATCTATTTTATTTATGACATATTAATTTCCTGCTATATTAGTAGCACTATAGTCCTGAAAAGTATAATAATGTCCATAATTAAAATTTAATATCGTCTGTTTTCATTGAGGACGTTGTGGCATTTTCTCATTAGATTTTCAAGAATAATCGCAAACTCTTGGCTATCAACAACAAGCCCCATGCTGTTTCCAAAGTTGCCACCAGTTCCACTGTGTGCTGGAAATATTTATTGCATTAACAGTTTTATTACCTGTTCTGTAAATTAACACAGTATTAGCTTTGTACACTACGTGCAGCTACCTTTTCGTACAATCGTCTACACAGGCTCTGACACTAGCACAAGCAAGACATTAAACGTCACACTAGCTGACTGTGCCGGCCTCTCGAGCCGTCTGCACATTTTCCAACAATTACTTGTAAATATTCTTTTACTTTTACACCAACGTGAATATTATCAATAATTACAGGGTATCATAATTGATAAAACTACAAAGTTTCGTTGAAATCGGTCGAGTGGAACCGGAGCAGATCCCTTGTAAGTTGAAATCGACTAGAGAATAATTGAACAGTGATAAAATCGAAATAAAAATATCCAACGTCAAAAGAAAATATTAAATATCGCTTCCATCGCTACAGGTAGAAGTTAGAATATTGGAGATTTTTCTGAAGGGAAAAGGAAAGTTGCAAGTGTATGTAGGGAAAAGTGTCGGTTGAGAAGCCACTTCATCGCGTTTCGTCTTTAACTTCCCGCTGTTGATTTTCCACCTTTATGGCGAAAGTTTTTGAAAGGCACTCTATCTCGGCACGATCTCAAAGAAATGGATAAACGACACCTTGAAATGTTCTCTTGCAAGTCGAGAGCCTCTCGCATTACCTGGCCAAAGCCTTTGTTCCCAGTCCATCTTTCAGATAGACCACTGGTTCGCCGGCCCTTTCTTCTCCGAATCTCGACTTTATAAAACAAATCGCCCTTTCTTTCTACCATCAGAATGACAATATTTTTAGGCGTGTTCAGGGGAAGTATTTTATCTGTTAGTGCAGTAAATGCTGCCTATTTTTTTTTTAATTAAGGAAATAAATATTCAATAGCCGCCGTTTAGTCAATCTTCTCCCGTTCTTGGGTCAACGAAACCATATAAATGTGTAATTACTGGTACCCTTAACTGATGTCAGTTAAGGGTACCCTCAAAATCAAAGCAAACAAGTAACTTCAAAATTTATGCATTAACTATTATTAGTATATAATTAACGTGTTTCATAGTAATGTAATTACACCCATATTTTAATTTGGCTATTTCACTTATGTGACATAATAAAATTGACCATGAAATGAAACAAAGTTTTGAATTTTGACCAATCACAGCTCGATATCGCAGTGAAGTTATCATACAGTTTTATTAAATCCCTTTATCAACGAAGTGCATTTGTCTTCTGGCCAGTGAAACCTACTCTACTCCCACACTGTAATTCCTGTGCATCATACGGATTAATCAAGTACATCGTTCGGCTAAATAAAGTTCGGAATTCTACATCCACATATTCATTTACTAATTCTAAATGTCCTTTATATCCAATGAAAATGCAATCCCTTAATTCAAATTTGATAACTGTGTTTTCATTAATTATATACCTATTTAATGTGCATTCACTCAAGCAATTTTTGGAGGGATTCAGTCAAACAGTCTGAAATAAATTTGCAAATTATGTAGCGAAACCTGCCTAAGCAATAATCTCCGTTTTGTTTCTTCAGTAGGTATTAATAATCGAACGGTAGCGATTGTAACAGTCGTTTTCGGTTGATTTGTTTTATTTATGAACTCTCTTTAAGATCTCAGATCATCAGCGTCCCATTCAATTCAGAGCATGAAACGGCCGGTAAATTTTGCTCAGAGGCCTCTTCTTTCAGGATTGAGGTTCTTTTTCGTGCCGTAAATGTACGACACAGGACCCACGGCTTTACTTCCCTTCCAAAGGAAGCCATACTTAGGATTTTTACGCCCAAAAATCCATCGACCCTGGCCGGGATTGAACCCGTGGCAAATATGGTAATCACTAGACCATCAGGACTTACTCTCGTCTATTTCAGTATCATGGTTTCTGAATAGGTAGCTATTCATTATTAAGTATAATATTTTATACTATTGTTAATATTTTGCTGTGAATTTCAAATATATTATTCTTATTCTGTTCATCAATCAGTACTAAACATGTATTTGGCTCTTCTCCTTTGACATTACTGATAACGACACTCATCTGTTGCAAGATTGCTTCCAAAGAAGTATTCATAATACAAATATACAATTATTACAATTTTAAGCCATGTTTAGGAAAATTATATATAAATTGTTATTTTATTCGTGAAATAGTCCTGATAAATATCACTCCAGGGTTTTAGCTCTCCACTACATGAGTTTAACGGCAATCACAGACCCTTTCGTGATATTACATTGACTATTTTACTTATGTCACGCTGTCATAAAATCGACCAATGAAACAAAACAAAATTTTTAATTTTGACCAATCTCATCTCGATATCTCAGTGAAATTGTCGAGAAGATTTATTAAATCCCTTTTATCATGCATCACTGAATCAATTGCCTATATTTTCAGTGATTTTAAATTTAACTAACTTAATGTGTATTCACTCAAGCAATTGTTTTTGCGTATTCAGCCAAACAGTCTGAAATTATTTTGTAAATTATATAACAATATCTGCCGAAGCAACCATAAATATTAATAAACACGTTCTTCAGAATAGTAAACTATTTTCTCTGTTTTGCTTTTTTCATTTGGTATTAGTAGATCAAACGGTAGCGACTGCAATAGTCGACTTTCATATACCAACGGTTTCTGAATACGTAGTTATTCATTAGTAAGTATAACATTTTATACAATGGTTGATAATCTATGCGCGAATTTCAAATATATGTTATTTTTATTCTTATTCTATTGATGAAATAGTCCCAACCCCGTATTTGGTTCTTTTTTATTGGTATTATTCACAATCGACATTCGTCTTTTGCTAGATGGCTTGAAAAGGTTAAATATCCATAATACAAACGATTATTACAATATTGTAAGCCAGGCTTACGGGAATTATATTTAAATTCTTATAATCGTGAAATAGGCTTAATAATATTACTCGAGGGTCTGAGATTGTCGATAAATTCACTCACTACGAACCCCTTGTGATAATACTTGTGATAATTTCCTTCATTGTCTGTTAAAGGCCAATATTTCTAGCTGAAAGAATGTGTTTTTCTGTTTCTAAAGTGCACATATAATGTCTATATGGATATAACAGCCTTTGACCTACAACCTCCAAGCAGCCGAGGTGACAATCCAAAGGAAAATGAACTGAACATTAAAAATGCTCAACTTTCTCGTGTACTCCCTTAAGATGTTGACTTCCTTATCCTTAGGAATCATTATAATGCACAACCTCAGATCAAAGAAATCTGTTGTTCATAGCAGATGTTAAAATGTTTATCGCGTGGTGTTATAGCAGTGGTTTTCCTGCATCGTGGTAAGTCAATGATATTTAGATATGATGCTTGTATCTAGAATCGCTGTTTTCTTTATTTACATAAACGTTCTAAGCTGGTAAGTGGGAATCATGTGACTTGAGACGATAATCGTCAAACGCACAAGCAGGGATAACGGTTTGAATACATTGTAGTTAAGTCCTTAGCTGTCTTTAACCTGATCACGTGCAGATGGCCGCAACAGTTGTGGTGTGCGACACAACAGATAAGATGAATTCTGCTGCAGGGCAGACTGTACCAGCAAGCGGTCGATAAATGTCCGTGTGACCCAGTTACTTATTCACGTACAGGTGCGGCTTCTCTCCCTCAAAATTTGGCATGCGGCTCTGATTTCTCTTGTTCAAACATTGATAGTTGACGCCCAAAGTGACCCTTCGCACATTCTGCGGCAGCGAAAGTGTTGCTTCTCTCAACAATGAATACTTTAGAGCTGCAAATTGCTGAGTAGTATTATGCAGTAGATGGGAAATTAACACTGAAAAATTAAGAACTAATCATGTGCAATAAATTGAACCAAAAGGTTCGTACTACTTTGATCTCACGTAGATCTCTTGACTAAGCAGCGACTTCTGTCTCATTCTTCGTGTGCTGAATTGTGTTAATACGTCGAAGTTAATAGGTTTGTGTAGACAACGAATAACCGACGTAATGCATCGAAACGTATTAATGTAAATATATGTTAAATGTGGAGTTCGTAAAATTAGTCTTTGCAACACTTGAGTAAACCAAACGTATTTAGTGGTAACTGAATGCATATATCAAAAGTAGTAAACCATTCATTCTAGAACCTGGAGACTTTTATAGATATTTCTTTAACTAATTTTCTGTCAGCTTCATCTCTCGTTGCCACCGTATTTCTTGAAAAAGTTGGTCACCTTTGCTAAGCCTAATTTTCTCGATGCCTGAGAAGGATCGCAACAATGCAGCACTATAGTATGAATTTTTCCAATATCTGCGGCTAAATTCCTCGCAGTCCATCGGCGATCCACCTCAGCAGTGGTTGAACCAAATGAATATGATGGGCTTTGAGAACAAGCGGACTTTCACGTGGCGCCTTTTCCACACTCTCACGTCCTTGTTGAAAGATTGGCACCCAACGGGCCACCATTCAATATGTCATAAAGCTTCTCGGAAATCTGCCGGGTATTTTCTCGCATTACTACCTCGTGCCACCTCATTTTTATGCATTTTTAGAATTTGTCGCTATATGGAATTTACATATCTACTTGACAGCTTCGTATTTGTAGGTCTACATGCAGTGCACTAGTGACGCTAAGTGTGTTGCCACTACTACTTTTCCAGCTCTCGTATATCACCAAAATTTGTACTGGGAGTGGATCAAACCTAACCACAAGGCCAATGTTAAAGAAGGAAGGAGATTAGTTGCTATTACGTAACTGACACAGTAATCACCGGTGTTTCGTGATACAATAATTCATTTCAATGAAGGCGTACAAAATGTATTAAATGACACTCCGAAAGATAACTTCAGGCACCAACTTCCAAGGGTCATTTGCACAATTTCATTCATACCTATTTGCATTTAATGCAATGTTAAGCCTTTACAACATTTTTATGTCTGTGTTAAATAACATCCATTGTTTCTTGCACATTGACAGCCGTTGGAGCGTTCTTTCTTCAGCTGAAACTCACAGAAATGAATATCTTCCGTTTTTATAAGCAGATAATACTATTGCTTTAGCTGGTCTACTCTTGCTAAGGCTACCGCATATTTAGAAATGTAGGGCTTAAAAGCTTATATTAAGATAAAAATAAAAATGAAAATGATAAAGAAAATGGAAATGAATTGTCAAACCACAAAGTTGTGTTTCCCTGGATTAACTTATTATTAAAGTATTTACGTCCACCTTAAAACTGTACACTTTTTATAACAGGACAAAACAATCCTAAAAATATATTAGAACTCACCAAATGAGTATGAATGAAAACCCCATCCAATTAGTCAGTTTTATTTTTATTATCATTGCATGGGCATAAAGAACGTCTATTTGCATGTAAATATCATTAAACCTACATTAGGTAAACATTATGCTGTTATACAGATTTTGTTAAATTTATTACTATTGTTAATAAAACATTTTATCTACTAGATCAAGTAATTGTTTAAGTAGTTATTTTCTGTTGTTATTAGTGGGAAACAGATAATAAAGGCCGTGATTGAAGGGCATCTGAAAATCCAGTATCGATGTGTACTCACGTTATTTAGAAAAGCGACGGTTCTTTGTTCCTCCTGTTTTGATTTCATGTATTTTCATTTATGATTAACTCAAATATATATCCATATTTTTATTGCCTGTGTTTATATAAATATTATTTTCCTCACATTTGCTTGAGATATTCTATTATTAGGTTAACTTCGCCTTTACCTTTTATGCACTGAAATTTTAGCTACAACCATAGCAACTATCATGAAATAAAGCTCTTCGTACCTGCAAATTTAATAAAAAAATAAGAAGTTTACCGAATTTTTTAATCGCAAGAAAAAATCACGTAAAAACCTAGGATACATTAATAAATAATTGTCTTTGGAGGATACTGGAGAAATGTAATATAAATAAAAATGTTACAGTTATCAGAGAACTGCAAGACAATAATTAAAAAAGTTTAAATAGAAATTCAATTTTCAAAACCATCCCAATCTCCGAAGTATTAAGTAGTGGTTGCAGTCTTTTACTTGTATTATTTAACTTTGGTAATAGAATTTGTTCACTCAAGCAGTGTTTTACATCTCCGCTAAAAAGAGTAACCTAACCCAGATGGCGGCGCCCGTATTTTAACTCCGCTTCCCCTTTGTTATATTCTTGAACCTCTTGTTCTGAACTTTTCTCTATCGGTCTAAGGGCATTATGCATTCATTTGCGAAGATGATTAAACAGTTGCCTTTAGAGCAACGCTATTTAAGTACAAATCAGTTCGTCATGTGTGTGCCTAATTTTTTCAGAACTTTTTTGATCAATTACCATCTTCCAGAACTGCAGTTCACGATATTGTGCACAAATTTGAATTTACAGGTTCAGTTAAAAAAAAACGATTACTGAAATTGTAAAGTTTTAACAGACAGAGAGAGAGAAAAAAAACGAGACTAATTTGGCGCAAATCTCAAACTTTCGCCAACAAAATCACTCCTGAAATTACGTTCGGAATGTGAAGGGAAACTTCGGCAATAAAATAAAAACATTTCGGAGTTCAAAATCAAAACATAATGTGAAAGGGCAAGATTTATAACTAAAATGGCTTTGTAGAAATGGAAAAAGGTTAAAGAATTGGAGTAGAAATTAATAATTATTTAATTTACTGCTCGCGAGTGACCAGGCAATAATTGCCCAAGATAATTTTGAAGTGTTAATGGCTTAATGTCGTGAATCATGGTAACCTTCAATGCTTCATAATTAAACTGAATGTGTTGACATTAACAGTAAAACGAAAAATGACATAAAATTGAAGAAAATATAGATGTAAAACTAAACCAAACTATATATTAAGAAATAATTATTTAAAACAAAGAAGATATCGTAAAAATATAAAAATTGAATTGATATAGCATAAAATTTGTTGACTGTAAAAAAAAAAAAAAAAAAAAAACATAAATAATTTCCATTATGGATAATATGAAACGAAACACAAGGGTTTAAGACTTGATCTCATAAGAAATAAAATTAAAAGAATAATGAATGCAGATTAAAAGTATTACATGGATTAGATAAAATAATACTTAAATGACTTGAATATCTGTTTAGGATAGAAGAGAGAAAACCAAATAATTTTATAAATTGAAACGCTTACTACAAATATTAAACACGGTGAATTATTGGCGATTGATGATAAAATATACTCAAGATATTTGTATATATGTAGCTGTTAGGTGAGTTTAATAAGGGGTACAAAAATGTCTTAATACCATTTCCTCTATTTCTTAGACTTTTATCTGAAACAGTTGGCAACACCGCTTAACATCGTTATGGGAATACATTTTATCGGCAACTAGATTTACGAGGTGTAAGCGTTATTTGTCATAGTAGAAGAGGAAGAGATCAGCATATATCAAGTGCGTGAGCGCGAGTTTACATTGCATCAAACTTCATTACAACTTCTTCTTCGTGAATTAGGATTCTTACCGTTATTTCCTGCTAGTAACATGGCTTAATGGAAACCTTGGACTTTTTTTTTACCTAAAAATGATTTAACGAAAACACACTAAGCAGTATTACAAATTGAAACACATGAGTCAAAAGAAATGAAAAGGCATATTAATATTGAGCTCAGTTATGCCAAATGCAATTTTACGAAATGAAATCGGTCATATAAATACTTTCAGATGAATTTACGTCAAAAATTTTCGAATTATTGGGGGGGGGGCAAGAGACATTATTCGTTGTGCTTATGTTAGCCTATCCAATATTATATTTGCAATGCATGAATTCTGACACATAAAATATTGCAGCAGAAATTTTTTCGGCTAAAAACACGTCAACGCCCAAAACGTTTTTCCATTTATAGTATGGCCCCGAGTTCGCTTCCCCTCTGTACAGGTACTCGTATGTGTGAAGATAAATCATTAAGCCCTGCTAAGCTGCACTTTGCCCCTGTGATAATTTAGCTTTCCAAATGTGGACTATTTAATTATTTAAGATTAATTGAAATTATACATGTGCGCCATTATTTATCACTAATCCATTCTTGTTGCTTCCATTTTATGTAATTATGTGCGAGTTAATGTATTTGAAAGCGTTAAATTTGGAGTTATTTCAGTATAAAGAGAAAGTTGCCGATTTGCAATGTTTGCGTAGCGTGCACCCAGGCAAGTCGCGACATAAGAACTAAAGGAATCGTGTCACCTTCTACACACTACGTCATCTATTAAAGAATGTCGAAATTGATCTGCATTCAGGGGGGAACATTGTAAAAGACAGTTTCTAACATTTCAAAGTGTCATATTTATCCTATTGCTGCCTGCGACACAACACAAACTGCCTTTTTAAAGAAAATGGCACAAATTCTGAGTGATATGCAAAACACAAATAGAATTACTGTATCTCGTCTGAAGCTAATGGAACTCTTTGGGGAATGTTGTTGTGTGCTTCTAACAGAATAGCATCCAATCAGCAGGTGCAGGGAAATAACTCCCCTCTGCGCTTAGGCTAACGAAGGTCGAGGTCATGCAGACCAATCCGTGGGAGTTAAAATCAAGCATCCCTTACCCTGCACGTATCGGTTTACAGAATTATTGGCTACGCCCACCATGTAACTTGTGATTAGAGAGCTCGATATTTGCAGACTTGGCGCAGACCATTTTTGGCATGCTCTTATTTATCCCACTCGAGAAATAACTCGTAAATCATTGCTTGGCTGCCGAACTTTCAGCACGTTCTAAAAGCTTCATTCTTTGGAATTGGATAATCGATTTTAATTGCATTTTGGCAGTAGAATGCTATAAAGAATATTAAAACAATAGCATATCAGATTGTGGCTGAGGATGTAAGATGATATTAGTTCTCCCAAGTCGTATTTTAAATTTCAAGTGCAAACTTGTATGTTTTTATTGGAACTTAACTAAGCGTTTAAAGTTTTGTGTTCATATTATGTGAAAATGACTATGAACGCAGTTATTCCCTTCATTAATTCAGTTAAAATAAGAGAATGTTGCACAAAAATGTTCAGATCCCATGTGCTATTCTCTCATATAAATTTTATAAATAATCTAAATTTCATTTCAAAACACACATTGATAGATCAGACTAGACAATTTTCGATTAGGAACTCCTATTCTCCAACAGTTCAAGCTCTAAAAAGTAAAAAGCTCAGCATTGCGAAAAGTAACATTAAGGCTAGCTGTGATGTTCAGTTGTTTCACGCAGTGCTTTCTTTTCTTCATACGTTTCTGTCTATATACGCTTTGCGTGGGTCGAGGAAAGGGTTCCAAGTTAATAGTCAGCCCACACCCCTATCTCTGTGTGTCTTGGTTTCTTTTCTTTCGCTTGAATTGCATGTGGTGCACAGCACTTCAAGCACATGTTGTAAAGCTGCACAACACAGTTTGTTTACTTGGTGCATGTAACATTTGTGGAGTTAAAACTCATTAACAAAGTAATAGCTTTGTTGCTCTACTTTGTCGGTCCTGGTGATGTAGTGGTAACCATACTTACCTCCTAAACCCAAGATCACGGGTTCGATCCCGGCCAGGACCGATGTATGGCTTCCTTCGGAAGGGAAGTAAAGCCGTGGGTGCCGTGTCGTAGGTTTACAGCATGATAAACAACCCCAAGCCTGAAAAAAGAGACCTCTTGAGCAAAATTTGTTGGCCGTTTTACACCCTGAATTAATGCTATTATTGTTTATATTTGAGGTTGTAAATATCTGTATTATATTTGAAAACACGTAGCATAACTGAAAAAAACTAAGCCTTAAATTACCGTAGAATCGGAATAGTTTTTTACGTTAATTATGAACTGAAATTATATTCATTGAACAACTGCTAAATTTTGCATTTCATTTGTTTTGTAACTTAATAGGGGGAGGTTCTTTTTAAGCCCTTCTAGAGAAAAATGTTACAAGTTAATTATGAACAATTTTCTTCCCTTATGTAAGGATCACCAAACAATTGCCTTATTTTCTAACTAAAAGCACCTCACATTAATTTTATTGCTAAATTACATACTCCATTAAAATATTAGATAAAAGTTTGTTAAATTTATTCATTTTTTTTTCAAAATTTGACTTCATCTTTCATTATTTATCACTAAATTAATTTTGTTTTATTTGTAGTGCACCTATAGGCATGCCCTAAAATGGATGATAAAGATTCCACCCTATTCAAAATTTATGTGAATATGTCTAAGGCAGCTTTTACAAAATGATTAATATTATAGGGCGAATCAACTGAAACTAACACCGGGAATATTTCTGAAACGAAAAGTTCTATTTATGCATTGTTTATACCAAAGTATATTTCAGATAATGGCTTATCAATATGAAGTTCCCAACAATAATTATTACATATACTTTTAGCACAAAGTTACAGTTTTTCAAATGGAACAATGTCTTCTTTTCTATAAGAAAATAAAACTAAAAGAGGTTAGAGATCTGATTTAATTACATTTCGCACGATTTTAGGCCAAGTAGTTTACGAGAGGTCTTATGTAGGGGTTCGGGCTTTCAGATTCATTTAAGAGAATTCTCATAATCACTTGTAATGCATTCCCCTCCCCCCCGAATGTTAGGCAAAAACAGTACACGTCTGTTTGCATTTTGTCTACAGTTTGAAAAAAGTCTTCAAAACGTGCTGCAGTGTACTCTGGATATTTCTCAGCGTACATTATTCATGTACTAGGGTCATATCTCCTTTTTCAGCGTTAGTAAATAATGCCATCTTCTATAGCACCTTCAACACGTCCAGCTTCTGTGACATATGACATATTGACTGAGACGTCCCTCTGTACTGCTTGTAAAGGAAACAAAATGTGATCATAAACATCGCGGTAGGCAGGAATTTGCGGTACATTTCCGGTCTTTTTTCTAGGCAGTCAATTGGGACAGCGAACAACACTTATAATTTTATAGAGCTCGGATTTTAGGCTCACCGAAAACTACTTGACCTAGAATCGTGCAATAAATAAATAAATAAATAAATAACTTTGCCATTCTAATCTCTCAATTTTTTTTTCTTCAAGTCGATAGGCATTGTTCCATTTCAGAAATATAACTTCATGCTAATAACTGTTGAAATCGTTGTATGGGCTACATTGATGAACTTTTGTTTGAACTTCAATTCGGTGAAAACAGCACCATGAATAGCACCTTTCGCTTCAGCAATATTCGTGGTGGTAGTTTTGGGCGATTCATACTGTATATGTACAGTGTACTATATCCGTCAGATGTGGACAAGGGACATCACAGGCATTGGACGGTGATGATACATGAGAGGAAATGATATATTGCTAAAGGACATTTTTTAAGGAAGGAAGCGTTCCAGGCCTAAGTTTAGGGTACCTTTCCGGCATTTGTCATATATGAGGACTGAGGAAAACCTGGAAAAAACTTTAGTCAGGGAGGACGGTCCTGGCGGATTCGAACCCCAGACCTCCCGCTTACTAGTCAGCGCCTTAACGACCTCGGTCACCCGTGTGGATTAGAGAGGTAAAGAACCAAAGACTGAATAATCAGAAATATAGTTATAAGATGTTTAGAAGGTCCTCAAAGTAGTTTGGACACTTGAAAGAATTCCCTATCAAAGAAACTAAGAAAATAAAGTGCCAATTAGAAAAAGAAAAATGAAAGTCGTGGTAAACACTGGATGGATGACTTGATGGGTATGCTGTGACAGAAGATGCAGCGGGTAAGCTCTCGGAAAAGCGAAATGAAATTTCGGCAAAAAGAAAAGGATTCTGTTGTGATATTTTTATAAAAATAATAAATGAAAATCCCCTTCTTTGCAGAAAGTGCACCTTGTAGGTACATAGTTTAAGTATGATTGCAGTCCATTAAATCAAAATCCCTATAATATAATTAACGTTATTCTGCCTTCCCTTGTCTGAAATCAATCTCGAGAGTGTGTAGTATTAATAAATGCATGCGCCACCAGCTCGCCTGGATTTCCTTTCGCTTTTGTTCGTATTTCACATTTCCCAAGATGTTTCCCGGAGTTCTTTGCCTTTCTTAGCAGGAAGGACCGAGTAACCATTCCTGCTTAGATTTCGCTTCCCTTTTGATACTTCAAAAGGTAGGATTGCGAATTATCATAGATCCTCGCTGTATGGCTTCGTGTTATCCTCTCTTTGGTGAGCTTGTCGGCTTTAACTTACCTTTGGTCGCGCTAATACCTGCTGGGCTCTGGCGCAACGCTTTTATTCTCCGCCCCATCTCCACCGAGTACAGGAGAAAGGTACAATGTACATTTCTAAGGTAATCACTTTCGGGTTTGAGGTATTCTGTGTATGCTGAATCTCATTTACTTAAATTAACAGTAATGTCCGAATATTCAAATAATGGTGAACATTCACTAGCAAGGTATATGTGAATTTTCACTTGCTTGTGTCAATGTCTTACAACTCTTAGCTTTATATGACTTCATTGATTTGAACGCTCTAGTAGTAAAATAAATGTTGCAATAATATTGGTCGGCACTCCTGCAAAATAAATTTGCTTCAGTGAGTAAATCTAAACGGCAGAAAATATTGTGCGTTATACAGCGATTTGTAGTAAAATAATATTTAATAATTTTGTAGGAACTTGTTTTCTCTAAGGAAGTTCCTTTATAATTTTAGAGGTTGATAAATGCCTATAGTAAATATGGAAATTAAGCCGAGGAAAGGCAGCAGTATGCAGCTTTTCATTTATTTCTCATCGTTAATGATGACACAGAGAGTTCTTTTTGGCCTGCGCCCGCAGCTGAAGCAAATCGTGAGGTTAAAGGTCATGCCAGCCACAACCTCTGTCAAAGGCCAAACCCCCTTGTATTTCCACTCCCACCACTTTGATTAATAATAGCTTATATTAAGTGTATTATTTGCACTAATTTGTGTTATAGGAGGAGTCTGCAATTACTGACAATGTTTAATTACATTTTCATTCCCAACAGCTATGCTCTCCCTCTTTTTTCACCCCTCTCTCTCATGTAATCAACACTATGAACAATGTTAACTAAAATAATATTAACTAAATGACTAAAGAAGCAGAAAAAGAAAAAAAAACACTTAAATATTTACAGAATTATCGCTCGCTATATTTCGAACTAGTGCTATTGCCTTTAAAGAACACTAGTTCGAGAGATAATTCTGTTTAATTTTTTTCTGCTTCTTTAGTTATAGTTATATTTCATTTTCCGTCCTTATTTTCTACAGTGCTTCCATTAGTACAAAAAAAATAGAGATTACAGAAATATTTCAATATAATACATTACATTAAAATGTACTTGAGCAACACGTAATAAATAACACTAACACATCAATAGCAAGGACTTTGTTGAAACTTGGCTGTATCATTTCGATCCTGAGAGCAAACAGCTAAGCTCTATGTGGTCAGGGGGAAAAAAAGTTAAAAATACACAGAGAGAAACAAAGCTTGTTCTCATAACGGCAAACTGCGACTGACTGTTAACGTTGTCTGCTGTTATTACTAGCGACTGTCAAGACCATAGCTGAGCGAGTGCAGCGTTCAGTTACGGACGCAAACAAAATCAGTTTTGCAGCGTGTGTATGAATTAAAATATATTAAATGTACCGTATTTGTTTGCTTGTTTAAAAAATAAAACCTATATTCGTGCAGACGTAAAAATATGAGTTGCTTCAGATTTAGTGCAAATTCGGTAAAGCTAGATTAGTTTTCATTTGCTACGTGAATGTCTTACGCCTGACATCTTTCTTATCAGCTCCCAGTTTATAAGACAGTATCACAAAAACACTTCAACCCCACCCTCTCCTCTATGACTATCTGTATCAGGTGTTGTGCAAGGGTGATTCAGAAAGTAAGCTCACTTGAGTATTCCGGAGCAAGAACTTTTTTATCATCGAGGCATTACAATACGTCACAAACACACCACATTATTTTTGCACATAATGAACTAGTTTCTGTAAACACTTGACAGGAAGTTTCACTGCTTTTTTCGATACTCTGATGATATAAATAAGCTCCAGATAATCTCGGACGATGGAGTGAGCCCTGTTTATGGAACTTATCCAATTCCTGTGCAATTTTCGCGACAGTCGCTCTGCGATTTCTGAGATCCATTGCATCAATCTGCAGCACAATGTCTTCTGTGCTTGACATTGTTGGCCGCATTCACGTCTGTACATCCTTGTCCAAACTGCTGGCACCATTACATTTGGCCAAATTTCAAGATAGACGTTTTTCCGACAAAAATCATATTGCTTCTGGTTTCCTAATGTTGGAGCACGTTTCCAGCCGACATGCCATTTTCTACTCGTGCGACGATACACCTGCGCAAGTGCCACTCTTTATGTGCAGCGCTGCCAGATTAGGGAAACAAGCGTAACTTACTCTTTGAGTCCTTTTGTATTATATGAAAATGAAAATAAATTGTACTAAGCGTTGGAAATAAAACTGCAAAATGGAAATATTTAACATTTTCGTAAAAAGGGAAATTATAATATGTGAACAGATCGCGTAGGGATCTAACCTGCGACATTTTGCATTCAGGGTTCATATGATACTGCTGCAATTTCTGATGGAAGCGAACAACGTAACTCCAAATTACCGAACATTAAACGGCTGATGGTTTTCGTAAGTGAACTAACCACTGTGCCAAACAAGATTTACCCATGCAGGCTTCAAGAGTCAGACTATTGCTTATTGTCCTAAGCTGTGCAATAGTAACATCATTTATTTCACTCTACCGACCCACAAGCTATAATCAACAAAATCAAATCCCTAAACAGCGCAAAAATAATAAATAAACAAAACAAGAGAGCATAAACGAACAATTACCTACCCAGTTACTTTATCCTTGTAGACGATTTTTCTTATAGTTAATGCTTTAGGAATGTTGGTGAGCGTCTATGGTAAAACCAACCTTTAGTGAACGGTCACGTCTCTCTACTTTTATAAATGCGGCAGTGCTAAGGCGTTGGTTGGTAGGAAGCTACGAAAGCCTTATTTGCGAATGTTGAGGAGCACCAACTTCCATTGCGGCTGCCACTAATGGCTACTGCAGTTATCTGTTTATGTAGAGGTTAGTACCGATAATTTTGATTGCCGATGGCATGTCGAAACCAAGGCGAAAATTATCCACGCGCATACGCAACCCTGCCTGCTAAAGGTCAAATGTAATGAATAATAAAAGTGCTAATGGATTTTGTCGTGAAGTGGTTGCGCGCATTAAATGCCCTTAATTGGTGCTCAGCTTGTGCACTGGGCTAACGTTTTCTAGTGATGGCTTTTTACAGACACTGATTTCAGCAAGGTAATTAGCTAAGATTATGTTCAACCTAACTGCGGAAATAGATCATCTGGGCGCCAGAATTTTTATTATATAATGATGCGATTTGAGTTACAGCCGCCAGAGCGAGAAACCAGTCAAAACCGTGTAATACATGTGCAGGTAGAAGCTTGTAGTTAGTTTTAAGAAGCCTTCCTCAGCAAGTGGCTGTGCGCACGTTTGTTACTCGCTGTTTTTATTGTGTAAAATGTGTGTTAATTGTTTTTCACTATTTATATACTTATAATGAACGGGTTTTATGCACTGGTTCATGCGGAAAAACGACCGTCATGGGTGGCCGAGGTGGTTAAGGCAAGGACTCGTGAGCGGCAGGTCGGGAGTTCAATTCCCGCCAAGACCGTCGTCCCTAACTGAGGTTTCTCCAGGTTTCCCTCGTTCTCATAAATGGCAAATGCCGAGGAAATACCCTAAACTTTAGTCTGGAACGTTTCCTTCCTTAAAATTAAATATCCTCTCCCATTTATCATTTCATCTCATGCATCATCATTGTCCAACGCCTGTGATGTCTCAGCAGTAAAAATGGACGTTAAACACCATTTTAAAAAAAAAGTAAAAACGGATTCTTGCAGAGGAGTACAGCAATTCGTAAATAATATCTACGAAGATGGAAAAGCTGCTCGCCATCTTGGTAAAACAGGATCTCTCAGTGAGAAATATCCAGTTCCAAACCGCCGTGTTCTTACGAAATTTCCTGCGCAGATGCCGCCGAGGAGTATCATTTTTAACAGAGGCTAGTGCTTGCTACACTTCCTTAGTACGCAGTCACGCTCAAGCTGCTCGTAACTGAAATAACCTCACTGTATATTGTGACGTAATCTGTGATCACGGTACACTATACTGTACTAGTCTGCTGAAGTCATGATTATTACTTCCAATGCTTCAGGCTTGGGATTCCCGTTCTGACCTTGCTATTCCCCTGGTCGCATAGGTGAATACTGGGATGAATCTTTCATTTCCACGAATTTTCCCTCTCCCATCCTGTGAGGAAGACTTTAGTGCAGAAATATCTTCCTCTAGCCGTAACAACCAATCCAAGTGCAGAAATATCTTCCCCTAACCCTAACTGCCAGTCCAATAATTTTGATATTTATGTTCTAGTTGTAATAAGTTATAGAAGTCGGGCTTCCACACCTTCACTTAAGCTTATGACTTTGAATGATAGTCTTAACTCTGCAGTGTACACACAAAATTTGGAAATTTGCTGATGTGTGCCACAGAATGTAGTGGAATAAAATTTATAGCAACAAGGTTTGTATCACCATACAGCAATTATTGCTAGTTTTCAGGTAATTTAATGTCTGTTTGACATTTGTTAGCAAGATAATATCAGTACATCTTTTAATTTTATTATAAACAACTAAACTTTGAGATGATTTTCAAAAATAATCAAGCATTTGAAGTTATATTAATACTTCGATGAAAATAATCGAATATAATCAGAGTTTTTAATAGTGTTTAACACCCATTTTTACTGCTGAGGCACACAGGCGGTGGACACTTGGTAAAACATGAGATGAGATGATAAACAAGGAAAGGATTTTTTTTAAAGGAAGGAAGCGTTCCAGGCCTAAGTTTCGTGCACCTCCCCGGCATTTGCCATTTATGAGGAACGAGGAAAACCTGCAAAAAAACCCTATCAGGGCGGATGGTCCTGGTGGGAATCGAACACCAGACCTCCCGTTCGCGAGTCCGCGCCGTTATAATCAGATGGAAATGAAAGCCTCCTTGCAATAAAAACATATGAACATTTGAGGTTATAACAATACTTTGTGTCGACTCTGCTGATCTAGTGGTAGCCACACTTTCCTCGGAGACCCAAAGTCATGGGTTAATACCCGGTCAGAGTCGATGGATATTTTCAGGGCGTACACATCCTACGTATGACTTCCTTCTGGAGGGTCCCATGTCGTTGATTTCTGACTTGTAAAATAACCTTCAGTTTGAATGAAGATATATGAGCAAAATTTATGGATATTTTCACGCCCTGAATTGAATGGGACGCTATTAACTAGAGATGTTAAGACCGTCCTTAAATAAATGAAATAAATAGCTGCTTATTGTGAGCACTTTTATCATTTTTATCTATAATTAAAATGTTTAACTTAATTATGAACTACATTATATTTAATTACTCTTGATTGAAGGTTTGATGTAAGCGTTTGATATTTCCTTTGACTTGAACATTTCCATTTAATCTTTGCATCGTATTGGCGTGTTTATCGATGTTCTGGTATCTGATGCTAGCATGTCGTGTTAATTTGATGAGGTGCTCTTCGCCTATTGCGGACGTGGTGGCGGTGAGGATGGATTATAATCCTTTGTGAATTTTTTGCATTTTCCACCAAGCTGTATCTTTCTTAATGTAGAACAATGTATTAATTTACAATCGGATATTTTGTGAGTTTCTCCTTGTGTTATTTTGGACTACATTCATTCATCCATTTGCCTGACTTATTACAAACTCGTCTATGAAATGGTGTACCAAATATTCGACTGCTTCTTCTGCTCTCCAGGCAAGTTATTAGCAGCAATATGAAAGAATTCCCTTTGAAGTGTCTAAGAGTATCTTCATTCCAAAGTTTGACATTTATTCAGTATTTGGCATCTATCAACGCAACTACACTTGTGTCAATTTTATTGTTAACTTCCGTCATTTTTCATTTCGAACGTTCCTCGCAGTTTAAATATCTTTGAATTTTTCTGTTTTTCCCTTACAATCATTGTACAGCTGTTATTGAATTTGCCATTTTATAACTCCTTCTTTGTAATTTTCACGTTTTTTTATGTTCATATTTTATGCCCAGTTCTATAGTATAAAACAATTTCTTTCACGCTTGTTGTTTGCTGAATTTTGTAATTTTTTTTCACATTTCTAAAAATTTATTTCTAACCATAACTTTATTCCTTTTTGTGTTTCTTAGTATTAATTATTTGTTCATTAATTTCGCGTAACAAGGAAACTGCGCCCAATTTTGTTTTTCTCGCTCGGTAATCGAATGGAAGCAAAAATGACGGAAATTATTTCAAATATAGGAGAAAAAAGTCATCATTTCCTGCTATTTAGTATCGGTGTAAATCGACTCTCATTGGTTTATTGAGTATCATGAGCTTGTTCATTGACTGAAAATTTTCAGAGGAGTTAACAAAGATGGTTTGAGATCCTCGGACCCTCGGGTGATATTTATTAAGCACATTTCACACATAAAATAATTTATTTATAATTCCTGTAAACTTGACTTAAAATATTGTAATAATTGTACATTTGTATTATGAATACTTAACCTTTTCAATCCATCTAGCAGCAAGAGAATGTCGATTGCCAATAATGCCAATAGAGTAGAGCCAAATACGCGTTTAGGACAATTTCATGAATACAATAAGAATGAAAGTGGGTATATTTGAAATTTGCACACCGATTATGAACAATTGTATAAAATATTATACTTATCAGATATTCAGAAACCGTGAGAATGAAATATACGAAAGTCGACTATTACAGTCACTACCGTTCGATTTACTAATACCAACTGAGAAAAATAAAACGGAAAACATATTTTACAATTCTGAACAATGTGTTTATGAAGATTTATGGTTGCTTAGGCAGATATTGTTACACAATTTATAAAACGATTTCAGAATATTTTGTTGAATACGCAAAATCAACTGCTTGAGTAAATACATATTAAGTTAGTTAAATGTACAATTGCCAAAAACAGAAAAGTGGTCAGTGATGCGTACTCTGGAATTATGTAGTTAGTGGAGGTATAGAGTTGGTTACACTGACACAAGACAAATGTACATCGCGGAATAAAACGGATTTGATAATTTTTTTTCTCGATAATTTCACTACCATATCCGGCTGTAATTGGTCAAAACTCAAAATTTTGTTTCATTTCATAGGTCAATTTTAAAATGACGTCACATAACTGAATTAGTCACAGGTAACATCACAAGAGGGTCTGAGATTGCCGATAAATTCATGAACGTAGTGGGTGAATTTATCTTGAAAGCTCAGATCCTCGGTGATATTTATTGGAACAATTTCACGAATATAATAAGAATTTAAATATAAATCCCCTAAACTTGGCTTACATAATTGTAATAATTGCATATTTGTATTATGAATAGTTAACCTTTTCAAGTCATCAAGAGATGAAAGTCGATTGTCACTAATGCAAATACAGGAGTCAAATACGGGATTAGGACAATTTTATGAATAGAATAACAATAAAAGTAATACACATTTGAAATTCGCACACAAAATATTAACAATTATATAAAATATTATACTTATTTATCAATTACTACTTATTCAGAAACCGTGAAACTGAAATATTCGATTTACTAATACCAACTGAGAAAAACAAAACAAATATAACGTTTTACCATTCTGAATAACTTGATTATTAAAATTTATGGTTGCATAGGTAGTTATTGTCATATGATTTACAAATTGATTGCAGACTGTTTGTCTGGATACGCCAAAACAATTGTTTCAGTGAATACATGTTAAGTTAGTTAAATGTATAATTTGCGTGTTCAGGAATTATAATGGGGAGGTATTGAATTGCTACGCTGACCAAAGACAAATGCACTTTGCGCGGTAAAGTGCTTTGGTAGAACTTTTCCATTAATTTCACTGCGATATTGGGCTGCGATTGGTTAGAATTCAAAATTTTGTTTTATTTTGTTGGTCGAAATTATGATGATGTCGCATAAGTAAAATAGCCTTAGTAAACTCTGCACAACGGTGACTCGGGAGGAAAAATAATCTGGGCATAAATAAAGATGATAGCTTAAGCTGCAAATAGAATACGTGCCTCCATTGAGGGGAGGGGGCGAATGTAGCACACGCGTTTTGATATTATGATGATGACATAATGCAAAATGTTGTTCTGCAGAGGACTTCTGTGTATTGGTACAAGCATACTAGTGCTGTATTAACTTCTTTGTTGCTGACTGAATTTTAATGCTACCTCACAACTCTCTTCTATTGAACATGTATTCGAAAGTAGACTTTTCTCCACCTTAGTTAACGCGCATTCCAGATTTATTATGCGGAAAAGGGCTTGTACCAAAGTAATTTTAGAATTTAAGGCATTCACCTACTATAAACGTTTTTCTTAGTTTTTAACTTTTCTTATTGCATACCTTTCACCTTTCAAGACTAACAAATATACTAAATAATGAAATTCAAATATCAATCAATAGATACTAAATACAATGCTTAAATGCTTCTTGAGCGTGAAGCCAAAGTCGAAGTCGTTTACAAGGCCTATACGTTTAGAGTAATATTATTAAAAGACATACTACATAGGGATAAGAGGTATTATATCGCGGTAAATAAGCAAGCATCCGTACTAATTCTATTCTGCCTGCTATGGTTTAATTTCATGGTGGCATGATTTATTGTTCCAGGACTTTCTGATAGATAACACAAAATTGTGGCAACATTGACACGACAGTGACGAGGCTTTGTGGCCGTTGTATGCGGTATAGCAAAAACACAAACGTGCTCTTTCGGATATCATTACATTTTTTTTTGGATGATGACATTTCGTTGATAGCTTTGTCACATTTTCAGAACAGAAAGCTTTGCATTACTGCATTGGTTTTGGCGTCATAAGAGAGAATCTGTAAAGAGACTATTTTGAACAATAAAGAGAGCATATGGAGCATTAAAACTGGGTGCCTAAACGGATTAGCATGTGTAATGACCATATATATAAAAATTATATATGATCATATAAATATATATGCTCATTACACATGCTAATCCATAAACTTTTCGTCTCTATATGTATAGTGGTGACCAGATGAATTCACCACTACCGAAATATTTCTTATGCACTGATGGAGTTTAAAATTACAACGCCCATAATAGATGCGTCAAAACATAGGCAGAGGTACCCCCTGACATCGCAAGCATGGGTGGATAAAGATGCTGTAAATAGGCTTTCTTTTTTTCTCCCCTCCTGTAAATAAAGGCAAATCGCCTCTTTCCCCTTCGCCCTTCTTCACCTTACCATTTTTTCGCTTCTTAATCCACATACGTAACTAAAAAAGTATATATATTTAAGCAACAGAAAATGACAATATAACTGTTTCCCATGACCCAAAAAAGGGTTATGTATGGGTTTACAACACACAAATTACTTTAAAATAAAACTAAGCCAAATGTACAAGAACGCTAAATTGTATCCTGCAAGGTCATTTTCCTGTAAGGTCACAGGAAAGACTTGTTCAATAAAAATGTTGAATGTTGAGATGCGTTAAACCGACCCCACAGGAGGAACGAGTATAGCTCGTCGAAAGTGCAACAGCAATACCAGCAGTGTCTGAATTTGATCAAGAGGGAATTGTGGCATACCGGTAGTGCGGGATATCATTCCGAATATTGCATGAAATGCCTCTACAGCGAAACGAGCATTAGATTAGTGGATCGAGGTAGGACGAACACACAGACGTAAAGGATCCCAACGCTCCCGTCAAACAACCGAACGCGAAGATACATTTTTTCCGCATAGGTATTATGAACACACACAGTGTTGCAATTATAATGACCAGCAGTGTAATTTTTAAATGTGCACCTGATCAGGAAAGATATTTATTGATTTTTATGAATGTTCGTATTTCTTGTATGCTTTATATAACGTGTTGTATCATTAGCAACTCCACAGCTGTGCGGCTAGTTTCATTAGTCGCTGTAGCACGATAACAAGCTCCTTATAAGTGGCTTACACCTATTATGGCATTAGACAGTATAGGATTGCATAATCATGAACTTGCTAATAGAATTGACTACGGCCTTTCTGCTGTCGGCCGAATTATCAAACTGAGCTAAAGTGGCTCAGAACACCAGGTCAGGATAGAGAAGTTAATCGTTTGTGTTTCTCTGGTTCTGTGGAGTTAACGGCAGCATGCTGCTGTGCGTCGAAAGTTATAAGACTTAAAGGCTTATAGACCTAATAAGTCTTTATTGACAGCTACAATGAAGAAGAAATGCCTTGAATGGAAAAAAAAAAAAAATCGAACAGTAAGACCAGGTAATGTTTTCGGTTGAACTGGAATATAATGAGCACGGATCAGACGATAAACAAACTGTGAATGCAAGTCAGATGATAACAAACGTAATATTTGATGAGTAGTTCGGGCACTTTATGAAGACTGCTTCAAACATGTCCTCAAAGTTACGTTTCCACGAAACCGGACATTCAGTTTTCTACAAAACTCTGTTCCATGCTAAAAGTTAAATGTATATGAAAGGTGTTTCGCACATAGGTTATTCGGAAAATGTTTGTACATTTTTCATAGGTAAGGACATTTATTTAACATTTTGTAATGCAGATGTTGGAGAAGCCGGAAAACAGCCCACATTTAAACCAGATTGTTGACACATTATGGGAACAAAATAGGGGGGGGGGAGAAGAAGGAACTGAGAGGAGTAATAAAATACTTGGGAAACTATGAACTTTAACCGGATTGTGTGAAGACTCATGAAGTTCACATAAGTATTAAAGGGGGATTTATTTGTGGAAGAACAACTTTTCATTATGTAGCTGGCTAGCATATTTTCATAATTGTTGCTGAAGTAGAACTTGAGTTTATGGCATTATTCATGTAAGGTCATTATTTCAACATTTCTGCATATTTTCTTATTTGAATAAACATTAAGTTTAACGTCTGGTGCTGTGTAACATTAAACCCAAAACTTGTTTTGAACGATTGTTATCAGAATCACAAGATGCAAACAGTTTATGTGGCTGTTACTGTATGTACAGTTCATTCCATAAGTCATGCCAACTATTTTATTTCTTCTAAACAATGTAACACAGCACGCACTACCATATTACGAGATCTATGTTAAGCAACAAACGTCAGGAAGTGAATAAAACACAACTAAGTGAATGTGTCGTTTTCAGGAAATACGTACGTGAAGCACATAAAGTAAGAGAAAATAAAGTCATCTATGGAAATAAACGATCTTTAAAGTGGTCCCCCAGATTTTTCACAGTTGTTGACCAGCGGTAGGCAAATTACTTAATTTATTTATTTTGTTTATTTACGAAAGCTCTTTAACATCTCAAGTCTTCAGCATTCCAGTCAATTCAGGCCGTAAAAAGCCGATAAAATTTGCTCAGTGTGTTCTCCTTTCATACTTGAGGTTCTTTAACGTGCCGCAAATCTACGACACAGAACCCACGGCTTTACTTCCCTTCCAAAGGAAGGTATACTTAGGATTTTTACACCCTAAAATGTCCATCGGGTAGGGAGAGCTTGAATATTTGATGATTGTTATTAACGCCCACCACCTTTCACCAAAATATATTATATTTGTAAAGCATTCCAAACCCAAAAGGTTTTTTAATTTCAGGTCGCAAGGACTTAGGACGGGCAAATACGGAGGGTGTTTCAAGACGTCCCATCCCCTTACCGTAAGAGATAGTTGACAGTAGTTTCTAGATTTCTTGAGCAGTAGTTCTGGCCGTTTCTCCCGTTTCTCTGTAGGTGGTAGTGCAAAAATCTTTTGTAATATATCAGTACAGCCTTCAGAAACAGGATGACACACCGTTATACGTCAAAATGAGCATGACTGCTGTATAGATAGGATGCTTTCTGTCGACCTTTGCTTAATGAAGGATGTCTCAGTGAAATTTGGCTGATACTTGAGTTTCGGTTCATTGCCCATGATTCATATGATTGGATTTGAAGATGGCATTATCTTCCATGTGAATGCGCACTTCTTAGCTTCAGTTTACCGATGCAGCACCGATTTGGCAGCAGTCTTGCGCATGCGTAAGTTCTGCCATTGGGGCAGAAATACCAGTTCTCACAGCAAACTCCTTCACAGTCCAGCGTCTATCATTAAGCACTGATCAATTACTGCTACTTGCACGTCTGTGTTCACTGTAAACTAGGTCTACAATTGATAAGCATGCACTTTTGAATGTTACCTTGCCGTGTACGATATGACAAAGCACATAGACATAGCTGTGCATGCGTATTTTTTCCACGGAGAAATACCGATTGTGCTGCTACACTTGACTCACTTCCATCTTTAATGATATCGATAGCAAAAGTCTGTGCAATGACCTAAGATATACCAGCATGTATCCGGTTTTCAAATATATAGCGTATACTTACTAACCTAAATATGTACTATACACATATATGATGAACATAGTTTCTCTCTGATTAGGAACTATGTTGGATAGAGAAGTGCTGTTTTTAGCAAATAGAACCTCAACAAGTTTGTTGACCGGAGATTGTCTAAACGATACAACACCTGCATCTTTTCGGTTCACGTCTCGGTAGCCTCCCTTCAGTGTTTCAACGTCAGGAATCGGTGAACTGTAAACTTGGTCTTTCACATATCCATAGAAAAGAAATTGGGAGATGTTATGCCTGGAACAGCTGAAAGTACAGATTCAAGTCATGTCAGTCTCTCCTGGTCTCCAACAATACCAGTCTCTTTAAACTTTCCATACCACCCTTTGATGGTCTTCACGTCTGATGGTTTTCGTCCATACTCCCTCCGGGAGCGCCTTCATCGTCTTGTGGTCAGCGTGCCCGCATGCAAATCCTTAGGTATCGGGTTCGAATTCCATAAAATCATTTGACAGGAAATTTTTCTTACCCTGAAAACGTTAACACCAGGTAACTTCAAACATTATGGGCACTGGGCTTATTATTTACAACTCATTTCATAATTAATTCATCGTCTCTTTATATCCAAGTTATTTTAGGGTCGTCGAATCTATAATAACAATAATACTACTAATAATATATCCGAAAATGTGTCTGCGCTGTACTGATTGCTTTCAATTCTTGATATGCACTGCCTTTTTCTGCACAGACGCTATTTTACGCTGCGTTGTAAATCTACCTGTAAGTGAAGAAAACTCTGTGGATCGGATCATTCAACGCCATAACATTCATTTGTATATCTAAGTTAGTTTTTATGTTACGGTTTGTAATTTGAGAGAGACTTTCTTTTCACTCTGTATAGCACTGCTCTTTAATTTTTCTGTTGCACTAATACGAACACAGAAATTAGGCAGAAAAGGCTGCAAATGTAGTCCTGCGGTTTTGAGGATTGTGAGACAGATTTTTGAGCTATCGTCAGAAAAGAGATCTTAAAGAGTGAACTAATGCAAGCTGTTAATTTATTTATAATAGTATAACGCCCTGATTGCAACACAACAATATATCATAGCGTGTTATCAAAATGTAAAACTTATGTTTATATGAGTGTGAAAACAACTGTCCATTGTATTGCAGATAATCGTACGGAGCAAAAGCTTCCCCATGATGACACAAACATCATTATGAAAAATAACATCTGTTACCTAAGATCTGTAGATCCGCAGCCGGACTGTACTCTCAGCATTCGAAAATTTAATTAATTAAGATGGGATCTGATGGATCGAGTGTGAGATTGTTCTAGGTGTGGAACTGTCCACGTGCCTCTTCGCATGTTCGGCTTATCATAATGTTCCGTATTGTTAAAATTCCCGGAGTAAATAATTTATATTGCTTATTATCATGTGATCTTTCTTTAAGATGGTTAAGAATATGTCTGCAAATTAAAGGTATATTTCATAAAGCACAGTTATGAATGTTGTCAGTTTAATACAAGACGTCACCACAACCAGTCGCACTAAACTTAGGTGAAGTTTTCGAGTTGGAAACCATTTCATTTAGCACGTCGCGGAAACCGGAAAGACTGGAGACGTTATGAAATTCTGTGAGTATGCCTTGTAATCAAGGAAGGACAAGCAGAATATACAGCTACTAGAAGAAAATATATAATAGAACACATCTGAAGAACAAATATTCGTGACACTTCTTCCTCAGGATGTGACTGTAGCTGCTTCGTCCGCTGGAACAGTTTATGACTACTCTCAGTACAAATCTCTACAAACAGTGTGGTATTATAATTATTACACATCTGCCGTTACAACAAAAGCCATCCCCCTTTAGTTAACTCGGCGATACTAACGCACATACTTTCTTACAAACTTTTAAGATTAATTTACGTCCGAACATTTCCAAAATTTGCAAAGAGATATATATTATGTTATCAAAATCAAGAACACACCAAAAGTTGGTCGGTGTGCTTATATCCAACCTTAATGGCCGAATTATGCCCTGTCTTCCCAAGGTCATGGCAGATTGAGAAAGCTTGCTTTTGACGGCTTTTCTTTTCCCAATTATTCCAGTAGCTTGTCTCAGTCCTAAACCTGTGTTATTCGCAGTCATTAAAATCCTATGTTGCCAAAGGGGCTACTTCAAAAGGAGGGTTTAACAGATACGTTTATTCCCATATGTACTCTTTGTTCACAAAGGGCCATTTTAGTCTTTTTCTCCCTTCACAAAATAGCTTTCCTAACAAATTTAATTTTCGTAAAAATAAAAATGTGTTGCTAACGTAAAGGTAGTGTTTAAAAGTAAATTAATTTTCCTTCTTGCTCTTTTACCTTATCCTTTTCTCTCTTTGCATGTTTTCCAATCCGCGTTTTAACGAGGGAGCGTACATCTTTTATTGACAACAGGACGTGACAAACCTTAGAAAATTCGATTTTGCGTTTTCATCATTTTTTCATCCCCTCGCCCTATCTCTCATCCAACAATTTCAGATTATAGGAAATTTTAATTTAAATTCCCTCTAATTGTCTTTAAAACATTACATTGTGCGGACCTTGCCCCTTTTAAATGACTAGCTCTTGGGTGGAATTAATTATCCTTAATTAGACATTTATGAAATTTGTAATGGGTATCTACAAAGTTACCGTTTTTCCATATTGTTATAGAATAAACGTGTGTTTATTCCAATATGTGTTTTAAAAGGCTGATTCTAAAATGTTTATAAACGTTTTTCATCTGTTGGAAATGCATATCTTTAGCTTTCCATTTTTTCTTAACTCGTCGAACTCTCACAACTTGTCAAAGAATGAATTCATTTTCAAACTATATTAAAACTAATGTTAGTAATTTTTTTAAATTTTATATCTTAATAAATAAAATAAATTTTGAAGTTATGAGTATATGAAAATACAACCAATACAAAATTTCATAATTTCCTGTGTTTATCAAAATGCATGAAATTGTGCTAGCTTTTGAAATGTCATGAATGAGTAAATATACTTTTAATTTTTTATTTTTTCCTTACTTTGTTTTTGTACACAATTATTTCATAAACTGCCAAGGACACTGTGCTGAAATTGATGCTTATTAAAATAAAATTAAATTAAGCAGAGTTATCTTTTAATGGAATAAAGTATTTTATTTTAACAAAATAAACTCATTACTTTTCAATGTACTTTTTGTTTGGCACTTTAAATTCCGTAGTTTTTTAAACAAACAAATAAAAAAAACTGAAAACATTAAAGAATGAAAGAAAGAAGAAGTATCCATTCTGTCAAGTTGTATGTCCTCTATATATTATGGAGGGTCTTGGAGCAAATTTATGGGGAAAAAACGAATATATAAATGTGCTTTTATTATCTGCTCTTGATATGTTTTAAAACAAACTACAGGAAAATAAGCACCATTGCAATATATTAAATCCCAATTCTCATAGAGAGAGAGAGAGAGAGAGAGAGAGAGAGAGAGAGAGAGAGAGAGAGAGAGAGAGAAGGTGTTAATGAACAACATCGAAATATTTGAGTGGGGTTTTAGACGAGCAATATGAGTTAGGCAACCTATGTCAAAGGCTTCAAACTTGCCTGTTACGGTTTCAAGTTTTAAAAGGGTATGCACGCCACTGTTTATCATTCTAATTCACGCTTATCAACATTAAAATTCATTTCTCTGTAACAACTGTTGCATGAAACAATTGACAGATATGTTCCAACATTATGAAAAAATTAGAATTGCTACTTTGTTTCCAGCAAATTAATTCCTATTAGCGCATCAACATCATGTGTTTAACCTGAACTTTGCAGACCATTTTAACAATAACTTGTAAAAATGCTGTTAGTGTTAATTAATATCCGGTTTATTTCGATCATTAAGGAGGCGTGTAGTCATTGTAATACAAATTTGAGCACCATTTAGCTTTAGTATGTATTTCTAAGCATCAAATTATTTCAGTAGGCCGCAACTTGGATATTTTGCGTCTGTGACTCTAGATTCCCTATATCAAATTACTCGTGATGACCGCTCTATGTATACAGTAAAAATATTTCTGTGATTTCATTAGTAACCTGTTTACGTTACATATGATATAGGCGCCTCATTCATACAGTGTAAAAGTAATGTTGTTCTTACTTCCAATGGCCTTATAACTTCAGAGCAAATTGATAATATTTATCCAGCTAATGTAGCCGCCTGTGGTGTCTCAGTAGTAAAAGCGAGCGTTAAACACGATTAAAAAACAGTATGTAGAGGTTTAGTTATAAACCTTGTCTAATTCCCCAGTGTTATGCAACGATGTCCGAACTTTAACTCTTTCTCTTTGTCATTGAATGGTGTTTAACGCCTGTTTTAAGTACTTAGGCATCACAGGCAGTGAACACTGATGATACTTGAAATGAAATGATAAAGTGAAGGATTTTTTTTTTTAATGGAAGAAAGCATTCCAGGCCTAAGTTTAGAGTACCTTGCCGGCATTTGCCATTTACGAGGACTGAGGAATACCTGGAAAGAACCTAAGTCAGGGAGGACGTCCTTTTGGGAATCGAACCCCCGACCTCCCACTCACGAATCCGCGCATTAACGACCTCGGCCACCCGTGGCGGTTCTCCTTTGTTATGTTTTTGAATGTCATTTAGCTTGCCAATCTCACGACAGCATCATCTCTATTTGCGAAGATGGTTACTTTACTCTAGAACAACGCATTTTCTGTGTAAACATTATTTTAAATATAAAAATGTTCGTAAATACGAAATTTATTGGGAATTTTCCTACACATTGCTGAGGAACGACTTCTAGATTATCCTGTACATTAGCATATACAAACTAAACATTATATTTACCAGCAAAAAATAACAAATGAAACAATTAGAAGTTCGAAAGTTGTCATTGCCAGACCAGAAGATGCTCTGACGGTGTTCTTTCTCGGCTAAACAGATATTGTATCGATAAAACACATGCTGTCACGTTTAAGTTCGGTCACCGTAATACTTCCGATTTCATTGTTAGTGGAACCACTATTACCTGTGCTAATTTCAAGAATGATTTTGTTAGCGAATGTTCAAGATTTGCGCTAATTTCTTCTTGTTTTTCCTCTGACAAATGTATACATGCCCGCTCGGCTTTTATTTTTATAATAACCTATGACAGTAGTTTCAACTTTATGCACAATATGTCTTATTGCAGTTCTGGAAGAAAGCAATTCTGGATTCCAAACCAGAAAAATGAACGTTTGATGCTTATTCGCTGACTTATTCTCATAAAGTGAATGCAAATGTCCGTATTTTTCTCAAGTGTACGTAGATAAACATTCAATTGATTTTTTTTGGATACTATACACCATCTAATTGTAGCATGATGTACAGCTTTGATGATTGTTTACAAGCGTATAGTTCAGACTTAACTTGTAATATTTGCACTTTTTTTATTTATTCCGCTACCGATAAACAACAATCTCGCCATGTTTATGACAGCAAAGTGTGCAAAAGTGAAGCATTTCGTAATATGTCAATGCGTTGAAAGCAAGTGCTCTAAAATATTGCAAGAATTTCTTCTGTTTCGGCAAACAGAGCTTTGCTCAGCCAGCACTTGAGCTTAATTTCCAAGCCTGGTTTAAAGGAATTAATAAATCCTTTGCTGTGGTTAATTCGTCGTAAGTAGATGCTGTCTGCATGACTTCAGAACGTCTTTTAGTAGTGCTGGCAGTGCTCTCCAAGTTTCAAGATCCTTGAGATTCTGCTGGAGTGTATCGGTTTTTCATCAGGGTGGATTCCCGACATCCATTCAAGATAAGCATTAATTAATGCGCCGCATACACCCGAGTTGTACTGCAAAGGGTGCCAGCATAAAAAGTTTAGCATGAGAGTTTCGTACCGGGGAAGTGTTAAATGATTGCACATACACAACACCATAACGTGTTACCTTTACATGCGGCAGTGTAAATTCATAAAAAAAGTCCAGCTTTCGTGTATTTCTAAGCTGGGGTGGAAAACATTTCCCTGGATAACTCTGGAAACGAGCTCGCCTTTTCTGCTACATAAAAATGAGATAACGATTTTTAATTAAGGTATTCATGCATTTTAATTTACTGGAAAAACCCTCACGTTAGTTTTATATTCAGTATCTTTTGATTAACTGTTTTCGCAAGAGTTTTATCATATGCATAGGTTGTGGGTTCAATACAAAGTTAAATTTTAATTAAAATTGGTAGTAGTGTAGTAAAAATTATACTAGATAAAATTAGATTGACGATACCCTTTTTTATCTTCTAAGTTCAAATGAACCAAGAGATGTTGAAATTAAAAGGTTGTGTGTAAAAATTACAGTGATATACGTTTAAGAATGAGGTGTACATCTTCAAATTGCAATTGTCTGGAAGTGACGAAGTCATTGGAATGGAATGTTGCCTTATGTGTAAACTTAGGCCACCGCGGCCTGATCCCTGGCTTCCGGGTGTTGCCGCATCTTAGAGATCTTTTTTTTAGTAGCGTTTAACGCCCATTTTTACTACTGAGGCACCACAAGCGATGGACATTGATGATACATGAAATGAAATGACAAAATGGGAAAGTAGTATTTTTTAAGGAAGGAAACGTTCCAGGCCTAAGTTTAGGGTACCTCCCCGGCATTTGCCATTTATGAGCACTGAGGAAAACCTGGAAAAAACCTCAGTCAGGGAGGACGGTCCTGGCGGGATTCGAGCCCCAGACCTTTCCGCTCATGAATCCGCGCCTTAACGACCTGGGCTGTCCGTGGCCGTAAGCAGCAGTGGCAAGACAAAGCAAGTGGTTATACCATGTAGACTTGCAACACCGTTGCAAAAGCCTAGCAGACCACTAAGAGGATGCCGGATTATATTTTGGAAAGTTGCCTTACTTTTATAAAGGATTTTTAGTTTCATTAACTATGGTCGCATATATCGACTTCGTTCGAGATCATTCTGAACATAACTTTTCAGCTAAGAACTTTTTCTTTAATAACTGTACTGGAGATTGTCGCTTGTATCAGTCAATTTCTCTCTCCAGTTAAGACTGAAGGGTAAATTGTTAATTGCAGTGTTTCGTTAACTACCTCCAAGAGTTAATAATACTTTGGGCCTAGAGCTACCGCACAACCGCTGCGTTCTGTTTCCGCCTTGCAACATCATAGACCATGCAGTGTTGCATGGGTATATGTGACCAGTACCGCTCGGTATCGGCCGCTTCATGTGGCTTCCACGATCAAAGAACGCCTTCCATCAAGAAGTATCCTAGTGGACCCCGTTCTAGTCTTCTCTTACTTAGACAAAATACAGATACCGAGAAACTAACTCGGGACATCCCAACCAGCAACTAGAAACGCTAACCACTAGACCAAAGAAGCAGGTATTTGCACCGGAAACATAAAACAAACCACTATTATTCTACGCAAAATTTAGTTTATTTAAATTATCAGGTCAATAACTGGTGTTTTGTTCTGCTTGAAAGCACTTTACGAGTACTTTAGCTCGTATACTTTGTATACACCCAATTTCTATACATGGGTCTTAACGAAGACAGTTTATTAATAGAAACTCTCTTACATCGTACAGCGTGTTCAATTTAGGACATTATTCCTATCCCCGGCTTAATGTGCTATTTCATCAATATTTAATAACTTTAGCTGAAATTATATTTGTCACCCCATTCATGACGTCCCACTTAAGAAGATTGAGGAATAATTAACACAGAGAGAGAGAGAGAGAGAGAGAGAGAGAGAGAGAGAGAGAGAGAGAGAGAGACAGATGATATTTAACATAGTGGATTGTGACTTGTTTTATTATGGTGAAACAGCTTTGAAATTTGTTGTTTTTTTATTTACTTACTGATTCAATATACTTCAAGCAACTATTTGGCACATAATATTTAGTTGCAAAAAGATGCAAAACAGTCCGCGGGTCACATCTAAGGTTAATTAACATGTATTTCATTTTTTAGATGGCGATGCAAGCAAAAGTGTTGTGTTAGTTCTCACTCATCTGTTTTTCATTTCTTTGCAGGTAAGTTGAACCAGAGTTGGCAGTAACGGTGAGTAGGATTAGCGCCAGTTACTATCCTAACGCACGATATCTCTGCACCCAGGCGGCTACTACTGTACTATCTGCTATGATATGGAACTTTGGGACCACTGCCGGAACATACAATAAACTAAACTGCACATTGCGTTCTAGTGAAGTGTTGGAATGCCTATTACCTTACAAATAACTAATTACATAAACTAAAAATGACATACAGATGCATTAACGATCACTTATTACATTACGTGTACAATTCACCTCAAGCACATAGCTAATGTTTTTTTTTTTTTAAAAAAAAGATGACTGCTACAGAAGAAGGCTGTGCACAGGCGCAGGACGTTCTGTATCTCTCACTGAACAGTTCTATCTTTCCCACAATAACGAACGGATTTACCGTGCGCGAGGTCTATCAACGTAGCGGCCTTGAAACTTCAGTTACTGCAACAGCCTGAGAGAAAGTTGAATATTTACCTTTGATAAAGAAAATATTTTTTCCATCAAGTATTTTTAATATGTTATTAGAAGCACCAGCACATATTAAAACTACCAGTACTTTATATAAGTTTTGTCACATGTCTAAACTCATTCACCAGAGAAGCACCAGCACATACTTGAACTACCAGTGCTTTATATAAATTTTGTCTCATGTCTAAACTCATTCACCTGAGAAGCACCAGCACATACTTGAACTACCAGTGCTTTATATAAGTTTTGTCTCATGTCTAAACTCGTTCACCTGAGAAGCACCAGCACATACTTGAACTACCAGTGCTTTATATAAATTTTGTCTCATGTCTAAACTCATTCACCAGAGAAGCACCAGCACATACTTGAACTACCAGTGCTTTATATAAATTTTGTCACATGTCTAAACTCATTCACCTGAGAAGCACTAGCACATACTTGAACTACCAGTGCTTTATATAAGTTTTGTCTCATGTCTAAACTCATTCACCAGAGAAGCACCAGCACATATAAGTTTTGTCACATGTTCTAAACTCATTCACCACAGAAGCACCGGCACATACTTGAACTACCAGTGCTTTATATAAGTTTTATCTCATGTCTAAACTCATTCACCAGAGAAGCACCAGGACATACTTGAACTACCAGTGCTTTATATAAGTTTTGTCTCATGTCTAAACTCATTCACCAGAGAAGCACCAGCACATATTAGAACTACCAGTACTTTATATAAGTTTTGTCTCATGTCTAAACTCATTCACCAGAGAAGCACCAGCACATATTAGAACTACCAGTACTTTATATAAGTTTTGTCACATGTCTAAACTCATTCACCAGAGAAGCACCAGGACATACTTGAACTACCAGTGCTTTATATAAGTTTTGTCTCGTGTCTAAACTCATTCACCAGAGAAGCACCAGGACATACTTGAACTACCAGTGCTTTATATAAGTTTTGTCTCATGTCTAAACTCATTCACCAGAGAAGCACCAGCACATATTAGAACTACCAGTACTTTATATAAGTTTTGTCTCATGTCTAAACTCATTCACCAGAGAAGCACCAGCACATATTAGAACTACCAGTACTTTATATAAGTTTTGTCTCGTGTCTAAACTCATTCACCAGAGAAGCACCAGCACATATTAGAACTACCAGTACTTTATATAAGTTTTGTCTCATGTCTAAACTCATTCACCAGAGATGCACCAGCACATATTAGAACTACCAGTACTTTATATAAGTTTTGTCACATGTCTAAACTCATTCACCAGAGATGCACCAGCACATATTAGAACTACCAGTACTTTATATAAGTTTTGTCACATGTCTAAACTCATTCACCAGAGATGCACCAGCACATATTAGAACTACCAGTACTTTATATAAGTTTTGTCACATGTCTAAACTCATTCACCAGAGATGCACCAGCACATATTAGAACTACCAGTACTTTATATAAGTTTTGTCTCATGTCTAAACTCATTCACCAGAGATGCACCAGCACATATTAGAACTACCAGTACTTTATATAAGTTTTGTCACATGTCTAAACTCATTCACCAGAGAAGCACCTGCACAGCTTTGAGCTACCAATACTTTATATAAGTTTTGTCACATGTCTAAACTCATTCACCAGAGAAGCACCTGCACAGCTTTGAGCTACCAGTACTTTATATAACTTTTGTCTCATGGCTAAACCCATTCACCTCAGAAGCACCATCACAGCTACTGCAGAAAAGCTGCGTAACAATCATGGGTAGGATTTAATCTTGTGATCTTTCAAAACAAAATACAGTATTGTAGTGTAAATGTTAGTAAACTAACTTTATTTTGTATTGTATGCTTCATCGTTACATTGCCTTTTTTTCTGAAAATTTAAAATTATATAATTAAATACACTGTAATTTAAAACGATGTACCATTGTTATGTAAATTTCCAGCCGATCTAACCAATGTCATTCACAAACACTTACTGAACAATACAATAGTTGGTCTGAGCCCTATACCAGCAACCCGGATACAGAGAGAGTGGTGTGCTCAAGTGATTAGTTCGAGGGCTACTGTTTAAGTTTTACGAAAACTAGGAAAGGAAAAGAAAAGAAAAATATATTTTATTGCTTTTGGAACAAACTCTTTTATTGCTTTTCAAAATATTCGCCTTTAAATGTATACATTTTTGCATTCTTACAAATCAATTCTCGAAACATTTTTCCCACTGTGAAGTTGGTATTTCCAAAACATGGTTTTTAAAGGCTTCAACAGCTTCTTGAGGTGATGAAAATCGCTGTCCATGCCTTTTTTGTTTGCGTCTCGGGAACAAAAAAGGTCGTTTAGCGATAAATGAGGTGATTATGGGCAATGAAACATTAATTTGATGTTTCTCTCCTTCAAATGATGAATTGTTTAATGTGCTTGTGTGAGAGCTGGCATTCTCATGATGAATGCTGTGAAGTATTCAGTTGTTTCTCCTGATTTTGTCGATGACTTCTGGCGAACAAAATGTTGATATCATTCAGCATCAACTGTTCTTCAATCCTCTGAAGGAATGGTTGCGACATTTTTTTTTTTTTTTTTTTTTGATTGATTTATTTAAGGACGCTCTTTAACAGCTCAGGTCATCAGCGTCCCATTCAACTCAGGGCGTGAAACGGCCGACAAATTTTGCTCAGAGGCCTCTCTTTCAGGCTTGAGGTTCTTTTTCGTGCCGCAAATGTACGACACGGGACCCACGGCTTTACTTCCCTTCCGAAGGAAGCCATACTTAGGATTTTTACGCCCGAAAAAATCCATCGGTCCTGGCCGGGTTCGAACCCGCGTTTTGAGTATAGGAGGCAAGTATGGTAACCGGTTGCGACATATTGAATACAACCGAAGAAACAAACGATCCTTTTCTTGGAAATGCATAGTGAACGAACAACTTTTGTAGAATTCAGTTCATATTGGAACATACAAACAGGGGATTGTTGCTCAGTTTCCGGTTCATATGAATACATCCAAGTTTCGTCACCTGTTACGATTTTGTATACGGATTTTACAGTTCCTCGGTAGAATTTTTTGAGCATTTCATTACACCAATAAAACGAACGCTTTTCTTAGCTTTGATCAAATTATGTGGAAACCATCGGAAACATATCTATTTCACATCTAAATGTTCATGTAAAATCGAATGTACTGCAGTCCTCGATATGCTTAAGAATGCCTCTATCTTACTGCAAGTCACATGCCGATCTTCTTCAATCATGTTGCGCACAGCATCGATGTTTTTTGGAATGACAACCCCGTTTTGGTCGACCTTAAAGAAATTCATCATTAATGGACGCGCGACCACGACAAGATTCCGCAAACCAATTGTAAACAGTCTTTTCTGACGGTGCTTCATTACCAAAAGTTAGTCAGAGCGAATTTATGCATTGCTGTTCAGTTAGATCTTTACTAAAATCGTAAAAAATCATCCAACAAAAACTTCACGCGAAATTTCCATTTATTCGCAAAATAACTTTGTTTAAACGCTCACTGGAAACGAATCACTCGTCAATTTTTAAGCTACAACTTTTTTCACAATGACAAATGTCAATTGTTCCGATAATAGTAATGACATATTTCAATAGTGCCACCTAGTGGTCGTTACTTAAAAGGTGACCCTAGTATAGTTCAAATCGATGGAATTGAAAACGAAATTACATAATAAACCAGTTATAGGGACTAATTCTCAAATAGGAGTTAAAGTTTGATGTTAAATTGCCTTTATTATTTACTAAGTAGCTACAGGGCGTATTGTATTATTGCATCTTCCCCCTCAAGAGGAATATAACGCCACTTTTATCAACATTATTTAAGATTCTTTTGGATGGATGATAGGTTTAGTTGGAAATTGAGGGGTTGCAGAGCGGGGTAACATCTTTTTTAATATTTCCAAGATCGGAATGAGGTCAGCAAATAAAGCACTGAAGATGTGAGCAACAGCTTATTAAGTTACTTATACATGGAAAACGCAAGTCAAAGCATATACGTTTAATGAAACAACCTGACAGTGTTTAGAACAAAAAAAAAAAAAAAAAAAAAAACAAAACAAACAAAAAACAAAAAAACAAAAAAAACAAACAAAAAAAACAAAAAAAAAACATTTTTCAGTTTCTCTCCAGATTTAGCTGGTGCATTAATAAATATAGTTCTAATTTAGTGTCGCACTTATGCAAACCGACCTTGTTGATTACTCTAAATGTTGAACTCGTAACCTCTCTTGCTATTCAATTATGACATCCTGTCATTTTATTATTATTCCTTTTTTATACGCAAGTGCCTCAGTGCTTGTTTTCACTGAAATGTTTCTTCTTGCAAAGCGGATACTGATTATTTAATATATAATTGTTTACATTAAATCTTGTAATTTCCGTTCTTTATAGAACTTCAGGAAACAAAACAGAAGCACTTATTTAGAAAGAGAACGGCGATTGCTACATTTGCGGTCGATATATGTTTTATGCCTCTTCAATTCCGGCCAAGATCAGGCGTAAAAATCGTAAATGTGGCTTTCTTCGGAAGAGAAGTAAAGCCGTGGGTCCCGTGTCGTACATTTACGGCACGTAAAAGAATCTCAAACCTGAAAGAAGAGGCCTCTGAGCAAAATTGATCGGCCGTTTTATGCCCTGAATTGAATGGGACGCTGATGACCTGAGGTGTAAAAAGCGTCCGTAAATAAACTAAATAAACAACAAAAATAGTTAATGTATGTTTCAATTAGAAGTGTGTCTTAAGGAAAGGACGCTGTAAAATTCAGAAATGTGCCAATTTTTAGAATATTATACATTTACTATTGAAATTTGAATTCCTAAGGCGCATAGTTTTTTTTTAATTGACTTACAATTTTCACTTTATACAAAATACTCCTCTCGATATACTCAGTAATAAAATGGGCTTAAGTTGAAATATTGCACTTAAAAGCGTTCCCTGTATAAAACGTTTTAAGTCGGTGAATGAAGTTTTCCCGACATGAACCACTAAAATATTTCAAGGGGAAGTGAAAATTCAAATATTTAAACCAATACACTGCAATGCGGTATATTTATTGCCTTTTTATTAGTTGTGATCAAAATATGAACCAATGTTCCTGAAATATCATGCAGAGGAATTTGTTTAGTGTAAAAACATAAAATTCTTAAATTTATGAAAGTAAAGTTGAAAGTTATAACACCACTGAAACCCCTATACCCTTAATTGTATATACATTTCGAAGCTAATAGGATGAACCTTAAACGCTATGTCCCCCACCCCCTCAAGAGTAATTTTTGCATTTAAATACTTTCCCAGGCTGTTCTGAATTCTTTTTCACTTGTTTTGTTACTACCTATGCCCTTTCATCGCTGATTTTTCTCTCACTCAACACTAGTAGCATTTTCCCTCAAAAAGACACAGCCTCAGTATTGTTGAAATGACTACGATATTAACTGTATCTTTCACGAAACCTCTTTTGATATTACTGTAAGATTGGTACTGATTAACACAACAAAAATATAATTATGTACCAGTATAGGCGCAGTTCTGACGTTTAAACTCACACAAACACGATGATTTACATAGTCGCGTGGTGCAGTGATATACGTCCAAAGGCAAAACTAGGGTATACATTATGAAAGTGAACCATTCCTACATTTTCATTTATTACTATACTTTTTATCTTTATTTTGCACAAAGCTCTGTGTGACGTACCTGAAATGAAGGATGTATAAGAACCTGCTTTCTAAACAGCCGCTCTCTTTAATTTTGGCCGTAGTGATAATTTTAAATCGTTCAAAAAAGCTTAACTCTCTCTGTAAAGAAATAAAAAAAAATAAACTATGTTTTTTTAATTTCGTTCTTTTTGCTTTTTTCCCCTCTTTTCCAGAAGAAAATGGGACATTTATGAAGTTAATTTGTCTTCTTATGATAGCTGACGCGAAAAATGAAAGCAAAAATATATGTACAGTAACTGTAAAAAGCTTATCGTTAAAGGTTTATTAAAGTATAGATGCAGTAAATGGATGGAGGAGTTATTCTGTTAAGGAGAGAATTTAGGCTTTACTCTGCTAGGTCTTGTGACGTAGTCGTGTAATCCTGTAATCCCAGCCAGCTAGTAAATTGTATGTTACACCTCTTCGGCTTACAGCTTTATAATTCCCTAGGCGTAAGTTAAATATTAAGTTGACAAATCGTTGTACCCACATTTACAGTATAACGCATACCCAGATTTAAAACGGCGTGCTGAGAAACAGAAACGGAAGCAATCGTGCTTGTAATAATTTTGAGAATTCGCTTACCTTTGACACATAGTTTTGCAAAAATGAGTGAATGAAATAAATAAGGGACTTTCTTTGGCAATACCTCGTTGCATTAATAACGTATTTATCGAGCTATGCACTTAATTTACATACTGGGTTTATTTATCTGCATGTGACATTGAAGTTTGGATTATTCGGGGTACAAAATTTGTTCTGGATTTAGAATAAAATACGACAAACTGCTCTTGTTCATGATCATGGAATTTAATGCTATTTACATTTTAATATCTTTTTAAAACCCGGATATAAGCATTTTGAAGCAATTTACAGCATGAAATATAGAATTGGTGTTGTTTCACAACTTTCACAAGAAGCGTGCAGTGCTGGGTATCCTATGCGCCGTTTAATTGCAAAATTACAACAGATATGGGAGTATCGCGAGCATGCAAAATTGCATAAAAGTTAATTGCCTTCCGAATAATTATTTTGTTTTAATGACTTTTATAGCTGTGCAATGAATAACGATTATTTTGGTCTCGTATTGTTATCGAATATATAATTCCCTAAATCACTGAGTCGGATGCGTGCTGTTCCAGTTAAATAAGGGTAAAACCTAAAAGACAAACCCATCGTTGAATGAATTAATTCTAGCTTTGCTTCGCGTTATTAAAACTGCAGTTAAATATACGTACATATTTTGGAAAGTGTTTACACAATGTGAATTTCGTTCATTAACTTCTCTTTTAAACAGCCCGCAATTGCAACCTGCTACTTTTTCTTTTAGTGTTCAAGCAAGTATTTATAAATGAAATGAAGTGTCGTTAATTTATTGTGTCAAGCGTTTCAACCAGGTGATTATAGTATGTAAAGTACTGTTTATGTTCTAACAGCTAGGTGACAATTGATATTTTAATTAGAGTTTGGAAAATACTTTACGTGCTAAAAATACTACAACTATGTGACGGAAAGTATAAAAAAGAATTCTTTTATGTAAATATAAAGAGCAAGAAGTGTTCACCTATATAGTTGATGTTATTATACTCGTTAACTGCTGAAGAATTGAGTCTAACATTGAGAGTCATGAAGTTACCCACGGCCACAGGTGGCCGAGGTCGTCAAGGCGCGGACTCGTGAGCGGAAGGTCTGGAGTTTGAATCCCGCCAGAACCGTCCTCCCTGATTGTTTTTTTTTTTTTTTTCAGGTTTTCCTCAGTCCTCATAAATGGCAAATCCCGGGGAGGTACCCTAAACTTAGGCATGGAACATTTCCTTAAAAAACATTCTTTCTCGATATATCATTTCACCTCATGTATCACCAGTGTTCACCGCCTGTGGTGCTTCAGCAGTAAAAACGAGCGTCAAACACTATTAAAAAAATCAAGTTACCCATACGATTATCGTGGAGCATTGACTTAAACTGTGTCACAAGCAGTCACTCGTACTTACATCAATATTCTTTTTTTCTGTCTAACACACAGTATGAAAACCACTATTTTTTTTTCCACAGACGTCTGTGTGTATAGTTTTAAAACTTCGATGTATACACCAAAACTGTTAAATTTCAGCCCGTCAGTGTACGAATATGCTGAATTATTTCTGACAGCAGGATTCCCCCGGTTTCAAGAATGTTAAAAAAGAAACTCAAATATATTTGAAGTCACTTAACATTCACTGCGTCATTTGTGTTCAGTTGTTTCACGACAGAAACAAAACCGTCAACATTTTTTGCACCGTAGCAAGGCAAGATCTCCATCGTTTTTGTGTTTTTTTGCCAACTGGGTGTTGTTACTTGAGACTGTGGTTGGCAGCACAGAACACGTCCATCTAAACTAATATCCCTAAGCGATAATTTGCCTCTGCTTTTGTTTTGGGTATTGCTAAAGCACATTAAAATGATATAACCGTGAAAACCACCACCTCACAATATGAGGAATTAACAACTAGTGAACTCGCCTCACGTATATTGTTTTGAGAGCACAATCATCACGCAGTGATATGGGATGAGGCAAAACATAGTAATTCTAATAAAAAAGTAACTTGGACATTCATGGCAAGCATGTTTATAGGAATATATCAGTTAATACTGCTGAGTAAGTTACTTGAAATTGAAACTCTTAAGAAATGTAATACATATAAATTCAACATTAAAGGCAGGTTTATGATCGCAAACTAAAACATTCAAAGCAGCGGATTTTTATATATTTGATAGTGCAAACGACGTTGTTAAAAGTGTAACTTACAAGGCGAAGTCATAAATGTTCCGTCACTTTTATGTGAATTAGGTCTCGTGATGATTATCTGATAATGGGTTTTTCTCGAAAACTGTTTAATGATAGTTGTTCCATATAAATAATTGAAAATATTTATTAACATTCACCCTTAAACCTATTTGGCTTTCGATAATACAATCTAAGTTTATCATATCCGAAATTTTAAACAGTCCTACGAGTTCCTTTTGCAGTACAAATAAAATATTTATTTCCTTAAGGATCCGACTACAATACGTGGAAGATTAACGCATTTATGTCATTCGGTCTGTTATGAAGTGACGTAGCCGCATTTCGATCGTGTTCATAATGATGTTCGCCATTTTGTTCGTTAAGTTTTATAAATAATAAGAAACATTAGAACAGTAACCGGTCGTAGTGATGAAGTTGGCAT
This sequence comes from Metallyticus violacea, assembly GCA_030762175.1. Classification (NCBI taxonomy): domain Eukaryota; kingdom Metazoa; phylum Arthropoda; class Insecta; order Mantodea; family Metallyticidae; genus Metallyticus; species Metallyticus violacea. The sequence goes on along the minus strand of CM060846.1, from coordinate 22,344,777 downwards.
AAAATTTACATCAATGACTTTAATACGACGTTTTACTAAAGGTGTGCAAACTGTGGCAATTTTCAAAAACATTAGATAAATGCTTAAATAAGTTTTAAACGCCTGTCATTAAACTGCAAACATTTATCTGTCTTTTCCCAGTGATATATTTTTTTCAAAATAAAAATGAAAACATTACCAAAAGTTCTAGAAAAAAAGGACACTTTATAAGGTATATGAAGAGCACTTTGCTGAGCATATACTTGCATTATAGTGTAGTAATGTAATATACAAATTGCATTTAATCAAGAATTTATTTTTAGGCTACCCATTTAAATCTATGTGTTAATTGTAATACATAGACCATTATCTCTTTTCTTATGGAAAATTGGTGCACTTGTTCTCCGTTAAATTATTGAAATAGAGTTTTGCGTTAATATTTAGAATTACAGGAGCATACGCTTTTTGCAAAGTGCACCATTATTCAAGGAAGTAAAGCGCCACCGCCGTAGTGAGCCAGTGATCCGGGTTCTATATACAGGAGGAACAAGTTTGAAGCTTTTGCCCAGTTTTTCCTCATCCTAAAAAAAAAATAATGCATCAACTGGCTGGGTGTGTATTTGCTGCATCACTAGTTCATGAGATTCATGATCTGAACACCTGCAGTAGAGGGTATGGGGTGTAAAAGCCATTTTACTGCCCAATGCCATGCTAAGAAGCCCTGATTCGATGAGGGAAGGAAACCTGGTAAACAGTAGCAAAGAGCTTGTAAACGCACTCTACGTACTCAGAATGAGGGAGGGAGCAGAGAACACTTTCATTATATATGGGGTTCAAATACGTACCGTTTCAATGACTAACATCACGCGAGAACATGGCACACCTCCAGCACAGCTGCAACAGAAACTAAGAAAGGCAGTCATTCAAAGCAAAGTATTGTAGTGTAAGTTTTAGTAAACAAATGTTATATTTTACAATAAACAAAATTGTCATTTTTCTGAATTTTATGAAGTCCATAATTAAACACAAGGTAATTTAAAGCAGGATACAATTCAGTATTCAACAGCTGGGTTGGTAATTAACTCCAATGTCGCCGCAACCAGGATAACTTATTCGTACAGAGAGCATTGTGTCCTAGAGCAGGTAGTGTATTTCAAATGCATGGAAATTACGATAAAAACTATATAATGTCCTTGTTTTTATGTTTCACTCCCTCTCATACTTGAGGTTTCTGTTCAGCATTGGACACAAGCAAACATTTGTTTGTTTTAGTTCCCTTCATTCAGCTTGGATAAGAAACAATGCTGCAACAGATTTTATGCAACAACAATTAATCCTCTTTAAGTACTAACAGAATGTAATTTCTTTGTGTGGTTGATAATAGAAGACTATGTGGCAATATCTTATTTTTCAGTTATTTTTGTTTTATCTCCACGAATTCCGTCACTAGCACAAGCCGAAATGTTTGAGATGGCCCCGAGTAAGTGTAACTTTAAGGTTGAAGCTTTAGAGAGCAGTAAATAACACATCCTCTGTCCTCGAAAACTGGGGTAACTTCACGTCGTTAAATGATTAATTAGGCTGTAACAATACGTTTGTTACAAGCAACGCTGCGCGCTCGCAAGCCATGATTTAATTATATCGTGGGGATCTGGGTGGTTGAGAGCATTTAAATATAAGAAAGGACCACAACTGAGTGAGGTTGGTTAATATAATAAACTCAGCCTGGGGGAAAGTGTGACATCATTAAAGCACGCGGCTCCAGCAGAAGCCGTTTAAATGAAGTAATCCATATGTAATTTAATTCTTTGCATCTGGGCTGGAAATTCCCATTTTAACCCCAGGCGTAGCACATTTAATGTGCCATTAATATGAGCAAAATTATGTTACTTTGGTAAGAATGGCTGCAGCAAGTCTGCTCTAGTAAGTCGAGTTAGAGGATAAATCTTGCAGATGATATAAACGATTTTACCAGTGTTTGTTATCGCCCCTTAAACTTCTCCAACTTTGTTCCTTTTATGCCCTTGTTACTGTGACCTGTGCTGTGCTTCTAACACTTTTTGTTGTAGCCCTTGCTGTTGCTAGATTTATTCCTAAGATGATTTACGTATATTTAATTATAGGGAAATTTTGAAATTTCATAATGCAGCTACAGCAACGATATGCATTGACGGATACTGAATAAGGGGTGTAAAAATTGTACAGTAATAAATATGGTATTTTTACTACGCGAGTCAAAACAAACATATTCTGGCAATTAAACTGTGATAATTCCTTGCGAAAATGGTGCCAAATTGGGAAAATGAAACAACAGATTTGAGGTTAATTTCAAAATATAACATTTACGGTGTTTTACAACTTCACTACAAGCTCTACCAAGTCGGTAGCGCTCGTACTTCAACCCCGCTTTTCGTCGGTCCTGGCGATGTAGTGGTAAATATACTTGCCTTCTAAACCCAAGATCGGGGCTTCGATCCCGGCCAGGACCGATGGATTTTTTTCGGGCGTAAATATCCTAAGTAAGGTTTTCTTCGGAAGATAAGTAAAGCCTGGGTCCCGTGTCGTACATTTACGGCATGATGAAGAACCTCAAGCCTGAAAAAGAGGCTTCTGAGCAAAATTTGTCAGCCGTTTCACGCCCTGAATTAAATGGGACGCTGATGACCTGAGATGTTAAAGAGCGTCCGTAAATAAACAAACAAAAAACCGCTTCCCGTCTTTGTCATGTCCTTCAACGTCGCCTTCTATAATAATTCACAGCCGGTCTCACGGCAGTGTACATTCATTTGCGATGATGCTTAGACTGTTGATTCTATAGCAACGCATTTTTGTGTAAGTTTTGTACGAATTTTGTGTATGTAGATATTTACTCGCAACATCCGTAATCAATTGCCCCCTTCCAGAACTGCAATTCGCTATATTGTGCACAAAATTGAATACCTTTGTTTATTGCAAATCTAAAAACAGAAGCGAAAACGTACAGCTTTAGCACAGGAAAACTAGACGGAGTTGACGCAAATGTTGAACCTTTGCCAACAAAATCAATTCCTGAAATTAGATCCAATGGAAATTTGGGAATGTGAAAGACATTAGTAATGAAATCAGAAACATTATGGTGGCAGAATTTAATCGTATCTATCAAAGTGTTTTATTTTCCGATAAAATTCCATTTTATCCGAGAAAGGGCAATTGCAGCTTCTTTTTTATGCGGAGTTGAAGTACGGTCGCCGCTTCTTACAGTGCCAATTAGTAGGGAGATGTAAAACACCACTTGAGAGAAGAAGGTGTATGACTAAAGCCAGATATTAAGTTTATTGTACTATTTCTTAGCAAGATATAATATTTATTTCTTTCCCGTATATTCAAAGGAAGATATTAACAACACATAGGCCCTATAAATTCAATACTTTGTGGACCAGGTTGCTCTGATCTTGAGTAGTTACATCTTCATAAATAATGTACTCGTGTGGATATATCGCGAAGACTTTTGTTCCGTTGCTGTTATCTCTTTTAACAATCTCGTGTACAGAACACGAAATGAAGAAATGACACTCAAAAATTAGTTTATAATAATTTCAAACACAAATATCCCAAGAACAAAATTGCGGTATAGATCCTAAGCATTTAGAACACAATACAACATAATTGTTGATAGCATCTCAGTGAAGAGAAATGTCTACAATGAGTATATGATTTTTCTATTCGTGTAAGTTTTCTGCGTCTAGTTTCTCTGTGAGTCGTAGCGCTTTATCGGATACTGCGCTTCTTTGCAGACCGACAAAGAGAGAAAATGGATGTAGGAATTACTGCGTTGCGTAGAACAGTATCACTGGGCATGTCATTGCGGACAGCGCTTGAAACTTCTGCTGCAATCTAGTTAAGTTTTAATGAGTTCCTTACTCTCTGTAATTGTCGAGAGTAGCGGAAGACCGCGCCATTTCGTCCAGATATATCAGGAGCTCTTTCCCTCTCCAGAAAGAGCTCCGAAGAAAGTAAGTAAAGCTTACACCGCCCCGTTTGTCTCAACCTTGTGCAAATTCCCTCTGTATTGCGGTTCCTTATCGCAGCAGGAGCGAGCGGTGATTAATATACCGAAATCTCATTTCCTTGTTTCTCATTATGAAGTTGTTTTGATCTGGTCTTTGGGTTCTGTTCCGTTCGAGCTGTTGATCCTTCCATCTCTACAATGGTGGGCCCAATTTCAGCTAGGTTTATGTATTTTAAATGAAGTGCGGATAATTTCCTACTAATGTAATTATCGTAAAATTAAGCTTTTAACTATCTCAGATTATTATCTTGCTTTTTCACATAAACAGAGAGTCATAATTCAGTGAGCGACTTTAGAAATACTTTTAAAAGTATGTTTTGCAGATGAGTTAATATAATGAAGAGTACATCTTCACGATTAGAATTTTATGCCATTGAAAACCTAGTAGCTCACGTACTTCCACAGTTGATCGCAATGAAGCAAACATACCCTATGTCTTGAAGTTTCATTCAACTAAGTCAGTTCAGCGGTAGTGATTTAGCAAGAACATACCTGAACTGAATTTAACAATTCAAAGTAATGGAATACCTGTGTAAGGGCAAATCGGTCTCTACAGACAATTGTAGCGCATTAGGAAAGTTTATCAACGCCTAGAGCCGCAGAAAAACCATAGAACTCGGCATTCCTCTGAAGACCAAGTTGACACTGTAACAACAAAGTGTGAGGGTAACATTTTCTTTGCAGAAAGCACTGTCATGGAAATTGTTAACCGAAAGGCTGATGCCACAGCTAGAGACCAATAGCGAAGGACTAATTTTCCAGCAAGACGGGGTACCGCCCCATTTTCGCACTACCATATCCAGCACCTAAACTAACGATTACTGCAAAGGTTCTTGAGATCAACAGTTGGTCATCCCTTTACCCGGATCTCACTCCCTGCTAGTCTTAAGGGAATTAAGATGTTTCTTTACCAACTGACCTGGGAAAATTGAAGATCTACATCCGTGCCGCAATAGCCACAATCGACAAACCCATGTTACTTCGTGTTTGGGAGGAGTTTTGTATTTTTCATGTGAAGAAATTTTGTATTGTTAAAAAGTGCACATGAAAGAAGTTCAGTGGTTGCTGTTTACAAATATGCATTTAGTTCAAGAAAATATACCATACATACCTAATAGAGACTTTCTGTAAACATTCAAAGCATTTTGGTTTACCCTATAGTTTACCTTGCTGTATAAACATTAATTTCTGTCCTACTAGAATGGAAAACTAGTTATGAACTTAATGGATGCTAATTTTATAATTTCAGAGATACCTATTTTACAAAGAAATTGCTGTATCCTCAAGATTATTCTAAAAACTGCATAAAGTTAAGTTGTTGTTTTAACTTAACACTTTTATTTTGACAGGGACAAACAAACCGTTAAAAATTTGGCATGAAGTCTTACATTGCAAGGTTTAAAGAACAGTTCAAAAATATTTAGATTACACTGGGTATATTTAGAAAATTTAACCGTAAAATGGAAATATCTGTATTCGCTAAAAATAATAATTTTATATAACTGTTTTTGGTTACGACGAAAATGGTGGTTTGTGTAACTTAAGTATTTTTGGTTGATGTTATACAAATGTAAATTTTAAACACAAAGGACATTTACATTCTCAAGTGCGAACTTTTTTTTTTTTTTTTTTTTTTCATATTCAGCTGTATATAAAATTAAAATAATGAAATGTTACTGGTTTCTGCTACTTTTAGAGGTTATAACACATCCGTTTGCTTAATTTACCTGTAGAAGTATTCCAAAATTTAAAATGTATTGGCAGGCATTAATTCCTGACGTTAATTTTAAAGTTTTTCACAATCTTTGTCACGTTAAACAAAGAATTAATTGTGGTATTTTCCAAACGTTTTCTTTGGTTTACTACCCGCATTGTGAGAAGTGTAATGGTGGACAGATGTCATCATTGAGAGCCCCTTCTACAATTAGGTCACACAGTATGCACAATTATCGGCAGTCGCATTACGTTTCTTTGCTACATACACATACATATAAAGAAGCAAAGAAATCTGCAGTCACTGTTTTCTTCAATGATGTCAATATTTGTAATGATTCAGTTATTAGTAGCACATTCATCGTATACCAAGGTGGTATAAAAAGAGGCGGCAAACATTGACCGTTATTCGATATCCCAACAATAACATCTATAGACTCTTCTGCAGTTGTAGGTTTGCTGCAGTTTGTCCTAGACTTCTACTGGCTGCAGCTAAAATATTATGATAGAACAGAATTGTAATTTGAAGAGAAATCATCGAAAAATGGGAAATAATTATTACTAGAGAGAAGAGGCTTTTTTAAAAATATTTATAATAATAACAATAATTATATTAATTAACAGAATAGGTTCACTCGGAGCACGCAACAGTTAAAGTGTAAACATTTAATTTTATTTTAGATTTTTAAATTTCTAATTTCAGACAGTGAAATAAAAAGTTACTTCACTCATTTTCTTAGTGGTCGTTATTCTAGTTCTGGCCAACTGCAAACAGTGAAGTGAACAGTAGAGAATAGGTTCGAGGAGTATTGTGTGATATTATTTATTTTAATTAACTTTCAAATCCGTAAGTTATGACGAATTATCTGAGAATGAACGTAGTGTGACTTCTCTCACAAAAAGATAATGTAGTAAGTAAAAAGTGGAGAAAACTAATAAGTAAAATATTATAAACTACTCATATTATGACTGTAGCTAAATAAATTTGCATTATTACAGATATAATTGTAAAATGTAACATATATAAATGTGACTCCATTTAAACTTATACAGGTGAAATAGTACATGTTCTGAAGTTCTTTCATTTAGAATTGTGCCTTCGAAAATGTTTCAATATGTAAAATGAGTTTAAACATATTTATATACTTATAATAAGGTGGGAAATTTGTTTAAAAATCGGAAAGTATTTAAATGTTTGGAACGAAAATTCTTTCACTCGATCTGAAAAAAATTGACTAAAAATGTTTAACTCTATCCCTTAAATGGTTGATATCAAAGCTGGTGAGGAAAATGTGGCGACTATAGGCAGCCATTCAACTCCACTTTCTGCTGTTAAATCCCAGACTACAGGTGAAGCAAAATGCGGTCAGATAGAAAATCTCTATTGCTATATTATCAGCGGCTCTGAGATAAACGTGGTGTTTAATAACATGTCATTGTTATCTACTCAAGTTAAACCAATTGGGTACACGATGAACGTGATGATGACAAATGCTTGAGGATATGCAGGTAAGTTTAAGAGCGAATAAAACGGGAAGATAAGCCGGAACCGATTTTCAAACACGGATGAGAAAAAGGCCGCGGGGCAGGTACTTTAAATAACAAATTGAAATATTAGTGTCTAACTCTATTAAAATGTTGTGAAAAACAAATTAATAAAGGAGCAATTACAGAAAGAGGGAATCAACTTAAACCTTGCTGTTCAAAGGATAGTGCAGATGGGATCTAAAACGCCTAAAACGAGGAAATAAAGTACAGCGAGAGTGATTGTATCAGATATGCAAGAATCATATCGTGAAGTATGAGCACTTAACATCTTAAATAGTAGCATTCTGAATCATCATCTTAGATGAAACATAGCACGACACACATGACGTCATATCGTGAAGTATGAGCACTTAACATTTTAAATAGTTGCATTTTGAATCATCTTCTTAGATGAAATGTATCACGACACACATGACGTCATGTCGTGAAGATACGGGCACTTAACATCTTAAATAGTTGCATTCTGAATTATCTTCTTAGATGAAATGTAGCACGACACATATGACGTCATATCGTGAAGATACGAGGATTAAAATCTTAAATAGTTGCATTCTGAATCATCTCCTTAGATGAAATGTAGCACGACACACATGACGTCATATCGTGAAGATACGAGCACTTAACATCTTAAACAGTTGCATTCTGAATCATCTTCTTAGATGAAATGTAGCACGACACACATGACGTCATGTCGTGAAGATACGAGCACTTAACATCTTAAACAGTTGCATTCTGAATCATCTTCTTAGATGAAATGTAGCACGACACATATGGCGTCGTAAGAATGCCTGTGAGTGTATAGAGAAAAGCTTATCATGGTACTCCATGCTGATGGAAGCGAGGTTTGGATCTCCGGTAGTTTGTATTTGTCTACCAAACGTATTACCATGTCGACGTGGACGTTAGTTTTTTTCGAAATTGATTTGCTAATCGCTCTTTCCGGAATCTTCCTCACTGCGGCAAACTTTCTTCGTATTTGGCAGTTCATCCTACTGTTTTAGACAAATAATTAAAACGCTTGCTCTCCTGGTTAAGATTACATAACTTATATGCACTATTACAATTCTCCATAACACCTAAAGCAGTAATGTTGAACCGGTTCTAAGCAGATAACATACGAAACGTCAGACTGGCTCATCGCATCAGTCCACTGAACTAGTATGGAAACCTTATTTCCAGAAAAGTAATTTGACTCCGACATTTAGTACACGTGTGTATGAGTGCTCAGATAAGGAGTAGCTAAACTTTAAGCTGAGTTGTGTTCGCCTTGCGTCCAGCATGAAATGGAAAAGATCGCTAATTGTGTTTCCCCTGAACTTACTCCGGTTGCTGTTTACACAATCGCTTTTCGCGATACAAATTAGTTGGTTGTTTAAAGTAATAAATTATCCTTTTACATTTTATATGTTTAAAGAATCTCAGAAAATGTTTGTTTTCATTTGCACGTGAAGTGCGATACGTGATAGCGTTGACGCAGCGGGAGCTATGCAACAAATTATAGTGACTAGGTAGAAGGTGGGAGGTTAGCAGTTAAAGCTTGCTTTATTATGACATGGGCCCATGCGATGTGATCGCTGCATTCTCTTGTCTCGGTGGAGAGAACACAGAAAGTTTTCATCTTGCTGGTTAATACAGTGCGCTATTCTAGATTATAGCTTTATTGTTTTACGTGCTTGGAGAGCTTTATTTACATGTTTTTTCATGTTGCTGTCATCTGCTACTGCTCCCCACATGCTCGGTAAGCCATGTCTATGGAGCAAACACTGATCAGGGCAAGAGAATGCGGAAGGATATAGCTCGGTTTCTATAAAATGTCCACGTGAGGTAAGAAAAAAAATAGAAATTAGTTGCAATGTAGATACTACACCCTATATAATCGTCAGCTTTGGGAACAGCGCGGATGAGAACTAGTAAAATTAAAAATGTTTCTTTATAAGTACCCTCTATTACAACACCCAAAGTAAATGCATCTGTGGCTTTCTCCGTTTATTTGGCTACTTTAGCTAGTGCAGGAATATTAAAAGTGACAATCGTGCTCGCCTCATGGGGATACATGGTTTACGGATCAGAGCAAGAGTAGTTATCTCTCTGTAACAGACCGTGCTTTACAACAAAGCCACGAACAGGCTATAATACCATGTTGGACTGATTTCTGAGATCGACCATAGCAGGCGACTAAATGTTTGCAACGAAACAGTTGCAAATGAAACAGTTTGATATTCAATGTACTGATCATCAAGTACAGTGAGCCATGTTTAAGAGTGTTTGGATGTTGCGCTGACCACTACGAAATCAAAGACGGTCCCTCTGGCGACAGCGTGTGGCTGGCCAGTACTGTCGGAGTTATGGCGTTCATACCTCCCTTAGTATATATTCTAAATGATATTTATTTTGCTCTTGAGAATTCACTTTCATCCATATTTCGATAGCTGTAAGCAATAGCTCCTTGATAATACAAAGCAAGGGTCTTTACTATTATTTACCGTAAGGTTTTTATTTCAGAAAATGGTTTGGTAGTTCAATGTTGGAGGGCAGAAATGCAGCAGAGATAAGCTGAAATTGTGCACGATAAAAACTATTTTAAGTGTTAGATACAGACTTCCGTGTCCACTGCTCATCCTCTTTACTCTGGCAAGCTTTAAAAATGAAACACAACTAGCTTTCTGAGTGTTGCTCCCTTGACAGGAGAGCTACTCGTAGTTATCCGTTTGTAGCGTGCTAGCCAGTATTGATTCGTAACGTTGCAGCTCATCTCTCATCGTTTTACTTTGATCTTCTCTTATAGCCGTAATATCCCATCCTCGCAAAAAGTGCATGTAGCTATTGCATGGCGTTTCCGCTTCGTAGAAATGAAAGGAAATTCCTGTGATCTCCTTAAGGGTAGATATCGAACACATGCAGCTTTTACCGGTCGCGAATTTTCTAATTAAAGCACTGAAGTTACAGATGTCTAATAATGAACATCCCTCTCTCTCAGCTTTGTTATTGAAATAGTATTTGTACCTTGGTGCTTAATGAAAGATTTAAGAAATCCAAGATCGGTAGACGAAAGAAGCAGCAAGCGAATGGCGAAAAGAAAGATTTTTCCCTTCTCTGAATAAAAGTTTACGTAATGTGAACATCTATATTATTCTTTGAATTGTGGTGGTTTTACAAACGGATGCTTTTATATTTTTCGTTTTTATTGAGCTTGTTGAAATAAATGTGAATATACAGTTTTGTATATTCTTTTGAATAAGCTTTCAACTATTTGTTGGCAATAACAACCGCAAGGAGCATGTTCTCTAAAGCCAAATAGCTCATAACATTACTAACATTTAACGCTAAAAGTACTAAATATCTTAAACAGATAGCTTATTGAATACGACGTGTAAGAAAAACAACAATACAAACAAGACAACAGGGTGCCCAAAGTTTCAGTTTCTATTCTACATAAGCTAACGCCGCCTGTTTATTACTATAAAATTTGCAAATTATTCGGACATGCAATCTTTATTATTCCTACTATGGAATGGCTTAAAATTTGTGTTGAAAATGTCAGAATTAAGTTTAATGTTTATTTCATTTTAAAGCATTAACTTTTTTTTTTTTCATTGCAGTTCCTCGTCGGTCCTGGTGGTGTAGTGATTACCATACTTGCCTCCTACACCCAAGTACGCGGGTTCGAACCCGGTCAGGACCGATGGGTTTTTTCGGGCGTAAAAATCCTAAGTATGGCTTCCTTCGGAAGGGAAGTAAAGCCGTGGATCCCGTGTCGTACATTTACGGCACGAAAAAGAACCTCAAGCCTGAAAGAGAGGCCTCTGAGCAAAATTTGTCGGCCGTTTCACGCCCTGAGTTGAATGGGACGCTGATGACCTGAGATGTTAAAGAGCGTCCATAAATAAATAAATAAAAAAAAATGCAGTTCCTTGGTATTAGACCGCCAATATTATTAAAGGAACCGTGAGAGTTAGAAGCATGCAACGAAGATTTAAAACGTCTTTCAAGTTACTAAACTTCAGCCTTGAGCAAGTAGTAGTAAGTATACTAAAACAATCCAAGTGGCGGGTCAGCGCTAGCAACTGCTTAATTTAAAACATGCAGTCCTAATTATCAGTGCGACCGAACAGGGTGGCTCAGGCGGTAGCTCTTAGGACTAACATTCAGAAGGTCTCGAGTTCCTATCCCTTGGGGTCTGCCATTCTGACCATGGGCTTTCTTTGTGGTTTTCCCTGGCCACTTAGGCGAATGCGATACGGATCTTTGCTCACCTCGAATATTCCACCCTCGGATTTAATATTCATTCCGTTGGTTTGTCATATGGCGAGATGGATTGGTGCGACGTGATGGTGGCTTGCGCTTTGGAAAGTTTTCTGTCCCGGCATCTTATATGGAAGCGATCCTTCTGAGGTACTCTTAATTCTTTTGAGGGTTCCGCCGGTGTTGGGTTGTTCTATCTGGAAGCAATGTTAGCGACTGTCTATATTCTTGCCTCACCACCCGAGGATCCTGGTGCTGCCTGGTGAATCTCTCACCTCGTCTCTTCCGGAGGTGCCCCAAACGTCGAACTATTGAGCAAGGCTCAAGTACGGAAATATCCTCCTCTGGCCCCAACAACCCAATCCAATCCACCTATAACTGCGGAATAAACCCGTCATATCAAACCGACATATCAAAACTGGTGTGAATAAATCGTTAAAGCCTGACTTTGGGGCGAACGAGATTAAATTGGGAATTGTGTTTGCTAGCGTTCTGTACCTGCGGAATTTTAGTCCCACACTGTACTAAGCAAGTAAGATGTACTTTAGTTATGTGATTTGATAGCTTAGAACTGTCGAACATATAAAGAGATGTATTGTTGACCACTGTAGAAAACTGTCATCTATATCAACCATGACAATGCTGTTGGTTAACTCAAAAGTGTTTTTAATAGTAGTGCTGTTTACTAACGATATATAAGATTAAATTGTCATTCGGAAACTTTTTTTTTTTTTTTTAAAGGAAGGGACCGTTCCAAGCCTAAATTTAAGATACCTCCTCAATTCGGGCAGGACGGCCCTGATGGTGATCGAACCTCAGACCTCTCCTCGCAAAGTGCGTGCCTTCCTTCCTGTGGCCCCCAAGGGTTTCCGATTCTCTGAGAGCGACGAGTTGATTACCATTCATTGCACAGTTATTTACAGAACGTTCTAAATCTAACCTCGGTACTGACTCTATGAACAATTTGTTCCATAGGAATCGCATCCTGGCAGCTTAGAGATGTATCTCCAGTTCCACAGGATGATTGCTACTACTGAACCTCAAGGGGTGGATAACGCGACAGTGCAAAGATTTATGCCCGGATTCGAAAGGGTGCATAAAACATGATAAAACGTGACAATAACAAATATATTACACGACAAAGTTGTAATAAACGACACATTTGTCATAACAAAACAAATGGTTATAGGGGGCACATTTGTCTCATCCGTAGTTCCGTAGTGATAGAAGTCACCTTCAGCACTGTAAAGGCGTTTGAGGTTCTTCATCAATGTATCTCGTTTTGCAAAAGTAATTGTTAAAAATGAATTGCAAATGAACAAGTAACTGAAGCTTGGCGAAGTTGGTACGATCTCATATCTGCTAGTCCGGAGCCTGGAATAAAGTGATATCCGTGATGTACCTGATAAGATTTGTATACGATCTGACGAAATACACATTCTGAAGTTGAACCATGCCAGATGACATCTTAGAAACTTCTTCTATGTTGAATTGGAATATTTCGGGTACTACAGCCTCGGTGCTGGTGTCCATGACCATAACCAATTATTGTATCTCCGCTCCTCCTTCAACCCCAGATTTCATACTTCCGCATGTACCTTTCCTCAGTACCAAGAACCATCTCTCTAAAATCATATCCGGACTCGACTCTCCACTCTGTGAGGTTCTCTTAAAAATGAGCGCTTCCACCTTATCCACAGGAACAGCAGCTAGGGATGCACAACACAGGCGCAGCTTTGAGTAAAGGTCCATCCTCATTTTCTGCTGCACAATATTTTGTTTGTTCCACTGACAGCATCACCCAGTGTTACTTTTTCTGGAAGGCATGCGAAATTCGTAAATAAGTTAACTTTTTAATATTAAAACAGTCGCAGATTTCTTACCGCAAAGGCGCCTTAGTTTTCCCTCTACGGTGAAGTTTTTTGAGTAACGGGCCGCCGTAAAAAGGGAGATGGAGTCGTCACGCACAAAGTTAGTGTTTTTACTTGAGATTTTATCTTTTTACTGAAAGCATAAAAAAATAAATCTGATAATGATAAGCACTAACCTGTATTATGAAAGATGCTGGAAATTATATCCCTCAGTGGCAATACATTGCCGGCATCCGCAAAGGCAATTCCTGTATTTCATCCAACTTTTCTTCCATTAGAACACATTTCTTACCATTGAGATATTTTATCTCTCGCAACTTATTAACACTGGTGAATCGTTTGTTTGTCTACCTGGAACACTATTGGCAGGATATTTTGCGATTTCCTTATCTCTTCTCCGGAAGAATTGCTTTTACATATCTACCTTACATAAAATCCATTGCTTAAGACTATGTGTAGTAGCATAGCTGACGAAGAACAATAATAGCAGCACATAATTTACATACAACGAAAGCACCGACTAATCCTCTGACACTAAACTACTCATTGACAAAGCCACCCTAAAACGAACTACAAGCTGCTACCTCCACATGCATTTATGGTCTTGACTACTGTTCACAGTGCACAGTCGCTCTCTGGCAGCCGTAACTCAAACAACCTTACTCTATTACTTTTTGAATGTCCTCCAGTGTACGTACTTTTCAACACAGTCTGAGAAAACTTTTTTGGGTTACTTTCAAGTACGTCGTCGTTGTCGTCCTATTTTTTTTAATATGTCCTAAGTAACAAGTCACAATTTTCATATACCCAAATTTGGGCTTTAAGTGTTCTAAATTTTCTAATTTGCAGAAAAATATTTTTGCAGGAAAGGAAGCTTACAGCCGATGAAAGCGACTGACACGCATTCGCAGTAAGATTCCATTTGACTCGTTTCTCAATTACATCGGGAGGATTTTGAGATATTGGCAAAGACAAATTCTAGTGCGTAAGCAGATATAGCTGCTTTTAAGAAAGGTCGAAAGTCGATATTATATGGCATTCAAAAGAAAATTCGACGCATGTCAAAGTTATTTTGTTTCTTATGCATTCTTTCCGATTGCATTTTGAAATTTCCCTTATAAGGATGTGCCGTATAACTTTCCTGTGTATAAAAGTATATACTGCATAATCTTTAGAATAATTTCTTTCGGTTTGCATCAAAGGCATTAAATATTTCATGAATTTGTATAGAGTTTCGCTTGCTTTAGTTTCATTATTCTGGAATACTTTTTAAAGATAAAAAGAACAAATTGAAGTAAAAAATTTGAGCTTAAAGAGTGTAAGTTGTTTTATAGCATTGGTTACGTTGTTTATATGTTTTAGACAGCAAATGATGGAAGGAAAATATATTTAGTATTAAAAGTGAAGAAAATCTCCATTTTAATATATGTTGCCTAAACTGTGTGTGTACTGTTATTGTATAGACGAATTTGCTATTTTCTAAGATTGTGTGACCACGGAAAACTCCATTGCTTAGTGTTTTAGAGATAAATGCAGTCCCCTTTTTTTGTTATTTGTTTTATTTGTTTGGTGCATCTTCACGGTGAATGAATGGCGTTTTACGCCCGTTTTTGCTACAGAGGCACTACAGGCGGTGAACACTAACGATTATGAGATGAAATGATATTTTGGGAAAGGATTTTTTTGAGGAAGGAATCATTCCAAGCCTAAGTTTAGGGTACCTCCCCGGAATTTGCCATTTATGAGGACTGAGGAAAATATGGAAAAAATCTCATTCAGGGAGGACGATCGCGGCGGGATTCGAACCCCAGGCTCACGATTTCGCGCCTTAACGACCTCGGCCACCCGTGGCGACATCTTCGCGGTCCTTTTTGAAATAAGTGCAGAAAATTTTGGTAGTATTTAAACAAATTTAACGCAAGGAAAGATGGGTCTCCAATGGTCAATTACGTGCTATGCGACCCTAAAGTGTGCATCGCGGAATGGAGAGCACGCGGTCACCTTTCGCAGACGTCATGCGCTGCAGTTGACCACCTAATTGCGACTTTGGTGTACGTAGACTCTCTCATCGACACTTAGGAAGACCTTGTAAGACGAAGGCGAAATCCGAGATCAAGCAAACGAAATATTCCTCGATGTCCAATGGTTTGAATTGTGCACTCAGGTCAATGGTAGACATTTGCAACACTTCTTGTGAGATTCTCTCAAATGTAAATTTAAATAAAAAGCTAAGTAAGTTGGTAGGCTTCCACGGTTTTGTTCATTGCATAAAATGTCTTGGTCTTGCGGCGACACCGTGTTTTTTTTTTTTTTTTTTTTTTTTGTGGTTTATTTACGGACGCTCTTCAACATCTCAGGTCATCAGCGTCCCATTCAATTGAGGGCGTGAACGGCCGGCAAATTTTGCCCAGGGGCCTCTTCTTTCAGGCTTGAGGTTCCTTATCGTGTTGTAAATGTACGACACGGGATTCACGGCACGACCGTGTCATGTACAACAAATTGTTTGCCAACGTTTCGGACGCGTTGCAGCTCTCCATTATCTAGGCAGGCACACGATCAAGTGAAGTGCTCTGACTATGCCCGTTATTGATTTGGTTTGTGTTTACATGTCCCGTGCGGTCAGCCTTGAAGGGTTTGGCCCCTTCATGGTCACAATCACAGCTTAGCTTGGATACCTATCCAGTACCATGTCCGTCGATAACAGATCACGGCAATATCGGCTGCTTATCCTCTTAATATACAATGGGGATTTTAGGAATGCCTAGCAGCGTACGAGTCTAAACCAAAAATCATTGCCTGCATTCAACCTATCATCCCTAAAATTGTGCTGCTCTTAAGGAAACACCCTATAGCACTGTAAGCAAAAGAAGATAAAAATTAATTAATGCTTAAGATCAAAGAAAGAGCAAATTCTGCTGAAAAATCATGTCGATTTACGGGCACTAGTTGTTGGAATTGACTAAAACACATTGTTTATTTTATACGAACTAACCATGACCAATATTATCTTGCTGAATAAAGAAGAACATGTAAGGAAATAGTGTATGACTCTGCAGTTTCAGTGTCGTCAGACATGTGTAAATGGAGTAATCTACAGATATCAACGGAAACTTTTGTGTTGAGCTTCATAAACTGCAAACGTATTGCACAGATATAAAAATTTAGCTTTGTTTATTGACGTGGCATTTGTAATACATTTACATTATTACGGAGGATGGAAATTCTCGAAATTGACTTTTGTTTACTCTGTATATTTTTATTTGTTAAAATCATCCCAAATTCCCAACCCAAAATTCATAATAACCTTTTTTGCATGTCTAGAACATCAGTGGGGTGCGTTTGTGATACCGTTAATCCATTTTTACAGCCACCTATATATGAATGTCGTAAAAATCCCAGCGCCGCCGTGTAACTGCTCGTTTTCTTCTTCTTCTTATTTTAGTATTGCATCTCGGGTTCTTGCAATAAAGTCAAGCTGTATGTAACCATTCCAAGCGTATGTGGAGCTTCGGGACAAAGAAATGAAAAATAAATCTCATTAATGGAAAATATTCGTCTTTTATGTCCTTAAAGCACAAACATTGGTGTTCATTATACAAAGGAAATGCGCCCAGCGACAGATGTCCGTACAAATCTCGGTGATCTGCTGCAGTCCGCAATTTGATATCCTTAATGGCTCGAGGGAAAAACGTAGATGCTCTTTTATGATTTATGAGCAGCAGATCCCAGAGATGGAATGATGTTTTTAACTTCATATAAAGAAATCTGTTTCTTTATGTAGCAAAGAGCATTCACTGAATACTTGTTTTTTAACAGAAGGAATTCCATTGTCAGTGCAGCATGCGACCTACTTGTTTATACAGCGGAGGCACTGGGGCGCTTTTCTTTGCTACGCTATTGAACGGGTTCACCTTGCTAGAGCACTTAATTAAATGCTGGTTCCAGAGCTGAAAAACACAAGTGAACATATCGCGCCTAATTAGAATTTGAAGCACGCCTTTCATCCAACCTAAGCCTTCGAAACATTGGTTTTTAAAACGGGTCAAATCTGGGCTTACTATGGATGTAGAAATTAAGTGATTTAAGGCATAAATATCCAAAGCATGGGAATGACATTTATTTTAGGGAGATTTAACATTTTCCTAATTGCTGTAGTTTTATAGATTCCATTTATCTATAAAAATTATCATTTTCTCGATCTGCGTATAAGATTCAGACTTATTTTGTATAGTGAACTTTTAAAAACTTTATGTAATTATTATTGATAATTTTTTGCACAATATAGCAATTTATTTATTTGTTTATTTTTTATTTGGTTTATTTACGGACGCTTTTTAACATCTCAGGTCATCAGCGCCCCATTCAAATCGGGGCGTGAAACAGCTTGATAAATTTTGCTCAAAGGTCTCATTTTTCCAGGCTTGAGGTTCTTTATCGTGCTGTAAATGTACGACACGGGGCCCACGACTTCAGTTCCCATCCAAAGGTAACCATACTTAGGGGTTTTACGCTTGAAAATAATCCAGGATCGAAACCGTGATCTTGGGCTTAGGAAGCAAGTATGGTTATCACCACACAAACAGGACCGACATAGCAATTTATAGAGGTATTACTTTGGTTGTTTATCAGTTTCTTTACGTTTAACTATTGCGATTGCAAAATTATATTTCAACATAGTTAAATGAGCAGAGTAAAACACAACTATTAATTGTTGTGTTTGTTCACAGTTTTGTCAAATCGCAGGACACGTGGTTTCTGAACAAAAGTTTCAAATGACAATGAGCGAGCGGGATGGCTCAGGTATAACGCTTGATACTTGCATTCGGGAGATCCCGGGCTCAAATCTCTGCGACCATCCTGATGTTGAGTTATTTCGAAGTTTTGCTGTTCGCTTCAATGGGATGAATCTGTATATTTTCACGAATTTTCCGCTCTCGTTGGTTCTGCTACAGGGTCGAAAGTGACATTCAAGGTGGGCAGGTGTGGTTTGACAGTAGCTTGCGCTTTGGAAATATTACTGCTCTAGTTTTGAGGGGCTCAAACTCATGGAAACAATGTTAGGGGCCCTTTATCTGGTTCACTTGATCCCTTCCTTTGGAGGTGGTCCCACTGGCTATGTAGGCACAAACGGCCAGCCTCTGAACAGGCCTGAAGTACCGGAATATACTTACAGATGCCGAAACATGTTTCAGCTAGTTCACTTACCCCACAAACATTTGGTTGACTAATCACGTGATCGACACACAACCCCAAATGTCGTTCCTGTAAATTATCTCTATTACTTCTTTTTCAAAGTTATACCAAATATCGCTTCAAAATAACTGTTTATGTCAGTTTCGTGCAGTTGTCGGCCCTGGTGGTGTAGTGATAACCATACTTGCCTTCTAAGCCCAAGATCGCGGGTTCAATCCCGGCCAGGACCGAGGGATTATTTCCGGGCGTAAAAATCCAAAGTATGGCTACCTTCGGAAGGGAAGTAACGCCGTGTGTCCCTTGTCCCTTTACGGCACAGTAAAGAACCTCAAACCTGAAAGAAGAAGCCTCAGAGCAAAATTTGTCGGCCGTTTCACGTCCTGATTTGAATGGGACGCTGATGACCTGAGATGTTAAAGAGCGTCCGTAACTAAATTGAATAAAAACATCGTGCAGTTTTAGTATGCAGTCTACAGTGAGATGTCATTAAATAATGCAGCAGTGTTGTATAATGGTGAGATATTCTCTGCGTCATCGGCATTTACTTCAAGGCAGAAATCAGTTACAGAAAGTCGCGTGGCAGAACGAGACAGGCTTTAGAGGTAAATATCCTGGCAGCCGGTTCGAACACGAAAACCAATATTTAGGATAGTACAGAAGTTTATTGTAATAGCTTCCGTGACTGACCGGAAAACATCTGGAATATCAGGTGTTCACAGGGAAAAATAAATAAATAAAAATAAAATAATATCATCCATTAAAGCTCTCGTCGTTCCCCAAATCTTAAGTTTTGTGTTCTTTATCTTTGAAAGGCCTTGAAAATTAGAATATATTCAAGTAACTCTCATAGACTGGAGGAACATTAAACAAACATCCGAAGTTAAGTGCTTAACTAATGGGGAACTAATGCGTGCTAGTAATAATTTCCTAAAAAGATGTGGATTGCGTGTAAGGGAAAATGGTCAATATTTCCAGTACCTGCTGCAAGGAAGACGATTACATTTGATTTGATTTATTTATAGACGCATTTTAACATCTCAGGTCATCAGCGTCCCATTCAATTCAGGGCGTGAAACGGCCGACAAATTTTGCTCAGATGCTTCTTCTTTCAGGTTTGAGGTTCTTTATCGTGCCGCAAATGTACGACACGGGACCCACGGCTTTACTCCCTTCTGAAGGAATCCATACTTAGGATTTTTACGCCCGAAAAATGCATCGATGCTGGCTCCCCAGGGGTTTAGAAGGCAAGTATGATTACCATTACAGCACCAGGACCGACGGTAGGCGAGTACCTAAGTTTCAAAATAGTGAAGTGCGAATCTACGCAAGAAACTTTCGATGGGAACGCATAGTATAACCGCCGACCAGCTGAACTCTGTGTCGGGACTTTTAAACCGCTCCCACTGTATAATTTAAAAGAGTTAATATATTTGTAATAACGAATTTCCTACATTACAGAGAAAGCAATCAGTTAAACGTATTTTTTTATATACTACTCTCATTGTTTGGTACATTCTGGACTTAAGGTCTTTGCGCATTGCTTGGGCATTGGATGTGGAGTATTGGTAAGCATTGGTGCGATTTGCAGAGACGATTGCTTTTTCTGAAACCCGCTGAACATTTTAGAAATGTGGCATTTCTTTAGTATTTTGTCTCGAAATTGTAATGTTCATTTGTTAATGTGTAAATAGTGGGAACATTATTTTGGCAACACAATATATCAGGTGAACAACCTAGAGTGGAAGAGCATGTATTTGTGCTCTGTGCCATCGCATGTCGGGGTATTTAGCAGATTCTGTTTATGTCGAGTTTCTCATTTAATAATTCCTGACTAAAGCACAATTAAAATGATCACCACTTAGTTTACAGATGTAAGGAGTTTGCATTAACGCTTGAATCTCAAATTTGACATGTTCCGCTTTAGGTTTCGTGTACTGGGAGTCTGGCACTTCTTTTCCAAGCTTCGGAAGTCAAACGGGGACTAGCAATAGACAAGTAAGCATTTGTTCTTCAATATTTATGATGTAACAGAAGAGATACTTAGTAAAATGCTTACAATCTGATCCAACCTAATCTAAAACTGTAACATGGCGGAGCATATTTGTGCTTAGGTTCGCTCGGTAGCCAGCCAGCATGCATAAAACGTGTAAATAATTCTAAAATTTCCTCTTAAATTTTTCTTCATCCTTGATTGTTTCTCAGCAGCAATGACAATGAAATCAGAATGTGTGAGTGTATAAGAAAATAAGTACGACGCCGCACAGAAGTATAGAGCACGTGGTGTGGAAGACTAGAAGTGATGGTATAACATTTTTATGTTTCCATGAAGAATATGGGAAATGAATGAGAAAGAAGAACATTGACGCAGCAAAACAGGAACGGTGTGGAAGAAGTAAAAGCGTTGGAATAAAGGTTTAAGTTCCGGTACCAAGGGGTCCCAAGGGGGCTGCTCCCTCTCGCCCCTGATCCTCCACCTTGGAAGCAGACACTTGCAGTTTGCTGAAATTCCCGAGGGTAACCCGGCACTTTTTCATTCTCCCTCCCTTTCTTGAGAGGCACACTGTAGAGTCTCTCGAGGTGAAGGCAAGTGGGGTTTTCTTGAGGCTGCGGACTTACATCAGCTAATTATAATCCAGGCTGAGGGTCGGTTATGACCCGTCACACAATTAATTTGCGCCGGGAAATGAGGAGAATGTGTTTGCACAGTCCCCTTTAGCCTAATGTTGCTCTGTTGCACTTTTAAAGCTTCTAATTATACACCCGCCAAAGGATTCTGCCTTTCCATGTCTATGTACCGTTCTCTAAAAATGTAAGGAATCCAGTCTTCTGTTCAAAACGTAGAAAAATATCCCTGTGACAGAGATATAATGAAAATAACGTCACCGATAAACTAGTTAAGGATATTTTATCTTAAATATTTAAATGAGGTGTAACATCGAAAAAGAAATATAATTACACGTTTTAAATCCAGACAAAAAAGTCATAACAAAATCAACTAAGAATATTCTCTGATAGGCTTATGTAATGACACTGGTCAGCAATGACATTTTTACTTCAGAAATGTATGCATATATTTTTTGAACAGTAACATCTCTCTAAATAAAAAAGGTCAGAATCTTCTTTGCAATCAAAAAGTTTGAATCGCTAACCATTCATGTCCAAGTGATAGCTTCTCAATAATAATAGACCAGTAAGATGGGCATCTGCGAACTGGTACCTTTAAGGGAATGGTATTCTTATGCTAAATTGGCCACATTGTTGCATCAACTTATCCTTTAGATTATGCTTTTGTTATCCCACTTGAACATTTTATTGAACGTGAGTGATGCCTCCGAAATGACACAACACAGACATTTCATAATTCTTGATGATTTTACACGAGCTGGAATAAGCTGGATTTGTCATTTTGTCGAAATTGAGGTGAAGTTTATTTATGCATTTTAAAGCTTAGAACTATTTACTATGCAATTTATTATCTCCAATTAAACATTGAGATATTATCTGCCTAAAAATTAGCATGCTAACTGAATGCCTTCTACTTCTGCTAATAAAAGGTTGGGTTGCATGGTATGACTAACTGCTATAAAGTGGAAACAAGTAGAAAGACCTCGGGCAAATCGTATCATTATCATTAACGCAGCTTCTATTCGACAATACAATAAATCTGATCGCATACCGGAAACTCTTTGTCGTAACCGGCGATGTGTAAAAATTACGTCGAAATAATATTAGTTCATCTTACTCCCTCGGTTACAGAGACGAATACAATCAGTTTAATAGTCATGTCTTGTTCATGTACTGTATTTTGTTCATGTATTTCAACAGTGTTTAACGCTCTGTTTTACCCCTAGGCAATCTAGGCGGTGGACACTGATGAAACGTGAGATGAAATGATAAATTGGAAAATCATTATTGCGTTCCAGGGCTAAATTTAGGATACCTCCCCGGAATTTGCCATTTGTAAGGACTGAGGAAATTTTGGATAAACGTCAGTTAGAGAGGATGTCCGGGCGGGAATTGAACCCCAGACTTCCCGCACATAAGTCAGTACAGTAACCTACCCATGGCGGTATATACAGCATTGACTATGCATATGCGATAGTTAATAGTGCACTGTGGGGCATCAAACCACAACGTTTAACAGACCTCATTATGGATAGAAACCAAGTGACGACCAGCAGTGCTATTCTAGTAGAAAGAAGCATTAACCCAGCCAAATGGGAGTAGAAATCAAATATATAACATCTGAAGCTGAGCGTTGTAATGTCATTCTGTAAGTACAGCTGAAGTTTAGGAAATGTATTGGATCAGTTTTCCTTCCCGGGTCCGCTCCACGTGCAGTTCTTCTCGTTCCCACGCTTGAAAGAAGTCCGAGGAATCAAAGGGGAGGTCACTACGAGTTTAAATCTAGAGACGTACGGTACAAACGTGTTCGTATGTGTTATGTGACTGTGTATTAAATATTCATTAGGCGGTGCAATACAGTGTGTTAACATGGCTCAATTCAGGTTTTCTATTCCTCAAAGAGTATTTATTTTACGATTTGTACGTGTGTACAGAATCGGCTCGTGGTGTACGTAGATTGTTTCAAGAGGGATTCTCTGATATTCAAATTTCATTTCGGAGTTTGATTCACGTATTGGTAAATTAAATTTGTGAAACTGGAAGTATGCTTGATAAAAAGCGTACAGCCGCTTAAAAGTACTCACAAAAAAAAAAAAAAAAAAAAAAAAAAGAAACCATTAAATTACATTGTACATGCTCTAGAACGTTCCCCTAAAAATCACTTCGGCAGTTGGAGGTTCCTATATCTCTGTTCGAACGACGACAAAGCTACTGAAGTTAAAACTCTATAAAATTACTGTAGTGCAAGAACTAAAATCGGGTGACCCTGCATCCAGGAGTAGATTTTGAATAGTGTGAATGAAGGAGAAATTGACCCTAAACTAATTTTCCACCTCAGTGGGTATATTAATTCATTAAACAAACGATGCTGAAGTTCACAAAAACCTAACCTACTTCACGACGAGGAACCCTTGCACTATCAAAAGATAGGAGTATGTGCGTCATTAGCGGCGAGATAATAATGGGACCTATTTATTTAAAGAAGCAATTAATAAGTGACAAATTATGTGCAGCCTTATTTTTTTAAACTTTATTCTGCAATGCTTAATATCCTGATAACTTGATTTTACATTAGGATATAATATTCCAGATTAATTATTATATTCCTCTTTCATTTGTGATACAATTTAATTTACAATTTAAGTTCTACAGCTTTTAAAATGTACAGTACTAATACTACTCGTATAAACAAAACTAAAACTTCAAAGAATTAAATCTGTATTGGAATCCAGCACTACCACTATTTTAACTATGACTTATAGTTAAACGTACAATACCCAGCAGCAATAATTACATTTATAATTAATAAATTTATACAACTTAATATCTAAAATCTTCATTTCTGCTGACGCTCGGTATCCGGGCTGCTCCCCACCGGAATTCCAGACAACAGGACCTGGACATCAGTGAGGTTGCTACTGGTCTCAAGCAGCAGCTATGCCGAGCCATGCTGTGTTCAGATATGTGCATTTCCGCGAATTTACTGTGAGGAAAGATAGGTTCGCGACCTCCCAATGGAATTCTGCTACGGCACATACAGCCCATGTCCTTTTGCTTGCAATGCATGAAATATTCGACAATAGAGCAATCGCTAACAACATATGGCCCCATCGGTTCTCCGATTTAACGCCGTGTGATTTTTATCTCTAGGGGGAGGGGCATTAAAAAATAAAGCGTACAAGACAAGTCCGCACACATTCGATGAACTGGAACGTAATATTCGTGGAGAAATTTCTTCCATTTCTTAGAGTGAACGGCAGAGGGTTAATTTCATTAACCGATGCCAGAAATGTATGGACAATGAAGGAAGGCATTTCGAGCATCTACTTGCATGATAATGGTGAGTAAATGTACGTTTTAAGTGTTAGTAATAATTAATAAACTGATAACTTTGTGACCGTTATAGCTGCGGACTCATTACTCCCGTTCACCGACCGATCAGTACGCGTAGAGAGGTCCCGCGAAGGAAAAATCACATTAGAAGGGCAGTATAAATGTTGGCGAAATCTTTGATTATTTATCGGATCTGACACCGAGCTAAGATGCAGGGGTATCAAGAGCTATATGTTGATGTTTTCACAAAAGAAAGCAAACTGCGTCGATAAGCGCAAAGACTATGCAGCTGAGCAGAGCAAACCAAAAACTCAACAATTCTATTGCCGACTTGTGCTGTTAATTTTATTTTATATTGTGATATACTGGTAATTCTGTATTGTATAGAACATTTTAAAATACCTTAGTGCGGAATATGTTGCTTTTCCATGTCATATTTTCGAATCGAGGAAGCGTTATACTTCCAAGTATTCCATTCTCAATGTCTTAGCTCAGAAGTGCTGAAAATGCCGACATTTGCTTAAATTAGAAACTGAGAAACTGACATTTCCTTTCACTAGACACATTCTTATATTAATATTGAATAATATACATGTATTGTTGCAATGCTTCTGAAGAAAGACAAAATACATAAAACCTGATGGTTATGAAGTACAGGAAAACGCTGATTATTTTGTATACCCTGAATCAGTGATATGTAAGCGCGCAAAAGAAGCAAAAGAGAGGTTAATAGGTATAGTACGTATAGCAGTTTCAGCTCGTACAGAAAATGCCTCTCGATCCAGACGCTAATAGTCTTGGAACCGGATTGATGCAGAAATTGCGTTAGTTCCATCCGGAGGAGGACGAAAAAATGACGGCAGTTCTTGATACAGGCGCTCACTTTCTGGGAACGGTAGAACGAAGTACGTCCTTTCCTTGCATTGAAACTGGCTGCTAGCGTGGCCCGTGCTACGAGTGGAATGGGGGAGAACAAAATGGGGAAAATCGATTACGAACGGGGCTTGAACGACAAGCTCCACCCGAGAGAATTAACGCGATGATATCATTTTTGTACACGTTTTTGAACTGTTCATATTTATGGTAACACATGCTCTGAACATATTGTTGTTTAAATTTCGGCTACAAGAAGGAAACAGAGCCTCCCTATAACACTCCTAAATCCAAAGATCGCGTGTTCAAACCCGGCTAGGATCAATGGATTTTTTCGGGCGTAAAAATCGTAAGTATGACCTCCTTCGGAAGGGAAATAAAGCCGTGGGTCCCGTGTCTTACATTTACTGCATGTAAAAGAACTCAAACCTGACAAGAGACTTCCGAGCAAAATTTATCGGCCACTTACACCCTGAATTGAATGGGATGCTGATGACCTGAGATGTTAAAGAGCATGCAACAGTTGAGCTAGTCATATCAAAATTAACTTCTGAGATTTTTTTTACTGATCTTAATGTATTGGGTATTTGTTCACCACGAACTTCTTAAGAAAATATACTATTATATATATATATATATATATATATATATATATATATATATATATATATATATTAAATGAAACAGGTGGTACTATTAGCGCAAGACATAGCACTTTTTTTAATTTGTTTTGCAGAAGGATAACTAAATACTACGAATAGCATGCTGAAAGATTTTTTTATTCTCACAAACACTTAATTGATTTTAAAAACACGCCTTCTCAGTTTTTTTGTGTATGCTTTATCTGCACAGAATAAAAGCCTGATTATTCCAAAGAAATTTGAACGTTTTAAAACGGCACACAGGATAAAAATTTGCTAAGTTCATAGAATATATTGAAATAAATAATGTTTTATTTCCTTAACACTATATTCATCTGTTTCTTGTATTTTATGGCCATTGTTATAGTTTACAACTGTGTCACCAAAATTGGAGTTTTAAGCAGTTTTAATTATTTAAAAGTGCAAAAAGATGCACAATGAACCCGTAACATAACATAATTATTATTTATTTAAATCCTAAAATATATGGGAAATGATATATACAATTAAAAGTAATACTTTTTCGCTTTGTTATAGAATAATTAGTGTAAGTACTTCCGGGATTATCAGGACTTACCAAATTTTTATTTTGTAAAATTTTTATTTTCAGTATAAAATCCAGTATATGACCGTTATTCTTAAAGAAATATATGCAGTTTCACAAATTATGTTTATTCTGTTATGTTTTACTGTTTTAAAACACAAGGAAAATGTTTGCAAAGAAAATATAATATAATGTGTCTTAAACTTTAAATTCTGCTTTCGTGTAAAATTAGTAAAATGTGATTTATCAGGCTTTTCCCCCTGTACTATAATGTGTTATGCATCTGGCATTTTCTTTCAAAATCTGTGCCAGCATATAAAGTCAGACTTTAGGCATGCTAGGCACTTGCTTACCCGAAACAGCTATTTTGGAAATGAGGGATTTTAACACATCCTTGAATTTGCAGCTAACTGTAGCATGTTCAGTTATTTCAAGGGCAAAAATATCACTAAATAACTGTAGCCATTCTTTGTGATTGATAGCAAGCCAGAGCGCCAATAATATATCTTCATTTTTCTTCTCTTTCTTCTTTTTCCCATGGTTTAAACTTCCTGTAGTCCTCGCTGTACGCTGCGTGTATTGAGCGTCGAAATATGCATGCTTTAATTTTTATGGAGTTATATCCATTATTTCCGGCAGCGCAATGTTATTCCTCTTCTATATTTTTCCTGAAGTTCCCAAAGATTCCATTCCATTTAAAGATCACTCTTAGAATTTGTGTCCTGTTCTAAGTTAATTATTTACTTGTTTTATAATTGTTCCACATTTCTGCTGCCGCCAGGCATTCGGGTTTGCAATTCCATACATGACTTAGAAACAAGGACTTCGCTGCTCTATTGAACCCGAAATGTGACAAAACCGCAGGAACCAGTGAAACGGCTGAGCATGCATGTCCAATATATGTTCGTTTTCCACTGTAATAACCGCCTTTTGTACGTTCTTTTCAAAAGTTGTAACAATGGAGCGCATAACGCAGATGCAAATATTATTGGAGTAAAATTTGGTGAAGCTTTGTGTGACGGCTACGTCCTCTGTTAGCGCTGATAAATGAAAGACAAGTAATTTCGTCTCATGCTTGAGGAAGCAATCGATAACTCCAGCACTTCTGCGCATTCAATTACTAAATCACACAGTTGTCGTCTTTGTGTTAGTTCATTTATTTTTGAGTTAATGGTCTATGCCGAATGCCTACACCTCGAGGCCGGTGGGTTTGGCGATATTAAAGAGCGAATTAACGCCGCCCTAAGTTAGCCCAGAGACCAGAAGACAAGCAGATTGACTCGAGTAGGAGTTGGTTGTCAGCTTAGGCATTGATGCTGCTCTTCTTTCCCAAATTGTTGTAAGTACTACGCACGTTAGCATGAACAGCCATTGAAAACGAACACACTCAGTGGTCCAGATACAAGACCATGGTGCATTTACCTTTCAAAGTATTTTTAATTTTCTTAATTGTTATACTATTGAAAAGAACGAGCTCTACTTCATAAAAATATTTTTGCCAAAGTTTATGCTTTTTAATAAAAATTATGGAGTGAGGAATGAAGCAAAGCAAACAACTATTTTCAATACAACGTACTGCCACATTGCTTTATTAGTTTTAAATAGGCATTGGTTTTGTAATTCATAAAAATAATATATCATTCGTTCCGATTGTTGCAAATTGTGTGCGATACATAATAGCTGGCTGGAATATAAATGACGAAGTTCGAGAATGACATCATCTTGCCTTTGTCAATAAAGGAAATGCACCACTAAAACTAACGATACAGGAATATTATTCATAATATAAACGCATTTACATCTCACGATGTGTGCGCGGACTGTAGAACACCGCACCGGATAGTGAAGTTGCCGCTCGAGAGAACACAGTTGCGATTGACTTACCGATGGAGAATCAAGTGCCAAAGTCAGTGTTTGCTGTACCATGATCGTATGGTTAAATTTTTGGTGGGGTTGCATCTCCGGATGAAAATGGCTGCACAGCTTCCTGTAAGTAAAGTCCAGGAACCATTAGATAAACTACTACTGAGATTGGGATGACGATACTTTGTTAATTTCAGGTAGTTAACATTTCTTTGCCGAGATGGCTCCATAAACTTGATGTGCGATTGAGACATAGCCGAAGCCACGCTTTGTATAGAAGCAGGTGGAGGGGATAGTGTGCTATAACATAATCGCAAGTAAGATCGTTCAAATTGTGTTCATCTAATTCCAGTGAAGTATTGCAGCTTTTCATGGGTCATTAAATTACTTTTGTTACTTTAGAATTCAACGAATTTTAAAAATGCATAACTGCGTATTTTGTATTAGTATTATAATGTGCTATTTTGCAGCCTCTGTTTAACTTTGCAGTAACAGTTCCCCTCATCTTAAAACAGGCGCAATAGACTCACGAGACGAATGGTGAAACAACCCAATCTCATTTCCATTTGGGGCTTACGAAACCAACCAGCACCACCCATGCCCATTTCTGTATTGTGCGGCATATCCTTTGCAGGGAAGAGAGATGTTTTTTGTTGCGGCACCAGTTTTCCGTATCACTATCGTAAATTAAAACCGTATCTCCTTTGTGCATCCAAAATGCTCTTTGTATAGTGGCTTTCTGAAGCAGCTTAATCCTGCATTTGTACATGTTTCACATTACCGTAAAACCAATAGTTTGATTCAGTTGCTGCCTAGCGCCGCTTTGGCAACTCTTAGACTCATTTTAAGTGTAGGCTTGGAGAGAAAGTAGGTATGTTTGAACGCCACAACGGATGCACTTCCTGAGTTTTAAAACAGAAGAAGAAAGCTTTTCCAGTTTTAAAGCGGAAGTAGAAAGTTTGCACACTACACCGGGGGTTGGAACACGATAGGGAATGAACTTTTCAGGACTTGAAGCGCTTCAGAGAAGTAGTAGATATCGATAGTCTTGTTTCGAGGACTCGATTTGAAGTTGAGGGGGATGAAGTTTAAAAATAGTATTGCCATTCGCAGTTTTCTTTCCCGCTAGGTTAAAAACCAAAACATTTATCTTGCTAATTACTGAACATAAAACTTTAAAACTTGTTTACAAGAAAAAAAAACATATATTAATACTAATTATATTATAAACTTCATTAATATATATGAACAACGAGAAATCAAATTGCGGAATACAATGTGGTTCATTAGCAATAAACCATATAGGGATCGTGACGATTGAGAAGTATGCGCCTGCGCAATAGATCGTAAAATTTGACGAAGCGTTATTCGGTATATATAATATACTATTTGTTTAGAATCACGAAACAGTGTATGAATGGGTGGGAGAGTGAAAAAGCAGAAGAAAAACATCAGTAATGAACACCGGAGTGGAACAGCAGTTGCACTGCTGCGAGTCATTGTTTTGAACATGAGTCGAGCACATGATGACATCGGATGTAGAAAAGTATGTAGCAGATGGGTCTCAGGGCAGCAGTTCGGTGATTACAAGCGTGCCCGATACTACTTGAACCGTCATGTTCACGAAGGAGAATTGGGTGCACAAAGAAATAATCGGATGACAATGTCCTATATTGGTGCACTTCGGGGAAAAGGGTTACGCAGATCCGTAATAATTCTCAATACCGTGACTTGACAACGTCCGCCCGACTACACTGTATCCGGGGAGGGGTCAAACACTTCGAGTAGTGTGTCTGAGGGAGCAATCAAGAGAAGGGCGGGGTTTGCGTTGAGCATCCAACACAAGGAAAGGCTGACAACATGTTGAACTGTAGTGTAGTGTATTTGGCTAAGGGGAAAGAACATTACGCGCAGATAGAAAACTTCTGAGGCACAGTACGCAAGGAAAAAAAAAAAATGTTTACTTAACCTGCAGTCTCAAATAGGTTCAGGTTTAGGGGAAGGGGAATACTTAGATGTTTGTGGGAAAGAAAAAGAAGTGGTCTCTCATAGTTCAGATTAGGTGGTTGGAAAAGAAGTAATATAATTAAAGTTTTCGGGGAAAGAATTTGCCCACTGTGTAGAGAAAGCGATACCTGGTGATATAATCTGGCAAAATGTACGGACACAGCTTTTATGAAAGGAAATTTTTCCATCTCAATTTCTGAATTTCCACAGAAGTTTGAACGCCTGACTAAGTGTTTGTGCATAGGAGTTACATGCATAAATCGGGAACATTTCTGACGAAGACCCGACAATGAAGGCTAATGATTGTAGAGAACAGAGAGGCATGGGGAGGGAGTTAGGTAATAGTAAGGATTTTAATATGTGTGTATATGAAACTACTCACAGTGAATGTATGATGCGTAAGGGGACTTATGATTTCCCTTTACAGAATGACTTTTCCTGTATAATGAAATTGGAACAAAAAGGTCCACCACTATTTTGCCCTTTTCGTAGTCGTTTATGTTTTACGTAGTTTATTGAAATTTTAGTTTTTTTTCTTTAGAGATAATGAAACGGCCGACAAATTTTACTCAGAGGTCTCTTTTTTCAGACTTGGGGTTCTTTATCGTGCTGTAAATGTAAAACACGGAATCCACGACTTTACTTCCCTTCCGAAGGAAGCCATACTTAGGATTTTTACGCCCGAAAAAAAATCCACCGATCCTGGCCGGGTTTGAACCCGCCATCTTGAGTTTAGGAGGCAAGTATGGTTACTACTACACCACCAGAACCGACATCTTGCTTAGTGAAACAGTATTTTCTGCCTTGTGCTTCTCAGCGAGTGAATCTTATTTTGAGCATGTCTTGAAAAATGGCTCCGAATCTGAAATACACTTTAATATATCTTTCTGAGTTCGAGGTCATTGTTCTGCCTACATTGTCTAGAAATCTTTAATGAGTTGCACTTCCTATAAGCGTAAGAACTAGGCAAGATGTACGTGGTGTTGCAACAGGCCGGTTCTTTATTTGAAAATCTACTCCCTTTTACGACCGGACTTGTACTACTAGACATTAAATAGGTGATTTATTTTATACATGGGCTGTAAATAAAGTAGTGACAACACTACCGGGAATGGGTCATGCGCATTCGCGCAATGCTATATAAGACAACTGGTGGTCGTGATTGGAGATATTGCCGATGGAAGATGAAACCAATTTTGTTATTGTGCTTGGTTTAATGTAGAGCACTATTTGTAACACTCTAAAGAATGTTTACTAAACGTGAGCAGCGATCGTGCATAAAATTCGGGGTAACCCGTGGTGAAAATGCACTCCAATGTCATAAAGAGTTACTTAAAGCTTGCGGCAACGATACACTAGTATTGGACGGTTGCAAGATGGGTCTCTGCATTTCGTACGGGTTGGAATGAGACGGCACAGGTCGCCCGCCCATTTGTGACGAACAAGTGGAGTTGCGAGGTCTCCTTGCTCTTGACCATCGCTGGATTGCACGAGAATTATCCATCGAGGATGGACTCAAATCATCGAATTCTGTGACACACCCTGAATAAAAGCATCCACATGACACAAATTGCAGCTCGCTGGGTTCCTCATAACCTAACAGAAGCGCAGAAGTGGCACCGATAAGCAATAGCTCCACTCCACCCACAGAGATACCACAACGAAGGAGACGTATTCTGCAACGCATTGTTGCCATCAAAGGGACGTGAGCAGGGGAATACGAGCCTGAACTACTGCATCATTCGGCACTACAAAGAATCACCACGCCCAAAAAGTGTCATATGAACTCTCTAGGGCAAACGCTATGCTGATAGTAGCATACGGCAGTGAAGGTGTTGTCATAACCCATGCCGTACCTCAGGAACAAAATGTCAATGCAGCGTCGTACCATCATTTTCTCGAACACTACTTAACGCCCAGCTTTGCGGCGCAATCGTCCACATTTCTTGAGAGACAATCCACCTTTCATCTAGCACGATAATGCTCGTAGTCATATCGCAGAAACAGTGACTGGGTTGCTACAGAAATGAGATTGGGAAGTATTGGAACATCCTCCATATTCCCCTGACATGAGTCCTTGTTACTGCGACCTGTTTCCACGGTTAAAAGAACCACTTAGAGGCAAGAGGCTTCCAGATGTTACATCAGTGCTTACTGTAGTAGAGCGGGGCATCGGAGTGCTCAACAGAAACAACTCACTAACGGCATTCTGCGTTACCTCGGATTTGGCGAAATACACTGAACCTCGGATGATTATATTGAAGGGATGCAATGTAAGCTCAATACTATGTTCGTACTGTCTATGTTGAGACTGCTTTATTTACAGCCCATGTATTTTTATAAACGAAAGGAGCCCCGTAAATCGTCACCCTACAGTAATTAAAGAATATTTCAATAACGGTGTCCATCTATAGTTATGGTGAGTGACAGAACAATGGCATCATGTTTTCAGATCACTGATGGAGAAACAGTTTTAATTACAGTCTAAAGTACCTCTTTAAGGAAGTAAATACTTTTAGACAGCTCAAATTAAAAGCAGTACTTTTAACACAAAGCACTCGTATTATAAACTGCATTTTGTAACACTCTGTACTATAAAATGTCTATTACTTCAGTGTTACTAGCTTTGATTTAATATGGAATATTGTGATTACACTGGTCAACAAAATTGACGTTTTTGTCTGTTAAAAGGGAAACAATGGTAAATTCTAAGTGAGTTTTTGTACTGACATAAAATATTTATACAGAATTTTCCCATCACCCAGGTTTTTTGAGTAATCGCATGAAAACTATTTCTTGTATCTATACATTATAATATCTTAGCTGAAATTAGATTTACTCACCTAAAATGTATGTGAAGTAGATTTTCTGCTATACTTCGCTTGAGGAACATCTCTCTTCAGTATGCAACATGTTTGTACCCCATTTACCCTGGGTAACTCCTTTCCATTTTCGCAATGTCCTGGTGGTAACGCTCACAACTCTATTTTTCCAGGGTGGAAATCGAGAAGTGCAAAAAATGTTTTTTTAAAGACACATTACATCGCATGTTATTGTACTTCTCAATCATCTCACTGACAAGTTCTCTGTAGTTCTCAGACCTGAAGTTTTCTAGAAAGTTTGAACGACAACCATGCAGCTGCTTCTTGCATATTTAAAATGGTTTTCAAATTGTGTATCTTTCATCATTTCCCTATTTGATAATATTCCTTCTTTTAGTTTAACTTCACTGATTCTTGGGAACTTATTTTACAGGAAGAAAAATGCACTGCAGTCTCTTTCATTGCTTTCACAAACTTTTTAATCAAGTCTAGTTTGATACGCAGTGGACTCAATAAGATTTTTTTTTTCCAGAACTTGCAAGTGCTTGGTGATGAACATTTTTATGCCATGGATTAAGTAACTCTCTTTGGACATTTCTTATTTATATAAAATTACTTTTATCTCTGCTATTCCACTGCAAAGTTTAGTATAACAAATCTGTAACCCAAGCAGAATAGCTTTACTTTCATATTGCCACATATCTGCCAAGAGAAATTGTCATACTTGATACGCGGATAGCAAGATCTTCACATTCTCATAACTTTCCTTCATACCAGCTGCGTGGGCTAAAGAATTGGAGGGATGTTTGTTTCCATTATGTAGCAGCACTCCTTTCAAAATTGTTTTGGAGTAGTCTATGAACAGTCCTCAGTGACTTCAACAAATTCTCAACATCATTGCCGAAAACTAAGTCCTCCTCTTTAGAAAACAAATGCTTAAATTCCCTTTGGGGGTTGGCGGAAGAAACTTACTTTGGAGTCGCACTGCAGCAGCTTCCAGTCTTTCAATCTTGAGGCAAGTAATTCTGCCTTACTTTTACTTAAACCAAGATCCCAAAAACCAAATCATTTAAATCCTCCTGTGTTAGATAGGGAGGTTCATTTATAATAAACTTTTTCATAAAATCGGAATCATTCTAAACATCAGGAGCACTTTGATTTATCTCAGTCAATGTTACATCATCTGGTGGAAGGTCCTGGCCCATGAAGCATCAGTCGAATTGCTGAATGTAAAGATGGATATTTAACAGTGTGTCTGGACTTAAAACTTATTCCAGATTTATTTGTCAAGCACAAGTAGCAGTCCGTCAAATGACCCTTAGGTACGTCATATCATAGGGACTGCAAAAGGCATGTGACGGGATCCTTTTAATCAACCACTTAATAGTGTTACATATTTGGCACAACAAAGTTCCAGGTCCCATGTATTGTTCTGGCCTATTTTGTTATCTTAAGCTCTTCTAACTAGAGAAGTAAAATTTCACCTCTGCGCTTTTAAAGTGAGTTTACCACATACGTAACAGAAGCTATCTCTGTCATTAAAACACTTTCGAGGCTTGTTTCTTGCATACTATACACTTATAATGCACAATTAAGTATGGTAGGTGCTCTTCTATCACAATTCAAAAACAACGGAAGAAAGCTCAAGATTAGTGCTTTTTTTTTTTTTAAAGAAAATTTCTATTTGTCCAGAAAATATAACGACACAATCAGTTTCGTGAGGGGAACGTAATTGTGTTATTCGTGAATTCAGAAGCAACAATCACCAAACGTTGTAAGTCACTTTTTGATACAATGGAATGAAATAAAAATATAACATACTTCTAATCAGCATGTTATATTCCACAAACGCTAATAAATAGGAAAAAAAAAATATTTTCAAAATTACAAAAAATGGTGAATGCTGGAAAATTTCAGACTTCATTTTTGGAATCAACAGATGGAAATACACAAGAAACAACTAAAATTATTTATTTAATAAAATCATTTTTGATCAGTGGTATTATTCTATTTAAGCGTAAACAAGTGCATATTTTTATGTATTACATTTTCCTTTTTTTA
The DNA here is from genome assembly GCA_030762175.1 of Metallyticus violacea. Taxonomy (NCBI): domain Eukaryota; kingdom Metazoa; phylum Arthropoda; class Insecta; order Mantodea; family Metallyticidae; genus Metallyticus; species Metallyticus violacea. Next base: position 22,309,414 of record CM060846.1, on the reverse strand, counting down.
ATTTTTTTACGTTCCGCAAGGCGGTTTCGAAATTAAATCACAGATCATTTAATGATTTTTTTTTATTTATGGGACCGCCACGGGTGGCCGAGGTCGTTAAATCGCGGACTCGTGAGCGGGAGGTCTGGGGTTCGAATCCCGCCAGGACCGTCCTCCCTGACTGAGGTTTTTTCCAGGTTTTCCTCAGTCCTCATAAATGGCAAATGCCGGGGAGGTACCCTAAACTTAGGCCTGTAACGTTTCCTTCCTTAAAAATAAATCCTTTCCCAATGTATCATTTCATTTCATGTATCACCAGTGTCCATCGCCTGTGGTGCCTCTGTAGCAAAAACAGGCGTTAAACACTATTCATTCATTCATTTATTTATGGACGCTCTTTAACATCTCAGGTCATCAGCGTATCATTTAATGATATTACATAACAACTATTAAATTGACTTCTAAGATTTATTTGCACAATTAACCTAGTTGACAACCCTGCAACCATGTCTTGCTGGAACAACAGTTGATCCCATACTGCGCATGACCAAGTACACACTATAGCGTCTTTCAGCGCGAGAAAATGACATTTTAAACGGGTATTTAATATAATATATAAAAAGGAAATAATTAAAAACAATGTTGCTATATAATGCTTCTCCGTTAAAATACGTTCAAAAACCAGTAATTACCAGTATTGCGATATTGGCAACATGGTCCTAATGAGAAATAACGTGGACTATTTATTGAAATCAAGGAACGTTTCGAAGTGCGTGGAATAAAAAAATATTTATCATTTCTAATTCATTAATAATCAATAAAGGGTGTCTAAAATAGGGTGTTTCATGAGTTAAAAGTTATTTTATTTTGTTTGTAGGTTTACTCATGTCTACCCTTGGCTTGTTTCTCAAAATAGTATGGCACTTTTAACACTTGTGTCATAAATAACTATTGAAGATCCATCTTTGATTATTTCCACAATGGTGATATCCTGTCACAGTATTTAGAAATAATATTGTTTTTAAATATTAGCCTATGTCCGTGTCGGTTATTATTGGAAGTTTCATTAGACATCTGCAGCTAGACATTCATTAACTCCAGCAAGTGTTTAAGACATTAAAAAAAAACTGTTCATTTGTTATGCGCAGTTAGTCTTAATGAACTTAGCAGCCAGCGTCATTACTTCATCTCCGGATATGTAAAATAATTAATAAAAGAGGGCAGGGAAACAATTTATCTAGCAGTAATGTATTAATACGCTGAAGTGCCAGGATTTGTCATTACCACAATAAACGTTATTCGGCTTATGCCGCGGGAAACTTAATGATTATAATTCATTTCCATTATAAGCATAAAGGAAAGTTTGATATTGAGTCAGTAGTTCTGTGTCAAATATGAAAACACTAAGATGAAAAAATGATGAATTAATTATTATCTTGCCAACCAAATAACCGTCATGAGTCAAGGACAGCCTTAGAAGTTTTCACTGCAGGTCCTCTAACATGCTAAGGACAAATATTGAGTAACATGGATTAAAATGTAATATATTACTACAGTATGGATCTCACCACTTTCCCATACAGATTTTGCTGTGTTTGGCATCGGCTGCCCTTGTAATTAGCAACCGTGGTTTTGATGCCGGCCAACACCAAAGCCATTCACACAATAAAACATGCAATTATATTTTTACTTTTCATGTTATTCGTATCTCTGTAATTCTCTTCCTCATACGCGTATTTGTTCTAGTTCGCACTCCTATGCATTTCTACGTAAAGCAGTAAACTTGTTGAGTAGAGTGAACATATCTTACGGTCGCCAAGTAGCGATATTTTACACTACGTGATCCACCTTTCGTTGTTTTCTCCCCTCCTTCCTTTCCTTCCTTGTATTACACCCATTTTCTTGGAATTTTCTTTAAAACAGGAGTTACGCTCATTGGTGGGAACATGTATCGGCATTTATAATAGATTGGTTGCAACGCCTTTTTCCCTGATTGCCTTCCAAGCTCGTTTTCGAGAAATTCATAATTTCATAGTCGGCTGCCTCGCGAAAAACACTTTTTGGTTTCGGGCTTTGATACCACACTTCATGTTTTGGGTTGATTTCATTGCGTTACACGTAGATGGCGTCTCCTTGGGATTCTTACCTCTATTTGGGGGGGGGGCAACGGTCAACTCCTATATTTACCATCATTTATCCATGTATTTGCTTAAGGAATTCTTTTGTCAAGTGAGGAAATATATAGAATTTTTTGTTTAAATTTTTTAAAATCAAAGTTTGTTTTAAGAAAGTTAATAACAAATTCTTCACGTTATGAGTAAAAGTATGGAACTTTCTTTGGTTTGTCATTGGTACTTTGTATATTACTTTGAAGAAGATAAAATAAACTCTTCTCTCTGGTAGACGAAACCGTGGAAAATTCCTTTGGTGTAATTCTACAATTTAGGTATTGTGCTTTGAGGAAGTAAATAAGGAATTCATTGTCATCGTGGGTAAAACGTTTAGTTATTGTAATTATGCAGTACCTAGTGTTGGGAGGGGGATGTTGTGTAATTGTATTTTATCGCGTTATAGGTTAATTTTTGTGAGCAATTATATTTTGCTTTGTTCTGGCGTGAACTTGTTGTTTAAATGTATTATGCCTTTCTTTTAAGGTGTTAAATTTAAATTTTATCAAGGAAAATATTTAAATGCTATTACTTGTAAACATGTGCATGTCAATGTGCAGTTAATTCTTGAATGAGTGCATGTATTACATTATTATTTGTTGATACTTTTAGAAGTTTGATATTCTCCTATACTTTTCGGCACATATATCTTTCTACGAGCAATTCCTGGAGACTTGTTATATTAAGTAATAGGTTTCCTAAAAGTTGAAGGCATTGGTGCTACGTGACACTAGCTGAAGAGTGCCAATAATACGAAGACGTCGCATCAGACATGATCTGTCCTCTTGCTTCCCACGAGCATGATCAAAAGTGAAATTTAATTGAAAAGCGCATTCTTTTTTATTTTTCCTTATTCCACTTGAAACGCGAATCGTTAGGTTAAAAGCAGCTAGAAAGATACTGCTATTTACCACACGTCTGCGCCTGGAGGACGTGATCTTGCGACAACGGTCGGCAGGTTTCCCTGCTCAGAGTATTTTCCACACCAATTAGCACACAAAAGAGAGACCTCCCAAGCTCCTCTTCACATAAATTATTCTCGCTACTTGTACCACGTTTTTTTTTTCTTTGAAGGTAACAGTGTTTATGAAGCACGAATGAAAGAAATGTTTGTTTCGAGCAACGAGAGAAACCATCTGAGAGTCAATGATATTGCGAGTAACGGCAAACTTTCAGCAAGTACGTTATTATGGCTTCTTAAACTTTAAACTGTTGCTTAATTATTTGTGTGAGCGAGAGCACGTTGCTACGTTTTCTCAGAACTGTTTATATTTTATACAGGCGTGTTTCTGTCAGTTATATTATCATACACTTGAAGCCGTGGTAACAGTAACGTAATATAACAATGAAACGAATGTGAAAATTGTGCAGTTGCGAAACCTTTCGTCTTCCTGTTGAACGGTAAACTCTCGAGGGGTTCTGCAAGAGATGAAATGTGCTGCGCATGATTGCATATTTTTTCTTCCTTCATCTAACATCCGTTTAAGACATTAATTTTCTGGAAACGTAAAATGATGATGCAATTTGGACGGAGTAGAAAATCTGATCTGCAAACGCGAGCCGAGCAGAATGGGGTTGCAGCGCTCGGGAACCGACATCAGCAGAGTAAATCACTGCACTTCAACTTAGATATGTGCAGCATTCCCGAAGATAAAAGGACTTGATCTCTCAGTACTTAAATGTGAATATTCGTAATGACGCAGTATATTTCTCTAATTTATCTACATCTTCAGCATCTCCTCTATATGTTGTTACGTTGCGAGTGGAAATGACCCAATTCGCTATAATTAGGGAGCAAATTTAATACATGTCAAAAGAGTGTTCTGCTAATGTAAAGGAGCGAAGGAAAGTTAGACAGATTGAATTTCCCCTTTCATTAATAACACTTTTGCTGCCGTCAATACCAAGGTTTAATGCGTGAAATACATAAAATGTGAGTGTGGTGGTGGTCTCCAGTTAATTCTGCCTTGTCACTAGATGAGTTTTCTTCCTTACGACCTGTTAGCTCTCGTTTATCCTTTAGCCTCCTTCCGCTTCCTTAAAGATAGAAATAGTTGCACATTTGTTGGAAATTGTTACAAGAGGCGCCATTGCTGTAACTAAGCACTTTCTATTTGAATTGCCATCGTTTTTTCAAATCTTCGGAGACGTGCTGAATAGGTTTTCCTTCTTCTGAAAATCGGAGTGCCTCGGTACAGAGACACTTTAAACAGTTACGAATAGTGCAACAGATCCTCGCCTTTCTCTAATGTTCATTGGAGTCCCACGTGATATCCAATTGTTAGGAGTAAACAGTTTTCACACGCGCTTCACGCAGTTTTTGTCAGAAATGAATAATATTAAGGATCTGGGATATTTTTGTTAGTAACACTCATCAGCAAGAGATGTGACCACCAGCAATATAACATTTTCACTCTTAGGTGGGTCAGGGCTATCTGCCACGCATGGATAACCCCACCCTTTTACCGTTTCCTGCACATGACAGCGCGGATTCATCAGTGCCTAGGGAAAGGGAGGGAAAATGCGCCCACAAGGTCAGCGCTGGAAGAAGGGAAGGAATGGATGTAGATGAAAATTCAGGTACCTTGACCCGCCTATTCTGAGTGAAAGTATTATCATGATTTTCAGATCACTGTTATCTAAATTGCGTCATGTGTGAAACTAAGCATGTTTCAACTTGATAATCATTTTTCATGATTGAGTAAACCTCCTACATTACGGTGCAAGGACAAAATGTGGTTCCGTTTTAATTCATTTATATTGCAATCGTGCCTTGTCGCTTCTTTTCTTATAACATTTAAAATAATTTAACTAACGGAATAGTGATAGATCACAAAGATTCCTGCGGGTTCTATCCCGGCCAGGGCCGATGGATTTTTTTCGGGCGTAAAAATCCTAAATATGGCTTCCTTCGGAAGGGAAGTAATGCCGTACATTTACGGCACCATAAACAACCTCAAGCCTTAAAGAAGAGATCTCTGAGCAAAACTTGTCGGCCGTTTCACGCCCTGATTTGAATAGGACGTTGATGACCTGAAATATTAAAGAGCGTCCGTAAACAAAACAAATATTCCTTGCAACCAGTGACTGTATATTAACTTAAACGCACTTAGAGTTTAGTGTTGATTGGCATTTTTCATAAATGTGCGTTTTATTTATCACTCAGACCTCACAACGGCGCATTGTGGCCATTGCTTTGGATCTAACAAATTCCTGAGCAAAACCATCATTGTTGACACTGCGTTGGGGCATGTTCATTATATCTGGGAAGGCAGAGAATGCAACAAAGGAATGTGCTGCATATCACGATCCAGCTACCGGCGATAAAAGCTTTTCATATCGAGCGAGTAGATGCGCCACTAACGCTCTACAAGGCTGTTATTCATTCGCCAGCTAATTTCCTTAGCTTTATGATGATTAGATTTCGGCAGTATTTGTATTTGTAGAAGAGATAGAACCAGAACCCATGAGGATGAATGTTTTTTGTTAAGAACATATGACAACATAGAAACGAGTTTTCTACCAACCCTCCCGCCACCTGGGTGGGAGAAAAAACTCCCGCACTTACAAAAACATTCTGTAACTAAAGCGCAGATTTTGGTGGGAACGCCGGAAGCAATTTTCTCTCGTATCTTGTGCACTGTTTTTGACGATAAAGGTGTATGGATGGTGAGGAAAGAAACAAAAAACACATTTCCGGCTGTTCAACGTCGAAATGAACTGCTTTGTAATGGTCACATTTCTTTTTCTTCCTTATGGCGAATGTGGTACTGTGGCTAACGGAACGTTTATTGTTCCTGCTTCAGCTTTCTGCTTTAACGTTTTTTTTTTACTTGTTACGTTTACCGTTTGTAACATCTGCACAATTTCTCAGTGTTGCTTTTCTGATACGGAGATGGTAATTGTGTAAGCGCCGTAACTTCTGGAAATGGTGAAAGCTATGGTAAGAAAAGAAAGAAAGAAAGAAAGAAAGAAGACAGAAATATCCTATAGCTCTTCTCTCCATGTCCTGATAAACAATAACTAAAGCGTTCATTGCAATGACAGAGCTCTGGGGTGAATCGTTTTGTTTTAAATCTACTATGCTAACCTGAGCTCTTGTATATAAACACTAAGGTGTGCAGTATTCTCTATGCCAGAAGTTGCAACGTACACTTTTTATTTCTTTCAATTGAGTGGAAAAGGTCACATTCTCTAGTTAGTTTTGAAGAATAATAGTCACTGTCACTATCATTTGGGCAAAAGCGTTAGTTTAATATAAAAAATAATTCATGCCTAGACTCCTTTTACGTATACACTTTTGAATGGAACCGCCACGGGTGGCCGAGGTCGTTAAGGCACGGACTCGTGAGCGGGAGGTCTGCGGTTCGAATCCCGCCAGGACCGTCCTCCCTGACTGGGTTTTTTTCCAGGTTTTCCTCAGTCTTCATAACTGGCAAATGCCGGGGAGGTACCTAAACATAGGCCTGGAACGCTTCCTCCCTTAAAAAAAATATCCTTTCCCAATTTATCATTTCATCTCATGTATGATCAGTGTCCACCGCCTGTGGTGCCTCAGTAGTGAAAACGGGCGTCAAACACTACTCAAAAAAAAAAAAACAACTTTTGAATGGCGAAATAAACGATATCTCGTTATAAGTATATTCCCCCCCCCCAAACGTGTCGTTCATCTATAATTATATAGTAATTAGTTTGTAAACTAAAAGGTTCGTATTGGAAGTACTATGCCATATAATGAAAACCTATTTAATGTGAACTGCGCCAACATGTGAAGAGTACAATGCTGGCGCATATTGTTTTAAAATTTTTAGTAATTTTATTTCCTTTGTTTAAATTTTCTAATGTTTTGGGTGCGTTTTAAATATAACCTTTTTAATATGAATATAAAACTTAATTGATTTCACTTAATTAATGAAACTTTACAATGGTAAACTAATTTTTACAGAGTGATTCCAAAGTTGAATTATACTAAACAACTACAGATAGCGAAAACTGAACGGAGAGTAAATGCGTTTTTTTCCCCTGGTTTATTAATATAGATAGCGAAAGATGAGAAGAGGGGACAAATGTTATTTAATGCAATTTTTGATAACTTTCTCGAATGACACTTGACACAGACTTTGTAAACTGACATACTGAAACATTTACTATTGTGACTGTCAGGTACCGTATTTCTCCGCACGCCTGTCTTACTTAACCTTGTGATGTTTCGCAATCTGTATTAATGGTATGGATTAGGTTTATTACTACCTTATTCGAGTAAATATGTATTATTCAAGTGCAATTTTAAAGCAAGTTGTATATTTCAATCGTTGTATACTGTATTCTCACCTCATTACAAGATAATTTCTTAATTTATTGTCAATAGGCGTTTAAGCTCTGTAAAGGTATGAAATTAGTATATGGTTGCATTGGTTCCTCGATACATATATTACCAGCGATTATCGTTGTTTATGGTTACGCAGCAAAACAGGGAATGCAATTTAATCATCTAAATGCCTCATGCTAAATAGCAATATTTTATGTGCTCCACACGACGGAACCCATTTCATACCTGTGGCTGTCCTCTTCCATTTGGTAATTAAGTTATAAAACTGCATGTAGCAACCATCTGACAATATGATAACGCTGTACACCTACAGGGAAAAATGCAAGTTTTAAATATAGGGGCATAAATTGGGAGTATAGTTAGATAAGCAAATATTATACTTCCTTACTAAAAATATAGCCTCAAGTATTTTGTTGAACATTAGACTTCGTTCTTTATAAACTTTCAGAAAAATTTAATTAATTTTGCGTTTGTAACATACACACAATTGCTTTTCGTACATGGCGTTTATTTGCGAATCTAAAGCAATAAAGACGCTCCCTTCATATTGCTCGTTAAATACAAGCAGTGCAGAGGCGGTATCGACTGAGAACTTAAAGTTAACCGCAAGCCGCACTTGAGGTGGTTTCTCCTGCATAACGTGCGAAATAAATTAGGCACGTTGTTCTAAACAGAGGGCATAAGACGAGTAACAAGCTTGCACATTCCTGCACCTAAGGGATCCCAAGTGTTGTAAATGGGCTGCCACTTCTCTAAGCTCTCGAAAGCACTTAGATCCTGGAGATATGAGCACATGGCGGTAGGTCCCTTTGGAATCGAACGGACTGGGGATTATGTTCTTAAGCTGGGGTATATTTGGGTCAGGACGAATGAGGAAGGCATCATATCAGCCTCCCTCTCTTGCTCACAACAACTAAGCTGGATGGAACGCCGGTGCTTCCCTTTGTTTGTAAAGACAAATGCTCTGGTAAGCACTGGAAGTGAAGGAGAAAGTTTGTTGAAACTGATCGCATTAAATGTAACACAAAGGTGTGCAATGAGCGCTAGATGTGGCGAATGGGGAAGTTTGAACCCGATACTCAAAACACATTACCAACTTCCAGTAGTCGCAGTTGCATATTTTCTCATAAGGAAATGAAGAACACACTTCCCTGCACAAGCCAAGTAAATCGACATTAATAAAATAGAGATTTTTTTGTTTTATAGCGAAATAAACCCATGTTTATTGTGTTGATGCAGTACATTTATAAGCACAATAAATCATAATGACTCTCATTGCACATTTCCAATTGAGCAAAACTGTTTTATTTAAACATTTTCAAATGAATTATCATCGTGTGTGTGTGTGTGTGTGTGTGTGTGTGTAGGAAAAAAAAACGCCCAATTATTTAATGGCTAATATAAATTTGTTTTATTGTACAAGGAAACGTTTTATTTATTTCACAATTCTTCACAATTTGTAGAACATTCTTTTCAGACTAATGTCTTAAAGGTTCATTAGACTGGGAGGTTTTAGAAGCGATGCGAGAGATGGGGCTAAATCTATCTTGAATATGTAAGTAAAGTGAGGACGAGGTGCAGGGTAACGTTCAACTGTAAACAAGTGGAGATGCAGGCGCATGGTAGTACAGTCAGATTGAAAAATTAGCTCATCACTGTAGCGCATATACCAACACACTCATCCACACTTCCCTACTGTAGCCCTTGATAGTGATCTCGTATTTTATGCTATGTCTGCGTATAATTTGTTTTAGTTTAGTGATCAGTAACTAAGAGCAAATTTTTAGCCTTTTCTATTTACACTTTTTCTCAAGTACTAACCTCGTAAGCCGTTAAGGCAGGCAGTAAGTAGACTCGTGAGTGTGTTGCTAGGTACCTTTATGTAGGTAGGTAAATGAATGTGTGGGTACCTGTAGGTACGAGTATAGCTGGCAACTTGAGAGATGTATGCGGGAGAGGGCTCTATCTGCCAAGTAAAACATTACGCACTGCATCTATTCAAATACTTAAAGAGTCGGTCCATTTCTTTGCGTTAACAAAAGCAGAATATTAATGGACGTTGTCAACACATTCCTCTGACTAGCCATCTCTCCAGCTCCCAACTGCAGGTAGATAGGTTTTTTATTTAATTGATATATTAGCGTGACCCATTACATTGATTAATATTACATGCTCTTTACAACTCCCTTTAACATTTATATAACTTTTGTTTACAATGTTAGCTACAATGATCATTGATGCTCTTAATGACTGTTGGTTTTCTACTGTTATATAAAACTGCCTAAACTTATTAACTTTAATTATACATATGTATTCAGTATGTATGGGCTCTATTTAAATTTTTTATTTATATAACTCTTAACTTCGTTTTATGTTTCATATTTCTGATATGTATTTCACCCACTTATGTATCAGTTATATTATCTAAGCAAATTACTTTTAATGTATTCTTATTAACCGAGTTACTATTACTATTATTTTATACTTGTGCTTTTAGTGTGGTATTATCCTTTACCTCGTGCATATTAATTCATACCCACTATCTGAAACTGATACTTCTAATTTCTGTATTTATATACATAACTATTTACATATATTTTTGCTAATATTTGAACGAGTTTTGTTTGCTAAAACCGATTGCCAATTTTCAACTGCTATTTTACAAAATGGATAAATGATTTCAAACACTTTTATTCATTGTACTGGAATTTACAGAACATTTTCTTTCACCTTTAGTTGCTGTTTTGAGTTCACTGCGTAATTGATCTAGTTTAGAGCAGTACTACAGATGCTGGTACAATGTTGGTGCATGGGTGTTTGGACGAGTGGGTGGGTGCATGTAGGTAGATCGGTAGGTGGGTGGATGAGTGTGTGGGTATATATGCGGATAGGTAACCCTGCATAATTGGCGGTTTCTACAGATAGCATTACTTTGAGGTCATATCATCAGCGCAGTGCACTTCTTACTGGACTCGCTGGTCCCAACTTCATAGTGCTCCACCAGGCTGGCTAGACCCCTTTTCTAACCCTTATTTAATGCAAATGTTGTGTATGCAGCACACTGATAACATGAATCCTAAAGTGACCAGAAAAATAAGCCTACCCAAAAGATGAAAAATATGCCTGTGGCCACTCGAAAATAAATCGCCTGGTATTGGAATATCGCATAGTAATCAATGACTGGATACAAACTGTGAAAAGAATTTTATTTGAACTGTAAAAACAAACAATTCTATTGCATTTCAAACATTTGCGAGTTTCCTGTGTTTTTTAATCAATTGTATGTTCAAACATTATCCGTACCATCTTCTTATCATGTACACGAATGTGAAGTGCAACTGCAAGTCATTTGTATAACTATAAGGCTTCGGAATTGTTCAAAACATGAAGCTATCATTTAGTCCTGAGCGGGTGACGGAGGATTCAGTCCTCCTCCATACCTAGAACGATGCTTTTTGAGAGACAAAGTCCGAAGTTCATATTGCGCCATGTGAAAGTAGGAAATTATGATCACCAGTCACTACATTATTTGTAATTCACAGTTTCCTCTGGCATGCTCGATTAAAAAGCTGGGCTAACGAATACAATAAAATAAACTACAAAATTGCCCCCTAAAGATCTGGCATTTTTGTGAATCAAATATCTGAATATCGAATTCTAGTTTTTATATAAAACAAACTTGTTTCAGGGAATGATTTCCTATAGTGGATAATATATTCTGTGTATTTGTTGATTTTTTATATAAAAAACGCCTGCAACACTGCTGAGAGAGGTGCACTATGGGTGAAACTCTGTCAGAATGATGTATCCGGCAAAATGATAAAAGCTCTGATGCACGTATATAGTGACGTGAAATTCAGTTTTGAGATAGACCAAAACATTATATCGGAGTGCAGATCGACCAGCGGAGAAGTTCGTTAGGAGTATATCTATCTCCGCTATTATTCAGCCTATTTATAGGTGATATTTTGGATGCTCTATTAGCGGAGGAAATTAATGCTCCTGAAGTGGACAGTATTTGCATCCGTACTTTTGTATGCCGACGATCTAATCCTTTTATCTTTAATAAGAGATGATTTGCAAAGAGGCATTCACATCCGAGAAGATTGGCTGAAATGGGAGACAACTATGATTATTAAATAATGTCTACGTGTTTAGCGGAAATGAAAAATATTGTACTACAGTGGACAAGAAATACAAAACGCTAAACGTTCGTGTTATTTGCTAGCAACCTTTAATATGAATGGGAAATGGAATTAGTACTTATCTGTTATTAATTATAAAGCACAAAGTGAACTAAATGGTTTACTATGTCTTCTTATTCGCGTTCCAGATATACCGATAGATACACCAGAGAGTATGTGCAATGCAATGATTAAGTATATTCCTCTATATGGAAGTGAAATATGCGGTTGAAGAAGCTGAACATGTGAATGTA